>CAWUFW010001156.1:720000-1440000 GCA_963921515.1 Calotriton arnoldi | reverse complement strand
GGGAAAGTTGAAAAGAACTTTGAAGAGAGAGTTCAAGAGGGCGACCGGCTCTGGGTCGGCTGGGAAGGCTTCGGGGTGGCAGGTGGCCCTCCGCTCCGGCAGAGGGTGTTACAGCCCCCCTGGCAGCAGCTTCACCGTGTCCGCGGGGCCGAGGGAGATTCGACTGCCTCCGCGCCCTCCCCCGGGAACCCGTCCCCGGCCGCCCCTCGGGGCGCTCCAGGGCAGTTGAAGGGGGCCGGGGCCCCCTGCTCCCGGCGCGACTGTCGACTGGGGTGGACTGTTCTCAGTGCGCCCCGACCGCGTCGCGCCGCTGGGCGGGGAGGCCCACGCTGGGCACCAGGGGTCTGCGGCGATGTCGGTTACCCACCCGACCCGTCTTGAAACACGGACCAAGGAGTCTAACACGTGCGCGAGTCGGAGGGCCGAGCGAAACCCTGTGGCGCAATGAAGGTGAGGGCCGGCGCGCGCCAGCTGAGGTGGGATCCCGCGGCGCTTCCAGCGGCGGGCGCACCACCGGCCCGTCTCCCCCCGGCCTGGCTAGGGTTTGGAAGCTGTGACCGGGACCGGGGCTCGTGCTCCGTCCCAGGTTGCGGGAGCCCCCCGTCCTGCAAGGCAGCCGAGGGTCCGATTGCTGGGGACGGGTCCACTGGGGAGGATCTCCCCGGCCTGGCTAGGGTTTGGAAGCTAGGACCAGGCCCGGGGCTTGTGCTCTGTCCGGCAGGCCCCGGGGTGCGGGAGCCTCCCGTCCTGCAAGCCAGCCGAGGGTCCGGGCGCTGGGGACGGGGGTCCACCGGGGCCTGGGGAGGCTCTCCCCGGCCTGGCTAGTGTTCGGAAGCTGGGACTGGAACCGGGCCCGGGGCTCGTGCTCCGTCCCAGGGTCCCAGGGTACGGGAGCCCCCAATCCTGCAAGCCTGTCGAGGGTCCAGGCACTGGGGACGGGGGTCCACCGGGGCCCGGGGAGGCTCTCTCCGGCCTGGCTAGGGTTCGGAAGCTGGGACCGGGCCCGGGGCTCGTGCTCTGTCCCAGGGTGTGGGAGCCCCCCGTCCTGCAAGCCAGCCAAGGCTCCGGGCTTTGGGGACGGGGGTCCACCGGGGCCCGGGGAGGCTCTCCCCGGCCTGGCTAGGGTTCGGAAGCTGGGACCGGGCCCGGGGCTCGTGCTGCATCCCAGGGTCCCAGGCTGCGGGAGCCCCCCGTCCTGCAAGCCAGCCTAGGGTCCGGGCGCTGGGGAAGGGTGTCCACCGGGGCCTGGGGAGGCTCTCCCCGGCCTGGCTAGGGTTCGGAAGCTGGGACCGGGCCCGGGGCTCGTGCTCCGTCCGGCGGGCCCCGGGAGCCCCCCGTCCTGCAAGCCAGCCGAGGGTCCGGGCGCTGGGGACGGGGTCCACCGGGGCCCGGGGAGGCTCTCCCCGGCCTGGCTGCTTTCAGAAGCAGGGACCGGGCCGGGGAGCGGGGGTGGCTGGCTTTTTCCGCTACGCTGGCGGAGCGGAGTTTTCTGCCCACCCCTACTGGTATGGCAACACCCTCCTATGGAAATAGGGAGTTAAAATAAAACTCCATAGGAAATGTTAAATTAAATTATTTAAAATAAAAAAAAATTAAATAAATATAAATTCATGTTTAAAAATATATAAAAATACTACATATTTCTTATTTAAAAATTAAATAATCAGAATTACTCCATGGCTGTTCTACGTTTCTGCCTCTCTGCAGGTCAGGTTACAGTCATTGCTGCTCAACTCTTGTTTTAAAGGGAGCCATATATTTCCTGACTCTCCTATGATATTTGCCTCTGCCAAAGCTGACGCCTGTCAAGTAGGCCTCTATTTCTAAAAAAAATATATAAAAACAGTACATATTTATTATTTAAAACTGAATAATTAATATGTACTATTTGTATATATTTTTAAACATTAATTTATATTTTATTTATATTTTTAACTATTTTAAATCAGTTATTTTTTAACTGAACATTAATTCCTATTGGGTTTTATTTTCGGTCCCTACCTCCATTTTTTTTTTTGGGACGGTGTTGCAGTATGGCGTGTAGTGCTGAACTTACACTTCTGTAGTAATGTACACTTTTGTAGTAAGTTACTACAAAAGTGCAGTTTGTGAATACTGAAAAGTAGTAAACTTACTCAAAAATGTAAACTTTCTCAAAAGTGTAAGTTACCTTTGAGACTTAGTTGTAGGCAAGGGTTACAAGCATGTTACTTGGGGGTATATGTACAAGCCCCCATCGCCACGGGAACGTCACTTTTTGTGACGTTTCTGAGGCGATAGGGGCTTCGCCTTATTTACAAGGCAGTGTTAAGCCACTTAACGTGGCTTAATGCTGCCTTGTAAATAAGGCCCCCTTTCACGCTATGCTTAGCGTGAAAGGGGTGGGCAGTGGGTGCTGTGGTGGGCATTGCACCGCAACATCCATTGATTCTGACGCTGCCCCCGATTTACAAGGGCAGCATAAATTGGAGGCAGCGACAAAATTAAGACCAGGGAAAACCTGGTCTTAAGTTGGCGAAACGAGGAGAAATGCTATATTTCTACTCGTTTTTGCTTTTCCATGTGTGCTGCCTTGTGCAGCACACATGGAAAAAGAAAAAGACTTTTATTGTTTATGTACAGGAAGGTCCCCCTTCCAGCACATAAACAATCTTTAAAAAAAATGAATTTTTTTAACTTACATGTGTGCTGCATTAAGCAGCACACATAGAAGTGACAAAATGGCATTTCAAGCTCTGTGTGTGCGATCTAAGATAAGGTCTTTGCCCGCCAGCGCTGGAACTATGTGGCGGAAGAGTCGGATGACGTATTCCTCCATCCAGCCAGCATCTGCCTGTAGTGGGACCCCCTTTATATGAATATTGGATCTTTGGGACCTGTTCTCCAAATTCTCTAAGTGGTAATTGAGGTGCGCATACTGGTCTTGAAGTTTAAGGATTTGGTGGTGGCAGGCTTCTAGTTCCTCTTCTCTGGTGTAGTTTCCTTGCTTCAGTGTATCAATTTGCTGGCCCAGGTCGCCTAACTCCAGGTGGACTTTCTTAATGTCACTAACCACGTCATGTTTCAGGGTCGCTATATTGCCTTGTAGTGTGAGGAAAAAGGCTTCCATGAAACCTCGGGTAACGGGGGCTTAATCCTCTATAGGTTTCTTCTGTGGATCCGCATGTGGGAGGCGTGGAGGGGACTGAGTACTTGGCATCGTCCACCAGCTTGGCAGCAGTCTTAGATAGCAAGTCCTTAATGGAAGTGTCTCTCTTGCTGCGTGGAGTCGCCATGGCCCTCTTTCTCACTTTGTGGATTTGTAGAGGGAGGGGACCCACTTAAAGCCGCCCTCTCTCCAAGATCTCTCCTATTAATGGTAGTTTGTAAAGGGCATCACGGCTGGAGTGGGCAAGGAGAGAAAGGCGGCGCTGCTAGCAAAAATATAACAGCAACTGCTTGCCCCCACTGATCTCGCAGGGCTGTCTGAGGCAAGCCCAATTCCCTCCCGACGTTTGGAGCGGGGAAATATAGCAGGTGCCCACAGACATTATGTCCATAAAGCCACTTGCATGCAAGTTAATGGAGAGGATTGGCGGTGGGTTGCTCTACTCTGGAAGGAGGTCTCAATGGGACTCCTCTCTAGGACTCGATAATGTCTATGCCACAGTAGTGTCAATTGACCTCAAAGGCCCGATTGTCCCATGTAGCCCGGATCCCCCCAGTGCTAGCTAGCAGTGCACTCACCACTGGCCAGGCCCTCGTTGTTGTAGTAGTGAACAAGCAGGGGTGAGGGTAGTTGCCAGCTATGCACAGGCTGTCCGGTGTACAGCCCTACAGGGCTCGGCACCCAGCAGGGTATGGACACAGCCCCACAGGAGAGGCTCCAGGCACAGCCACAGATCCGCTACTCCTCCTGTGACCAACTGGTCCGCTTCGTGTAAGGCTCTTCACTATCCAGTGGGCCTCCGCCACTTGATCCTGGGATTTAGGGGCTCGGAAAGTACCTCGGTCACTGTGCCCCCGCAGGAGAGTCCCATAGTTAGTCTCTAGTAGGAGCAGACTACAAGCCGCAAGCGGAGGGGCACCCCCGTGGCAGATCTAATCAGCCCCTCTGTCTCTCAACAGCCCATGGGGAGGTCAGTAGACCAGTATGAGCCAGGTGTGTTTGCCACCTTCACGGTGGCAGGTGCTCCAGTTGGCCACCCACCACAGGTAACCCAGGCCTGACAGGCACCCCATGCAGTTGGAGTGCGCCATGCTCTCCTTAAATCTTCTTCTCCCCCTCTGATGAGTCTGCGGCACTTGCAGGCACACAGAGTAAGCCAGAAAGGCCGTGTGCAGTCGCCACTCACACAGGGGAAGCCAGAAGGCCACTGCGGGGCCAGGTGCAGTCGCTACCCTCTCAGAGGTGGGTGCATCTGGCGACCACTCACTGCAGGGGACCTGGGCCCGTCAAGTGTCCCAAGCAGTCGGCATGGACTTCCACTCCTCTGGTCCGTGTCTCACCCTCCGATTAGTCTCCTCTGCACCAGGAGGCCCGCAGGGGAAGTCAGTAGGCCTCTGCAAGGCCAGACGCAGTGGCCGCCATGCTGGCAGTATGCTGCAGGGAACTCAGGCCTACTGGGATTACTGGACCATCAGTCAGCCAGTTTTCTCTCCTGGTCCTTATCTCGCCTCTCGGCTGTCATTCATTGGCGAAAGTGTCCCCAGTCTGCTCGTGGCCCGGTTTGTGCAGCGGAGCTCCACAATCAGCTCCTACTCGGGTGCCATCTTGGACACGCCCCCCTGCCCCTTCTCTTTAGAGTCACTAAAGTATCCATAAATGTGATGGGTGGAATGCTTGAATTAATCTCAGCCACTGGTAGTCTGGCCCGCATCCCAATCCATTGTGATTCTGCACACAATGTCACCTCAGTGTGGACCCAGCCATATGCAAATCAGTCTTGACCCTGCTCCAACTGGAACAGTCCAGCCCAAACTGCCAAGCGAGATCCTCCCTGAACCAGAACACAAGCAACCCAGGACCGGTTTAGCCCTACTTAGAAGCTCACCAGCCAGGTTTAGCCTGATCCAGTGACACAGTGTGCTCAGTACCCACATCTAAGGCATACCCAACCCACTTAGGGCGACACACTAAAGTATACAAAGAAAGTGATGGATGAAATGCTTGAATTTATCTCAGCCACTGGTAATTAGTCTGGACCGCATCCCACTCCATCATTCTGCACACCATGTAACCTCAGTTTGGACCCAGCCATATGCAAATCAGTGTAGATCCTGCTCCAATCGGAAACTTGTTGGTTTGGCATTTAACGCCCTTCTCTTTAGAGATCATTGAAAAAATACCCCTCCTAATATTATACCTGCTTATTTCATAGGAAGTATCAAAGAATGCATCATCTCAAATGTTGCCACAAACATTAATGATCTTCTCTCTGCTCTGCTAGTCAACCTGGATGATGTAATTCCTTTAAAAGAAAAACGCTCTAACCCAACGTTGAGAAACAATTCCTGGTTCTCTTGCGCTTGTTATTTTAAACTTGAATCTCATCAATCTGAGAAATAATGAAGAAACTCCTAAGAATCAACTTTAAATCTATCTATCTTACCAAATGTAAATTATACAAAGAAAAGATTAAAATTGCCAAAACTCTGTACTTCAGTTAACGAATTGCACAAGTTTCAAATCTTGTTAATTAACTTTTTCTCATAATTAATTAGGTACATTCGTCCACTGCTGTCACAAAGGTCATTTCTTCTTCTGAAATACTTTTCAACAAGCTTGCTTTGTTCTTTGCCAACAAGATTTCTTCCATCAGGAATTCAATTTTAGTAGATTTCATTTCCACTCCACTTTTGGTTGAGTCCATGGTCCCTCCTGTCCTAAGTATTCTTAAGCTTTCCACCTTTTTCTTGTTGATAAAGTGTCTTTGATGGTGTTAATGAGAAATAGTTGTCCCTCTGGTCCTCCAATAGACCTTGCCCAGCGGTGTGGTTGTGTGATCTCAGCATTTTACTCCGTGATAAGCTTTTGACAACTTTTAATGGCTCTCTTGCCTCAGGCAATATTCCAGAAAATTGGAAAACTGCTGTCATCAAACCTCTATTAAAGAAACCATCACTAGATCCAGTGGATCTACATAATTTTTAGAACTAGATCTCTGGTTCCATACTGATCCAAACTGCTGGAGAAAATGGTCTTTATTCAGTTATAAAAGCACAGAGACTAATGACTTACTGGAACCCTATCAAGCCAGCTTCATTGGGTAGGATCATCGTACTAGTGTAATTTACTGTAGTGGATGGCCTCCGTTGACTGGTAGACAAAAGGGAGGCTACAGAACTGGTCTTATTAGACCTATCGGCTGCATTTGCAACCATTGATCATAACATCTTTATCTCCAGACTACAGGCCTTCGGATTGTGGTCATCCCCCATACAGGTCAGAAGTTACCCAAAGCATTGAACTGTGATGTCCTTAAGGGTTCCATTCCATCTTCCCGTTATTGATTATATATATGTGCCCTCTGACCAAAGTGTTGTCTCAACTGGTCACTAAATGGAGCATATTTGCAGATGACACCAAATTAATCTTTGTTTTCTCAAAGTTGGTCCAAATTGTATGCCTATAGACCAGATATTCCAGCTAGTACATTGGTGGTTGTCTCAGAATTGCCTTGAACTCATTCCACCAAAGATGGAGTTATTAATGTGCCCTAAGGATAATTCTACCAAAAACTGCTTAATCTGAGAAGTAGGGCCACGGCGGACTCCGGTTTCTTCACAATAATAACGCAATTAGAGGAAAGTAGATTATTAGAATAGTTGATCACTAACAAATTGGATCCTCCATTTAAAGCCAGCAAGATGAGTTGGAAATGGGGCAGAACTCAAGTCTGGCCATACAACTTTCCCTTCAAAACTCATGGAGGCTAAGGTTGCGAAACCGCCTTTGCTTCTACCAGCTGAAGATGGGAATGCACTAGTGTGAAAAGACATATCCATTTAAATAAAATGGATCTGTAACTCAGGTTTCTTAAAGAAAGATAACACTAAAATTGCTAATAACGGAATGCAAGTCTGAATTTACTATTTTTGGGCGAACCCCTGCCACTTTCCAGGACAATAACTGCAGACAGTTGATGTCCACAAGGGTCATAGCAACTGAACCAGATTCCCCGACTGTTTCTACATTCCTTGACTGGTGTGGTGGGTCCCCTACAGATGTGTGTAATGCGCATAACGGCAGGGGCCATGCCGCAGCCAGTTTTATTCTGTCAATCTAGTTCACCAACGCCCTCTAAAGGTGAGAAAATGTTGCTGGTGGGAACTAAATATTGGTTTGAAATCCCCTTACTGTGTCTTCTGTTATTATCTAGGGTCTTCAAATAGTGCAGCTGTTCAGGTTTCTAGAAAATCCCTAGAGGGACCCAATGAATCACAGACTTATCAAACCAGTTATGTTTAATTTATCAAACAAAGAATCCACCACATGCTCAGATTTAAAATTTACCACACACATTCCCCATTCAGGAGACTCTTAACACCATATTGATCATTACATTAAAAAAAAACTTCCCCATACATTTTCCAAACCAATGAATGATCATATTTTTTAGCTCACAATAATCCTCCAACTGAAAGTGCCAAATGGGTGGGTGGGGGTGGGAGGGGAGCTTAAAAAAAAATATGACAAATGGGGTGGCTTCAGGGGGGAGTTGTAAAGTGATAGAGTCCTTGGGAGACTTAATGAAATTACTGAAGTTCAAAGACTCCGCTGTAATGGGTGCTGGTCTACATGAGGGATGCAAAAAGAACAATTGATGGACAGAATGCAGAACAATGTCATACATTCACCCCAGTACAGAGATCTGGGCCTAAATCCATCGTTTGTTTGCTGTAACACTTTTCGCCCTAAGTGGGATGGGTATGCCCAGACGTGGGTCCCTTGCTCACTGTGCCACTGGATTCAAGCTAGCCTAGCTGAAGAAGGGTGACAAACCCTGAAACCGGTCCCAGGATGCTCGTTTCCGGTCCAGGGAGGGCCTGGCAGTTCGGTCTGGACTGTTCCCATGGGGCACAGGGTCAAGACTGATTTGCATATGGCTGGGTCCAAACTGGGGTGGCGTAGTGGGCAAAAGAACGATGGATTTAACCCAGATCTTTTGACTGGGGGAGAATGTTTGCATTGTCAGCATTCCGTCCATCATTTGTTTGCTGTAACACGGTCTGCATGAGGGAGCCTCATTTGGATAAACCACAGACACTGTACCCCCGCTGCAAATTATAAGGAGAAGACTGCCGGTCAGAGCATCACTCATCCATGTAGGGATGAAAGGGATTGTAAGCAAAAACGATAAACCCAGAGGTAAATGATCCAATGGATTGAAAAGATACGAGGACAAGAGGCCATCTCAGACATCCTACAGACTCCGCCAATTGTGAACGAGATGCCTCCAATTCCCTTATCATTGAGGAATGGCTAATTGTAGGGATTCTTATATTAACTTTTGGCAGCTAGTAACAGCATCTAACAGTGCCTGCTTAACAACAGTGCGCTCTCAACTCAGCTGAAGCTCCCCCTTTCCCACAAATGCAGTCACTTGAGGCCTTTGCCATAGGGGTAGTGGTCACTTTCACTTGGGGTTTATTAGACCTTAGAACAATTTCTTTTTAAGCTGGTGGTAAGTCATTTGGGAGAATTGCCTCAGGTAGGTCCGAAGTAATGATCAAGGCCTCTGTGATCACACATTGGTTAGAGGATAAGCCTATTAAATTACGATTGCCTTCTTTAAGCATTCACTGAGATTAAGGAAATGCGTCTCTTTTAACTGATATGTATAAAACCATTTTTATGTATTGGGGTTTTATGCTTGTAAGTCTTATGTAATGTATTTTGGTTTATCTTCTTCTGCAATGCAATGTATTTTAACTTTGAGTTGATATTTTTGTCAGTATTTTGCTTTAATAGTTGTAAAGATTAATTCATTGATTGACTGCTTAATCTGGCCATCAATAATGGGCCCTCACCGTGCTCTGGCAACCACTATTTATTACTCAGGGATGCACCGGGATTCCAAACTATCTTATGGCCCTAGAGCATCTAAAATTCAGAGTATCTGTTTTTTATTTAAATACCATTGTTAGTCCATTTATAGATAAAAATCCACATTACAATAATAAGTGCACTTGTACAATCCCGCTTAAACTATGGCACTGCCATTCTCTTAGCTGCCCCTGACATATCTCTAAAACAACTTCAGCTCGGTAAAAATGAAGCGGCTTGGCTGATCCATACGTTCCCAAAAGGTCAATACATCTCTCCTCTGCTGAAACAATTACATTTGCTACCAGTGCTACAAAGAATTGCTTTCATATCTATGGGTATTGCTCACAAAAACCTTTATAGCTTATCACCTTACTTTATTGCTAGTAAATTTTGTTGGTATACCACTTCTTGCAATCTTCAATATAATCATCAAGTCCTACTTGCAGTACCTAGAACTAGAACGGCCACATTCTGTGATCACGCCTTTCTTGGCGCTGTGGCAAGGAAATGGAATTCCTTGCTTTTATTTCTCGGCTCGGAGGCTTTTGCAACTGTTTTCAAGGAACACTTAAAACCCTTAAAAGTAATTCCAGACGCTTGATCAGGTTTAAGGTTCTTTCAGCACCGAGAAACTAATGATGTATGTTGCTATACAAAAAACATTATCATGAGTAGCAGACGCTTGCATTTGTTTAATACCCTGAATGAGTGTTGCATGGTGGCTGAGATAAGGGAAGCATACAAGTTGACACCTCATGTGATAACGTTTGGTCACATTTTAGAAATGGCGCATTGTGGTTGTGTTGGTTGAGAAAACACAAAGCAGACTCGGATAGTGCAAGAAGAGTCCAAAAGAAACCGCAGCAAATGAAGAAATATTATCATGGCAAGTAAAGTGTGTTGTTGCCAAAGCCGTATGTTGGCGAAAGGTCTGAAATCCAGGTTTTGTTGCCAAAGATTTTGTGAGTCTTTTACGTGTAGTAAAATGTCTGTAGGAGCCACGTGGAGCTTCAAGATGGAAGGGGAACACGAGGAGTGTGTCAAAAGCTGTGGTCTGTAGATTATTCCTTTGCTGTGGTCCTTACTCCAAAGATTAACATCTAAAAAGGTTGACCATAGTCACAAGTGCACATTTAAGGTTTTTTTTTTTTTTTCTCACCAGGTTTGAATGCCATAAGTCATGGACTGTTTGAATCATCCTGGGTTGATGTAATGTCAGTAAGTGTAGATGTAGATACCTGCCCAATGCATTGAAGTTGTTGTGAAGAAGCAGATTGCCTTTCACCTGCATATATCATCGCTACAAACCTCAAAAATTGGATATGTATAGAGCTAATGCAGGAAATGTAACGGTCCACTTGCTTCAAATAACAATTTTCTGGATGCCAAAAACAAACACTCGCTGCTTAAGTGATTAGTGAGGATTGATAGATTCTGCTCTGACCACTTCTTTATTACTAAATGTGGAAAATTAGAAGATAAAGTACACAGGAACTTGGAGATGGTGTGGATCTATGGTTACCCGAGGCTGCAGATCTCCCTCTCCTGAGAGCCAGCATGGAAAAAATAGAACTAGATAATGGTGGTTTAATCATATCCATCAGATGTATGGGAGGAGCATCACCGAGAGCCCTAATGAGAGCATATACACTTGCAAATTGATTGCCACTTTCCATATGGGGCAGAATTGTGTGATGGTGAAATATCAACTAAATAATCCTCCTTTGGAAAATAATTTGTCTTACAAATCATGGTAGATGGTCAACCACCTCATCTGAAATGGGTCAGTGAAGCTGGAAAGTATATTTTGAAGTTATAGGATTGTATATGATGTATATGCCCTCCTACTGCATTGGAGAACATTTATTTCCATCAATGACAAAAATTCTAGGAGAAAATGTCTCAAAAGGGTATAGAACACAGTGTAGTTATTTTCTAAAGAATTGGCATGAACACAATAAAAAGTTCTCCAGTACGACCACTAAAAGCAGTTTTGAAATATGTTCCGGATTGTAAGCATATAACTGTTGCACATAAGCTAGGATTTATAGGAGGACTATCCAGTGTTAAAAAGGAGGTTCTGAAAACTGCAAAACTAAAAGAAAATCGAACATTTATACAAGATTGGTTTTATAGTTTGCCGTTAGGGACTTCCAATCTTCCAATGTAAAAGTGTGATTACACGAGGCACGGTTTAAAAGTCTGTAAGAATATGTGGTCCATGCTACCCTAGTATGATATATATGAATGTACAGCTTTGCAAAATGGTGTTTACTACCCATGTTGTTGTTTGGTTCTATAGTGGGGTGTCTTTGTGATATTTCTCTCTTTAGATAAAGATAATTAAATCTCACAAATATTTTGTGGAATTCAGATTTACATTCAGAAGATAAGATATTGCAAATTAAAAAACCTATTTTTTTCTGTTTGTGTATATATAATAGTGATATAATACATGGGATTCTGTATAAACGCCTGTCTCTAATTTCTTTATAATTGGCGACATGTGACACACCTAGTCGCCGATTATAAAGAAACAACGTCATAACTCAACTCTACTAGGTTACTGCAGTCGAGCTCTGATGTCACACTGCCTGCTGCCAGAGCCGGCAGCCAGGTGAAAGGCAGGTTAGGCCACGGAGCAGCTGTTTAAAGCAATGAAACGTTGCCTTTCTTTCTTCTGCTTAATTTTTCTAGTTTACAGTGACTTGCGGAATAAACATAATTATCTGTTGCATTCCTTAGATGATAGAAAAGTTAGAATCTTTTTGCATGTTTATGCACATTCTGAGCTACTACAGCGTTTAAAAAACAAGACTTGTATTGAACTGTTTCTAATAACTTTTTGCAACAAACATCTAACAAGCTTTTGATGTATTTAATTTTGCACTGTAGGTTCTATTTTTCTTGTTTGCAAACAAGAGGTCTATTTCATATGAAGGAGCTACTCACCAAGGTTTTTAGTGGTTTGTGGGAAATGTGATGGCGTGACATGTATTATATGGGATAAAGTACACCCTGCTGTACAGAAGGATATTGTAAGTCACCTTGGGGTTGCATAACTTCATAAAGAAACTCAGCTTTCCGCCTCATTCCTCTATATGGTTATAGAACTCCTCTATGACTTGCAATATTCTTATAATGTACAGCAGGGTGTACTTTACTCCTTTTATAATTGGTTCGAATACTTCAGGAGAGTTTATGACTATGGGGTGTTTCTCAAACCTAGCTAAATTTACCCACTTATTTGTATAATCAATATAAAATCAATCAACCAAAGAAGGTGAAAAAACACAGTCTTAGACTGTCATGCCTCTGCCACAATTACCAATAGGGAACTGAATCTAGACACAACTGGGTTAAGACTGGATAGAATTTTGAGCACCAATCCTAATTGAAAGCTCCTTTGGAAAATGGAAGACAAAGCTAATAGATTTGTATGGGATTGCAAAAATAGCCTACTAAAGATATGACTTCACTTAATATGCATTTGCCCATAGCATGGAACTTCAAAGAAAGAAACAGATTTTCAATATTAATATAGTCAAAGAAATCCAGACATTTGGGGCTCTTGACTCCTGCTTCAATATACACATACAAATAAAGGAAATACCATAATTAATCTATTTCCTCTAGTGATAGAGGATATATTAGGAATTTCTTGCAAGGAAAATTATGGAAATGTCTCTAGTAAGAACTTCAGATCAATTTCTAGGTGCATTCTAGAGCCAGAAGGAATGAGAGGGAAAGAAAGGTACAAAAGCTCTAAGAAGATTTCTACCAACACCAAAATCTGCATGTCCAGATAATTGGCAATTTTTCACCCGATAAAATTCGGCAGGTTTGATCTAATGAAACTATGGGGAGAAAACTGCAGGATTGTATTTTTACCCAGCAAATTCTTAATTGTGATATGGGCTAGAACATGAGTTATCGCAGATATCGCAATTAACCGTGCCATTCATAGTGAGGGCCTATGTATTTACATTTCATCAATGTCACTTTATATCTGAAGAAGATAATGGAGACAGGCTATTTACAGGAGGTTGCCTGGGAGAGGCCCCACAGGCCATCAAGTTGCCTACATGTTGTTCTGTTCATATCATCAGTAGACTAACACCTGGCTCAAAGTTAATAGTGAAAATAGTAAAGTACTCTGTATTCCACGTTTCATCAAAGCATAAGCAAAGTCTAGAATTAAGTTTGGAATGTTGCAGCCAACTTGGATTTAGTCTCCCCCAAAAATTCATGTGAAGAAAAGAAACCAATTGGATCACGGTCTTCCAAGGTATCCTGTTAACATACTGCAGAGTGTATTTTATTCCTTAAAATACATGATCAAACATCACCCTTTCCACAAACCGCTTAAATCCTTGGTTCCTTGCTCCTTCACATGAAAGAAATAGTATGAAGAATAAAAGTGGAATCTGTAGTGCAAAATAAAATACACCTAAAAGCAACTAGCAATTTGTTACGAATCAATTTAATCAGATATATATATTTTTATTAAGTTATTATAGCTCAAATTAGTAGCAACGTGCAGTGGGTTTCTTTTCTGTAATGCATAGTAAGCAAAATAATGCACCTGTTACCATAAGTCTCTCCTTTCTGCTGATCACTGTTCATTTTGGAAAGCCAAATCATAAGAATTGAAAGGCAGTTCTTGTTTTTGTTGTTTAAACTTCAGCTGCAATGATGCTCCATGACATGCCTTTCACTTCGGCTGCTGGCAGCAATCGTAAGGATGTCACAACTCAACCGTCATTACTTATTACAGTCGAGCAGCTATGTCATTTTCTTATTAACAGCATGCATAGCTAAAGATCAACTTGCAATGTAAGACTGTTAGAATATACCTTCTAACATGCGCCTCATACCAACGATAGCAAGGATGTCAGTGGCTATACTGAAAATTAAACATGGCTATGTCCCCTCTAAAGGAAAAACCTAAATTATAGAAATGGATAAGAAATACCTTCTAGCTGACTATAGTGAAACAGTTTGCTCCCATTTATAGATTTATATCTTTGCAGCAATGAAGGACATACGAGGCTGCCACGTGCCTTCAGGAATTATTAGGCTTGCGCTCCCCATTCCTGCAACTTCTATCAAAATTAAACAAATTACCTATGTGGAACTGGTTGGGGGCTTTCCCGAGTTCTGGTGGTCTGTCAAGTCCATTGTTGTCCTACTTACCAGATGGTTTTCCAAACCTCTCCGGTCCACCCAGTTTCCGAGCACTGAACTGGTTTTGTCTTTCGATTGTCAACAAGAATGTAATTTTCAGAGACACTTAAAAGGTCTTTGCTTTACATTCCTTCTCTAGATCCAAAATAGCAGTGGCCTAATTCTCAACACCATAATGCCTTCGAAGGCTGGTGACCCTGAGGAGTGCTTGGTTTGGAGAAGGCTACTGTTGTTGGCGGGGGGGATTTGGTTTAAGGTAGAGATGGGAGAGAGGCTTGGGGCTTGATAACTGGTGGTGATCAGGACTTTGTTGAAGCCATACGGTCTATGGGAAGCCTAGGTAGTGGAATATTCGTCGCCCTACATTGCTGCGTTTGAAAACGCAATAAAAAGGAAACAAAGCACCAGACAGTTCTTGGATGTCTGGCCACAGAACAGCGAAAGCAAGTTTTCTTAGAAACACCCGGTTTTCAGATGCAATGGGGGCTTCCGGCTGGGAGTTACAAAAACACAGTGGTGCAAGTGTGCTCCTTGAAATGTGCCCTAAGTAGGACCAGCAACAGAGGAACTGGTCACTAATAAATGAGGAAAGAAAGCAAAATAATTTGTTGAAGTAAAGGATTGAACTGTGAGGCTGGCCTATCCGTAACTGAGCACCCCAGTCCAAGTTCTTACACTTTAAAAACAGAAAAACCTCTATTCTGCATGCACCACTCTAGGTTTCAGGTCAATGCTGCAGAGAGGAGTGGCAGCGGTGTAACTCATCAGATGTGAGTTACAGCTGGCTTCTGTAAGACTATTGCAAAATGCATCTGATCTGAGGGTATCCATTTCTCACTTACACTACATCTCTGGGAGAACTGGAGTTAGGTGGTGATTAAGAGACTGGGAGCTAATCAGGCAGACTACAAACACTGGGTGGAGCACACGGGTTGGATGTAGGTTCACAGTCGGGGGGGGGGGGGCTGCTGCATCAAATAATCCAACATTACCTGTGACCCTTTCAAATAAACGGAAGAAAACACCAAACACACAGGCTTAGAAAAGAGATATGTAATGGTCTGTTTAGGCACAAAGTAACTTTTATTGACAATCTAAATTTAAATATCTTAGGTGCAGAACAATCCATCCCCTCATGAGGTTCCCGTTCCACTTCAAGAGGTGCCAAGAGAGGCAGTGTATCACACAATTGAGTAGAACAGAAAAATCCCCAGCAATCCAACACCCTCCACAGTTCTAGAGTGCTTTTCCAATCATGTTCCGCAGGCCTGGAGGAGAAGATGGCTGACCATGCACGTTGTCTTGTATCCCACCTTCAAGCTCTCGGAAGTGTTGAAAATTGAATCGGCTGCCGGTGCCAGATGAGAAAGGTCCTTCCTTCATCCAGGATTGATTAATAACCATACTTAACATCCGGCCAGCACGAAGGTCAGAAGTTCACATAAACAAATCTCTCTGCAAGTGCTAACACATCCAAGATCCGTATCTAGACGCCAACATCTAGTCACATCGCTATTCACTCATCCTCCCTCCTTGGCGAAACAAGCTGCCTTTTTTCCTACAGCACGTCATCTGCAGCCTCTACCTGTGGCGCACCGCGTGCAGGGCAGAGACAGTCAGTTTGGCACAGATCTCGGCCTCCCCCATGTCATTGAAAGCCTTGCAGGAGTATTGTCCCGAGTCTTCTTGGGTGACATCAGAAATGATCAGGGAGCAGCTGCCAGTCTCATCGTACTCTATGCGGTATCGGCCACACTCTTGGATGGGGATGCCATTCTGGAACCAGATTACTTCAGGGTCAGGATAACCTGTACACGTACCAACAATTGTGGATGATAAAAGTGCAAAGTTAAAGAAGCAGGCAGAATGAGGGATGAAACAGGACAGTTAATTCAACAATTTTTCAGCTCCAAAACAAGTAATTTCACTTATAATACAGACTTTCACGCTTTTCTGTTGGAATTGGGGTGAGATAAACAGAAGTCTTCTAGAATAGAATTCGATGAGTCATTTAACTGGACTGTTAAGTGATCTTAACAAGGTATACTTAATACCACTTCCTAGTTGAGCTTGAAGCCTCCTCATGGAAATTACTCCTCCCTTTCCCTTGTACCTTGTAAGTAAAAGGCGCCCACCACAGCCTTTGCAGTGCAAATACCGCCAGTCTGGATTCAAGCCTGGGAAGCAATTGTTTGTAAACCGTAAGGAAAATGTTATTTACCCTGTAAGCATCGGTTCCTAAAGTGTAATGCTGTAGATACACATGCTCTCCATACTGCTGCAATCTAATGTTGGGCTCAGATGCTCATAAGTTAGTTTTTCTTCAAAAAAGTATTTCGCGTTAAGAGATGCAGCGACTCCTCTTAGTTAGCAATACACATCGACTCTATGTTAGATTGTTTCCTGCGCAGGTGGAGAGTAGCATGGAGTGGGAGGGAACACTATATGATGCACAGGTGTATTGCATGAAGAGGCTAATAACTTAAGGAGAGCAGAAATCTGTGATCAGAGCCACCTGCGGAAGAGGGTGGGTACATGTGAATCTACAGCACTACATGCTACAAACAGATGCTTACAGGGTAACATTTTGTAAATAAGTACCCTCGTATAAGCAGCGGCTACCGTGTAGATGATGCTGATATCTGGAATTAGGTCCTTATGAACGTTTGCCCAGCCATTGCCTGTTGTCTGACTTAAACATCCACACAACAGTGCTTAGTAAAAGTGTGTGGGTTTGACCATGTAGCTGCCTTGCATATGTCAGCTAGGGGGATGCTCACTAAGAGGGCCATGGTTGCAACCTTTTTTCGAGTGGAATGAGCCCTAAGGGTAACCGGAAGGGCTCTCCTGACTTTGTGATAGCAAACCTCGATACACTTAACTATCCATCTATCAATTTCCACCTTAGATATGGGTGCCTCTTGTGAAGCTTTACAAATGCAAAGAACAGTTGATCTGCCTCAAGATGCGGAAGAGGGACGAACGCTCCCTTTTTTGTATGTATGCAGCCATAGCTGCTAAATGAAGGCTAGGACTGACTTCTGGAGGTGAAGCAGGTAGCTGATGATGTCTTGGACAGTAGGTCTTAAAGGGTCTATCTACTTGTCAATACAGTACTGGACAAATTTTTTCCACTTTGTGGCAAAGCATGCCTGTGTGGTAGGTCTGTGACTCACATAGGATGTCCATGCATTCCTGGGAGAGGCCCATGTAACCAAATTCTAAGACCTCAGGAGCCAGATCACAAGATTGAGTTGCTTGCGATCTGGGTGCCTGGCTGACCTTGGTCCCTGGTGAGAAGGTCCAGCCTGATGGGGAGTATTCCGTTGGGGCTGACCAACTTCTTTAGTACTGCTGAATATCAGGGCTGCCTGGCCCTGGTGGGGGCCACCAGGATAAGGGTTTGGGAAGTTTGTCACATCTTCAGCTCCACCAGTGGAAGGAGTGGGAAAGCCAGAAAAGCGTAGGCAAATATCCCAGACCTGTTGATCCATAGTGCATTGCCCATGGACCGATGGTGTGGATTCCTTGAGGCCATGTTTGGGAATTTCGCATTCTCGGGGATGACAAACTGGTCTACTTTGGGAGTGCCCCCAATGCTGGTGCACGACCTGCGGGTGCAGTTCCCACATGTGGACTTGTTGCTGCGTCCTGCTTAACGGATCGGCTAGGTCGTTTTCCACCCCAGAAGGAAATCTGCCATCAAGTGAATGTGGTGAATGTAGTGATGAAGGGCCCAATGCCAGATTAAGCCAGCAGAGAAAGGGAGAGCGAGTGAGCACCCCCCCTGCTTCTGGAGGTAGAATATTGCAGTCATGTTGTCTGCCCTGATCAGGACAACATTGCCTTGAATAAGCAGTAGGAAGGCTCTGAGGGCAAGGCCGATTGACAGAAGCTCAAGATTATTGTTGTGGTGACTTGGCTGTAGTGGAGTCCACACACCCTGCACTGCGAGTGGTCAAGGTGAGCTCCCCACCTCGCTTGGGAGACTTCTATGGTAATGTTAACTTGTGGAATGTGGGCTAGGAAAAGCCTGCCCCGCAACAGGTTGTTGCTGTTCCATCACTGCACAGAGCGATGAACACTGGAGACATATGTAGCAGGGCTTGCACAAGGCCATCAAGCCCAACAGGTGCATTACAGTTCTTACTATGAGAAGATGTTATGGCTGAAAATTAGGTACAAGCTGGCCAAAGGCTGCAACCCTTTAAGGGCTTGGGCATCCTTTGACAGTGATGGAATTTAGCACTGCTCCCAAAAAGGGTTGAAGATGGGACTTGGCTACGTTTATGGTAAACCCAAGACTGTGGAGAAGTGAGCTAGTCCCCTGTGTACAGTAGGCTCTGCAGCCTGTTTGCCCGCTTGATCAGCCAATCATCGAGCTAGGGGACAACATGGGTGCCACTTCTCCTTAAGTGGGCAGCTACCACTGCCAGTCACTAGGTGAAGACCCTTTGGACAGTGGTGATACCAAAGGGGAGTACATTGAACTGATAATGCTGACCACTTACCATGAAAAGCAGGTAGCATCGGTGGGCCGGATGAGTGGGGGTGTGGAAGTAGGCATCATTGAGGTCCAATGCCACCATGCAGTTGCCTTGCTAGAGTAGAGTTATCACATCTTGCAGAGTCACCATGTGGAAATGTTCAGAGAGAACATTATCTGTTGAGGGGCTTGAGGTCCATAATGGGTCCGAGACCGCCGTCTTTTTGGGGATAAGGAAATAAAGTGAGTAAATCCCTGTGCCCTGTTGGTGGGCAGGCACTACCTCGATGGTGCCCTCCTGAAGGAGCGCTTTGACCTCTTCTTTTAGCAGGCATTGTGTTTTCTGCTGTGAAGGTGCCCGCAGGAGGCGGGGGAAATGTTGGGTGGTGGTGAGATTAATTCTAGGAAATAGCCGTGCTGTACTATGCCCAACACCCATGTGTGATTTCCAACCAGCGGAGGAGGAAATCCTGAAGCCGTCCCCCGAAGAGGCATTTTGTGATCAGGTGTGTGGGGGGGAAAGTAAGGGGAATCACAGTTTAAAGGTGGAAGCAAGGCATCTCACCAGTATGTTAGTGGCAATTCAACTGGCTGCAGTGTCTGTGGCATCCAGGGCACAGTGAATGGTGGCGGTGGAAATGGTTTTCCCATCTCATGCCAGTGTGCTGTATCGTACTGGGAGAGCAGGCCTACAGAGTTGACAATCCTCTTACACCTGCTACCTCTTTCCCCACTGCATCTATCTTTATGATCTGCTTATCTGGAAGGGAAGCATCTTCTGTGGCCTGGATGTGTACATGCAGTGAGGACCAACATGGATTTGTGTGGAGGGGGGGGGGGAAACTTGCCCACGTATATTGGGTGGGTAGCTGGGTATGGGCTTGTATTTCTTGTCGACCTGGGGTATGAGTACCTTTGCCTTCACAAGCTCCTTGAAAGTCTCTCTGGTGGTCTTAAGCATACTCTTAAGCATAGGGAGGAGTTGCACTGTGCATTGGGTTTTTAATAGCATCTCTGCCAGAAAGTCATCATCTTCTTGGAGGACGTGCACATCCACCTTATGATAAGTGGCTGCCTTATGAATGACTTTGTGGCAGGATGTAGTGTTATCGGAGGGAGGTGGCCCAGCTAAGTACAGATCTGGGTCTTTGTCACTTGGGGAACCACATTGTAGTTGTCCCACAGGTCATCAGTAGGCATTGGGTCATATGGTGCGTCGTAGGAGTCTGCAGGGTGTAGTGGTACTGCCTTCTCCATAACATGAGTGGGGTGAACCCTGTGCTAGGGGGAAGTGTGTGGTGGGGGTGAAGAAATGGGAAGGGGAGGAGAAGGAGGAGGGGGAGGTGGGAGAGAGGGCTGGTGTCCCTGCCCCTGCACTTCTTGAGCTTTGGAGGCGGGGGAGGATCTAAAGTAAAGTATCTGTTGGCTTTGGAGGCAGTTTGGTAGAGATCTTGCCTGCCTGAGGATAGATAAACAGGTGAGCATCCAGCACTTGGAGGATGTGTCGCTCTGACCCCATGGAGCTTCCCATAGAGTGTGTTTTCAGTGCTGGGTGCATTCTCTGAGCCGACAGCTTGACGTCGATGTTGGTTTTAACGCTGAAGCAGGCTTCGGTGCAGGCGTCTAAGGTCCTCTGAGCTTACAAGGTTTATGTAGAATCTTTGGGTTCGAAGGACACACCAGTTCAGCGTATGAAGGGAGTACTGTCGACTCTGCAGGATTGGGCGAATGTTGATCATAGCCCGAGGGCAGTGGTGGCCCATGTGGCCATTTCTTAGACACCATGCTCAACGCCTGATCCCCCCACCCCCCCTTGGGCACCTGGGTCCTGCTCTTCTTCCTTGTTGGACTCAGAGGAAAAGGCCACTTCCAAGCTCTGCCTCCGAGGTGCTGGCTTCTTCGTTTGTCTTGAAACTGTGTTCCCGAAGACGTTGAGTGTCGTCCGACTCCTGCCTCTGCACTCTGATGGGCCCACCTCAGCTCATGTCAGTACCAAAGGGTCTTCTTAGAATGGAAGGTGAGGCAGGTCTCACAAGTGGTGTCGTTGTGGTCAGTGGAGAGGCAGAGATTGCAGACCTGGTGGTGGTTGGTCCACAGAAATTTGGAGCGGCACTGAGGGCAGTACTAGAAGGGTGTCCTTTCCATCACTGATGATGCATTCTTGGCTATGAATTCCTCGAGGCAAGGGGCACAAAACCCCTACGTGGGCTTGAAGCCCGACGACGAGGCGTTGAAAATGTTGGTGTCCGCTGAATGTCGCACTGAAGAAAACAGTCGAAGTGGAATTTCTACTTGTGCTCATGGGGTCAAAAAGCAACCAAATGAGCCCGAAGGAAAGCGCTACAAGTGCCAAACACGGAGCCCCGTCTGTACACATCCAACCCGATGGCGTGAATAAACAATTTAACATTGAGTTGATGCCCATGCACATTGCCAGCTAAGGAAGGAGTGACTACAGCTCATCATTCGAAACACTTCTTCAAAGGAAAACAACTTGTAAACATCCAAGCCCAACACTAGATGGCAGGAGTATGCAGAGCATGTGTATCTACAGCAACACAATGCTAAGAACATGTGTTTACAAACACATGCATTTGAAGTGGCACAGGCAGGGAATGCAGCAGACTTTTCCAGTAGAAGGACTTCAAGGGAAGAGATTTAGCGTGAAGTGCAGGTGGAGTCTAGGGTATCTTCTCCTATAAATGAATAAAAGTCACATAAGGTTGTAAGTCTATGTGCCAGTATTAATGAAGGGGCAAACTGCTTCAATTTGCAATGGCGGGAACCCAACACAGCGTGCCACATACAGACCAATGTCAAGAACCGCAATAATTAAAAAATATTTTTTTTAAAAACAAAGTGCAGTCTCATTAGAGCATGCACAGGCAAGAGTGCAGCACACAAACACAGAAGGATCAGCACTTCACCCGTCACTCCAGGTTTGGTGCTGGAATTCCTGCTCCCTTAAGATGGCCAACCTGATCTTTAAGGTAACAAACTTCACTCAACCCCAGGGAAGTCTCCAGAGTTCCCCTCAAGGACTTGGGTGAGCATGCCCCTACGAAGACACTTGCAGCACAACACCTGCACAGGGATACCCCAACTTGCATTCAAAGCTGGTCATGCATGCCTGGAGGAGTGCATGAAGTCGTGCTTTGAGATGTCACTGAATACCCTCAGTGGGCGGCTCCAGACATTCTTTTGAGTCAGCAATATTGAGCATGGATGTGTCAAAGAGGTGCTCTCATTTGCTTGGTGCCACGCCCAATCCAAATGAAGAGAAGATCTCTTAGGATGCACACCGTCTAGAAGCTGGGACACAACTGGTATTACAGAAAGGTCTTCAAGGTACCAAGACAAGCAACCCCCCAGGGTACTTGTAGAGGGGTTGCAAAGTTAGCAGCCTGGCCCTAACGGGTGCCTATCACTCATGTGGTGCCCGCTCTTTCAGGTTCCGACCATATGACTGACCTTTCAGGCTTGTAGGCGAATCTCCCCATTTCACTCATGGTTGATCTTGCTCTGCTTGAGCTGCCGAGGGGCTGGTGGCCTTACCTTCAATGTGGCACTGCAGGCAGGCACTGCTGCCCTCCACCTCCGCCTGGTCCTTCAGCGGCTTCGAGAAGCTGGGGGGCCGCTGGATCTGCTGGTGAAGGAAGCTGAAGACCTCACTTTCTTGGGGACTCAATCCGAAAACTACGGGGCAGAAGAAGAGGTGAATGCGGAGGAGATCGAAGCAAAGCATAGGGACAGAGCACCAAGGAGGGAGGAAGGATGAACACAGATAAGGCCCTGCTACACACATACAGAACAGGAGGGCTTATGATGCTACCGCGTGTATCTATCTAATGAACTGCACTCTGCACAGAAACTGAAGGTTATGGAGGAGGGCTGGGCCCATGCAGTCTCCCACTTTGTCTTTACTGGGGACCGTACTACGACCCCAGGTCTGTCTTTGAGACAGACTGAGACCGCCCATTTTTTCAGACTGCCACCAATAAGCTTTTTCTGGAGATGCGTTTCGTCTGCATTCAAAATGATGCATGTGTGTGGCTCACTAAAAGCCCTTTACAGAATTCAAGAAAGAATAATAGAATAAACTATTGTGACTTCATGAAACTTGCTAATGTATGCATTCTGAATACATCAATACAGAGTTGGAAATGTAACCCAGAGGGCAAACCCATTAGGTTGCGTTACAATGAGACCTACGTGAAATTTCAATTAAAGTGGCATAATTTTTAGCATCTTGCGTTACACTTTTTATGCAGTTCATTTTCGTGAAATTACACCAGTACTCCACTTGGCTTACTGTTGCTTGGGTACAAATGTTACTGCGGGAGCACCACATCAATGCTAAACGGACAGAACGCAATTGGCTGTTTTTTCAGCACCTGTGTTTTTTGTGCATTTTGTTTTTTTAGAATAAAGCGCGTCCTCGCGTCCAAAATAAAGTATGCATTTCGCACTAAAATGTAGCTCAAAACGCCAGATTTGGGCTGCGCATAATTTCTTATTATTTTTAGGTTTGTTTTAATAGCTGGAGGCAAAATATTATAACCAGGTGTGCAAACGGCTGAGGCGCATTTTGTTATATTGTGTGAAAAACATCTCTGATTTCAAGTATTAACGAAATACAATAGTGCAAGAAGAATATGCTGAAGTAAGCTTCGCTGTAGAAAAAATGGGCCAAATTGATTTTTTTTTTTTGCAGATTTTTGAAAAGTAACACTCATGGAAGTTATTCTCTTATTTTGGTGTAAAGAAACCCAGCCATTTGACATTTTGTTAATTAATTTTGATAGGCAGAATAGGAGAATCCCCATCAGTTTTCTTTATGCCAATTTTACTGAAACACAGCAAGATGTATTTTTGCAGGAGAAATTCAACAGAGGCGTAAGTAACCAGACAAACGCGATGTATAATTTTTTGATTTCTTAGCGCCCACAACTATCAATTTCACCCAACTAAAGTTCTGCACACCCATAGTTAAAACTATGAAAAGAGCGCTAGAGAAAGCAAGGAATAAGCAACATAAGTCTGCGTTATATTTATAGATTAATGGCCAAGGGTAATCAAGTTCAGTTTTCTTCCTATTTAGTTTCCAATGGTGGTCAGCAGGCATGCAAACCTAAGATAGGGTCATTGTTTAGAACACTGAATGAGGCAAGCCTATGTACAGCATCGAAGTCCTAAGAGGGCCACCGGGCGCTTGTCTTGTGCGACAGCGAGAGAATAATATTTTGATGGTACGCCCAGTGGAATCTGGAAATTATGTCTGCACCTGAAGTCTTGGCAGGTAATACAAAGAAGAGGAGAAGGACTTTGTAGAGAAATAAATATGGGACTTTGCAGAGTACAAGACCTTGAGATGGGGTGGACGGGAGTTGCTGAACTGCACTTTGGCTTGGCATGTTTTCTTGTAGTTTTTCTTTTTTTGTGCTGCAAGCCTAGCGGACAGTAAGGTGCAACTAGGGATCGTAGGGACAACCAGGAACCAAATGGGCAATCAGAAATCACAAAATTAACCTAGAACCACAAAGGGCAATCGGGAATCACATGAGCAATTGAAAATCTCAGAATCTCATGGGTATTTAAAAATAAGAGAAGCAACGGAAATCTCAGACTTCTGTGACTCTTGATTATCCACGAGATTTTACCACCACCTGTGAACACACATTGTCCCGTGGTAAATTACGTTGAAAGTAAAGTATGTACTCCCCCCTGCAAGTCCTTGGCCAAGGAAACAGACCAGTTCCCTGAATGCTTCGCGCGTGGGGTGGTCACTCTTACACCTGATGCGCGCACACAAGGAGAATGAGAGGGAATTACCATCTCGATGCGGGGAATCAGGGGAGGTAACTTTATTATCTTGCTTGTTGGTCAACAGAGACATCCTTTTCAGGGCTAGGACAGCTTTGCCAGTCTTCTATAAAAATACAAAAAAGAAGAGATGTTAGTGAATGACTTTTCTTAAGACAATCACGGGAAGCAGTAAGTAGGAAAGAGGGCCCAGTTGCGGATTAATAAGGAGGCAGTTTCTGTGCCAGATAACTAGACAACATCATGTTTTATCTTTCCCTGAAGTACTTTTTTTTTTTTTTTTTAATACTTAAACAGGTTCTGCTGATCACACCTGGGCAAAATGGAAGAAGCATCCAGAGGGCCACGCATTAAGTTTTGGCCCCGGGCCTCATGCTAACTTCTGGCAAGCCTGGGTGTAGGGATTTATGAAATTATTTTGTAAAAAAAAAGGACAGCAGAGGGGATAAGCAGTGAGGTTAGCAGGATTCATACAGCGATGCAAAGGTTCAGTGAGTCACAAGTGGAGGCAGGACACAGCATGCTTCCTAACAGTGGCCCTGAAAATGCACTACTCTAGTCGGGTGGTCCCAGGGTGGCTTAGCCACAGGGGTGTTTGAGGGCGCAGCCCTATCAACCGAGCAGGGAGGGAAATGGAGGAGGAGGAGATAGCAGATAGTTCTGCAGCACTAGATGCCACTGCAGTGTCTGCCAGGGCATATACGAGAACTGTTTTCATCCAATGCTCTGACAGCAGTTGAGCAGGTTCCAACACCCCCGCCTCCTCCATCGGATGGCCCGGTCTCTCGCTGTCCTCTGGCCTCCCCTCTTCTCTACTGCTGTTTGTTACTTGTGACCTGGAACAAGGCGTCTGCAGGGCGCAAAAGATGGAGCGGACACCTGAGCCCTAGGAAAGGATTGCAGCATCTGGTCTGGTGGGCTTACAGCTTGCTCTTCACCCTGCCCCCCACATTATGCACAACAGCGGTACAGTGATCTGTGCTGCTGCCCGGTTTGTAGGTGAATGTGATCCTATCTGGGGGAAATAAGGAGCTGGCAGGGGCCCTGAAATAATATCAAAGAGAGCCATAATTTGCTTTAAGGTGGTGTACTCTTGACGTAATGGGGAATCTGGGGTATTGCACTGTTCCTGACAAGATGGTGGTTCATTTGGAAAATGATGGATACATGTGCATATAATGCAGAAAATGCCCATAATGGGCATTAGTTCTTGCAAGTACTTGATGAGAAATGATAGGCTAATATTTATGGACTAACCTCATGTATTTACAAAAAATGTAAGCTGCTGTTTGGGAATAAACATTGTACTTGACAAGCTAATAATTTGAGGAACCGAGCGTATTTACCAAAAAAGAAATGCTAGTGTGTTTATTTCCTGAATATGACAAGCTGGTGTTTGTGGAAAAAAAGTTCATTTGACAAAATAAAAAGCTAGAATTTAAACCAAAATGCAAGCTGAAGGTCACTATTTCATAGTGTCACAATATACAACTGAGAAACTACCTGAAAGGGAGCGGATGGAAATATAAAGGTAAGTGTTAGGTAGAAGTCGCAAAAGATGCTCTACATTTTAGGAAACGATGGAAGGCCATGTCGAATTGCATTTCCAGATTATTTGAACTGCCTGGGAAAATAGAGTTAAAAAAATACATAATATTGCCGTCATGTTTTTAAATTTGCCTGAGAACGAACCTCTCGACATCCATGCAGAGGATCAAGCTAGCTTTGTATATAGTGAATATTGCCTTCAAAACTGCCTGTAAAAATAGCGTCTGTTTAGCGAGTTTAACTGAAGATTGTATTGCACAATGTGGACCAATTTCAAACAACATTTATAGTCGGAAGAATCCCACGAAACATCCCTCGAGAAACTAAGTCCTGCTAACTTTAGTCACTGTTATTCAGGGTGGCTATGTACAGCCAACCACTTTTACAATTCACCACCTGCAAATGGATAACCATGTTGTGCATAGAGTTATGGGCAGAGCATCATCCTAAGAACTTGGAACCATCACCCTTCAAGAATAGAAAACAACCACCCCCTGGATTCCCAAAATGCAAGCTGCACGCTAGAGTGTGCCTGAACATTGTTAGTACAACCTCAGTTATGGTCCCATGTGCAGTAGATTTGAAGAGGCCTGTGTGTCAGATCAATATTGTTTAAGCGGACAAAAGCAGAGCATCGTCCTCAGCACAACTCTACTGAAGTAGTGACAGCACGCTGTACACTAGAACATCAAGAGGCTCAAGTAAGCTCAAGCTATCATAGAAGGCAAAATATTATAATTCAACCTGAATATTTGGGCTAGGGCTCCCACTTGACTCCCACTGGACTAAGGACTCCTGCTTATTAGGAGCAGGTGCTCACAATGGACCAAGGTCTCCTGACTATTGGAGTTAGCACTCCCACTGAACTAAGGTCACCTGACCTCCTACTCAAACAGAACCTTTATAGGGTCCAGCTCAGACATGACCAGTCCAGGGTGCTGCCCGCTTGGGCCTGGAAAGCACCTAGATCCACTCACCACTCGCCACTACAGGGGATACCAGTTACTGGCTCTAGGGGACGATCATGCCAGGGAACAAGCCCTCCGACAAACACAGGCTAAGATCAGCTGCTGCTTAGCTCTGTGGAATTCTTCACTATCCGGAACAGCCCACATGCTGAACTCTAGAGGATTTTCACTGCTCGGTACAGCCAACTTACTGGGCTCTAGAGTATTATCACTCCTGCGTACAGTCCCATATTGGGATTTAAGAGATTACAGCTCCTGACCACACACACCCTAGATACAGATCACCAGTAAATCAACTAGGCAGATTCAAGGCCCAGAAAAAACTCCTCTCCAACTCCACAGGAAAAAGACAGTCACCCCTGGGACATCATTTCACTAGTCAGATGCCAGCAGCACTCAGATCAACTCACTCCAGTCTCTGCAGGATCTGAAGAGCCGCATCTGTATCCGATAACCACCACCTCACCTGGACCTGAAGCACTCACTCCAATCCCCAGGCTGCCAATCAAGCTACATCCACATCAAATCCAATCACCCACAGCTAAATCTCTCAACTTACCTAATAAAAACCCAGTGACTGGAAGAGCTCAGTCCAAACTGTAGTCAAGAAAATGTAGATTAAGGGTAGGCGCAAGCTCATGTTAGCTATATTTCTAGATCACCCCCTCCCCCCTCAGTGCCCCACATTTAACCCACTATGCCGCCCTGCAGCTGAAGCACTGATTTTCCACAAACAGCCTCCACAGCTGTATTCACCTCTCTACCCCAACACAAGCTCACCCTCCAATACTAGCTCAGCCAAAGCACCCCCTATGACCCTTCAACCATGTCCCCCATAAACCCACCACCTTCTAGCAACAGGCTTCACCTCTGGGACGCATCATCACAACAAGAGGACAGAAACCCACCAGGGAAAACTTCTTGCTGTTCAATGCAAGATTCATGTACAAGAAAGAACTCTTAATATATTTGACCTACTGTCAAAAGCAATACTGGGCCTGACTTTTGTCACAGAAAAGTGGCTTAACAAGGATTCTGCACCCACATGCCATGAAGTCATTCCACCGGAATGCAGCATCATCAACAAAAACTATATCTGCAAGATTGCAGGAGGCCTAAGAGTCATCCATAAAAAGTCTTTAAAATATATCACATCAAAAAGGTCACCACGAGCGACTGCAAATCCTTGCTGTTAAAAGGTCATCCCACTCCGACTTTCACCTGTTCCTTCCTCTTGATCGATAGACCATGTCCAGCACTTGAAGAAAAGAAAAAAACTCTAAAAAGGGGCTTTTAGCCCACCCATTACTTACTGTTCGTTGGCATCATTATCACTCTTCTATGGTGCCTTCCAATTCACAGGCATCACTTCCTTTTCATTCAGTGGAGCATGGACCAAGTACAGATTCATTTATCTTTGAGTCAGTCCGCTGCTGGCGCTGCGATCGAGGTACTATTTTTCATTTTTTTCTTTACAGGCTTTTTTATATAGTGCAAACTTGACCCTTAGGTATTGGAGCGCTTTACATGAGCACCAGTTACATTACACAAGTTCACATTTTTTTTTTTTTAGACACGGGAGATGAAGTGACTTGCCCAGAGGATGTTGTGTGTTTTGCAGCGGTCTCCCTTGTATGCTTCTCTTCTCCATGATGTGTCTCACTCTGAAGCACCGTGTGCTTCTCTGCACCTCAGTGCTACACGTTAGTGTTCGCTGTCTGTTTTTACCCCCCCTCAACCACCTCCCTCCCTGAGCCCGTACTGCTCACTACCCTGTGTACTTTTCTGCACCCATACGTATTCCTGGCTCATCCATGTGCTTCTCCTTGCTGGCCACATTGCTTTAATCCCTTCCATGATCCTCCCGCTTTCCAGTAAAAGCATTGTAGGAAAGTATGATCTGCTTCTTATGGTTACCCCCACTTTTTGCTTGATGTTACACTGTTTTTGACTCGTCTGACTGGGATCCTGCTAATCAGGACCCCAGTCTATCAGCTTTCTCCCTAAAATGTATTGACATGTACTTAGGTACACTCCAGATTTGATACTGGGGTACCCTTATCAGTCCCTAGTATATGGTACACATGTACCCAGGTCATAGGTACCCCAGAGGCCTCCCATGGGCTGAAGCATGTATTATGCCACCCATGAGAGGCCATGCAAAATGGAACTACAGACCTGCCATTGCAGCCTGTGTAAGATGGTGTATACACCACTTACGTTAGATATAGGTTCACTATATCTATAGGTCACTACACTTAAAACCTATAAGTCACCCCTATAGCAGGCCTTGACAATCCTGAAGGCACCGTGCTGGGTTTTACGTGAGAGGGTGCCCCTGCATGAGCAGAGCCCCTCTGCAGCCTTCGGAGACCATTCTCCCGGGTTGTCTGTGACACAGCCGGACATATAGGTAGAGCTGCATTATAACCTCGCGGTAAATGCCATCTCGAAAACGGCTGAAACAAAACATGTCGTGTTTGGTATCAAACACCTTGGAATCATACCTCCACACTGGTAACCGGTGTGGGAGGTATGATTCCACCCTTCTGAAGAAAGCTTCGTGGGATCCCTGGTCTTGCCGGTACCAGCCTTCTCGACCCGAACAGCGCAAAATGGTTGCTGCCGACCAGAGACACATTTCTGCCCTCCTGCTGCTGAGCCAAGCTCGAGCAGAGGAAGGCAGCACAATAGGCATCCTGTCACAGGGAGGTGTGACCACCTCCCAGACAGGATTTAGTGTATTGGAGCTGGGTGGGTGCACTTCCAAAGTGCCTGAAAGTCTGAACGAGGGGCACACTTTGTGTCCCTGTGCATAGTCCAGTTCAAACCAGTTCTGGGAGCCGTTGGCTCCTGCTCTGGCGCGAAACTGGACAAAGGCCATGGGTGTAACCACCCCCCCGTCCTGACCCTCCCCTGGGAGGGTCCCCTGAATCTGTCCAACTCTCTCCCATGGGTACAAAAGGGGTTACCTGGCTGTAGGACCCTAGATTCGACGTGGACAAGTTTCTGAACAAGAAACCACTGACCTTCGACTGTCTGGACACTCTGGACTTCGCTGGACTTTGACTGGGCCCGACTTAGTCTCCCTCTCAGTCCAAAGCATCGTCTGTGCCCGTGCACCATACAGGCTCCGTGCAGGACCTGTGGAGCATCAAGGACAACTGAAGTATCCCCCTTGGGGTGAAGGAGTCACTCCCCTGCGTTTGCAGGCACCATAACGCAACTGACTGGTCTGCTGATCCTGAGCTCCTGCGGACTCCGAAGGCCCCAGCAACACAGGAGGTGGGTTCTTAAGTCCCTTGAGGTAGAGTTGCCCTCTCACCACGTTTGAGGCCAGTATCCCTCGTGGGGACCGCATAACCCGAACCCCTGTGCACTGCGTTCTTTTGCAATTGCATATGCTTGTTGGTCTTCCCCAACTTTGTGCATTGGGCTGCCAATAGCCCCAACCTCGGCGCACATTTTGTACAAAGGACTTTGGCCTCCTCGTACTCTGTGCCCTGCGAGCTGTGACTTTGTGAAACTGCTAGAGGTCCCCTCGCGACTCCTGTGCCTTAGGCCTGTGGGTCCACTTGAGGGACAACACTGATTTTCTTGGGCTCCCCTGGTTGCTCCAGGCCTGCCCTGACTCCCCTTGCTGTGGTGAGTCCTCTGGTCTTTGCTGGGCCATACCGTAACCTTCTTTGACCTTCTTCATGGGTTGCCGTTGCCAAGGCTTGTTGGTGCTCCCGCCAGACACCGACCCCTCAGCACTCGACATCCTTCGTGGGACAGCTCGTATCCGGCACCTGGTCGTCCTCGACATCACCTGGTCCCTGCAGCTGTAGAGTCAAGGTCACCATCTTCACACCCGAAATCTGTGGGCATTCGTCTACCGAGCCCCTGGTCACTCCTGAGTGACCAAGACTCTGTCCCCTCTGCTTTCAGGTTCCTTCCATAAAGAATCCACCTGCGGATTCCACCGGACACTTTCTTCTTTCCAGCAGTGGCATTTCTTTGAAGACTCCCATTGAGAACGACGGCGGTTTCCGACGCCACTTCAGCCCTATGCACCCGGCTTGCCTGGGATAGGTAACTCTGGTACTTCAGTATCCACGGGTGGGGTGGCTCTCCAACCTTCTATGTTCCAAAGGGTTTCCTCGTAATCCACTGGGAAGGGCCCTTAAACTTTAAAATTGCAACCGCGACTCTCCCATTGAATTGTACGTAGCACGCGGTCGTGTTCTCACACTGCACCCGTCCTCCGTGAGGTCCCCGCTTACTCACCTTGGGTGATTCCGTGGGGTCCCAGCGATTCTACACACTGTAGACATTGTCTTGACTCGAGTCGTGGTTCCTATACCACTATTTTAGTATATGGTTTGGTCTCCCCCTGGAGCCCACTGTGTATTAGTGCTACTTACGTTTGTTTCTGTGCTACAGTATTGTGTGCTTTGTGTTTATCTGCGTGTAGCAGATACTGTGAGGTATTTAAGGTGTTATAATAATAAATATATATTCTTATAACTACTGTGTGGTTCTCCTTTCATTTAACCAATACAATAAGATTGCATTCTGGTAAAACAAGCTGCTTAACATTCCTTCAAGACTAAGCCTGAAGGCTGCTCTCCACAGCTACCACTTGGATAGCTTTCTAAGGTTCTCTTTGACCTCTTAAATCACCATAAGGGTTGTTTGGACTGGTGCAAGGTGCCCACTTTAATTAGTGGACAGCATATACCAGGCCAACTTCTCACAAGCATCGTAATAAAAACCTAACAAAGTTTATCTGGAAACATACCCTAATTTAGAGGTTTCTTTGCACTATACAACAGATGTCGCTTTTCACTGAAGTAATGATACTAATTTTATCGACCTCAGGAGGAGGATAGCCGAGCACGCCATTTCCAGAGTTTTGCTGTGGGGCACTAAGGTGGTGTGCCCTTCTTCTGTAGTGGCAAGGGCCGGACTGGGAATCGACACCGGCCCTGGCTTTGTGCTGCTTTTTTTGTTGAGGGCAGATATTGCAGCTATGCTCCAAAACAGCCCCCGGTAACAAAAACACCCCCCCCCACCCCAGGGATCTAACACCAGCCCCCACCCTGGCAGCCCACTGGGGAAACGCTCGATGCCCGCTACGGCTAGTCAGCTCTGGTAGTGGCTTCCCTGGGTCAGAAACAGTTGAGTTACAGATCGTGTCCATCTTTGTCGTAACTACACCTAGATAATTTCCTCGAACCAATGCAGTAAAAGCATAATAAAATTGCTCTGTGCTTTGAGAGGGACGTAGTGGAGCATCCTCGGATTCCCTATCAACGAATGCACCAAATTCTTGCTGGAGAGGTTTAGTATGTGAACCAGGAGTCCCCGAGAGCAGCCATGGTTTGGTTTCTTTCATGACCCCCTGCCTTGGGGTCTGTGCCACTCTTGCATGCTCCCTCCGCTCCAGTGTCTGGACCATTGGATACTAAAGGGGAGGGACGAGGTGAAAAGGCAGGCAAGGCCCCTCCAGAGGCTCCAATTTGTACTATAAAGGAGGTGTTTGGGGTGTGTCTGCTCTGATGATTATTGATGGGGGAGGGATGATGTGAGTGGGGAAGGAATGTGTTGAATGGTGTGTTGGGAACACTAAGCGATGGGGCAGCCTGAGAGAGAAGGTGTTAGATGAGAGGAAAAGGCCTTTGATAACGAGCATTGGCAAGCCAATACGTCTAGCCAATGCAAGAGCTACTGGCTTTGTCAGTGTTTTATTTAGTCATGTTTTACAGCAGTGCCACTGCAGTGCAGCATGGCTGAAAGTAAAGGAAAACAAGCATTGGCAACGTCAATAGGTCTCACCTATGGAAGGGTTATTGGCTTTGCCAATACGTTTTAGTCATGCAATATACAGCGTGGCTGCTGTTCAGCATGGCTAAATGTTAGTGGGGTAAAGGAGAGTGGCGTGGAGTTAAGAGACATGACGTAAAGTGGAGTGGTATGGAGTGGCATAGAGTCGTGGCGTGGGGTAGAGCAGAGTGGCATAGAGAGTCGTGGCGTGGGGTAGAGCCGAGTGGCATAGAGAGTCGTGGAGTGGGGTAGAGTTGAGTGAAGTGTCATGGAGTGGCGTAGAGTGGCAGAGTGGCATGGCAGAGTGGAGTGGCATAGAGTGGAGTGGCATAGAGTGGGTGGCATAGAGTGGCGTGGCATAGAGTGGCGTGGCATAGAGTGGCGTGGCATAGAGTGGCGTGGCATAGAGTGGCGTGGCATAGAGTGGCGTGGCATAGAGTGGCGTGGCATAGAGTGGCGTGGCACAGAATGTCATGGAGTGGTGTAGAACAGAGTGGAGTGGCGTAGAGTGTGTTGTGCAGAGTGTTGTAGAGTGGAGTAGTGTTTGTAGAGTAGAGTGCCATAGAGCAGAGTAGGTTGGCATAGAGTGTAGTGTAGGAAAGTGCGGTTTTATATAGCGTGAACTCAACCCAAAAGGTATTGTAGTGCCAGTTCCATTACACAAGTTCACATTCATTTTTCTTTAGTCATCAGGGAATAAGTGATTTGCCCAGAATCACAGAAGTTGAGCTGATGCAGAGACTTGATCCTGGTTTCCCAGTTCCAAGGTCTGCAGCTCTGGCCTTAATGCTACATCCTCTCCCCATGCATATAAAAAGCAAAAAAGTGACCTTGCGTAATGTAACGGAGACTCTCATAAAGCGCACCAGTACCTTCAGCTTCAGGTCAAGTTTGCGCTATATATAAAAAAAAAAAAGCACATACTCTGCTGAGTGAACATCACAAGGCTCTACTTTGCAACGTAGCTATAATCCACAAAAGGTATAATTCCTTAGTCTCCCATCACCCAGACAGTGGAACAACATAAGCCAATTGATGGCAAAGTACACTGTGCTTTGTGGGTTGGTTCACTATCTACAGCACTTGACACTGTACCTACAACCACCTCCCACTCCCCCCAGTTGCCTAGCTTGGGTGCTATCTTAGGGTGCTATAGAACAAGTTACTTACCTTCAGTAACGCATTATCTGGTAGAGACAATATCTAGCTGCAGATTCCTTACCTTTGATTTTCCCAGGCATCAGACTGGATCCGGAAACTTACCCACTAGTCGGTTCACTTCGTGGCTCTGTGCTTCTGATGTGGAGAAAGTGAAAAGGAACTGATGCCGCATGCCTAGGTGACCGCGACATCACAACCGATGACATCACGCAGAGCCGAAAGGAGCCATCCGATGGCACGCAGGGGTACTGCCCACGCAAAAAGTTTAAAGATATAGTCTGACGCCTGAGAAATTCAAAGGTAAGGAATCTGCCGCCAGAAGGCTCTAACAGATTTACGTCACCATGTTTTCAGCCAAATATCTGGACACCTCAAATCCCACATTTGCTTTCTGTACCAAATTTAGAGACAGCCAGTACCTATTATAAAATGCCCATGGGTTTCTTTGTGCACTGAGGCTTTATCTCAATGCACGGTCCGCGTTTCGGTTGTAACACAGGAATAGGCCACGTTACATTGCATGCGTTTACAACGTATGCCATTACAACAACTTGCTGTAGGGGGGGGGGGGGGGTGGGGGGCTGGATTTTGGAATAGTATAATTTACTATTCCAACTCCAGTCTGTGCAACAGTAGGGAAGGTGTTGGATTTTAAATCCAACACCTTCTGCAAGTCGTTGTTCCCACTTGCGTTGTAATGGTATGCGATCTAACAACGCAGTCGTTGTAATGACCGCGTTGTAATGGCATGCATTGTATCGCATGCGTGGTAAACTATGTTTACCGCAACACAGCGCCTTTTGCTACAGAATTACCATTAAGCATTTTTTTGCAGCACTGTATGTGAAAAAATACCTGAGAAGTTTAGGATGGCTTAAATAACACAGTGTATCAAACTTGTGTTCAGTTAACACGGCACAAACGTCTAAATTTCTGAACATGAGCACTGTAAATAGCATGTTTTGATTGTTATGATGCTACTCAATACTTACTGATACTGACTGGTGGTGGAAGCAGGCATGGTCAGGCCTCCGTCCCTCTAAGGTCACACACGTGCTCCAGTGCTCCCTCTGATGTGCACAGAGGGACTGCCTGAGAAGCAATCAAACTCTAACTTCTAGAACTACTCGTGTGCACATTGCTGTTACTGGCACTGCGCACAAAGAGGAGAGTGTAAGGGACAGAAAATGTTTACCCAGTGATTGGCTATGTTCTGTGAATCTCCCACCCCTGCGCTGCCTCATATGTAGGAGTCTGGATTAGAGGTGGTCTACTTGTGTCTCCGGTCCTGAGCCAATCAACACGCTGTTCCCTTGATGTTTCTATTTGCACACATGATGAGAGCAGCAGCAGGATTGGCTTAGGCAGGCAAACCCTGCCCTCCTGAGGAGAGCGGGAGGGATGCGCTATGATCCACCCCGACTCACTAACATTGCACAGGTAGGAGAGGCCTAAGTGCGTATGTTTGGCTGGTCACAAGAACACACCCGTGCACTTACAAAGACCTAGCCTGGCTGCTGTCATTCAATTTATGCCCACCCTGCTGTTATGTAGGCGGCCTACAAATTAAATAAAAGCACTGCTGTGGCCAGCAAAAAAAAAAAAAAAAACACGAGGGGGGCAATGCTCCAGTACCCCAAATAGAGGAACCACCCCTGCACATAGGCGAGACCTATTGATTTTGCCAATGCTTGCTAAGGGTGGCATTGTTTGGTTGGTGTGTTTTGAGGTAGCATGGTTTGTTTACAGTCCTTGCATTTAATAATTTCCAAATTCAGCAACTGATGTAGGGGGGCTGACATTTCAGTTAAAGATGTGGTACAGTGCATAGTTGTCTTGCATTTCTGCTCCACTAACTAGAACTGTAACGCTAATATTTATAAGACGTTAAGAGCCGATACCGACTCCCATCCATGGGATAATATTGGCCACATGGCTCAATCCGGACTGCATTTCTTAAGCCTAGTACGTGGGAGCTACCAACATACTTTGGGTTACTTCTCCAGCCCAGAAGGTGTTATGCATTTCCGGTTTTCATTGTAGATTCTAAGTTAATTGTATTATTTACTTACCTGCTATTAAAGGCCTTTTTCTTTTCTTACTGTAAAGTATGGACAGGACATTCCATTTATTAGTTTTTAACTACTGTATCTCGCTGCACTCTGAATTTCTAAGACCCTCCCCCTCCTGGAGTGAGTCTTCGCCACTCAACTCCGCTATCTTGCGAGAGCCAAGTGCTAAAACGGAGCATTGTTCCTTTTCAATTGAAGTGCAACAGCACTGTGCCACTGGGTCACCAGGAACAAACTACATTACTGCCCCCTGAACTGCAACTACCGAGGACCCCGAGAAATGGCCTCACAACCCCAACTCACCTGCCACTTCTGCCGAGCTAAGAACTTCTTGATCTTCTCCTTGGATAGAGTTTTCGTGTTTCCCTGTTCCGTCTCCTGCAGCCAGGGGTGATGCAGAGCCTGATCAGCGGTCAGGCGAGACCTGCAGAAAAAATGACAAATCATGGTTTATATCAATGATTTTCATTTCCGATATCACAGGGACCTTTTGTACCACAATGCACAGAACCCGATGTTGGGATAAGGCTACAAATTAGCTGACATCCTGGGGAAGCTGGCCATTTCCCATGCATCGTGTATGAATATCTACTATTTCCAGGTCCTTGGATGTGCTCAATCTTTAATGGCTCAGCTTTGTCAACTATTTGTGATACTTTTTCTTTTTATTAGAGTTTTAAAACTAGCATAGAATTCTTCACCCGGTCCAAGGCTCCCACTTTCTTTCAAATATTGCATCCAATACAGCTCTATGAATACTAATATCAGATTAAATTATTGGTGATTCCTCTCCTTCACAGCCCGAGAAAAACGTGGCCACGAATTTAAGAATGTAATGAGTAAGGGGGCATTTTGTTGAATTGTAGGTGTTCTTGAAAGTATTGTATAGTGTACATTGAGGAAACCCAAATGTAGTGGTAATCACCTTTTCCAAAAATGCTGTAAAAATCCGAATCTACTAAAAGAATGCACTGGAATATGGGTTATAGTTTAAGAGATACAGATTTCTCACTAGAGATCTTATTGCATTCAAGAGGAGAAACCAAGCCTAAATGTTTGGAGAAGCTTGGTCTTCCTGGGTGACAAGAATCTTGGCATTTATAGATGTTCACCAGGGTAGCTCAGTACTGCTCAAAGTATGCCAACCCTAAGTGCCACTGTGCTCAAGCAAGTAGGGTGTAGTCTTTGATGTAAAATCCCCTGAGGTGAAGTTAACAGGGTGGACAATGGGAAACTCAAGCACTGCAACACATAAAACATTATGAGATAAACTTTCCTATAGTTAACGAGGACACAATCCTTACACAAATGCTGAAACATAAGAATAGATGTGTTACATATTTGGGGACAGAAATGGGTAGCCAGATATAGATTGCCATTGGAGTGTAGCTATTGAATTGTTTCCTCTTCACTGCCTAAAGGCCTGGGATGTTTCCACTTATGACAGACTTGGTGAAGAACACACACAACACCGGATTGTTCAGTTAGAGCAGGCAGTCGATTACAGATTGTTGGGCAGCAAAGGCAGACAAGTGATGGATTGTTGGGCAGAGAAGGCAGATAAATGAATCATTGCTCCTTAGAGGCGGCAGGCAAATGGCTGATTGGTGGGCAGAGAAGCAGACAAAAGACCGATTGCTGTTTGGAGAAGATACGTAACTAGCTGATGGTTGGAGAGATGCTGCTGGGAGAAGGCAAACTAATGTCCGATTGTGGTATTAATGAGGTATATAAATAACTGAATGCTTTACTGAGAAGGCAGCCATAACTAAATACTGTATACAAAGAGCAGGCAAATGATTAATGCTGCTTGGAGAAGGCAGACAAATAGCGGATTGTTGGGCTGAGAAGGCAGGCGGAGTACTTTGCTCGTCTGTTGTATATGCAAGTGCCCTACCTCATGCTCTTCTTCAGGAGTTTGATGATTAAATCCTTAGCTCGGTCTGAGATTTCCTCAAAGGTCTCCTCATCGAACTCCCACTGGGCTGCAGTGACATTGCGCAGTGTCTCCATGTCATTGTTCCCCTGGAATGGAGAGTCCCCACTTAGCCTGAAATGGGCAAGAAGGTGGTGGAAAAAAATGAACACAGAGGAATTAACTCAAACAATAAAGGAACTCAATCAAGTATTTAGTTAGGTGATGAAACAATATTTATTTTCCAGCAGACGAGTGCCTGTGAAAGGCTGGGGAATCAGGGGCAGAGTTGCTCCTCAAATATGAGCAACTATGTCCAGCACTATCAGCCTTTCAAAGACACCAGGCCGCCAGAAATATCCCAGCTGCATGTAGGCCAGCCTGTCTCTGCACACAACCTTCACACTTTGGTCAAGTCAGCAAAACATTAACAAACCTCATACTATATGACCTACTGGATGCAAAATCATCAAATGTCCTTAAAATAAATTACATTACACATTGGCGGTTAAACTTGCAGAACAGTTTGGAGATGCCATGTTGGGTAAGGAGGAGAAGGAGAAGGTGACTGTTTATTACACCAAGAACCTTTATTCCAAACGTCACAGAGACCCTCATGAGACACTGTCTCAGAGGTGGAGGAACAGTGTTAGGAGGAAAAGGACATGCTAAAGTCCAGCATTGGAGAATGCCAGCATTAATGCTGCACAATTATTTTGGGTTGCTGATCTGAAAAAAATACAGAATGAGCCGAGATGATTCTCTTCAAAAGGGTCAACCCAGAACAGCACGTCACAGGGAGCAAACCCCAGGGATATACAGAGCACTAGGATTGGGGACTGATATATGGCTGGAGAGTATATATGTGACAAAGACCATCCATAGATAGGCAGTACAGATTACATTTGAAAATTAAGAGTAGGCCTGGGGTTTTGCAGCACTTCTCATAAAAGCAAGGATAGAAAGCCAGTTTGCGTGATTGTAACAAGTCACAGATCATTCCTAAGTCCAGAATTTCTGGAAATAAAGATTTTTAGAATCTTCAGTTCAATGGTAGGCCATTGAGTATATTCTTGTGGTTATGTACTAAGAAAGTCAATGGCAAATGTTTACTTATTATCAAATCTGGTTTCCAATGAGGATACATTGGGTATCTTGATTGTGTTACAACCTCCACTAAAACTAAGAACTAAGTTGAACCCCCCGCTTCCAAGCTCTCTCAGGCTAAGCCTCGAAGCCTGTTGAGTCACCAGGGAAGAGCTCTCAACACAACTACATCAATGTTGTCAGAATGGAGAGGAGGGGTTATATTCTGTAGAGTTCTGACTTGTACATCAAACCTTGCACTGCTAAAACTTTCCATGCTTCCATATATAACTTTATTCGGTCATTTGTACAAAACACCATCAAAGTGTACAATAATAAAACATAAATATATGTACAATTAAAAATAGTATTAAACCATTCAACACAAGTACAAATGACATCCCAAAACAGGTTAAAAAGACAAGGGTACGTGAATACATAAATGCAAACGACCTGGTCAGCTAAAGTGGAGTGCTAAAGCAGCCACCAGACATTTGAGATGCTAAACCATGCATACCAAGCTTCATATTTAAAATACATATACAGCATAAGAAGGGAAAGGGTTAAAAGATCGTATCATTCCTTTAATAAGAATTTTCCATGCTTATTCTAGCCCCACTCTGGAATTGAAGCTAACCTTTCAGAATCGGAGTGGTGCATGTTCACAGTCACTTACAAGATGTAGCAGATGACACCGATGCTCCACATGTCTGTTGTGAAGCCAATGGGCTCAAAGGCAATCACTTCCGGGGCTATGAACTCTGGGGTGCCCTGCATCACCTTCACCTGTGTTCCATGGCCTGCGGATTGGAGAGAAGAGCCCATACTTCAGCAAACATACACATAGTTACACAGTCCTTCTTCAAACTCCTGACATCTCACTGCAAAGCAGGTTCTCTCTGCTACTGGTTGTACTGGGCCAATTAAATAGTATTTTTTCTATTTAATCTTTCCAGTAAGCTGGGGTTCTCGGTCTCTTGCCAGTACCAGATCACTGTATTGCTCATCCCCTTCCAAATCTAAACCAGAGACGTTTCTGCACCCAAGGGCCCACATGGAATCTTTGGGCCATCTGAGGGCAGAGCCTTAGACATGTGGCACCTGGATGCCCAATCCCAAAGAGCTGTGAAGGTCACTACACATATAGAAGTAGACGAGAGGCAGCAATGACTGCATCACGGTCAGGTGTGAGGCCAGCCAGCCAAAGGCTCCCAGGAAAACAACCAATCAGTACTGGCAAACACCCAGGGCTTCTTTATTGTACAGGGGAAGTTTAAAGCCTTTAGAAGGGTTACGGAGAAACATTAGAAGGTGAACGATAAATGAATACTATCAAACAATAAAGCATAAAGTGAGTGAATGATTGAAAGTTTAAAAATAAGAACAGCCTATTTAAGAGCAGTACTTTTCCTGTTTGCATGATCCCAAAGGATTGCAGTGACGTACAGTGGTGGCTCCTCCGCTAAGGCAGAGCAGTGAAAAAAGGAAAAAAATAATGATAATAGCGTAACATTATTATCATTTTCTTTTTCCTTTTGCAGTGGCTCCCTTGTTTCCTGGAGTGGGGCTGGGCCCCGTGACACCAGAGCACTGCAGGGGGAAGAGTGGTGGCACTCCAAGTGTGCATGACATTTTGACCGGCCCTATCGGCTGCCCAAAACAGTCATGCACACTTGCCATGTTCTCCATTCAGGCTGCATTACAGCCAGGGTGGAGAACATGCCCCATGCCCCAGACTCCCAAGCCTGGTCTCAGCGCCGAAATACGGTGGTCAGACCAATCACTACACTGCATTGCAGCTTGTGTGATTGGTCAGGGGAGCTTGGGTGCTTGCTGCTGCTGGCCTCCAGGCAGGAAGAAGATGCAGAGGATGAGAGTCGGTGGCAACACCGGCTGTAGTCCGGTGTTTTTTTTTAAATTTATCTTTTTCATTTCCCCAACCAAATTCCACCTCACCCCCCAGCCCTCCTAGTCCCACCACCCAAGTCCGGTAGCAGCCGCTACTGGTGACGTAGCGACATCATATCAATAAGAACAGCTCAGTTTTGACCACAATGCAATGGCAACTTGACTTTTGCAGTACCGGTGTACTTTGAGTTTGTGGACTTTGCCGCCCCATCATTACCGTTACTTCCTAAACCTTCAAATACCCCCTTTAATTCGCCAAAGTGCCTAAAGTGGATTTAACTTCTTAAGGAGACTGCAAAGCGTTTTACAAGCCATGTCTGTTGCATCCAACTATGTGGCAACCCACCCCATAAGGTCAGAAAGAAGGGTAAACCTCAGCGATAAGCTGAAAACATTTGCACATGCCAGACCAGAGAGTGAAATGTGTGTGTAGAAAAGAGGCAGAGAGCACAGGGTAGGATTCCTTTGTAGGAAAACAGTTGCACAGAGTGAAATGAGGTTCCAAAATAGTCCTTGCCGGGCAGGTGAGCAACCATCAGCTGATTATGGTGATGGGGCAGGAGCTTCTGGGAGCCAATGTTGAGTAAATCTAGAGGTTTGGCTTTCAGGTCAATGAGTATGTTCATTATTAACACCATAGCCCTCACAAAGGGATGAAGAGCTTTCCCACCCCATTTGAAACTTTAGCGCTTATAGTAAACAACCACACCTCAAAATAATAACTCCAAATTCATTATAATATGTTAAATCTACAAATATGCTATAGGCCTCACTGTGAGACATGCCTAAGAACAGTCTAGGCCGGGTAGTGCTCCTTGTTTTTCGTTAATGCATTGCTTGCATGTGGGCATGGCTTCATTTCTACTATGGAAATCAAATATGCTGCTTTGTTCTGCTACTACTATTGACTGTAGTAATAGTTTGTGCTTCCGGATCTACTGAAGCATGCCCACCTTGTTTACTGAATTAAGTATAGCTGTAGCTTCCTTCGCCGAGATAACAGAACTTTCTGAGATAACCCAAGTCCTTCGAGCCTCCGGTAAACTGTGAAAACACCCCCAATGGGCAGGTGTCCCTGAAAGACTGAGCAGGGCAGGTAAGAGTCTCACCTGTAAGGCTTTTACCAACTCTTTTCCTGCCTCCCAGAGTTTAAGGCGTCTTGTCCTATTGGGGAGGTGTCCAGACAGCCCTATCACATGTGTGTGCTTTCACCTAAGCATGCAGTAAGCTAGAACATGTACGTCAGCAGGCACCTTGTACAGAGAGAATGAACTTAGGAGGGAAAACAGAGGTTGGGGTGGGTTGGAAGAAATGTGCATAAGAGGACTAAATTAGAGTGGAGAAGAGGGAGTCAACTCACACAGCATGCGCGCCAGTCCGAAGTCGATGATTTTGATATTGTTGCCAGTGCGGTTCACACAGACTATGTTCTCAGGTTTCAGGTCCAAATGCACAATGTTCTGGCTATGCATGTACTGCACACCTTCCAGGATCTGATGCATGTACTGCACACATGTGGGCTCTGTGTGCTCAAAAGCGTCATCCACGATGCGCTCAAACAGCTCCCCGCCTGCAATGCTGTCAGCGAATGGGAAAAGAGACAAGTGGGCGAGTTAGGATGAGCGACAATCAACAGGCAGCACTTCAACTCTCACCTTTAAGGAAGCTTGGGTGGCAGGCAAGGGTCCTTAAGACAGGTCATGGGAAACAACAGGCATTACTGACCAGCACTCAAGTCAAAAAGGATGTGCCAGTACATTGGGATATATTCCTCAGTGTACAGAGGGCGGTCAGTAGCTGCTCACTCAGCCACCTTCAAATCAGGATAGGTTAGTGATACATGGACTGCTTTTTATTCTCATGAAAAATTAATACCATTATGTTTTAAAAAAAAAAATGTTTTCTTGAGGAAAACTAAATTATTTTAAAATGTTCAGCAGAGTCTGGTCTTGGTGCCGGTTTTATGCAGAGAATTCACTATATCTGCAAAATTGAGGTCAGTTAAGACAGTCCGAAATGTACAGCAAGCGAAGCATACTACGGCCTCCGTGATACACACAAGGCATCAGAAGAGAAAAAGCATTGAAATGCACTAATATGTATAACATTAGAGGAGTTAAACGCTATGACACAAGTAATATTGTATGGGATCCACGGAATATGAGATGAATCAGTTACAGCGTTCGCAGGCAGGGCTGAGCTCGAAACCAAAATCAGGCCTTGCAAAAAACATACAATCTACCCCACACCACACTGCAAGAGGCTGTGACTAAGAGGCCTAGGGGTCCATCTACCCCACCCTGCTCTGTTCCCTAAACTGCAGCCTATCAGCAAAAAGTCAGAGTGGCGGGTTGGTCAGTCCGACCATGTCAGCGGGTGAAATGTTTCTGTGTTAGACATTCGGAGGGTATCAGAGGATGAAGCACTCACTATTCCAGCACCATCACCATCTCGGTCCGAGCCTGGTAGGCGGCCACGCACTGGGCCAGCTTGGGGTGATGCAGCTTGTTCATGAGCTCCACCTCCATGCGGGCGCTCTCCCTCTCCTTGGCCAACCTCGTCTTGTAGAACTTCCCTGCTAGGATCTTGCCCGTCGCCTTCTCCTCGAGCCGGTAAACCTGCCCAAACTTCCCACTGTAAAACGAGAACATAAAGAGGAAAGATGAAGACATATGTAACTGTGTTAAAAGAGACCGTCCTAAGAGGTGTGAGCTAAAGAGAAAGACCACGAGTTGGCAGCAGGATAGATGAGGAGAGACCAAGAAGACACAGAGGAATAGATGAGTGAGAAACAGAGAAAGGCAACGAAGTGCAAGAGAAATAGAAGATGGAGAGAGGATGGTAGGAAATAGAGTTGGAGAGTAAGAGACTAGACAATGAGTGATCCAGAGGACGGATAAATACTAGATAAAAGTGCAGAAAATGGGACAATCAACATGCTATTGTCAATGAAAAGTAAGAGGAGTCACATCAGTCTGTCCAATATGTGACTAGCTGTACCATAGTCACAGCAATTGCAACCTAACCAATGTTCATATTGGCCAGTTGGCCTCTGCATCCACTAATCCAAAGGATATGTGCTCTTATACAGGGCTGGGCTTACACTCCTAGTCTCTCCAACTGGATGTAAAGGTCCGACACCTTCTCAGTGTTGTTGATGACAACTTGCTGATACTCCAAGGTCTCGGTGCTGCCTGCATCTGGAGAGGAAGAAACAAACAAATAAGGATCTGCTTTAGAACAGCTGTTGCGTTTGTCTGAATTAATAAAGGACTTGTCTGACTATCTCTCAGTCCCATTAACACAAACCTTCAGACCAGTCAAGGCAAGGCTACAGATGCATCAAGTTATGCCCACAGACACGTCAAGGGTACGCCCACAGACACGCCAAGGGTACGCCCACAGACACGCCAAGGGTACGCCCACAGACACGCCAAGGGTACGCCCACAGACACGCCAAGGGTACGCCCACAGACACGGCTGGACTGGGAATGTGAACCTGCCCTGGCAATTAACTCAGACTAGCTCCCAGGGGTGCAGGTGGAAACACTGCTGCTGCTGCTTTTATTACAGGGGGCCGATATTGCAGCACTGCTGCAAAATCGGCCCTCAGGAACAAAAACAGCCCCAACCTTTCCAGCCCACCGGAAAAACGCCCGGTGCCCGCTACAGCCAGCATGGCCCCGCCCACAGACACATCAAGGGTACGCCCACAGACAAAACCAGGTAATCCCTCATTCATATCAAGGTAAGCTCCCAGACGTTTTAAAGTAATCCCTATGACATGTCAAGGGAGGTTTTTAAGCCCTTTAAGGGCAAGTCCTCAGACCAGTTAGAGCAAGCCCTCTGGCCAGTTGAGGCACAAGCCCTCTGGCCAGTTGAAGCACAAGCCCTCTGGCCAGTTGAGGCACAAGCCCTCTGGCCAGTTGAGGCACAAGCCCTCTGGCCAGTTGAGGCACAAGCCCTCTGGCCAGTTGAGGCACAAGCCTTTAGGCATATTAAGACAAAATTCAGCCCCGTCATAGCAAGCCTTCATACCCCTCATGGCATGCCCTCAAGCGAGTCAAAGAAAGCCCTTAGATCAGTTAAGGAAGATCTTTTATATCAACTAAAGCAAGCCAGCAATCACAACAGTGCAAGACCTCATACACATTGAGGCACGCCTTACAACCCATCAATACTAGCGCTCAGACCCATCCAGGCACGCCCCGCGGACCCCATCCAGGCACGCCCCGCGGACCCCATCCAGGCACGCCCACCATAACCATCAAAGCAAGTCCCTCAAACCCATCAAGGCAAGTACCTCAGACCCATCAAGGTAAGTACCTCAGACCCATCAAGGCAAGTACCTCAGACCCATCAAGGCAAGTACCTCAGACCCATCAAGGCAAGTACCTCAGACCCATCAAGGCAAGTACCTCAGACCCATCAAGGCAAGTACCTCAGACCCATCAAGGCAAGTACCTCAGTCCAGGCATGGCATATCAAGCGACTCAGACTTTTCACATGAGAACTCTGTTTCATAAGAACAGTCCAAAGACTAGTAATAGAAACACTCAGATCTAACAAAACAATGCCCAAAGGGATGCTATTGAATTAGTCAAAAATCCCTTCACTCATTAGAAGATCAATTTTAATTAAACATACACAACTTTAAGATAACACTTGAATATATCAGTGAAGCCACGAACCCTTTAGAGAAGTACTGATGAGTACTTGTTCGCCCTTGTAAAAGTAGTGCATGTTTTTTGGATACGTTATTGGTTTACTATCAAATTGCAACATGCTTCCTTACTGGTGATGTACAAAGTGGCACAGCAGTCAGAAAGAGTCAGTACAGGACAAACACATGGAGTCAAAGAAAGCCATGATGAACTTATCACGCACACGACTCTAAAAGAATAAATACAAGAAGCAAAATTGAAATTTAACATAGCTAATTGATGGCCTTTAGAACTAGGACAGAAGAATATGTAAAAAAACAAAAGAAATACTCGAGGCCCTCATTTCGCCTCCTGCATGGCGACCCAGATACGAGGTCCCGAGTCCTGGCTTCAACTTCAGCAGTTCTCTGCTCCGATCTCCTAGCTCAGTTTCTTGACCTGGACTTGTTCATTGAGCTGGGGCAGTGCTGCCAACTTCCTGGCTGGTGATGTTCTCATTGCCGAGCAGCTTTCAGATTACACACTGCCCTGAGCCCTCGGTCTCAATAGTCCTGGTAATGGTCAGACGTGTGCTTTGCGGCTGCTCGCGGCCCCCGCAGGGGGCCACCCTAAACGGGCGGCCCCTTTAGTCCCATTTGGGCACTTCCCCCACCCCCACTACGAATGCGGGACTCTAGGAGGAGTCCCCTTACCAGGCGCGTCACTTCCGGGTCGCAGAGGAGGTGGGGAGGTATTTATGCCTCCCCCGGCCATCCTGGCATCCTCTTTGCGCCGGACACGCCGTCTCCCACCCTACCGCTTACCCGGCGTGGGGTTGGCAGGCGAAGTACATAGAACGTTGTAATGTTTTCTTTTGTCGTTGCAGGCGGAGTTACAGGGCGATCTGGAAGCAGATGGGTACAGAAGGGTACCTCTGCGTGGGCACAATAGGGGTGCCAGAGCCAAATCCCAGGAGCCTTATGGGAGGGTCCTGGAACAATTACGTCGGCGCCCCGTTAGTCCTTCGGGCGGTTGTGGGCCTGAACAACCGGGGGCTTGCCTTGCTACGCTCCGCCCTGAAAGGGGCGTGAGTAATAAGGGACCAATGTGTCACGTGATCCAGTAAGGGGATCACCCCCATAAGGGTAGCGCTGATTGGATTCTCCACAGTGCTTGGCTCATCAGGCGGGCAGGGCAGCATAGAGTGGTACAGCTGCCTGCCCTTGGATCGCCCGTAAGATAACCCACCATATTTGCATACTTTTGTATGGAATAAACCTGCAGCAATATTTTCCCAAACAAAAGTTGTGTTGTGTATTTATTTATGCATGCATACTCTGTTGTGGTGTGGGTGGGGTGTGTTGCCAATAATGGGACTATGGATTTGGAAGCCTCCGCTCCAGGATATGTAAAATGAAAGGCTTGTTCAAAAGCTCCTGTCATTCAGTCTACATGGATCCTTCATTAAAAGGGACTCCTTACCTCATCTTGCAACACCTGTCCCTGGTTCATCTGTGTGCATAGACAGTTGCATTCATTGTGTGTTTCACTGCTTTCTGTGATCGGTGACAGGGCTCCACCGGTTGTGCTGCACTGAGGCCGCTGCACATATCCTTTCTGCTCCTGAAGTAGCCCTGCAGTAGATCTGTGCTTCATCTTCCTTAAATTGACAGTCTGTGGGCAGTAGAGGCTCAGGCACGGTCAGAGAAAGGGTCAAGGAGTCTACAGGGGACACCAACCAACATCTGCTTCCCATGCCGACACCCATTACAGGCTCCCATGCCGACCTCAAACACAAGGTCATATGGACACCCAGCACCAGCTCCTATGCTGGTGCCAAGCGCCGGGTCCCAGGCAGACGCCAAGCGCCGGGCCCCAGGCAGACGCCAAGCGCCGGGCCCCAGGCAGACGCCAAGCGCCGGGCCCCAGGCAGACGCCAAGCGCCGGGCCCCAGGCAGACGCCAAGCGCCGGGCCCCAGGCAGACGCCAAGCGCCGGGCCCCAGGCAGACGCCAAGCGCCGGGCCCCAGGCAGACGCCAAGCGCCGGGCCCCAGGCAGACGCCAGGCGCCAGGTCCCAGGCAGGCGCCAGGTCCCAGGCAGGCGCCAGGTCCCAGGCAGACACCAAGCGCCAGGCAGACACCAAGCGCCAGGTCCCAGGCAGACACCAAGCGCCAGGTCCCAGGCAGACACCAAGCGCCAGGTCCCAGGCAGACACCAAGCGCCAGGTCCCAGGCAGACACCAAGCGCCAGGTCCCAGGCAGACACCAAGCGCCAGGTCCCAGGCAGACACCAAGCGCCAGGTCCCAGGCAGACACCAAGCGCCAGGTCCCAGGCAGACACCAAGCGCCAGGTCCCAGGCAGACACCAAGCGCCAGGTCCCAGGCAGACACCAAGCGCCAGGTCCCAGGCAGACACCAAGCGCCAGGTCCCAGGCAGACACCAAGCGCCAGGTCCCAGGCAGACACCAAGCGCCAGGTCCCAGGCAGACACCAAGCGCCAGGTCCCAGGCAGACACCAAGCGCCAGGTCCCAGGCAGACACCAAGCGCCAGGTCCCAGGCAGACACCAAGCGCCAGGTCCCAGGCAGACACCAAGCGCCAGGTCCCAGGCAGACACCAAGCGCCAGGTCCCAGGCAGACACCAAGCGCCAGGTCCCAGGCAGACACCAAGCGCCAGGTCCCAGGCAGACACCAAGCGCCAGGTCCCAGGCAGACACCAAGCGCCAGGTCCCAGGCAGACACCAAGCGCCAGGTCCCAGGCAGACACCAGGTCCCAGGCAGACACCAGGTCCCAGGCAGACACCAGGTCCCAGGCAGACACCAGGTCCCAGGCAGACACCAGGTCCCAGGCAGACACCAGGTCCCAGGCAGACACCAGGTCCCAGGCAGACACCAGGTCCCAGGCAGACACCAGGTCCCAGGCAGACACCAGGTCCCAGGCAGACACCAGGTCCCAGGCAGACACCAGGTCCCAGGCAGACACCAGGTCCCAGGCAAACACCAAGCACCAGGCAGACACCAAGCACCAGGCAGACACCAAGCACCAGGCAGACACCAAGCACCAGGCAGACACCAAGCACCAGGCAGACACCAAGCACCAGGCAGACACCAAGCACCAGGCAGACACCAAGCACCAGGTCCTATGTTTGTACCAACCACTGGGTCCCAGGCAGACACCAAGCACTAGATGCCTTGTCGACATGAAGCACTAACTCCTATGCTGGTACCAACCACCAGGTCCCAAGCAGATACCAAGAACTAGGTCCCATGCCGACAAAGCACTAGCCAATAGGCTGGTACCAACCACCAGATCCCATGCAGACACCAAGAACTAGGTCCCATGCAGACACTAAGCACTAGATCCCTTGTCGACAACAAGCACTAACTCCTATGCTGGTACCAACCACTGGGTCCCATGCAGACACCAAGCACTTATCCCTGTGTAAACATCAAACAGTGGGTTCTATGCAGACACCGGGCATTTAGTCCCCAAAAATGTCCAGTAGGTTCAACTAGGAAATCCAGATGTGCATTCCGAAGCCCAGTACTGCATGTAATCTGAAACAATTCCTTACGTGTTTCTTTGTTTAGTTAATCCTTCCCCAGCGTTCCATGACCTACAAGGAGCTCAGTAAAGAGCCTTCCACTACCTTTACCATTATGAATACTGTACATAAATATCAGTCAGCGATGCTGTGGAGATCCACTGTGTTACGAGTGTTTTTTCAACTTAATGCACCTTCATCTCCTCTTTGCCCACTCCTTCCCTACCCCTCCTGCCTCTGCAAACTTAAAAACAGGCCTCAGTTAACTCCTGCTATATAGATCTCAACTAGGGATCCAGGCAGACATGCTGCAGGGCCAGGCCAGAGAGAAGGATGGAGTCAGAGTACTGCTGACTGAAGGGGAGTGTAACCCCCTCTTTCATGGAGTCTGAAGGTTTCACCTCCTTCTCTGGCCTCCATTGCCAACATCAAAGCATCACTGGGAACAGTGCCAGCAGACCTCATCTTGCACTAGCCAATACTCCTCTTTTTCTGTGTGCAGGCACTGAAGTGCAGACGGTTCCTCCGTGGCACGTTTCACGCTGCCTGCTTGCGTCACTAGTACAGAATTAGTCACTGCCAGGCATCTGTAAATGCTTTTCTGTAGCTAGCGCGCATGCGTCCTTTCTGAAGGTGTCAAAGCTATAAAACAAATATGGCAATAACTGGATAAAAGGGCACAAGGCATTTGCTTCATGTTTTGCTGATTATTATGTATTTGTTTATAACCCATAAAGTCACTGCCCAGGTTTCTGATATTTGCATTTATGGCTGGTCTGCAAGATTTAGCCGTACTGGGGGCATACTATTAGGCTTGAGCAAAATATAATTATGCTAGCGATGCACAAAATGCATGGACTTTTGATTCGCATAGAATTTCACCATATGCAATTTCGTGTCACTTTTTTTTTTTTAATCAAGTGCACACGTTGCATAAGAAAAGTGTCACACGATGCCAGCAGGAGATTAGTGCGCACAGAAAACGTCTCGCCCAGAGACATTTGCTTCTAGTCAAAACCACTCTCTTTCCGACATCCCTCTAGACCAGAGGTCTTAAAACTTTTTGATGCCGAGACCCCCTTGTCAAACATTTTTAGGCATAAGGACCACCTTCTGACAAAAATTTCTAGAACCTGGTACTCATCATCGACAACTATCAACAACCATAAACGCCCCCAATTCCCACAGCAAATAATTTTTACGGTGGGGAAATAATAATAAACTGTTTAGCAAACCAAAGGTCAGTGAGCTTGGGGGTGTGGTCATAGGTGCAACTAAAAACAAAGGGCCTCAATTAGGAGGAATTGGCGTAGGGCAGCGCCGCAAGTCTTCTTGTTGCGCTGCCCTTTGCCAATGTGAAAAGGCAGGAATAAAAATAAAATTAAAAAAATGTAAATCCGTATTTGTAAAGCGCAAACTACTCACCCTTACGGGTCTCAAGGCGCTGGGGGCCGTCGTGGAAATTGCGATTCTCCTATTACCATGACCAGAGAATCTGGATTTCATTAAAGACACGGAGGCTAACATTATGCATTATTCTTTTAATGCAACTTCAAGTACAGCCACTTAAAAGTTACATCATAAAGCAAAGCTCTAGAATAAACAAGTGTAACTAGGCAACAGCATCACAGAGATCTGCCTCTTTTAAATGCAGTGAGAGCAAAAGGAAAAGTTCTTCCAAGGATAACGAAGTCCAGAAGCTGGTATCATGCAGGGAAGGCCTCTCCTTGGAACAGAGAAAAATGAGGAGTCGAGTGTTGCTTGCAACGGATCGTGATGGTGAGCCAATCAAGACGAATTATCTGAAAAAGGACAAAATATTAGGAAGTTGTACTTAACACCCTATGCAAGCGAAAAAGAGAGATGGTGGTAATTGATACTACACATGTTAGAGGCAAATACAATCCAAAAAACTGAATTATATTCTGAATTAATCAAAACATTACACATAACAATTCCTTAGAACAAAAAGAGTGCAATAAGACAAATAGATGTTAAAATCCACTCCCGGGAGGGAGGGTTGGGATAATGTTAGCCTCCGTGTCTTTAATGAAATCCAGATTCTCTGGTCATGGTAATAGGAGAATCGCAATTTCATTACAAGACCGGAGGCTACCATTATGCATGTTGGTAGTCAAGTAGAACTACATCAGACATGTGTTCGACAGGTTTGCAGTAATGTTTTGCAAAGGTATAGGAACTTGACCAGTCAGCTGCTTTGAGGATATCATCCAACTTACCTCCTTTCCAAAAGGACTGGCTAGCCATAGCCCCTCTTAAGGAATGTGCCTGAAATCTAAGGAGATCGATGCCTGCCAATTGCATAGCCAGTTCAACCCATCTAGCTATAGAAGAAGAAGTGACAGGTTTGAAGGGCTTAACAAAGGATATAAGGAGTTGGTTAACCCCAGCGGTGCGACGAGGGTCCATCCTTGAATCATATTCCTTCATGCAATCCACCACACATCATTTTTTACAAGAGTCAAATCTAGGGTAAAAAAATCGTATCAGACATCGTTTTAGTTCTCTTGATAATTTCAAAACTGACGCCGAACGCGTCATAGGATCTGTTGTATATTTCCAGTGCTTTAACGTCCGAAACTCTACGGCAGGATATTAGACAAAGGAGAGAAGCTAATTTGATGGAGAGTCCCTTATTATCTAACAAGTTATTATTCGGCCAGTTACAAAAAAGATCGAGTAGCAATTTAACGTCCCAAAGGATGTCATATTTAGGTTTGGGAGGTCTTTTAAGCGTAATACTCTTCATAATTCTGCAAATTATAGGGTTTTTCCCAATAGTTCTACCATTTAAAAAGGGAGTGACCCGCAGAAATGGCAGATCTATAACAGTTAATTGACCTATAGGAAAGACCTCTTTCAAATTGTTTGACAAGAAAATTGGCTACATGCACAATAGGAGCCTCCACAGAATCCAGGTTCCTTTCCAGGCACCACCAAACCCATCTTTTCCAGATGCCGTTGTATCTATAGTGTGTACCAAGGGCCCTAGATTCTTGGAGGAGAGAAGAAGCCTGCGCCGAAAGCCCAGAGATTTCATTTGCTCGCCTGACACTTTCCAGGCAAGAAGGTTCAAAGTTCAGTTCAGAAGAAGTGGGTGATCCAAACCGTGTATGTCTCTTAGGAGGCCTGGTGAAGCTGGAAGTAGAAAGGGTATTTCGTAAGCTAATTCCAAAGTCGTTGGAAACCATGCTTGGGACGGCCAAAATGGAGTTACTAGGACTACTGAAGATCGTTCTGTCCTCAACTTCTGAAGGACGCGTTGGATCATCGCAAAGGGGGGAAAAGCGTATCCCCGAATGTCTTTCCAATGCTGGAGAAAGGCGTTCACTGCCAGAGCACTGGGGTCTGGCATCCAGCTGAAGTATCTGGGAAGTTGGGACGTGAGTCTGCTCGTGAAGAGGTCTACTTCTAGGGGACCCCAAAGACAGTTTAGACTCTTGAACACGTTTGCGTTTAATTTCCAATCGGTGTGATCTACGAGGAAGCTTGAATTCCAATCCGCACAGACATTCTTTAGGCCCGGAAGATATTCTGCTCTTAGTGAAATTTGGTGTTCCAAGCAGAACATCCACAGCTTTTTGGCTAGGTTGGAGAGGTCTGGTGACCTTGTGCCCCCTAGGCAATTTATATAGGCGACAGCTGACATGTTGTCCATCTTGAGGAGGACCGACCTCCCTTGAAGGGATTGTTTGAAAGACATTAGGGCATAAAGCCCTGCGGTTAACTCCAGAAAGTTTATGTGATGCAAACTCTCCGAATAGGACCATAAACCGCCCGTGTTCTGGTTTTGAAAACAAGCACCCCAGCCATGAAGGCTGGCATCCGATTCCACTACGTAATCCGGGGAAGTCCCAAAAATGGCTTTCCCGTTCCATGCATCTAGGTTCTCCAACCACCAAGTCAGTTCTGCCTTGGCCTCTGTGTCTAGGTGAATTTTGTCTCCGTACCAAAGTCCGGAACGGAGGGCCCTGCCCTTGAGTCTTTGAAGGGCTCTGTAATGTAGAGGGCCCGGAAAGATAGCTTGGATAGAAGATGATAAGAGGCCCAGAAGCCTGGCTAGTTCCCTTAAGGTTAGGAGATCTAGCTTCAAAATATGACGTATCTCTTTCCGAATCTTGGGTATCTTCTTCATGGGGAGTACGAGCATAGACTTCACGGTGTCTACCGTAAAGCCCAGGAACTCTAGAGACCTCGAGGGAGTCATGATGGATTTCTCTTTGTTTATAATAAAACCTGTACTCTCCATTAAATCCACAGTAGTGTTCAAATCTTTCAGAATTTGAGAATGGTCTTGAGACATGATGAGTATGTCGTCTAAATAGATTATGAGGCGGACACCCCTTTCTCTCAGGGCCCTGGTAATGGCCTTCATTACTTTGGTGAAACACCAGGGAGCCGAAGAAAGACCGAAGGGAAGAGCTTGGAACTGATATAGATGGTTGTTCCACGCAAATTGAAGGAAGGATTGCAATTTCTCTGCCATTGGAATCGTGAAGTAGGCGTCTTTTAAATCTAGTTTCACTAGCCAATCTTTTTCTAAAAGCATGTCCCTGAGAAGATGGATACCTTCCATCTTGAAGTGGGTGTAGGTGAGATACTTGTTCAAATCTCTTAGATTTATTACTGGTCTCCACCCTTTGTCCTTTTTTTGCACTAGGAAAATGTTGCTCAGGAAATTCTTGCGTTCCCAAGGGACTTCTACGATTGCGCCTTTCGTTAACATTGAATTTACCTCCTCTGCCACGATAGATTGCTGCTCTAGTGTCAGGTTTAATACTTTGGGAGTTGAAACTTGAATGGGTTTTTCAGTGAAATCTATTTTGAAACCCTGAACAGTGTCTAAAACCCAAGGATCGTGTGTGATTTGTTTCCAAATATGTAGGAAATGTTTTGGCGACCCCCTACTCTCTGTGTTGAAAAGGAAGGATGAGCAGGAAGGGTACTTACTTGAGGTTTTGGAGGGGTTGGCGCCTCTGGCCCTGAAGCCTCTGGAGCGGGAGGATCGACCTCGTTGAGGGAAGAATGAAGTGTTGGGCTGGAACGGGCGACCGAAAGCTCTTTGTCTTGAGAAGGGTCTCTGGAAGAGGCGGCCGGCAGAACGACCCCTTCTGCCGGCCCTGGCAAAAACACTTGGGTTGAAGACTCTACGCATGTTGGCTTGCGCTTTATCCAGGGCAGTAAAAGTTGCTACATATTTTCCCAAACCTTTGATCATATCTTCCCCGAAGAGAAGGCCATTGGGGTTAGATGAGGATTCCTTTTCTGCCATATCGCAGAGCTTGGGGTCAATTTTGGACAGAACCACTTTCCTTTTCTCGGTATTTAGAGAAGCGTTGGCATTTCCGAGGAGGATAAGAGTCCTCTGGCTCCATCCATGTAGGAGGTCAATGTTGGGATGTGAACCTTTGATATAGCTCTCCTCAATTAAATCAATCATGTGGCACAATGGGCCGAGCATATCAAGCATGCGGTCTTGACAACATTTAAGGGAGCGTTCCATACCTTTCCTGGGATCCCTGCCCAATTTGAAAAGGAACTTGATGAGTTCGGGGTCTAGGTTAGGTGTAAGGCAGTATTTGTCCTGGATGACGGGATGTGGGCATTCTGCCTTCAGGATGGTTCTTGCCTCTCTTTCGAGTGGATGCTTGACCCATCTTTTAATAAATTTGGCCACATGTTTTTGGGGCCACCACTGCGAGCTCCTAGGATGTTGTATGTTGTCAGGGGAGAACATTTCCCCGCCAAGGGGGTCAAATATAATCTCCTTTGAGGAGGAGGGGAGTTCCTCCTGTGAGAGGTCAAAGTCGATATCATCGTCAATTTGGTCTAGGTCCAAAATGTACTCATCTAAGGAGTCATTAGAAGTATCATTGGATAAGAGGGGATCTGTATCAGCACTTGATATTGTGAGCCGCTTAGGGCATCCAAATGGGATGTGCCGTTGTGGGCACGTAGTCTTTTTGGGGCGCGTAGGCCTCCCGTATAATTTGAGGAGCTTAGTCCTCCTTCAGTTGTTGAGGCGCGTAGACCTCCCAATACATTCGAGGTGCTTGGACCTCCCATAGTGCTTTCATTTTCTAAGTTGTTGCATTTTCTCATTTTTTTACCCCCACTTTTGTTCATGTCATCAGAGTGCCCTCCGAGGAGTGTGGGTGGGTTAGTGGGGTCGGAAAGAGATCTCTTACCTGCAACAATCTTACTAATGGTTTCCCTCATGTAGGAATGTAATTCCTTCTGTATAATTTTCTTAATAAGCTCCTCGTTAGTATTAGGGGTGGGTACCTGGTTCTGAGAATCATCGGACTCAGCATCAGACATGATGAGTGTATAGGGAGGGACCACTATGTAGGTTAGGAATAAGGGAAAGAAAAAGGGGGGTTTAGCCCAGGTTGAATTGGTGGGTAAGAAGAATAGGGTATATATATTTTATTTTATATTAGAATGGGCAAATTGTCTAGGAGCATATAATGCTTGGAACCAGGAATCTGATAATTTCAAAATAAACTAGAAATTAGAGGTAGGAGAGGAAACGTTAGTGAGCTGCCAACCGCCGTGTAATCAGCTGTTGAATGCAGTGTTGCTAGGAAACCGGCAAGCTTGAGCAGTCAGGACGTGCCTAGCGTGGTTTGGGTCGTCACTAAGGGTCTTTCCTCTAATGTGGGGAGCCCTCCGACGACTTCCTCGTTTGGATCCTTTTTTTTGTGTAGTTATTTATTATTAATGGGCTTGGAGTTAACGTGCGCTAAAGTGGGAGCGAAGGCACGACGGTGGCGCGGTGCGGACCGCACTCCGTAAATTGGAACTGCGATGAGCGTCCGCGCCGTGCCACCGTCGTGCCTTGGAAGAACTTTTCCTTTTGCTCTCACTGCATTTAAAAGAGGCAGATCTCTGTGATGCTGTTGCCTAGTTACACTTGTTTATTCTAGAGCTTTGCTTTATGATGTAACTTTTAAGTGGCTGTACTTGAAGTTGCATTAAAAGAATAATGCATAATGGTAGCCTCCGGTCTTGTAATGAAATTAAGTGAGCTATTGCCCAGAGTTACATGGTGCTGAGCTGAGCTGCCGCCGGAGCCGGGGATCGAACCGTGAGCCCTGTGCTCCGAAGTCAGCTGCCCTGGCCGCTGCACCACACCTCTCCACCGTATTTATGATATACGGTGCATTCCGGTCCTTTTCCTTTGCAGTGGCGCACAAATTACTGCCCAGCACCAACACGGGCAGGATTGCTTTTGCACCGGAAGGGGCAACTTCCTTCACAAAAACAATCCTGAGAGGCGTTTTCCTCTTTCTATGTGAGCTGCAGAATGCAGCACACATGGAAAGAGGAAAAAAACAAGGAAAAATGAAAGCACTTCTCCTTGCTAAGCCTCTGCTGGGGAGGTGTCCATTTTTGGAGCTGCCCCAGGTTTACATGATTTTGTAAATGTGGGGCAGTATCAAAATCGATGGGTGTTGCGAGGGAACCCCATGCAAAACCCATGGAACACCTCCTTGACGCAGAGTAAGGCAACGCAGTGACTTTCACTGCTATGTCTTACTCCATATCTATAAGGCCAAGCAAAGCCATGCAGGGTGACTTGGCACCACCTCATAGGTATGGTTGAGATGCTTGCGCCACTGGAGCATCAAAAAAAGTGATGCCTTGGTGATGCAAGACTCTCATAAATAAGCTCCCAAATATTCTGTACGTTTTTCAGGTCTTTCACCATCAGGTACCTACATATAAAAAAATAGGCAGTGTAAATAATAAATAAAGTTGTTACTCAGTGAGAAATGCACTGTAGTACATTATGAAACCTATATTAGTTAATGCACTGCAGAGGTCTGTGTGTATCCAGGGAGCCACAGAATTAAATCTTGATTGGTGCAGTGGAGAATAGTGATGTGTATTTTTAGTGCTACGATGTCACAGCCTGGGACAGAAAGCGCTGTGAATATGTGTCATTTTATCCTTGATTTACACAGTATCAGATAGAATGCTGCAAAACATGCAAATAGTTTTACGATAAAATGGTGCTTCCAAAATGTAGATTTTAGTAATAGCAGAGCTTATTTAATACAATTTATTTTACATACCTGTCCCTTCAACACCTCTTCAGGGGCACTAAGGGCAGGGTCGGACTGGCCATAGTGGGCACCGGGCGTTTCCCCGGTGGGCTGCCAGGGTGGGGGGCGATTTGGACCCCTGGGGGCCGTTTTTGTTACTGGGGGCCGGCAATATCGGCCCCCTGTAACAAAATCGGCTAAAACCGGCCCTAGCAAATAGCTCGGCTGCACCCCCTCCCCCCAGGAGGGGGGCCGGCGGGAGCAGTTTGCCAGGGCCGGTTTCGGTTCCCAGTCCGGCCCCGACTAAGGGCTGTGTAAATGCAGTTAAAATTAAAAGAAAGCACTACCCAGCCCAGTTGTTAACTCTTTGCACTACCACTCAAAAAAACAAATCTTTGTCATCACAAAGCTTGGAGTGATTTGATCAATTAAAGCCAGAACCCCTCCCAAGCACCCTTTACACTTGCAGATTAACTGATAGGCACATTTGCATTTCATTCAGACAAGCAGCTGATAACAATCTAAATTTGTGGCTATCTTTCTCTAACAGGAAAGGAAAGGTTTTGGACTGCAGGGACAAGTGAAGCTGGGGACCCCCCAGCTTCATGTGGATCGCGCCCCACAGATTGAAGACCTCTGCTCTAGACTTTTACGTTAGGTGCTCATGCGCTTAACAAAATAGTGATGCTATATACCAGCAAACCACTTTTCGTTATGAAAGTGTGCATTTGGAAACTTTTCCTGAAATTTCACAAATTATCGCAAGAAAAAAAAAAAAAAGGATTCTTTTGTCACATCCCTACTTACTACACTAAGCCATTGTCAGCAGTTGAAGTGCATTAAAAAACGTATGGGAATTGTAATGCTGCTTAGAATGGGGGCGATGCGAGTGTGGGTGCGGGGTCAAAGGTGTGGCTAAAAAAAACCAAAATATTTGGTTAATTCTTTTGGTCTTTCAGATCCCTACATAAAATAATGTACAGCTTAAATGAAAAAAATGCAAGTTAATAAGTGGGAAATGCACCATTGCACATTACGAACCCTCTATAAATTAATCCACTGCAGAGGTCTGTGGGTAACCAGAGAGCCACAAAATTAAAACCTAGTTGGTGCATGTTTATGCTACGAGGTCAGGCCGTGCCAGAAAGCACTGTGAATATGCAAGTTATTATCTTAAACTTGCATTACACACATTGTAAGATAAGCTACTGAAAAATGTGCAAAAAAGGTTTAAGATAAAAAACACAGTGCTTCCAAAATATAGATTTTAGTAATACCCAGACTGTAGGTAGTGTATTTTTGTATTACTATTTCAAAAGCACCCACTTAACAGCTCAGATGATAACTCCTTTGCAATATCATTCAAAAAGGAAACAATAGGGGGGAAAAAAAATCAGTGTCACCAGGAATCTTCAAGCGAATCTGTTGCTAATTAAAGGCAATACCGGTTTCCAAGAACACTTTACAATTGCAGATTGACCAGCTGCAGACATTTGCATTTCTTTCAGCAAGCAGCACCTTGGCAAGAAGGTTCGTTTAGCCGTCTGCCCCGCCCTCAGTTTCACAGGAGATTACCTCCCTTACACTTCAGATGATGCAATTCAACTGGCGGAATTAACCATCTCTGGATGGTTATCTTTTCACAAAAGACTGTTTAACAAAAAATTAAAAATGTATGGGCACGTCGTGTCCCTCAGATCCTGCCAACTTTAATCACTGGCTATTGTCAATCATGATTCCGTTTAGATTCGCGATTTATTAAATAAACGCAGTAAGAAAGTTGAACTTTACCCCTCTCAATCTGTGGCAGCTAAGCAGATAATAGTGTGCCATGAAACTCACTGAGTTTCAGAGAGAATTATTATCCAGACTGACTCAATCATCAAAAAGGCCCATACAAGGGCAGCTAACAACAATAGAGAACATCTACTTATGCCGCGGAATAAGAAAACGAAACGGAGAAACTAAAAAGACTAACTCGAAATGAAAAAAGTCGTTTTAAATTAAATTCAATTAAATAAATGCCTGAATTTTAAAGTCAGGCAGCCTAAGGATTGAGAGACCAATGTTCTTCTTCCGTAAAGGAAAGGTTCTACGGGACCTGCTGTTCCACACACACCTATTAAATACAAAATTTAAAAAAACTGTTACAAGCGCTAAACCGTCAACCCTGTGGGACGCTGCCCCCATTAGTGGCCATTTTCCAAGTGGCAATTGCAGTGTGTGTTGGTTTACTAAGAAGACCACGGAATTGGAATTGAGTCTTGAAACACCTTGGCAACTCAGAAGGTTCACTAATTGCAATTCAACAAATGTAATTTATACAATAAAGTGCCCCTGCATCCTCCTCTATATTGGTATGATCGCACACGAAAAGTAAGGACTCGAATAAAGGAGCATCGGAGTATGATTAGGTGTAAAAGTGTCAAAACAAGATCAACTAAACATTTCCTAGACACGAGTCCCCGTGCTGATAAAGCTGAATGGTCCATTATTGAAAAATTGCAAACACGTAATCCAAATAGGACTGCAGCAATCCCATGTTGGGAACAACTTTGATCTACAGAATCAGAACGGATTAAAAAAAAAAAAAAAAAAAAAAAGGGCTTAAACAAGGATATCGCCTGGTCCCAGCTGAATAGAGTACTATAGTGACCCTCTACCTGCAAGCCATTTGTTTATACAGTAAATTTTTCAACCAACTTGGGCTCTTTTTACAATGATCTGGGGCCGACTACCAGTACCACTTGACAGGCCTTCTGGCCTATTGACTTACAAGGAGCTCCTTGTCCTTGAGCACTAAGCATCGATATACTTGGAACATGACCAGAGGAAACAGTAAAAATTACTATCTAATGCTAAATTGTTGAACTCCGATACAGCTATTTCAGTTTTTTTCATCTTGGTTTTTCTTCTTTTTTTACCAGTTTCTCCATTGTGACTACTCCCGAACCATGTGACTACTCATTTTATCAATGTGATGTAATGGGTAAAACTTGTGTAAGAATATCTTTTGTCCCACAACCTACCTACCAATAAAGGAGAATCCTTCAGGTCTACCGTTATTTTTATAGCTAGATCCCAGACTTATTCCGGAAATAGAGTTTATCAAGAACTTCCTCAACACGAGGTTGAGTCCACCCTGGTAGTACTATCTTACCAGAGTGGGGTGAAGAAGCCAAAGATGAAGATGTCACATACTGTGGGTGAGGCTTCCTCATCCAGAAATAACGGATTCAGGATTAGGGCGTAGGGTTGTTACACACAGGGCATATCATCTGTCCTGGGCATAAGTTTTTCTGCCTCGTACTCTTTGTGTCTAGAGTGGTCTACTTTTGGAGGTTGTACGAGGTAAAGTTTTCCTCCCAATCTCTGTGTGGTAGGATAAAAAAAATGTGTGAAGCCAGCCATTAGGAAATGCTTGACAGATGTGTACTTATTGCTCAAGTGGAAAACAGATTAATGCAGTTGAAAAGACAGACTATAGAAATCCAATTTTTGTTCAGCTGAACGGAATTTAGAATGTCTTCATGGCAGCAAATTATTATTATTTCAGATAATAATTAAAAAATGTTTAACAAGTAGTTGCTACCGAGTCTGTTTCTTCAGAAATTAGTAGTGACCCAGTGTTTCAACAAAGTTGATAGGATATTTCCTTGAACAGTTCTTCGGCCTGATTTTGGCGACCAAGGTAAACATTTTTTAAGCAAAAGTTTCTGGGTGAATCTGCCAAGTACTTTTACTCTCAAAAATGCAATAGTATGTATGGTCGCCCCCAAAGTTTTGGACAGATGCTGCTGGTTTTTGGACTCTGAGTGCCCCGAGCCTGCTAACCTGACCTCGGTGCTAATGCTCTGACCCTTAAATGTGTCAGTTTGATTATTTTATATCCAACTGGTACAAGCCAAGTTATTTCTAAGTCCCTAGTATACGGTACTAGGGGTACCCAGGGCCTGTAAGGTAGCGTGTCCTCTCGGGGACTGCAGCACTTATTGTGCCACCCTGAGTGGGACAAGGTAAAATGTGACTCCCAGTCTGCCACTGCAGACTGTCAAGGGGTGTTTATGGCTGCTAACTTGACTTTGCCATTTTAATGAATGGCAAACCCCAAAATCCCCTTTTCAATATGTGTAAGTCACCCACCCCCACCCCACCCCCATGCACAGATGGCCTATCGAGTCCCAAGGCAGGGTGGAGCATATTAAAAAGTAGTACAAGTATTTAACATGTTTGGATAGTAAAAACCTGCAATTGCGGTTTTCTCTACGAGACAGGCTGGTAATCCAATTGGCGAGTAAATATTTACATGCCGACAACTCAACCATACTAACTTCTGAATGGGACTACCAAAGTTTGTACTTCAAGGTACCAAACAACTCGTTACATTATTCCGGACTTGATGACCAGGTCGAAATTAAGGTAACCACTCTGTTTCTCAGTTTTCCAGTGGCCATTTGCGGAGGCTGGCCACAAGACACCCTTCTGCCTGCCTGGGAGTCGCGTCAATGGCTCCCAGGACAGGTAACAATAGAGGCCTGCCACTGGAAGAGGGGATACCTCCTCCTGGCAGGAAGCCACACAGGGAATTGGACCAAAAGACTAGCTTCAACAGGAACCCACCTTTGAAGGACAAATGGTGAATTCACTAGAGGGGCTGCTCTTTTGTTAGGGTAGACCGGTTGGCATCGGGGACCGAGAGGGGGAAACACTGGAAAACTGTTTTTTCCAGGATCGTACAGCCCACAGGTAGCCACACCTCAAGGGTGGGCTACCAAACTCCACACACCAAGAGGGGGGTCCTGACATCTTGTGAGTGGGCAGAATAAAGTGCTCTGTGATAGCTAGAGACCACACTTCTCAGAAAGTTGTCATCAGGAAAGAGGGAACCTGGTAGCCCATTGGCTAATGACCGTGACCTCCCCAGAGGGCACTTTCTGGACATAAAATGGGCATCTGACACCCAGAACTCAGATCGAATTTAACTGGAGAAGAAGATCAAAGAAGGACTGCCCTGCTGACCCTGAAAGCAGCAAAGACTAGGCTGCACCGAAGTTGTAATGCACCTGCTGCTCCTTGGGCAAGCAAAGGAAAGGACTGTGCCTACTATGTCCCGCTCATGGAGAATTTGTCTCCCGAGCCTAGCTGAAAGCAGAGACTCCATGAGTCAGTTAGCTGCCTCCCTGTTCACAGCACAGGGCCACAAAAGCTATAGTAGCCTGCCTGGTAAGTTGGTAGCCTAGATACCAGGATCATCGCTCCTAGTCGCAAATGCAGCCCAGGAGACCAAAACCTGACACTCAAAAGTTGCATCTGTATCTTCTGGACCAGGGCGAGTCATCGGAGTGCACAGAAGGAGAGTTACTGGCAAAAGAAAGAAACTGCTGATTCCTCTGTGCTGGGAGACTGGACTTCTGCTGACCCAGTTTGGGACATGGACGCCTGTGGCCAGAGTAACCTCACCAGAACCATGAACCAAAGAGTAGCCCCAGGAAGACTCCATCGACTGCAAGGCATCTATGATCATCTTCAGCATCCCTTGCATCAGGACCACTCCATAGAAGTCAATGGCAAGGAGCTACTGATGCTGCAATTGGACTGCTTTTCTTAGCAAGGTATAGGTTTCTTCGGACCTGTTTGGTTCCCTTGACTGGCTCCCTGCCAGAGTTGGTATACCAAACTAACTAAGTAACTGCATCCCATCTTAAAGTCCTTTTTGAAAAAGTTTCTAAGTGTCACATTTGTCGAATTCGCCAATGCTTGTTCACAGTTATGAACAAAAGTCCTGATTTATTGTTTCTTGTAAAATCTATATCTCTGGAACCCTCAGGTGGATCTTGTCCTTTTGGTATCCATTAATTCAGAAAAACATTCTAGTTTTATAAATTAGTTTCAGATTTGAGTGGAGTTTCTTTCCTCTTTAATTGTTGTGATGCTGTTTAAATGCTTTACACGTGTTTCTTTGTGAAAGCCTGACTACTCAGAGCCAAAGGTACCCAGGTTGAGCTACGCCAGGCAGGGGTCTCCAAGTTGTTCTGTACTGAGAGCTACTTCTGTTCAGTGAAATGCATTGAGAGCTACTAATATTATTAGTGTTGTATAATTTCAATTTTGTTATATGTACATTAATTCTAACAAGCAAAAGCTTTCTATTTTAATAAGTTGGGCTGCACACAGGTGAGCTACTCGGAGATAGCTGAAGAGCTATAGTAGCTCACGAGCTACTGGTTGGAGACCCCGATGCATTATTATTGCAACATTCCGAGTTCTGCATCTTGGAATGTGGGTTTTCTCCCCACTGCAAGGTGTGAAACGGAATGGTTGGTTTCTTTCCCTGCACAGTTCTGCACGTTTTACCTGTCGAAAATGGTGCAGGGGAAAGCCTTGCATGGTGCACTAATTATCATAGGTCTTGGAATCCCGATTAAGGTACACATTTCTGCTTGTACCTAAATCGGGATTCTGACAGGACTCAAAAAGAGGCCTACTTGCAGAAGTGACATTGGCAGATTTCTTCACTTGGACAGTGGAAAGGGGTCTCCTGCCCGAAGGGCCGACCAGACTCTGGATAGGTTTATCGACCACAGAAATCTGGAGAGGAGTGAATGGTTTGTTTTTGGCCTTCCACCGAACAGACAGGAATACTACCAGCGCAGGCCGTGGTGACAAACTTACACGATTTGGCCTGGTGCTCGTTAGAGCCCTGACCAACCCGTTTACTTACACACACTTACACACACTTACACACACTTACACACACTTACACACACTTACACACACTTACACACACTTACACACACACAAGTAAAGCACCTCACAAACTCCATTACACTGAAATGCACACTCAAAGCAATGGCTAATGGACTGTCGCCATTCCAAGAGTTCCACATTCACTCAGACAATGCTCCTTCTCCCTGAAAATGAATCTGGCGAGAAATGAAACTCACAAAGCAATGATTGTGGGTATTGGATTGCCATCTTCTCTAGAAGTGTTGGGTGCATGTCGTGGAGCGAGCTTGAAGACCCATGATACGACGGGTTGGTACTAGCCTCATAACAGAGATGTCTAGTCAGCCTCACTCATGTAGTAGGGATAGCCAAGGTATTCCAACATCAAGTCTCAGATTTGCAGAGTGCCACCCTAGCCGGAACTTGGCATTTGCTTGGATATAAAGGATCTCCTCTGTCTTTTCAGTCCTCGGAAGAAATGCAACGTCATGGAACAAATCCTGTTCCAAACTGGCCTGCGTGCCCCTTGAAATAAAGACCTGATATCTAAAAACGCGGTGCGACACTTCAGTTCACAGCAGTACTGGAGTAGAGGAAGAATTTTTTAAAAATCTGGGATACACAAAAGAGTGAGAGTTGATGAGCCTGGAAGGAGGATCTACAGCCTTCACAGTATGCTGGGAAATGGGCACGGCAGGTGAGTGGCATTCGCCTGTATGCATCACTAGGGGACTACCAGGCATCACTCCTAACAGAGGCTTGCGCACAAGCTCCGTTGACTTTTTACAGATATGGAAATTACTGGAGGATCTGCACAGAATCTTATCCACCGACATGCCACACTGTGAAGTTCCATTTCAGTCAATCCAATATGTAACAGAATTTTAACACTCCCAATTCTGAAACTTACCTTTTGCCCATTTATTGGAATTTATTCCAATTCTTATACTTTTTACCATCCTCCTTGACTAAGTCAAAAGTGCTCACAAAATGCACCTGTTTAGATAACCTATATAAACCCCTATGCCAAGAGACCTTATGGTGGTGTGCGCGTAATAAAGTCCACAATCAATATGTTTTTATTTTATCCTTTACTCACAACCTATATACAAAATTCTAATCTGAAAAATACAAAATTTTTATTTACACTTATGCTAATAGGACATCCACATCATCCTTATGCATACATTCACCTTCTGTTAATATGAGTTTACCTACAGTCGATTATGCATTCATTCAGGCCATTGAAACGATTTAACAGAAGTTCAAATTCCAGCTTTGTAAGATAAGTATGCCACTGAAGGAGCACGATGGTGCTTTTTTATTTGTAGGGGTGCATCATATTCACGAATAGTCTGCACCTACATTTATTTCGTTGTCGTGTTAACAATTGGTCATTAGGGTATGTTCTGCAATAACCTGTGAAAGTGAGATGTTAGAACCATTATGTGCCATGTAAAGAAATAACATGGCAGATGTGTTTTGATTAATGTAGCCTTTCTGTAATTGTTTAACTTAGTTGCTCATTTATAATGTAATGCATAGAGATAGCTGTGCATAAGATTAAAGTTGTACATGGATGTGGCAACTCAGATTTAAATGTGTAAAGGTTATAGGCTGCTTATAATGATTTGCGCATTCAAATGTGCTCATGTAATGTGAGGACTTAGAAATGCTCGAGGACACCCGTTCATTTATATGTATCCTCGTAGGCCCCATGTGCTTTATTCTTATGCTGGCCGATTTCTGTAGGCCTGAAATGTATTCTCCCTGGCGGCTCTCGTAGTGGGGTAAGGAGATGAATTTCATGTGTATGTTGGATTTGTTCTGTTCTCACGTTTCTGTTGCAGGTGGAGAAAGTCGTCTTTCTTAGTTAGAATAAAAAAATTGTTTTAGGAGTTAGGTTCAGGGAGGAGAAGGTACTTTTATGCAAGAATGCAGATAATTGGGAGCCGGTATTCTTTCTCACTGAAGGAGGCCTGGGAATCAAGGTCATCGAGCCAGGAGCTGGGAGTATCAAAACTAAATGGAAATTCACCTATAAGAAGTGCCCGCAGGAGGAGGTGATCGAGTTGCAAGCAGTGGGCGTGTTCTACGTTTTGAATTAGGGACAGTGCCCCGGGTGTTGAGTCAGGAAAGGAGGTGAGGAGATCGATGGAGAGGGAAGGAGCATCTTAGAATGAGGTCTGTAGCTTTGGCTACTTGACCCATACAAAGTGAGTGCACTTCTTAGGAAGTCTTCACGAGCCGACACCTTTTCCTGATCTTGCCTGGGAAATGTTAAGTAGGGATGTCACGGTAGTGATAGTGTAGGGATAGACTAATGCTTTCATGTACTTTCCCAAATGAAGACAGAACTTGACATAGGGGCAATCATTGCCTGTGTTCTTGTTCTGGAACTTGTCATTCTGTTTATGATCTAGCGTCTTCGCCTCGCCCATAGGTTTGTATTTGTATTAGTTCCCCATGTACTTCTACAACCTCGTCTTGAGGTGCTTGTATGTCCAATTATTTTTGGCTTTGTAATAAACCCACTAACTTGGAATTCGAAGTCTGTGATCCTTCAGAGTCATGGTTCTTTAAAGTCGTTGAGTTCGTCTTAATGAGTTATTTCTCCCCTCTACACTTCTCAGCAGGCAACAAAGATTCATTGACCATGGGTTCCAGAGTAAATTGGCCCTATCACCACCATATTGCAAGTCATCTATATTAGAGTTAATTTCCACAGACAGGTTTTACTCTAGTCTTGACATTGGCCACACCACCACTGTTCTCATTATTGCAATCCCTGGCAAGGGCTCACCTTCTTCTAGGGACATTTTTATAATTGCAGACTCCTCCCCAGGATCACTGGCCCCGTGGGCGTTAACAGCGCGGACCCTGAACTGGTACTCCTGATTGGGCTTTAGGCCACCCTTCACACGGTAGGAGGTGCTGAGGCAGGAATCGGTCAGCGTGTGCCACTTCACCTCACCCACTCCTTTCACCTCCACCACATAACTCTGTATGGCACTTCCTCCGTCGTAACAGGGGCCAGACCACGAGAGTGTGAGGGAGTCCGCCAGCAGGGCAGACGCATAAGGCTTTCCCGCCGGTGGCTGGGGCCTGTCTGTAAAGAATAAAAAAAAGGGAAAGGCATTAGAGATCGAACTGGGTCGTACACAATACATATCTTTCCTTAGACAGATTGCCACTCCATTTCATTAGGAATTAATAACACACAGCAACTCCACCCAACATGTCACATGAACACAACGCACCACCCAGCCATTGTCAACCTTGTGATCTCTACGGCTGTGCACAGACACTGCAAGAAGAGTACATTACACCACAACAAAATCCAAACACCAGAGACAGACAAAGCCATGTCTGTCCAACCAGGGTGTACAAAACACCTAGTGCTGAGAGGAAGGTTGCACTACCACTATGTCCATCTCATCTATCGGGAGTACTCCGTCCAGAGTCAACAACTCCAGAAGGATAAAGATAGATTGCATACAGTAGAGAAACAAGGAACCAAAATGGTCTTTGGCTAAGGAACGCACGCATGCATGCTGTAGAAATGGAGGGATAAAGCGATGACCAAGAGAGTCACACTCCTAAAATGAACAAGCATATTCCAACCGAGCAGCAAATCTAGCTACCTCGGGAGTTCATTCTACAGCACCAGAAGACGAAAGTTGATTAGGAATCAGCATATGTATTTGTAAGACAGTGGATGTCTGTACGAACCCCCCTAATAAGAAAGGGTGGAGGCAAAAAAGTAACAAATACAAAAGAAAGCAAGACACAGCAACTGGTAGAAATTATATGAAAAAGGTAACAATTAAGCATAAGATAATATAAGGTCAGCGTGGAGACTAAATAGCTTGCCAGTTTTTATCTGCAATTTTATTCTACACATTTTTCTGAGTTGCCATAAGTCACACCATAAAAGGCCACACCACCATGGAGTGTCCAAGAACAGAAAAAACTCCTCTAAAAATAGCCCATGGAAGCGAAGATTCAGCACCTTCCAAAAAGATTGAAGCACTAAAGAGTAGAACTTGGACTTAAAAAACTCAGACATTTGTTTCCCATCAACAATCTGCACCTACTCTCATTACACAACCAACATTGAATAAATATTAATTTTATTTATTTATTTCGAAATGCATTACCTCTCCTCAATATTTGCATTGAGTTCACATAGATTTTGGATCACCATTCAGTCTTTCCTGATACAGTTTTTAATTTTGGCACCATTAGGGCAGTTTTAGGTCAAAAACTAATCGGGGTCAGACGGTTTCATTACTAGTTTTACACCAGATTCATGCTTCTTTTTCATGTTCTTTGTGCTCCAGACCATATTTCTGGGCCATCAGTCAGGATTATCCCACCCCATCATAGGATCCTCACCAGTGATCAGTATTATCCCACTCCCTTCATAGGATCCTCACCAGTGATCAGGATTATCCCACTCCCTTCATAGGATCCTCACCAGTGATCAGGATTTTCCCACCCCTTCATAGGATCCTCACCAGTGACGGACAAGCTGATTTGATGCTGGATGCTCCCTGTCCGGTCTCGCACATAGAGTGTGTAACAGCCGGAGTCGTCGGCTTGCACTTCCCGAATTACAAGCTTGCTTCCCGTGTCGGTTGTTTCCACTGAGGTTTTGGCACCATCGGAGATCTTTTAGGAAACAGAAAGTTAATATTTCCTGGGTCAGAGCACTTCACTTTCAGTCAGCAGCAGCATCCCAAAACAAAGGATTCCACCCAGCACCAAGCTCTCATTCTGTACTATTCTTTTACACTTGGAACCCTTTCCTCTTAGTATCCAAGTCAATTTTCTGTACCCGTCAATCACAAAAAACCCTGGCAGCCTTGTATCCGCAGACCTACTACTCGCTATGACAGCGGCAGGTAGGGTGAAACCATACGTCAGTAAACATCCTCACTCCAACTGGAGACTTTAAAACTTCTTTATTTGCTATTCAGCCAAATTTAGAACACAAAATTTTAATCTTTCAGAACGTATGTAAATAGAAAAAACTAAGGGCTAGGAGGACTCAAATCTGCTGTAGGTTTAGGTTATAAAATTCCAAGCTTGGCTGATAATACCTCAATCCCGGTTTATGGTCATTACTGCTAATCTTATGAGCAGATGCTCAAACACTATATACCTTGTCATTAATGTTGCTAGTACACTAGTGAGATTGTAAGCCTTTCTCCAAGTCATTGACATGTATGCTACCGAAAGGCCCACAGTCATGGATATTGATTTGCCGAAATACGAGAGGCAGAAGCTCAATCACAGCGCATGGCTGACCCCCCAAACCCACCCACCCCCGTCACAACCTTAGCCCTCAAGAACATTTGGTTTGCTGCTGAGGGGTCATAGGAAGGTCTTAGAGCTGCATTAACTCCCTGTCCAGCCCAGCTTCATGACCGCCAAGGCCAAAGGAAGCAAGGACAGTGCCATGGAAACTAAAGGTCAGGCAGGGTGAAGCAGATACTGCTGCCTATGAATGACTAACATCAATGAACTTCATGTATGCTATGAATATTCACTGAACAGACATTTACTAGCAAACCTTCTGCAAGTCATCAATATCAGCTAGAGGAGATACCTCTATCCTATGAGACATGGACATTAACCCAAGTGGCAAGTGCCCTTAAATACCTCACTATGGAGAGCTGCGATTAAAACCAGGGTTTGCACCCTGGCATCATCAACATAAGCACTTGGGACAAACACCACCAAACTTCATCAAACACCTATGCCAGCACATCACATGAGAACTAAAATTGATGAGCCTTCTGTACCATCACTGATATAAAGGCTCAGAACAAGGACCATCTACACAACTGTACATGCACATAATGGATATAAGAAGACTGCCACAACCTCTGTACCTGTGGCACTGATCATGGAACCATATTCTGAAGAACTGTGCCCTCCATAGCCTCCTGGACCTGTGAGCACCTGACAAGGCCCAGTTTTTGTTTCTGGCGGCATCAGGAAGAAAGAGGCAGCTGCCACTCCCCTGCTGTTCTGGCAGTGCCCATACAAGCCACGACTCAATGCTTTCAGATGAGGCACATCTTTGGCTTCTAATTATTGTGCTGCACAGACCCTGTAACCTAGGGCAGTGGCAATATTTCGGGGTTGCAACTGGCATCCCCAGGTCCTCACGTGTTAGCCGTCTCACTTGGCATAAATAAAATACCTTCCTTTATTTTAATTAACCTAGTTTGTTTAAAGAGAGTCCTAACATTAATAGATGCCATCCTGGATATTTTAGCAGCTTTGCATATATTTACGTCACCTTGGCATAGGCTTATAGACATTTCTACTTGTTCAGCATTAAAACGGCTGGTGTTTCTCAGGTCACTGGTTTAAGGCTGGCATTAATCAAACAATCAAGACAAACTTCACCTACGCAAACTTAACAGAATATACAAGTCAACACTCAAAAAGATTTTTTTAAAAGGTACTATTCAGATAGAATTCAAAATGCTAAATGTACAAATAAAGAATTTTATAAAATTCGTAAACCTAAATGCACATTAGGAACTCATCCCATTACTCAAGAATTCACTGACAAACTGGCAAATCATTAAACAACCAAAGCAGACATGTTGCACTCCTATTTAAAACATAGGAAAAACCCCAGCTCCAAACCATTTCCAAAAATCCACTCCAAGAGTAGGTTACTACAGTCTCTGCATTCCTTCAAACAAATATCACAAAGCGAATGTACAGATCTGGTAAAAGCAAGCAGACCAGCCAGCTGCCCTTCTGACCTTTGCCCACCACACAACATCAAGAACATTCTTTTATCTACCTCTGCCTCCACACCACTAAGAAGAATCATCAATAATTCTTTAACTATGAGAATCTTTCCAGAAGACCTAAAAAAGGCATACATACGCCCATTATTTAAAAAAAACTAACCTGGACCTATATTATCCCGACAACTACAGACCAATTCAATCAATCACATGACTTTATTCGGCATAAAAGAATACCATAAAAGTACAGATAAAAATACATCAGAGTTAAAAACTAGTCCAGCAATCTAAAAATTTCCATAAAACATAATCAATACATCAGTGATTAGGATACGCATCCCCTTGCACAATTCCCTCGTAATACCAAAAATGAATTACATCACTGGCGGGTGTATGCTCCCCCCAAGCCCTTTGTTGCCCTTAGCCTGAATGCTGCCCTTAAAAAATTTACAGTACAAAATAGAGTCAAAGCATCTGGGGATAACTTTTAAAAATAACAAAGCTACCCTCGCCTGTTTAAATCTAGCTTTCTTTAAAATTCTCTTTAAAAAAAAGGATCCTAGGTTGTGAATAAAAGGGACATAGTAAAACCAGATGAAGGGTATCCTGCGGAGACCGTAGGTCGCAGCCGCATGGTCCCTTCATCTCTATAGACGGTGTATATCCCGCCGGGTCAGCTAATACATGATGCAGGAGACTCAGCCTAAACCGTGTCATTAGGAATCTATCATGGGCATTATAAAAATAAGACAAATAAGGTTCAATGCTCACAGATGTTTTAGTTAGAAGATATTCTCTTACAGACTGCTTAATCAGCTCCCTGTCGTCCCTGAGTGTTATGGTATGCTTAAAAAACCGATCCTTAACCATAGCCTTGTCCTTCATAGATATTTTAGAAGGGTTAATAAAAAGATCTGCACATCCTATTCCCTCCATGGTCTCCTTCACATATTTTAACCATGGGATTTTAAGCCCCCGATCACGGACGAGGCAATCTGCTATAATCTGCCTGCAGAAAGCCGCCTCCTCGCTTGCCCAAATTTTGACCCAGCAGACTAGGGGTCTAACTCCCAGCCTGTCCGTAATATAGCCAGCACCAAGTTCCTCATGGACAATGTGGGATGATGTACTCTGGGGCACTTTAAGCAAACACCGAAAGTATTTATTTTACTCAACTTGTATGTACTTTGCATTAATAAATCCCCATACCTCACTTCCACACATAACCTTAGCACAACACATGGAGCTATATAATCTCAAAATTTGCTCAGGTGACCACCGCCCTAACCTATGTGCAAAATTCATGATCGACCCAGAGCAACTAGTTAAGTTACAACATTTCTCTTCCATTAGATTTTTAAAATTCAGACGGTCATCAAATAAAATCCCCAGGTACGAAAAAGAATGCACCTTTCCCAAGCGATGTAATCCAATGGTATAATTGTACATTTTACTTGTTTTTTTTACCCACTTCCATGACATATGATTTTGACAAGTTGGGGGACAAATCTAAGTTCTCCATAAAAGAAACAAAGCCGTCTATCAGAATCTGCAGCCCTTTGGGTGTGCGAGCAAGCAGGACCGCATCGTCCGCATAAAGCAGGACGGGAATTCCTCGAGAGCCAATCCTAGGTGAATCCACTTTTAAAGTGCTAAGTGCCTGATCAAGTCTATTTATATACAATGTAAACAAAAATGGGGCCAGAATGCAGCCCTGTCTGACCCCACTAGAGCATATAAAAGGTTCTGTAATGAAATGAAATTTGTACTTGTAAAGCGCACTGTTACCCTAGGGTGTCCTGGCGCTGTACGCATACCGCTGTGGAACCCTTCCTGTCTTTTCCCTGTGAAATGTCCACTCCTGGGCACCCCCAAGGTGAAGCCAGGCATCCCAGCGCTGGTGGGGCCGTTGTGGAGATTAAGCAAGCTATTGCCCAGAGTTGCAGAGTGGGACCCATGATTAGAATAGGCACTGAGGCGAGAATTATCAGGTCCGAGGAAATTGAGCCCAAGACCTGCCGAGGCAGGAATTGAACCCTGGTCCCGGGCCAGATCTCTGCATCAGGGTCTGCCGCTCTAACCATTGAGCCACACTTCTCCACATGCTTCACTCTTGACTATACCTAACTGTAGCAGTGGTATTTGAGTGCAAAGTTTTTAAAATGTTAATAAGTCCTGGATCCACGCCAAGGTCACCCATGATTGCCCATAATTTTCCTCGGTTAACTCGGTCAAAAGCCGCCGTCAAGTCCATGAATGCCAGGTACACAGTCCCTTGGCTTGCAATAGTGTACTTGGCTAAAAGTAAATATAAATTAAGACATTGATCAGTGGTAGACTTCCCTGGCCTAAAGCCAAATTGGGTGTCAGTTATAATATGCTGATCCTCAGCCCAGTCCATTAGCCGGCTGAGGATGACCCGCCCTAAGACTTTTGCTGACACATCGATTAGGGAAATTGGACGATAAAGTGGGTTATCCCCGTTACCTTTTTTAAAAATGGGAACAATCGTAGCTGTAGACCATGATGGCGCCATTACTGTGTCTACTGCTGTGTTAATAACCCTAGTCAGGATGGGTGCCCAAAGATCCACCTTACTCAAAAAGAGATCCGGTGGAATCCCATCTGGCCCTGGAGCCTTATTACGGGTCAAGCCATCAATCCCTACCCTGATCTCATCCAATGAAAAATTTATCGGGGCAATATTTTGCTCCCCCCTGTTGTCCTCGTCCTGGTCCTTATCTGTACAATGGTTGTAGAGCCCATAAAAGTGGTCACGCCATTGCTCCGGCAAGATATTATTTGCTAGCCCTGGTTTATTTACCTCTTGGAAACTAGGGTTGTTTATAACTTTCCAAAAGGCAGTTGTATCCTTTAACTCCATTGCCTCCCTCAGGTCCTCCCAGGCTTGGATTTGTAATTTTGTTTTGCGGCTTTTAACGGCTAACTTATAATTTTTCCTACAGAGGTTCACCATACCCTTATCTCTCGGGGAAGATTTTAGAGCAACTTTCAGCTCTCTCAAGGCACGAGAGCACCGTTGGTCAAACCACCTTGGGTCGTCCGGTCTAGCTCTATTTGATGTCGTCCTGAGCAGACCATCAATCAATAGGGCAACACCCTCAAATGCCCTAATTAATTCGGCCCCCTCTACAGCCGGATCTAAACAACTCAAGATGACCTGTTTGCCATCATTAAGCAGTGCACTATAGAAAGCTTCACTGTTGGCCTGTGACCATCTCAACCTCCTGCCCTGATCTATATAGCACATGCCACCCCCCTAGATGGTTCCTGACGAAGATTCAACTCAGAGAGGGACAATACTAAAGGGTTATGATCACTGAAAATACTCAGACAGATTCTAAAACCCGTCACCCAGTTTTTTAATGCAGCAGAAACAAAAATAAAATCAATAAATGAAGCACATCCCCTGCCTTTAAATGTGGGGTGGATTGATTTGTCCTTTTGACATCAATCAAATCCATAGTGTGTGTGAGGGCATGCGTATTTAATAGCTTGCATAATTCCCGTCCCTCCCTGGTATGTTCCATGTGCGGGCCCTCTTCCAGCGTACATGTTGACCAATCCCCCAATTAACTCTCAAGTTTGGACACAGGTGGCAATTAAAGTCGCCTGCCAAAACCAGGTAGGGCGCCAGCTCCCTCGCTCCTGAATGTGAGTGAGCCTTGTATCTAACTCACATAAATTTACATTACACTGGCCAGATGGCGACGCGTTATAAAAATTTATAAAGATTAACTTATAACTTATTATGAAGCCTAATCCCCTGCATAATATCTGAGTCCCAATCCATGCCGGTCCATCTGCCCTGTAGCCTGAGGTCGACATATATAACCAATCCTCCCCTTGCTCTCCCTGATGGTGCCTTGCGAGCCGGTACAAAGTAGGTAACATAGCCCTCTAAGTGGAAGGTACTATTCTCAACTTCCCAGGTTTCCTGTAAACAAATAATTTGAAATTTCCTTATATAGGATATCCAATCTTCATTCTTAAATTTGGTAGATAAGCCTGCTATGTTCCAGGAAATTATTTTAATATCTCTCTCATTTTGCCTATCTGGACTAGGCAATATCAAGTTGGTTTGGGGCCCATGCTCTTCCATATTTTTGTCGCTAAGTTCTAGCATTGAAGCTACTTGTTGATCTGAGCTAATTACACTTGCTACTTCCCCACAGAGGCTGCCCTCTTCTGCCCCCCAAATCTATAACGGCAGCATTACTTACATGGACATAAACACCCTTAGTTGCCCCATGCAAGCCCAGTCAATCAACATCATTTAAGCCTCTCACATTATTAAGGGGGGCATAAGGATTATAAGTTTGAACTATAAAGCCTCCCCCGTGCACTCCCCCCCTCCCCCCGACTGCCCCCTATATCCGCATTGACTTGTCAGGTTCATCATATGCCTATAGAAAAAACCCAATGGGAGCATTTTAACACTTAGGTCCCCCTCTTCTAAATAGAGCCCCTTACTCTGTGTAAGCAGCTTGCGCACGAGCTCCGGGTGCCTTAGGGTCACTATCACGCAATCCCCTGGGAATACTTTCCTGGTACTACCGATCCAGGACACCCTTCTGGCCATCAGGATATGCCTATGCTCCATAATATTGAACCCTGCGTTCCTACACATCCAATGTGCTACCTTGTTAATCAGATTTAAGGTGGATTCTTCTCTGTCGCTCGTGCAAGCTGGAACACCCGTCAGGACCACAGTGTATGGGCATGAGGCGGGGGGTAGATCTAAAACCGGCAAATCTGTAGTACCCTGAGCACTTTGGGTAGGCAGCTCCCTAAGATGTTGATGTGTAGTGGCTCCATCAACTGTACCCATTATATTTATAGGGGCTGTTTGCTGTACTGGGATAATGCCTGTAGCCCCCGCCCTCGGTTCCCTATGTCCCCTGGTGGTCATACTTATGCTGGCTCGGTTACCTGCCTGCGGAACTGGTGGGGCCGGGTATAGAGCTCCACCACCTACATCCTGTGTTCCTGTTGACTGTTTGATGACCTCATTTTCTCCCCCCTCATCTGCTTCTACAGATGAAACAGCAGACGATTTGGGAACTTCCAATTCCCCTTGGCCACTAGATACACATTGACTTTCCACATTGACTGGTACATTATTCTTCGCCAAAAGTAACACCAGTTTTTCCTCAATTGACCTTAATTTACCTAATAGGGGCCCCAAAAGGACAGTTATCATCATTTCCACTCTTTTCCAATACTCAAGGTCAACCCCCTGCTCCCCACTAGTTTCTTCAACTCCGCAAGGCATTTGATTAGAAACTAAACCTACTATATCAGGGGACCTGATTACTTGGGTCTTTGGCCTAGACTTTTGCTTCTGTTTTTGTGTTAATTTAAAAGATGCCCCACCCCTCGTTCGCTTCGCTGGCGGCTCATCGCTATTTAAAGGCTTCATAGTGCTAACACTACAGGGCTTAAATACCCTTTGAGCGTGTAACAATCTCCCCATCTCCTAAACTTGGTGCAGTTACTTTACTTGTGGTGGGCGGAATCATCAGTGTAGCCCCATCCCCCTGCCCTACCCAAGAGCCGGGATCAATATCCCCCCCAGTGTTCTGGAGAAAACTACTGCAGATAGTCTGTGCCTCAGTAGGTTCTTGCGACAGGGGTGATGATACTATGGGAGTAGCTCTTTCCCTGATACTACTGCTACTACCCGGTGTGTCCAGACACAAATGTTCAGCATCTTTAGGCGATTTAGACATAATTAAACCGCCCATAGACGAGCGTTTTTCAGCTGCGTGGGTGTCCAAAGAAAGTCTTTTTTCCGTGTGTTGAATCTGATGAACCAACACCGATTCCGCTCTGACCAAGAAGGCATCTAGGGTCCCCACAACCCCACCTCCAGTCAGGGGGCCCGTGACCTTGCGTTTGCTCATCTTCCCCCTGAGATTGCACTTAACGTACAGATGCCACAAGAACTAACCATCAAAACAGTACCTTGTTGAGCTGTCCATGGTCCGACTCCTGATTAGGCTTGGCGCCGGGATGTCAGGGGGGTGGCCCTGCCCTGCCGCGTCCTGCCACAGACGGGCTCAGACGGGCCCGCCCTTGGCCCGGGCTTCGCCCGCGCGCGTCCCACGCTGCGGGAGCCCTGGCCGCCCTTTAAGCGCCTCCTGGCACTAGCGCCGACGAGGGCGGCGTACGCGCCGCACGGGCTGATGGAGCTTGTGGTCCCCCGGTCCTCCGGTGCTTACTGGCTCAGCAAGACGCCTGGCAGCTCCCTGCGTTCTGCTCCAGTTTGCTCTGCTCCGCTCTCTTTACAGTCCTCTGTCCTGCCCTGCTCTGCTCCTTACGGCAATCGGAACCAGAACAACTGCCTTTACTCGCAGTTACCACTACCAACAGCATCCCGTTTTCGGCTCCGTCCCGAGCTCCATGGCGTTTCGCAGCTAGCTCACAGTCGGCGGTTTCGGCATACGTGCGCGCGACCAATTACAAATGGACCTTTCCTGGGCGAACTGACAGAAAGAGCACCATTCGCCCAGATGTCACAATTCATTGGAGATAACTCCATACATTGACTACCAAACAGGATTCCACCCAGGAAGAGGCACAGAATCTGCCCCGATCGCCTGGGATTCCTTAAAATCATAGTAGACTGGAACGGGTTTGCTGCACTACTTCTTTTGGACCTCTCAGCTGCATTCAACACAGTTGACCATGACACTCTTATACAAAGACTCTACGAAGCCGGTATTGGGGGGGGGGGGGATGCTCACAATTTGATCAAATCCTACCTTCAAAACAGAAAAAATGTCATCCATTCTCTCTCCCTCGCTCATCCAAACCGTACTTCACAAAAGCAGGGGTCCCTCAAGGCTCTATCATCTTACCCATGTTCGTCACCATCTACATGAAGTCATTACTGGCAATGATTAATGAATTTCAGCTCACATGCTAGAACTATGCAGAGGACACACAAATACTCCTTAAACTGGAAAGCCCCAAACATGTTGGAATCTCTAAAATCGTCAATTGTCTCAGAGCCGTTGATCAGTGGATGACATGGAGCCATCTCAAATAGAATGCTTCCAAAACTGAAATACTCACATGTGGAGACTGAAAAAATTAAGACCCAATCTGCGCGTGGCCTGATGATCTGGGACCACCTCCTAAAATATCTAAGGAAGTAAGAAACCTTGGAATTACCATGCACTACAAATTATCAATTAATGCCAAAGTAGACAAATTAGCAAGATCAAGCTTCATTACCATGAAAACTCTGCAACGCATCTTTCCCCACCTGGGATTTCCACACCAGGTCCAGGCTACTATTTCTCTTGTACTGTCTAAACTTGATTACGCCAATGGCCTCTACCATGGTTCATCTTTATCAACTATGGAAAGACTAGAACGGATTCAGAACTCTGCTTTCAGATTAGTCCTACATGTAAAGTCACAAGCCCACATCTCTCCTGCCTGGAGGGCTCAACATTGGTTACCGGTTGCCAGATAATCCACATACAAGCTGCTTGGTATCACCCACAAAGCAATACATGGAACAGGACCGCTTTTCATCAGGAATAAAATTACCAAATACATTCAAAGTAACCTCCGCTCAAAATTGGCACCTCGCCTCAAACCCCCACCATACTAGAAAAAAATAAATATAGGAGGTACATCTTTCCCTGTTCAAGCAGCCAAACTATGGAATTAATTACCCCCAAACATAAGATCCACTGAAAACGATCTTAACTTAAGACGACTACTCAAGAGTTGGCTCTATCCTACATAACCACCATACTCAAACTTAATGTACAGCATATTCCTGTGTTTGTAAACATTTATAATTTGATTATATGTATGAATCTAGATGTGTATTTCATTGTACAAATATGTATAATAACTATTGTTTTAAAATATATAAATATTCTGTAGGTCTGCTTAAGAAATGTATATATTTATTTATAATTAATATATGTATTCTTCTATGCTTAACATGTTTATAGGTCACTGCATAGTTTTTATACAAGTTATTTTATTAGGTGCCGTTTTATTGATCTATCACAAAATGTTAATATTATGGTGCTTATTTTATCTACTGGTGCTTCACTATTGAAATATTGAGGGAAACGTCAAATAAAATGTAAAAAAAGTTATTAATAAACAATTTTGTCAAGTATAGCAACACTTGAAAGTCTGAGTTTGTACAAAACATTAAATCTCAATATATTATCTTCCTTATACATGTATACCCTTTCTATGTAGCTATGTATCTATATAGTTATTATTTTACTCCTACTGTAGAAGAGGAGAGGGGGAAAAAAACACACCTTTGACTCTCTCCAATGCACTACTCGGTCTCACCCTATACCTCTCTCAATATATCCTCTACCTCCACTCTGACACATCCCAAACTCATTCTAATACTATGATCTCCAAAATAAACCTTTCTAGACTCTTCCCCCCTCTACCCCTCCTTGGCTCATCCGAAACCACATTTTACTTCTACGATCTCCCAAGCAAACCTTTCTAAATTCTTCCCTCATGTATCCCTCCTTTGACCGATCCCAATTCTGATTTTACTACTATGAATTCCCGAATACCTTTCTAGAGACTCTTCTCTCCATCTCTCCATTTACTCATCCCAACCTCATTTTACTACCATGATCTCCCAAATAACACTTTATACACTCTTCCCTCTTCTATCCCTCCATTATCCTATTCCAATCAAACTAACAGACTTTCATGTCCACTGCTCAAATTAACACATACTTCCCTATACTAATCCACCACAAATCCTTTTTGGGTTCCGGAGTAGCGGGCTACTCGCTGAAAACCATTTTGATGCCTCGTCAGAAGTAGTAAGCGATATATAACTACAATTCCAATTTCTTCCACAGGGATGCAATGTATAGGAAGGACCCTAATTTTCCTGTGTACATAAGGTAACCACACAGTTCTAATGGGCATGGTTTTATTTATCATGAGCTTTTAAGACACTATCAATGCCCCACACCGCACCAGAAGACTTTCATTCCAATTTTCCAATCATTTCTAGCCATAAGTAGCACACAAATGCCCTGCATAAAAGACGAGGACAGGAAAGAGTGCTAAAATGGTAAAAGTGCAGAAGAAACATTACAATGCAAATAGATTTAGCAAGAGCTGCATTTCTGATTAACTAATATATTGCGCATAAATATGTAGCGCTTGCAGGGCCGAGTTTAGCGCTGGTGGCACAAGGTGTGACAATGTTTGTTGGTGCCCCCCAATGACCACCTCTGCCACGGATTCCCTCACTACCACCCTTTAACAGTGCCCTCAAGTCGCTATAACCACTCTCTTTCGGATGCATTTAATGAGTTTTATAGCATCACTCTCATACCAGTGTAGGGTGTCAAAACACACATATTACACAGAGACCATCATACGTGTGTAAATCAGTGTATAGGAAACGTTACAAAAGCCAGAGGTCTACAAGGTGTCATCCACACTGGTAGGCAGTATAGTTTAAGAGTGGTTGATCTGGAGAAGCACAAACTCCGAATTCAAAACGTTACACCATGGTTGGGGGTTCTCTTTGATAATAAGAATTGATTTCTACCCAAATGAACCCTTTTTGCAACATTAGGATAACGAAAGACTGGGGGGAATAACCATAACACTCTAATCTATACCTTGCAGCTTGCATGCAGCTCTTTGATGACAGTTAATTGCTCTCCGTTCTACATTAGGATTTTAATTTATAAACTGCAAGTAACAAAAGGATCTCTCCGACAAAAGCAGCAACCTACTTGCCTATTTAATTATATGCACTCTGTGATCTGCATGGTACACGTTATTAGCAGCAGGCATATTAACCCTCTGCGCTACCTTACCATGAGGAGTCAAAACTTCCACTAGATAATACTCTGATCTCTCTCCAGGAAGAACATTAATCACTGGAGTTATCTTGACATTTTAATTGTTGCTAGAAAATTGCTGGAGGCAAGGAATGGAGCAGCAGGTGCTTTTAAAACCACAATATATGGCGCCCCACCTGAAGTCGGCGCCTGGTGCGGTGGCACCGGTCGCACCGCCCTAGAGCCGGCCCGGAGCGCTGGGGTTAGATTCATGGTTCAGATTGAGGGCTGCACTGACCACAGGCACAGGAGGCCTGGCAGAAACAGCGTGGTGAGCATTCACGGCTGTGGGCCCAATCAGGCGATGGCAAAGGGCCTAACAAGTCGAATAGATTTAAAATGGGCTTTTTGAATTGCTTTACCTCCATTACTGTGGTAGCCTAGCACCGGATTCTTTTAATAAAATGTAAAGAAAAAAACTACTCTTCGGAGCTGCTTCGAAAACCAATAGCTTTTATTTAACAGTTTTGAAAACAAATAGAATATCACATCCCCGTGATTTCAGATAAATTACCTCAGACCGCTTTGTGTTGAGGTTGCTGTGCGTCTTACTTACGCGTCACCTCTCTCTCTCTCTCTCGTACTCTCGCCCAGCCCGTCAGTAATACGCGTCAGTACGTGTGCACACATGCTATGTTTCACAAGTACTGTGACAGGAAGGGAAGGCAGGAGCCTCGCGGATAGCGTGAATGCCACGTGACGACGCAGACTGCCTATTCTGCACTGCCGGTAGAAAGCCTGTAGCCTGCCGTCTGCCCTCGGTGGAATAAGGTACTTTATATTCCTCGCTTGCATACATTCACAGGGAGCTTGAAGAAACTGGAGAAGCTGAAGAACTCGTCCCACGGACAACCTGGACTACACCAAGTGTTAGACCTGGCACCATTGGCGTGGGTCTCCCTTCCATTTTTTGCTGTTGCCTCTTATGTTTTTGCTGGTTTTAGATGCTTTTGGGCACTGTGCCACTGCTTTTCAGTGCCACAGTGCAAGTGCTCCCTATGGTAAATTGATGTATGGATTAGTGACTCCATGATTGGCTTGTTTGGCTTACTGTCAGACCCTAGTACAGTGCACTGCGTGTGCCCAGGGCTTGTAAATCAAATGCTGCTGGTGGGCTTGCAGCACTAGTTGTGCCACCCACCGGAGCAGCTTGTAAAGTGCGTCTCAGGCCTGCCATTGCAGAGCCTGTGGGCAGTCTGGTACTGCCATGTTGACTGGGCAAGTGTACCCACTTGCCAGTCCCTAAACCTTCCCTTTTATACATATTAGTCACCCCTAAGGTAGGCCCAAGGGCAGGGTGCATTGTAGGTAAAGGTAGGACATGCCCTGATGTGTGTGGCATGTCCTAATAGTGAATTACAGCCATTTTCGTTTTTCACTATTGCAAGGCTACCTGTTCCCCATAGGCCAGAATGGGCAGTTAGATTATTACATCTTATAATCCTAACTGACTCAGGGAACCAGGTAGAAATTCGAGTTTAGTATGCCTGAACTCAGAATGATAAAATACATCTTTTAGTGAAGTTGGTTTTTACATTCTGTGTTTGAAAATACCACTTTTAGAAAGTAGGTATTTTCTTGCCTAACTATCCAAGCCTGCCTCTGCTAGGTTGTGTATTCCTTGTCTGGCGTTTGAGTGACAGGGGCTGGGGGCTTCCAGGAGACAGGGTGAGTCAGCACAGGGCTGAATAGAGAGATCTGCATGCAGATAGGAGGGAGGAGTTGCACCTGGGACCTGAATAGGGCTGTGCCTTGCCTCCACAATGCTGGCTCCACCTCCTGTGGTGTGTCTGATGTCCCTGGCCTACACTGTGAAAGGAAAGAAGGAATCTCGTCAACAAAGTGCTCCAGGACGGACCAGAACTGGTTTTGGACTAGGCAAAGGCCTCTCTGCCTTCAGAGAACAAAGAGAAAAGTAGTATAAATATTGGGACCCAGACCCAAGAACTTTAGATCACATCTGGGAATCAAGACGAACCTTTGCGGAGGAGAAGAACCAGGAAGCTGAAGGAGGAGACTACCCCTGTGCTGTGTGTTTGGGGGTTGGCCTGCAGTGGTTGCTTCATTGCCAAAGAAAGGAGAAAAGGACTGAGTGTGCTTTCCATCAACTTGAAGAAGAATCTACAAGGGCTTGAACTAGAGCTTGCCTCCTGCCTGAAGTCTCAGGGATACAAGACTTCACCAACCAGCTCCCCCCTGAATTCCCTTGCTGGGAATTGAAGTGCCTGCTGTTTTGCTGGGCCTTCTGAGAGACTGCGTGTCGCTGGGAGCTGGAAGCGCAACGCAACGACGAGAAGCGTGTCGCCGCCGCAGCCGCTGTCATCGCCGAGGAAGTGAGACGCCGCTGCCGCTGTCATCATCGCATCGCCGAAGCGCGGCGCATCGCCGGAGAAGCGGGACGCTGCCACAGAGGACATCGTCGCATCACCGGAGAAGCGCGTCGCAGGGCCTGTCGCGGCTCCAAAGATCGTCGAGTCGCCACACGGCCGTCGGGCGTGCACGCATCGCACCAAAGTTGTCGCATCGCAACCAAGACGCCAAAGTTGTCGCATCGCAACCAAGACGCCATTTTGTCGCATCGCACCGGAGAAAAGTATCGCATCGAGGTGCCATCTTGTCGCATCACACCGGAGAGCAGTAAGAAACCGACGCATCAACTCCCCACACAGTAAGGAAGTGAGCATCAACTCCCCTGCGCAGCAGTAAGGAACCAACGCATCCACTCCCCTGAGTGTAAGGAACCGACGCATCACCTTCCTTGCGACCCTTTTGTTTTCTTTGCGTTACGCATTCAAGGTACATTGAGAGTAAAGTGTTGCATCTACAACTTGAGAGAACTGAACAATTTTATAACATTCTAAAGTCTATTTTTGTATTGTGGATTTTTGTCGTTTGGTCTTGTGTTAAGTCTATATAAAAATACTATTTTTATAATACAACCTGTGTGGTGTCCATCTGTAGTGTTGTCACTGTATTACTGTATGTGTTCACAAATGCTTTACACACTGCCTCTGAGATAAGCCTGCCTGCTCGTGCCAAGCTACCAAGGGGGTGAGCAGGGGTTATTTTAGGAGTGTAGCCCCTCCCCCTGACTAGACGCAAGGGTCCCTATTTGTCACAGGTACCTACCTATGCCAACTAGAGACCCCCAAATCTAACACCAAGGTTCCCAAATTAGGGAACACACCGCCTATCCATATTGTGAGTTTGAATTCCTATGCAGTGTTCCATAAGAAGCTAAAAACCTGGCTCTTCTCTCAACCGTAATGGAGACTTGGCCCTCTCATCCTAGCAATTTTTACTGGTGCTAGTGCTTGGACGCCTTTGGCTTAATGCGCTTTATTAATCCGAATACAAAGGCAATCGCTCAATTTGCATATAAGCCGGTAACAGTCTCTGCTTTCTCCACCTACAACCCTCTCTTATGCCGTGCAGAATCCAACTGCGCCAAGGGCTGGGCGTGGTTATGAAGTGGAAGGTCTGGCCCTTATGACTGCCCTCTCCAGGAGACTAGGTGGGTCATTCGGAACTGTGATCTAACGTTTCAGAGGGGGGAAAAAGGTCCACTAACCTGGTTGCTGTACATTTTGTTCCATTCTAAAGCATTACAGATATTTCCAGAAATTACTGGGAGGTGTGACGGTATTACATTACCTCTCTATTTCCAAAACTTTTACTGGGGTCTCTGGCATCCTTATGCAACCAAAAGAGACCTTTGGAAACGTCCGTTCGCCGGATATCATCTAAGCATGACAGAAATTGCTGTCTGGAATGATAATACAAGCTCAACCACGTCCTCCACATTTAACGGGATATTTCGAATCGTCCCCGAGGCACAGGTCAAGGGGATCATTAGGGCAACTGGACGAATGACCATTGACCGGGTAAAGGAGAAGAACCACATCTCACCTGCTTTTTCTGCTTCACCCAGGAGGCGGCGATGGGGGGGCTACCCAGAATCTCACAGAACAGCTCAGCCTGGTCTCCAGCTTTCACCTCCACACTGGTTACAGGATCTGACAACTTCAGACTGTCCCCTGCGAAGACACTGAATAAAATAATTCTATTCTCATAGCTTCTACAATAGAGCAACAGCAACTTATGAGATAAGCAAAAATGGATGTACCTGGGAGGGATGGATGAGAGAAAGATTGGAAATGTGAATTGAAAAATATTAGTAAGATGTCAACACTATGATGTTGAAAACTGAGGGTGGTGAGGCCATGCTGACCTTCAGAGGGAAAGAGCTCAGAAGAAACCTCACGTTTTCAGCACCCAGTGCACCTTGGAGATAGAGGATTCGTCAAATTCCAGAGAGTGAAGGATTGCACTGAAGAACAAGTTACTTACCTTCTGTAAAGATCTTTCTGGTAGAGACTATCTACCCACAGATTCCTCACCTTTTGAATATTCTCCAGGCATCAGACTGGATCTGAAAACTTTTCAGCATTATCTCTGCGTGTGGAAGGTGGCACTGTGCAGCTCTGTACTGACATTGTTCCTCTCCGGAAGTGACGTGCGGGGCCTATATAGGCGCCACTCCCATGCACTGATGCCAGTTGCTTTCAAGACTGTCCGTTCCTTCAGACGTGGAGCCCCAAAAGCAATCAGTAGACCAGTGTGCAGATTCCTAGACTTTGGACTCTCTCCTTTACTAAAAAGATGCCATCACAGAGCAGGGAGGATGGAAGCGTTGGTGAGGAATCTGCAGCTAGATAGAGTCTCTACCAGAAAGATCATTACCAAAGGTAAGCAACTTGTTCTTCTGATAGAGACTTCTAGTCTCAGATTTCTCACCTTTTGAATAGATACCAAAGCAGTACCTAGCTGGGGCGGTCTGTGAATGGACTCAAACCAGCAGAAAGTCCTGCAGGAACTAGCGGGAGAAATGCTGTTCTTGGCTGACTTAGCTGTCCAGACAATAGTGCTTCATGAACGTATGAAGGCACACCCACGTAGCTGCCCGCAGATGTCTAGGACAGGGACCATGTGTGCTAATGTAATGGTAGCAGCTTTGGCCCTGGTAGAATGGGCTTATAGTCCCTCAGGAGGCTGCTTCTTTACGAGTGTATATCAAATCTTAATGCACCGCCTGATCCAGCATGAGATAATACGCTTCTGCAGGGCCATGCCATGCCTTTTTTTGCTCCAGCAAACCCCACGAAGAGCTAATCATCCACCCGGTGGTCGTTGGATTGATTCATCTAGAATTGGAGCACTCTTTTGGGGTCCTTTGAGAAGCAAGGTGGATAACAGAACGGCGGCAGGGTGATGTTTTGGCTCATGTGGAATGGCGACACAGCTTTCAGTAGAAAGGATGCCCTACTTCACAGAACCAGTGCATCAGGGAAGAAGGTGGTGTATGGTGGATGAACATACAAAGCCTGAAGCTTGCTCACACTACGTGCAGAGGTGATGGCAACTAGCAACACAGTTTTGATGGCAAGAAGCTGCAAGGGACAGCTGTGAAGCGGCTCGAAGAGACTGTACATCAGATAAGTAAGGACGAGATTGAGGTCCCATAGGGCATCAGAAACGAAGGAGAAGAACATATGTTGCAACCCTTTCAAGAAAGACCTCACAACTGGTCATTTAAACAAAGAGGGCTGATCAGGCATTCTTAAGAAGGCCAAGATGGCCGAAATACAATCCTTAACTGTGCACAGAGCAAGGCCTTTCTGGGCGAGACAGAATAAACAATGAGACATCTGACAGTTTGGCCAGGAAGGGGGGAGGAGGGGGGTCAATCTGGCCAGTGCCACACCAAACCACAAATTTGGCCCAACAACAGGCTTATACAGTTTTCATAGAGGGACGCCTTGCTGCCAAGATGACATCAACAAGCTCTGGAGGAAGACCGAAGGTGTTTATCCGTCGCTGCTCTATCTCCATTCATGAAGGTGGCAGCCATAGAGTCCAGGTGGAGATCCCGGCCCTTCTGCTCCAACAGGAGATCCTCCTAGAAGGGCAGCCTGATCTGGGGCATATGCTCAAGCCCAGGAGTTCTGGGCTCCTAGACTACTTCCGCCCAGTCTGTCCAGATCTTCTTGAGAACTCAGGACAGGAGTGGCATTGGTGGAAAGGCATACAGGAGACCAGAGTTCCACTTGAGATGGAACATGTCACAGAGCAAGAAACCCCTTGGAAACTTCACTGTGCAGAAGTGCTGGTATTGCACGTTCGAATGACAAATAGATTGAGTCATGGTTCTTCCCATTCACCGAGAGACCTCGTGCCAACTCTGGGTGCAACTGGCACTAGTGATCGGCTAGCCATCAACAGTTGAATTTGTCTGCCATGGTGTTCAATGAGCTGGCCAGATGGTTCGCCACCAGGAATATTCCCTAGTAGTCCTGCCACCTCCAGTGACCCCCCCACCCGCCCTGTGTGTTGCAGTACCATATGGTAATGGTGTTTTCCCTGAGCCTCTCCTTGATGGATGCAGCAAGGCTTTCCTTGCCAAGCACCTCTCCCAATGGCCGCCCCAGCCCAGAAGTGACTGATCGCCACTGCCCACTCTGGTGCAGGAAAGAGAGAGGAGTCGGTTGCTGACCCAATCATGGTCCATTAGCCACTACTGAAGATCTTTCACAGTCTTCTCCCAAATCTGGATCTGCTTGGAGAAGTCCCCCGGATATTGGGCCCACTGGGACCTCAGATCCCACTGCAGAGCCCGCACATACCTCCTGGCGTGCACAGCCAGCAGGAGGCCACCAGTCACAGCAGCCTCAGAGTCAACCTACATGAAATCCAGGACCGAGGCTGAAAGATTGGGAACATGGTCTGAATGTCCTAGGCTCTTTTTCCCCAGGAGAAAGGCACAAAATCAAATCATGTCCATAATGGCTCCCATGAAGGGGAGCGTCTAGAAATGAGTCGGGTGTGACTCCGGCATGTTTATAGTGAACCCCAAAGACGACAGGAGCTTCGCCATAGTCTGGTGGTGGTTGATGATTGCTTCGGGCGAGATTGCCTTCAAAAGCCAGTCATTGATGTATGGGATGACTGGCAACCCTGACCTCCGAAGGTGTGCTTCCACCACCACCACCACTTCAGTGGCGTAACAAAACTGGAGGGGGCCCCCCTGCAAGGTCCATGGTGCCTATGTTACGCCACTGCATCACTTTCATGAACATCCGAGGGGCACTGGGGAGACTAAAGGGGAGCAGAGCGAACTGAAAATGCTCCTCTCATATCATTAACCACAGGTAGCACCAATGGGCCAGCAGGGCAGGAATATGGAAATAAGCGTGCAGCAGGTTCAAAGCACCATCCAGTCTCTCGGGCTGAGAGCATACAAGGCCTGGCCCAGGGTGAGAATTTTGAATTTCTCCACCTGGAAGAAGATATTAAGAAGGTGCAGATCAGATGCTTAGGTGATCCAGGCATACTCTGAGAAGAAAATACATTTTCTTTATCCTTCTACTGAGCCCAACTTCTAAGCATGGGTCAAAAAGTTGGAATTCAAAGGCAAGACAAAATAAACTTTGGTGGGTTTAGTTAACCATGCTATTCTTTTGTGCAGCCAGTGCCCTCGAAATGATTGTGTGGCCATTGCAACGAGTACAGCATAAAGCGTTTTTGCATCACACAGTACTTTCATTAAGTCTGCTTTTCTGGCCAGAGAGAGAGTTACAGGTTTTCTTTTTCCAAACAGCAAATCACCAAAAGTAATACTGCTATGTAAAAAACCATCCATGTGCTATCAAAACTATCCTAACCCATAAACCTTGTTATTTGTTTTTAAAAGTGAAGGCCTTGGTGGGCAAGGTCCCTTACACCACAAAATTACAATCAGTCCTCATTTTATATTGTCAAAAAATAAGAAAAACTAGAGTATATATGTCTGTTGGACCTGGCTTTTGCAGGGTTTTCCCCCAAACATGTTGCCTTCTTCTCCCTATCTTTCTGACCCTCTTTTTTTGGCTTTAGGACTCTGGGCACTTTATCACAGCCAATTATTGCTTAAGTGCAAGTGCTCCCTCCTTTAAACATGGTATGAATGGTTAACATATGTTTGGCATATATAATTTACCTGCAAGTTCCTTGTACAGTGGTATTCCAAATACCCAGTGCCTGTAAATTAAATGCTACTAGTGGGCCTGCCCCACTGCTGGCGCCACCCACAGAAGTAGCCTTTCAAACCTGTCTCAGGCCTGCCACTGCAGGATCTGCGTGAACAGTTTATTGCCACATTGACTTAGCATTTAAAGTCACTTACTAGGCCTTAAACTCCCCTTTTTCTACATATAGGTCACCCCCAAGGTAGGCCCTAGGTAGCCCTATGGGCAGGGTGCTGTGTACGTAAATGGTAGGACATGTGCCTTTATTGTGTGGCATGTCCTAGTAGTGACAAACAGCCTATTTGGTTTCTCACTGCTGTGAGGCCTACTCCTCTCAAAGGCTAGCATTGGGAATTCCCTTATAGGTACTGAAGTGGTAATTACTGATCTGAAAGGAGTAGCGTTGCCATGTCTGGTATGTTTGGAATAGTGGTGATAAATTCTGCTTACTGGTGTAGGTGGATTTACATTACTATTTTAGCAACGCCACTTTTAGAAAGTGGGCATTTCTCTGTTCTTAGTACTCTTTGCGCTTTGCAGCCTCACTCCAATCCACATCTGGGCCTGGTTGACAACTAAGTTTTGTGCATACTTTCAAGACAGCCATCACACAGGAAGTGTTGGGTGTAACAGGGTTGCATCTGCATTCATCTGCATGCTGATGGTCTGCCTGGGCTGGGAGAGAGGGAGGCAGGGCGCACTTACATTTGTATAGGCGGTGTCCTGCCCTCAAACTCAGGGGCTGATTTATCCCATACTGTACGTCTGGAGCCAAGGCTGGGTTGAAAGAGGGATTTGCGCACTTCAAATGGTTCTTTTGCAGTGGCCTTTAGATCCAAACAAATTTCAGAATAAGTACAGGTGCTCTGAGCCCATGATTTTAGAGACTGCATGGGACTTGTAACCAGACAATGCTGGCTCTACATTCTGCACATTGCCAGAAGGAACTGTTGTGCTACCAGGAGGGACTGCCTGCTGTTTGCTGTATGCGGAGCTGCAGGAGGGACTGCCACTCTGCAACCTGTTTCAATGTGCTGGCCTGCTGCCTTGCTGCTTTTGTGCCCTGAAGTGCTCTCCATGGGCTGGTTGACTTGTCCCCTGCTTTGGAATCTCAGGCCCATCAAAGATTGCACTTCAAGCACCTCTGCCATGATACTCTGCCCCTTTTGAGTCCGGCATCGGCGTGCTGACGAAGAAGCCGGGATCGATTGCTCCTCACGCTTGCATTCCAAGACCAGCAGGTGTGAGGCACTGGGATCTCACTAGCGCGTCTTGAGCACTTTATTGTGCACTGGAGCAGCATGTGCCCCAGCGCCTTGCATTTCATTTGGAGCCGCAGGTAACGTGGCCAGCGCATGTTGAGTGCATTCAGCTGTCTCCCGATCAAGCCCGGCATGACTCAAGCATCCGTTCTGCGTGGGTATTGATGCCGCAGCACCAAGGAAAGTCGCCCAGCGTGGAATGTTGTGGGAGAAAACATCAGCATGTCAACAAGCAGCGCTTTACCAGTGATTTGTGCGCCGGCATCGCTGCAGCCTTTTCCATTAGGACTGGCTATCCTGAGTTATTGCCTTTTTGCCGCATGTTGGCAGGGCTGCGCAGGCCAGTGAGAAGCTACCCCTCGGCGGGGTTCCCGGAGCATGACTACAGTCCTGTGGCTGAAGACCAGCACCCTAGGTGCGTTGAGCACCTGGGCTTGCCCGCAGCCACTCCTTGTGTCGTTGGCAGCTGCACTTGACTTCCCAGCCAGAGGAAGGTACCGTATAGAGGGTGGCTTCACCACACATTCCTTGGCAGACCCCTGCTGCTAATTCTGCATGCAGGGGACCCAGCGAGGTCTCCCTGACGAAGTGTGTATGACCCCCCCTCCCCTTTTCTTAGCATACATTGGGGAAACTTGCTGGGTGTAATGATAGCAGGACCGGGGGGAGGGGTGGGGGACATTGACAGAGTTCCCGAATTTGCCGCCTGTACAATTACTACATTCCAGGTAGTAGGAGCGTGATTCTTCTAGCCCTACACTTTGTTTTCTGGGCCACATTACCGTATAGTGTATAACAGAATCTGAGGAGTGCTCTGCCCTATAATGTTATGGTGATATGTATGGCCCTGGATGTGTTATAGTCTCGTATTCTACTACATTTCATGCTCTGATATTGAGGTACGTTGTTTTACCTTGCACTGACAGGATAAAGAGTACTATTTCAGGGACTGCATAATATGCACAGTATTGTTTTTCATGATGCCTGCAACGTATAAGCTTTGTTTTCACATATTGCACTCATTGTGATGTTTGACCATTGCCTGTTTGGCAAAGTAATCGATTTATGTAGTTTTGGTCTGGTGTTATACAAAATATAGTCTATTTTTTTTATATAAAACAGTGTGGAGTCTTTTTCGGTGTGTTCATTGTGTTACTGGAGTGAGAGTCTTGTACAAATGCTTTACACATTGCCTCTGGGATAAGACGGACTACTCTTGCCAAGCTACGTGAGCACAGGTTATCTTTAGTGTGTAACTTACTTCCCTCACTAAAGTGGTGGGTTCTGCCTGGCTTGGGTGCATACCCTAGCCAACCAGAAATCCCATTTCTAACTTTGGTGATCAGCGGTGAGGCTAGGACATGCGTTTGCGTGATACCGGAGTGACTCATTGTTGAACTACAACTCTGCACTTAGACAATTACTCGTTTTGTGACTTGCTTGCTTCTCTCATATTGGTCATTTTATTGTTTAGTCCTGCTTTATCTCTTACACCTGGGACTCTTGTTGTTTGCACTATTAATACCTGGCCAAAATGAAGTCAACCTTTGATCTCGATGAACTGACATGCTACACGGTGGAGGAGTTAAAGGGTTTCTGCAGGGAGTGAAGGTTAGAGGTGGATGAGGATGCCACATGTACAAACCTTAACCATACCCTGCTTATGTCTTTACAGGCATACTTGGAAAAAGCGCCAACAGGGAACCCGGAAGGTGGCCCTAGGGAGTACCCGGAGATCAGTGAGGACTCAGAGTGGGAGAGTTCCCAATGCGAACCCCTAGAGGGCAGTGACCCTGAAGAGCTTGAGGAGGAAGGAGAAAATGACCGGGCAGGGTCGCCAGTAGCACGGCTGGACATGGAACCCAAAGCAGCCCTGGCAATTTTGTCGGACCAGGCCCGGGACGGGTTGGGGGAGGTTGGGGGGGAGGGTTAAAGCATGAAGCACAGCTGCTTTTGGTACTAGGGGCAGATATTGCAGCACTGCTGCAAAACTGGCCATAGTAACAAAACCAGCCCCCATCCTTCCAGCCTCCTGGGGAAACGAGTAATGCCCGCCATGACCAGTCCGGCCCTGGCCAGTAGAGTGAGAGAGAGCACTCCATAGGTATGGAGTCCCTTGCTGGATCTAGTGCCAGGAGCAGTTTAACCTCCCACACCCTGTCCCCTGAGGAGCTAAGAGATAGACGGGAGAAGGACCTGTAGTTGCAGCCAGCTCAGCTGGCTGTAGAAGAGAGAAAAGCTGAGGTTGAAAGAGCCTTAGTTGAGGAGAGGATGACAGAGGCTGGAAGGGCCTGTGCCAGGGAAAAACTCGCTCAAGCGAAGTTTGAGAGTTCTTGACTCATCAGCACTGCAGCTGGAGTTCAGTGGTGTCAGCAATTGTAAATCTAGAGTTAGGACCACCACCCACATAACTCACAGACTTGGTGCCCAGCTTCAAGGAGGGGGGGGATTACATACTTCGGTATTTGCAGAAGTATGAGAGAGCTATGGTAGTGCGCAGGATCCCGGAGGAGGAGGATTGGGGATTTTGGCCTGGGGAGTTATATTCCTGAGGATGGGAGGGATGCCCTACTGGCCCTAGAAGGGAGTGACAGGCAGATGTACACTCCCATGAAAGAAATACTGATAAGGAGGTATGGCTTCACCCCTGAAGAGTATAGGTTGAGGTTCAGGGACAGTAGGAAACGGTCTCACAAGTTTTGGGGAGAGTTTGTGGAGGATTGTTGCAAAGCTCTACATGGATGGGTGAAGGGTAGCACAGCAAACAATTTTAATGGGCTGTACAAACAGATTGTCGGAGAGCACATGTTCCGTTGCTGTTTTCCAGAGCTACGCTGACACCTGTTGGAGTTTATGTTCTCTGAACCCAGGAAACTTGCGAAGGTAGCAGACCTGGGTGAGTGCCAGAGGGTCTGAAAAGGCATTTGGGAGTGACCTAAAGGGAGTGGCTCAGGCCCCCCCCCCTCCCAACAGAGGGTGGGGTATGTTTGCAGTAGCCCAGATAGGTCCCAGTGTAGTGGGATGGGATGAAGGTCCCATATTCCTTCTCAGTGTAGGAGGAGAGACGGGGATGGGCAGAGGCCCAGAATGCCCAAAACCCAGTACCAGGAGGGACTGCCACTTTACTAACTGCTTTGCTGTGGTGGCCTGCTGGTTGCTGTATGCCAAGCTGCAGGAAGGACTGCCACTCTGCAACCTGTTTGTGTGCTGGCCTGCTGTCTGCTGCCTTGCTGCATTTGTGCCCCCCTGATCTCTCCTTGGGCTGGTTGGCTTGTCCCCTGTTTTGCAATCTCAGGGCCATCAAAGATTGCACTTCAAGCACCTCTGCCATGAAACTCTGCCCCTTTTGTGTCTGGTAGGAGTGTGCTGATGAAGAAGCCGGGATTGAATGCTCCTCATTGTTGCATTCTAATGCCTGCGGCTGTGGGGCACTGCATTCTTACTAGTGCGTGTTAAGCGCCTTATCATACACTGGAGCAGTGTGTGCCCCAGAGCCTTGAATTTCATTTTGGGGTTGCGGGTGCCCTGGCAAGTGCGTGTTTAGTGTGCTCAGCTGTCTTCTGATCAAGCCCAGTGTCACTCTAGAGCATCCGCTGTGCATAGGTATTGACGCCGCAGCACCAAGGGAAGTCGGCCAGCGTGGAGTGTGGTGGGAGAGAACGTCAGCATGTCAACAAGCAGCCCTTCACCAGTGATTTGTGCACCTGCATCGCGGAGGCCTTTTCCATCAGGAATGGGTGTACTGAGTTATTGCCTTTTTGCCGCATGTTGGCCGGGCAGGCCAAATGAGAAGCTACCCCTCGGAGGGGTTCCTGGAGTACCACTCCAGTCCTGTGGCGAAGACCAGTACCATAGGTGCAGAGATCGCCTGGGACTGCCCACAGCCACCCCGCATGTCTGCGGCAGCTGCACTTGGCTTCCCAGCCAGAAGAAGGTACCGTGTAGGGGGCGGCTACACTGCACGTTCCCGGGCAGCCCCCTGTTGCTGATTCTGCATGCAGGGGACCCAGCGAGGTCTCCCCACTGAATTTTGCAGTGTGTGTCCCCTCCTCCCTTTTCTGAGACATACCTGGGGGGCACTTGCTGTGCGTGGTGGTAGCAGGACGGGAGAAACCATTACAGAGGTCCCAATCTTGCAGCCTGTACAATTACCACATTCCAGGTAGTAGGAGATACTTTTGGCCCCACATTTGATTTCTGTGCCACATTACTGTATAGTGTATAATAGAAGCAAAGGAGCGCTGTGGCATATAATGTTATGTATGGTACTGCATGTGTTATGATCTCATAATCTACTGTATTTCATGGTCTTATATGGATGTATGTCGTTTAGCTTGTCCCGACAGGATAACAAGTACTATTTCAGGGACTGCATAATATGCACAGTAATGTTTTTCATTATGCCTGCAACGTAGAAGCTTTGTTTTTATGTATTGCACTCATTGTGATGTTTGACCATTGCTTGTGTGCCATTGTAATTATTGGTTTATGTTGTTTTGATTTTGTGTTATATACAACACAGTCTATTTTTATGTAATACGGTGTGGAGTCTTTTTTGGTGTTTTCATTGGGTTACTGATGCAAGTGTGTTGAGCAAATCTTTACATATTGCCTCTGGAATAAACCGGACTGCTCTTGCCGAGCTGCCAAGAGGGTGAGCACAGGTTATCTTTGGTGTGTAACCTAGTTGCTCTGACTAGAGTGGTGGATTCCGCCTGACTTAGGTGCATACCATAGCCAACCAGAAATCCCATTTCTAACGATGTCCACACCACCTTTCATAATGGTCACACCAAGGACACGGTTATAAAATGCTGCATTTATGAAACTAATGCACTCTGAAAACAAGGCACAACAGTAACCATCTCTTCTGTTTCGTAATGGTGTTTGACAGTTCAAAACTGCATACATTTGTTAAGAAATCCACGCACTCTAATGAAGGGGCCGTATGAAAAATGTACAACCATGCCCACTTAAAGCCCCTATAGGGCTGCTCTTCCTGTAGTCGGCGTTCTCTGTTCGTGGATGGGGATATGGGAGACGGACGGCCTGAAACAAGCACTCATATTTGGGATTGTGTAAGGTAACTGATGCTCATGTAAAGGTCTCCAATACCTTTGGGTTGAATTCACACTATATTTAAATGCAAAAACAAAAAATGCCTAGTGATGTGATACTACGCCGTGTGGTCTTCCAGCTAAAGCTGTCCCTTTTCCAACATGCACTTTTCTATCAAACAGACCACCTTATAGGAGATAAATACGAGAACAAGGCGCAACCGCCATGACCACGCTAGTACAATCGTGCCTTCTCATGCGCGTGAACAGATCTTGCCGTCCCGTAACATTTGAACAAAAAACAAGATTTCCAGTTTGAGATTCTATTGAATTCTCTAGGGTCAGCGATAGATGCGAATCAGAAGTGAGAAATTCCTCATAAGCGTGACAGTCGATATGAATTCAACTTTTATATAAGCACTGAAACCATATGGCAGTATCTGCCTCTCCCCGACTCCTTTCTGAATGTCACCTCGCTCCGTTAGCCTTCATGTCTCGGTGAACAAAGCCCTAGCTGGCAGCACCAGAGGAGCAGTGAGGGAAGTGGCTGTCTGGAAGCAGTTTACTGCACTCTTGTTATTTCACCCTCTGAACTTGTCCTCGTTCCTCGCAGGGCAGGGGAGGATCCTCAGTGCAGGAGAATGAACATGTTTGCCTAAGGATGCGGATTAACAGAACTCAATAGCGCTTCATTAGCATGACTAAAAGAATCCAGGGCAAACAAAATAAGCAGAAAAAACTCAAAACAAATGCTATTCTTTTCAGCAGTGGAGTTCCTCGTCCCTTAACAAAAGTAGAAGTTAAACACTAATGAGATGAAACGGGGACTGAGGCGGGTCGAGGTGGAGAAGAAATTGTCGGGGGCAGGGGGCGGAAGGAAAAAGAAGCAACATGGACGGGGGTCCGGTGGGAGGTTAAAAGAAGCAACATGGACAGCGGGCAAGAGGCGGCCTGGAGCACAATCGCTCATATGGAGTGCTTGGACACAAAGAGAAAAGTAGCTCCAAAAACGGGAGCAGTGGATGAACACAAGTAGTTGGTCCCTGCTCCTGGGGAGGGCCAAACATGAAGACAGGACACCCACATGCCGTAACAAACAGAAACAAACAGAAACAAAATGATATTGACGCTGGAGCTAACCAATGGTAAACTATGGGTGGGCTTTAAGCCCACTGAATGTAAACAAAACATCTTGGCTAGACAGCGCATGCGCTGCCTAGCCGAGACTTAAATAGACAAATAGAGAGATATTTGAGCAGACCTTTGAGGGGGGACTACCTTTAACATGATGTGCGGTAGAAATCTGAACTATGGTGTAACTACGGGCAACCCTCGCTCTCAGCCCTCCCTCCGACCCATCCAACACCGACGACGCCGCCTGGAACCTCAGACGATGGATGGACGACTGTGCCAACACCCTCGCCCCGCTGAAAAAACTCACCTACAGTGACACCACCAAAAGAGCCAGCTGGTTCACCTCGGAACTCCTAGCCTCCAAGCGCACCTGCCGGAAACTAGAGAAGAAATGGCACAGTGATAAGACACCGGACAGCCACGCAGCCCACAAAGACGCCATCCGTAACCACCACCACCACCTCATCAAGTCCGCCAAGAGAATCTCCTTCAAAGACCGCCTCGACAACAACGCACACAACAGCAAGGAGCTTTTCAACATCGTGAAGGAACTCTCCAACCCCAGCTCCAACACCAACGACATCCCGCCGTCGCAACCCCTGTGCGATTCCTCGCCACCTTCTTCCACCGCAAGATCGCCGACATCCACGACAGCTTCAACACCCAGACAGCCCCAACTAAGATCGATGCACCAGACCCGCCGCACACCATCGACCACGACCCCCTGCCAGCCTGGGCCAGCGTGAACATGGAGGACACCATCAAGACCATGAGCACAATACACTCCGGCTCCCCGTCAGACCCTTTCCCGCACCACATCTTCAACAAAGCCAGCAGCTCCATCGCACCCCACCTGTGCAACATCATCAATCTCTCCTTCGAGACCGCGACCTTCCCAGAGAGGTGGAAACACGCAGAGATCAACGCCCTACTCAAAAAACCCAAGGCGGACCCGAGAGACCTCAAGAACTTCCGGCCCATCTCCCTGCTTCCGTTCCCAGCCAAGGTCATCGAGAAGATCGTCAACAAACAGCTAACCCGATACCTCGAAGAAAACAGCATCCTGGACCCATCACAATCGGGGTTCCGCAGCAACCACAGCACTGAGACTGCCCTCATCGCCGCCACCGACATCAGGATCCTGCTGGACAACGGTGAGACCGCAGCCCTCATCCTGCTGGACCTCTCCGCCGCCTTCGACACTGTCTGCCACCGCACTCTACGCGCACGCCTCCACGACGCAGGGATACGAGACAAGGCCCTGGAATGGGCCACCTCCTTCCTCACCGGCAGAACCCAGAGAGTCCGCCTCCCACCATTCCGATCCGAAGCCTCCGAGATCATCTGCGGCGTACCCCAGGGATCGTCCCTCAGCCCAACACTGTTCAACATCAACATGGCCCTGCTCGCACGCATCGCCAGACAGCACGACCTCAACATAATCTCCTACGCCGACGACACTCAACTGATCCTCTCCCTCACCAAGGACCCCTCGCCGCCAAATCCAACCTCCATGAAGGAATGAAGGCCGTCGCCGATTGGATGAAGATCAGCCGACTAAAACTGAACACGGAGAAGACAGAGGTCCTCATCCTCGGCTCCAACCCCTCAGCCTGGGACGACTCCTGGTGGCCAACGACGCTGGGAGCACCCCGACACCCACCGACCACGCACGCAACCTGGGAGTCATCCTCGACTCAACGCTCTCCATGGCCAGGCAAGTCAACGCAGTCTCATCCTCCTGCTTCAACACCCTCCGCATGCTTCGCAAGATCTACAGGTGGATCCCGACAGACACAAGAAGAACAGTCACCCAGGCCCTCGTCAGTAGCAGACTTGACTATGGGAATGCCCTCTACGCAGGAGCCCCGGCCAAGCTCATCAAGCGACTGCAACGCATACAAAACGCCTCCGCACGCCTGATCCTCGATGTACCACGCCACAGCCACATCACCCCCACCTGAGGAACCTGCACTGGCTCCCCGTCGACAGGAGAATCTCCTTCAAACTCCTCATCCACGCACACAAGGCACTCCACAAGACTGGCCCAGCCTACCTCAACAGACGACTCCTCTTCTACGTCCCCAACCGCCAACTCCGCTCCGCCGACCTCTCCCTCGCCACCGTCCCTCGCATTCGAAGAACTACCACCGGCGGCAGATCCTTCTCCCACCTCGCCGCCAAGACCTGGAACACCCTTCCACTAAGCCTACGACAGACCCAAGACCTGCTGACCTTCAGGAGGCTACTCAAGACCTGGTTGTTCGACCAGTAGCAGCACCCCCCTTTTTTCTCCCCAGCGCCTTGAGACCCTCGCGGGTAAGTAGCGCGCTTTACAAATTCTGTGATTGATTGATTGGTGGCCTAAGGGGGAATGGAATGTCAGAGTGCTCACACCCTACTGACTGAAGTGGATAGTTGTGCTACTAAAATAGAACTGCTTGAAGTCTTTTCTATGGCAATTCCTTAGTACGGCTATTGAAAAACCACCGTAGAGTAAAGACAAGAAATGATTCAAGCACGTAAATCTACAATAGATTCAAAGCTGAGACGCTTTGGGCTCCTACGTTTAATAATAGATAAAGGTAGATAAAGCACTGCACACAGATAAAAGCACATATTATTTTTCAGAGGAAGTACACCTTTGGAATATCCCTAGTGTGGAATCTACAAAATGTGAATTATGTATCTACATCTGCCAGCCCACACCCAGTCCTCCTAGATCTAAGATGTAATGCGGCACCAGGGTTTAGACATCTCAAGGTAGAGGGGATTCGAAGACCTAGTGAGTACATCATACATAATAGGCAAAGTAATTCTAGCCGCTATGCTTACCAGATTTCAGTGCTCGCCGTTTTGGAGTGACAGAATCTACAGTGGAAAAAAAGCATTTAGCGGAAAATTATTAATGATCATAGTGACTCTATAAAGTGATTACAAAGTCTGTCATTAAGCCAACAACCCCTGCCGGTTCCAAATTAATTGTGCATCTCGTCTAAATCTTTACCAGGCCCACTACCTCTGTTACTTTCTTTTCAGGTTGCTACCTTTGCCATTTCTTTCTGCTTAATAACAGACTATATTATTTACAGTTCTGATATTTTTAATCATTGATTTTTTTTTAGTCCATTCCTCTGTAATATTCCTCCCTCCCTCCCCCATTTCCATCCCTTGTTTGTTCTCAAACCTGCAACTCCCAAGACCTCCACCTTTTGCACTCCTTCACTCTACGAGGGGTAGGGAGGATAGGGTGAAAGACATCTGTGCAGACTTATTTCCCACTTGCTGATGCCCTGTTCCCCCCCCAGCCAATCATCATGTCTTGTTACTGCGGGGTCTTATTTATCGAACAGTCTGTAAATACTGATAGAACAATTGCACTACTTACCAGTTACACAGTTTGCGCATGATCCGGAGTTTGACTAGGACATCAAGGCACTACGTGCATGCATTTTTCTCCCGAATACAAGGACTGCAAACTACGATTGCACTTTTGCTCGTACGGTTTGCACCAGGTGTTAAATAGACAAATGGTACAACTAAACACATACAGTGAAGTTTGCGGCCAAATGGAGTTTTACCCCTTGAGCCCCCCAGCCCACTAAAAGTCCACCCGCAAGTAAAAGTGTCTGTTTATTTTTGATACCTTAATGACTTTTGATCTCGCAAGTTTGTGTGCAGATGTGATACCAACAGGAATGGATGCTAATAGCCGCCCCCTTTCCGCCCCCCGCCCCTCGGCCACAAAAGAACATCCTTGTACATTCCTATCACAGCAAAAAACTGAGAATGGTAATTATTGCCCCATAAAAGGGTAATTAAGAGTCAGATAGTGAAGCGGCAGGAATAAACTTTAAATAATGTTCTATTTCCAAGAAAATATGACGTTTTATGTATACAGTTAAAATATATTTTAATAGTGGGTTATTTTATTACTACTGTGATGCAACTCCTAACTTGCAGCACTAAATAAAAAAATGCACCATGCGTTCTGCAGATCATTCTACATAATTCATAAGGAATGCATGTGTATTTAGGTGGGGATCCATGCCAGCATTGTGACTCATGTCAGAGTCATGTGTAACCTGCGGAACACTGCTTTCAAAACCAGACTAGGCTTCTCACCATTTCAACCTTCTGAGACTGATAACATGTGCATCATTGGGGCTTGAAAAGTAGGAAAGCTTGCCATTTACAATGCTGCAAAACGGCATAATGTGTAATATCAAGCTCTAAATAAAAAACAGTTTCATATATATTTGTTTAATGAAAAATAAAGGTTTCAGTTGAAATTAAAGTTACAGTAAATGTAGAGTGCAACACGTGAACAAGCAAGGTCAAAGCCGGTAGGTCTCGACCTTCAATGGCATTACTTGACCTCTATGACTTTTTGCTAATGTAGAAGATGTGCATGGGCCAAAAAAGCTAGATTGCCGAAATGGTACGAGCAAAAACAAAACAAAACGAATGGCATGTAATGACATGGAAGCTATATTTCCAAATTTATTTTGCCTTTAAAGATGGGATGCAAACCTTTGAAGAGTGAATTAAAAGAAACAAAAATATGCATGAAGGTGCAAAGATAGTGGAGTGGCCAAGTACCAAACTGCAGCAGCTGAGACCCCCCAAACATATACATTTAAAAAAGAAAATGAATAAATGTGACGGGTAGAGGTGGAGGAGCGGGTTGGTGGATGGGTGTGAGTCAGCGACGCAGCAGGAGAATGGGGTGGAGGCACAATGGAGGAGTTGGGTTTAAAAATATATAGCACTGGGTGGGAGAAGCAATGGACTACTTTGGGACAAAAAGCAGGGAGCAACACAGAGTGTGGGAGACAGAAACATGGGACAAATCTGCACATGGAGCAAAAAAAAAAAAAAAACGCAACAAAAACAAAATACAAACGTGCACTCGCATGGAGTGCTGATAACAAAAGAAACAAGCAATAGCAAAGCCAAAAGGACTCGCCTATGCAAGCGCTCTTGGCTTTGGCTATATATTTTAGAAGACCATAAAGTAGACCCACAATTAGCCAAAAGAACAGCCAACACACTGATCTGGAGAGGTGTGGTGCAGCGGCCATGGCAGCTGACTTCGGAGCACAGGGTTCACGGTTCGATCCCCGGCGGCAGCTCAGCTCAGCACCATGTGACTCTGGGCAATAGCTCACTTAATTTCCACTCCGGCCCCCAGCGCCTTGAGACTTGTAAGGGTGAGTAGCTGCGCTATATAACAAGCATTGGCATAGCCAATAGGTCTCGCTTTTGGGACCTTATAAGTATTTAGTTATGCAACACAATATCCTTGGTGCAACAACATCAACTGTTGCATGGCTAAACACTTATAAGCTCCCAAAGGCGAGACCTATTGGCTATGCCAATGCTTGTTTTATTTGAAGTGGAGTGATTATATTTGCATAGTGCTATTGCCATACGTATGACCTCACAGCGCTGGAGAACCTGGAAAAGCAAACACTCAAAGGGAATGAAAGATTAAGCAAAGCATGTGAGATGTAAGCAGGAATAACATGGTTACGTTAACGCACTCAAACTTGGCCATATTACAATGAATTATGACATTATAGGCGTTCTACCGTGCACAGCCACAAACTGGATTATATATAAGATTTGCGAAATACCCAATTAAATAAATGGTGCCAACTGTTCTGGCTAAGGAAGATGAAAGCCTAGATGACTGTCCAAAGCTGCACATTTCTGCCAGCCGGTTTTACAAAGAGGCGTGAAGCAGTAGGCTCAACCCAGTGATAATGTTTTCCCCATTTTTGCTCACAGACAGCACATCTGAAAACGTTTCTTACATCACTGTATAAAAATTTGTAAAATTTGTAAATATAGCTTGGTTATTCTTTGGCCCTTATGTTAGCAGAATTAAGGTTAACTCAATTTCGATTAAATGTTCTTGAGCTGTTAGTGTTGTATAATTTGCTTGCTATTTAGTGTTAGATAAGTGGGATTCATATAGGCACCAGATGTATTACATCAACTGAATATTCCTTTTAAGACCGGACAATTCCATTCAAGGAAGCTCAAAAGGTGCGTGCTGCTACTGATTTTGCAACCCGGCGTAAACTTTTTGCTTCACCCTAGTTACACATTGACCTCCAAAAAGCCGCCTAAAACGTAAAACACGAGCAAAAAAAAAAAAAAAAAAAGAAATACAGATTAAGTACTTTTAAAATCGCTGCAAAAGCGGAATTCGAGTTAGTGTTTTTCTCTGAGTTAGAATCAAGTAATTCCTGGTAGCAGACTCGCTAGTCCTGAATAACAAGTGACCATGGATAACGGGAGGGAGGGGGTAAACAAGTGACCATGGATAACGGGAGGGAGGGGGTAAACAAGTGACCATGGATAACGGGAGGGAGGGAGGGCGGGGGTAAACAAGTGACCATGGATAGAGGGAGGGAGGGCGGGGGTAAACAAGTGACCATGGATAACGGGAGGGAGGGAGGGGGTAAACAAGTGACCATGGATAACGGGAGGGAGGGAGGGCGGGGGTAAACAAGTGACCACGGATAACGGGAGGGAGGGAGGGCGGGGGTAAACAAGTGACCACGGATAACGGGAGGGAGGGGGTAAACAAGTGACCACGGATAACGGGAGGGAGGGGGGGGGTAAACAAGTGACCAGGGATTACGGGAGGGAGGGGGTAAACAAGTGACCACGGATTACGGGAGGGCGGGGGTAAACAAGTGACCACGGATTACGGGAGGGAGGGCGGGGGTAAACAAGTGACCACGGATTACGGGAGGGAGGGTGGGGGTAAACAAGTGACAATGGACAGAGGGAGGGGGTGATCGGGAGTAAACAAGTGACCACGGAGAACACTTACTTGAAATTTATTCAGTGGCAGCCAGCTGGAGAGCAGCTGCATTTCATGTGATGCCGGCCACCTGGCTTCCCTCTTGTGGGGTGGCCGGCCGCCCGCATCAGGCTTGCTCGGACCTGCGGCGGTGCTCAACTTTCCAGTCAGGGGTCCCAGTGCTCTGGGGCCACGAACGAACCTCTCTGGTAACTGCAGTGAGTCCGGATGTTGTAAGGGATGCCGCCGCCCGGGCCGTGGTGAGACCGGCTGAGAGTTGGTCACTCGCAATGCAGCGGAATTCATTACCACGACAGCAGCGGAGCTTACAAACAGGGCCCCATTTCTAAATTCAGCTGCTGCCCGCGTCACGGGAGGCAGCCCATGACTAGCGAAAGTAAGGCAGCTTAGACCCCAGCCCCCATGCAGTCTGCTGCTTAAATAAACAAGTGACGGGCTGTTGGTGGTGAGCATGAAATCCGCCCACTCCTGCAGCAATATACCGGCGTACGTGCACGCACGTACACACACACACACACACACACACACACACACACACACACCGTCTGCCTCAAAGTAAAAAAAAAAAAAAAGAGGGGGGCGAGCGCGGCAGCCTGCTCAGCTGACCAGACGCTCGTGCGTCATGGCCTTTTGCCGGCATGTGTTTACAATTATCGCGCACGCGTCTGGGCACGATAATTGGAAACATGTCTGCCGCGCGTAACCATCCCAAAAAGGCCAGCCACGACGCACGAGCGTTTGGACTGCTTCTGAAACTCCCTTACTTAAAGTCTTCGCCTAGCAGCGCTTGCGCGCTACTCGAGGCTCGACCTAAAAACGGACTTACATTTTCTGATCTGTCAGATTTTTTACATTTTTTTTCAGAACAGCCTGTCGGGCACTGCCTGATTGCCCTATAGGTCAGCCTACCATGAGCAGCAGGAGAGCCACGGCCCCTCATCTAAGCAAGGGAAATGGACCCCCTGCCCACAGATTTGTAGCAAAATACAACCATTTTTTGGGTCCATAGGGCGGACCCCGGTGCCATTGCGCCTGCTGCACTACTGATAACTAGGCTCTTGGCTTGGAGACAACACGTGCCGCCGTGACCAGTGCTCTGTGACTCAGTGATGCAGTGTGAAGCGAAGGGTGCAGCAGCATAATGCTGGGCTAAATGGAGACATCAGCAGTAGTTTCAGCAGCGAGAATCCTCTTCACCGTTCAATGTGTGTTTGCACCAGTTCACTGGACACATAGCAGTTCTGGTCAATGAATTAACATGCTGGGATTCAAACTTTATTCGACAAAGTTCATTATTTCTCTAGCCACGGTCTGGCTCGTTCACCAACACGTCACTGCAATCGAATATTCTTTCTGTGCGTGACAGGTCACATGAGCCAGAGTGGACCAATGCAGAAATCACCTATAGGATCTATATGAAGAGGGGAAGAGAACACAGGTTCATCCCAGATGTGCGAACCGTGGGGTGGATCAAGGAGGCAACAGTTAGGGCTTGCTGCACCCCAGAGAGTGGCCACTTATTTTAGGTAATACAGTCATTCTGAACATTAACAGTGAATACTTCCCACATGGACAAGTCCGGGGGGGGGTGGGGGGTCTGCCTGCTGCAGCTGCCACACGCACCCAATAATTGCATGTTCACCTTGATAGTTCACCTGTTACTTTTAAAACCGAGTTCTCGCCTCCCAGAGACCACCCAAGTGTCAGCACAAAGGTATTACCAGGCAGAGCTGTGGATGCTCCCTGGCTGGGGGGGCGCCCCAGGTGTGTCCTTTCATTTATTTATTCTTGTGGAGTAACTTCTCTACCTGGCTAGTGAATGACTGCCACTTTGAAGGGAGTTTACGGGGGGCGGGGGGCACTCTGGGCGTTCAGGAATGAATGCTATATTTAACAATAGCTCGGTCGTCGTTGGAGGACAGAGTGTACCTTTGACTGAAGACAGATGTAAGGACCCAGTGCCTGCAGGAGCTTGTAGGGGAGCGTATGTGTGAGTGAATAATAGTTTTATGTAGAAAACCCCTCTGAAGAGCCAGTTATGAAAAACCCTTAAAGATCATTTATAGGAGATGAACTGCAATAGCGAATGAGAAAAGGATTCCCCCGATAAATGTATTTTCAACCAGTTGAACGCAGACCACGAAGCAGACTCCAATGGAGTAGGATTGCCCCACACCAAGTGTAGCATTAAAGCATCATCCATAGGTTTATTACATCATAATATGTAAAGACTGACAAGGGTCATACTTCAGCAACTCAAAGTACCAGGAAATTCTGGTTTTGATTGCGATGTTAAATGATTATTTTCCTAATTTTGCTTATAAAGTTATATAAGACAATGGTAATCATGCAATAAATAGCAAATCAGTGCCCAGAGACCCTTGTGAGTAATACACGCTATAGAGTGGTCAGTAGCGGTAGTAAATCCATCCAAGTTCACATAATGTAGCATTGTAGAGGGAGAAATTGTCAAACGACAATGATGTGGGGTAAAAAAGTGAGGTCCTAGCAAACACAAAACCCAGGGAAAAGGGGATTGGTTAAACATGGTTAACCACTTCCAGATTTCCTCTTCTCAATACCAATGAATATCCCCAGGCTTCTTCATAGGTTGTGTCAGACATCAAAAACATCCCAGGATACCGCCATTAACTGCTAGAACTAGAGAATAAAAACATGTTCCTTTTAAATGAAATGCCTGCCTGAACATGGACCTTTACTGAGTGTCATAACCGATGTTGTATTGCATTCGATGCCAACCTTCCTTCACACCAGCTCCTCGGATTAAGTTGTCACTTGTCGACCAAAGCTACAACTAAAAAGATAAGGGAACCAAGGATGTCTTTGCTAACCTCTGCAAGCAGTAGCACCCAGGCCCAGCATAGTGAAGAGCGTGGACAGCAGAGACCACGGATACCGTCCACTGCTACCCACCTGCCCTAGGGCCTGGGGAACGGATGAAGCTCTATACTATCTCCTTGTCCTGGAAAAATAAGTGTCATTGACACTCTGTGCCTAATTTGTTAAAGAATGAGTGCTGGTGCCCAAAGCTCTGTTAAGAAGCCTGTGGCCAACGCTATTAAATGTCAATGTGCTGAATACCACGGCTACATAGTCTTGAATCTACCACCAGTCACTCCCTTTCCCCTTTATTTCACTCGTGCAGGTTGCGGTTTTCTCCCTTTGTGGCGTTTTTCCGTCTTTTCCTCCTCCTTTCCCCTTTGTGTACTTTTCTCTTGCTCTGAGGAAATGTGCGACCAACAAAAATAAGTGTTGGTCGCAAAAAACGAGTGCCGGTGGGCCCCACCTGCTCAAGATTGGCACTGTTAGCACTCAAGTTAGTGGAGTTTGCCATCGCTTTCAGAAGGACAGACTGCTCATTTCCTATCTGGATTGCAAGCTGTGACCTGCAGGTTACACACAGACCTCTGTAGTAGGTCACTCAACCCACTGAGCTAGGATCAGGGCCACTGAAATTATGTGGCATGGGAAGACCAAGTTATGCAGCAAGTTGTCTAAATTAGAATAGCAAATTATATGACCCAATGCTGCACATTTTTGGTATAGTATTTCATAAATTTTGCCATTTTTTCACGTTAACACCATCTGCTCAAAGGTGTCAAATCATTAGTAACAGTTAAACATCCAAATACAGTAATAAGCAACTGAAAGATTCAATCAACCTTTGCAAAGGGTCTTCCACTGCGCAACAACACAGGTTGCCACAATTTGAGTAACTTTTGGTCCGTATCAACTAGAAACAAATTTGCAGATCATATGACAAATGAGGCAATTCCATAATTATGCGGAAAAGGCCCTGGCCACAGAATCACATAATTGTAGAGACCCTGGCTATGATAGTGGTAGCTCTTGTCTAAGTCTTAAGAGTATGCAGCTCCATCATTTTTGGACCTACTGCAAGTTTTATGCCAAGAAGCATTATTCACAATAAAGTTTTCAATACCAGATTTCAACACACCTCATCACAGAAAAGATAATATATTCCTTTCTGTCTACATATATTATATATTATCTTTTCTGTGATGCGGTGTGTTGAAATCTGGTATTGAAAACTTTATTGAATTTTATCGTGTTTCTTAACACAGAACAACTCATTTAGCATGCGCATCAATACAATTTGCCACGTACACTGCCAAATGGTTATAAATTTGTCATTGTGAAGAATTGATCAATTAACAATACATTATTTATTATAATATTATTTAGTGATTATCACATTGTTGTATTGTGAATAAGCTGAAATGTATGAAGTACTGGAAGTATTTTTTCTATGTCGCTAAACCTTTGGATGTATTTCTATGGGAAATTGCAGTACAGGAAATTGCTTGACAAAGGCTTAACGCCGAAACGCGTCGCTCTTTGGTTTGTGCACAACAACATTTGTGCTTCTTCTGGTGTGCCGCATCTCGTTATTTTGGACAATTCAACAAAAAACGGAAATCCTTATATGTTACACTGCTGCTGCCGCCGTTTGCAGGCACCGACGCCGGAGGCTGGGAACTACGAAGTGCAGCATCTGTGACATATATATATATATATATATACACACACACACACACACACACACACACACACACACACACATATATACATACATACATACACTTGCTCCTTTCCACCAAAAGAGACCGTGCACTCAGCAGGTAGGACATTCAGACTTTATTAGGCGCCAAGAGACGCGTTTGGCACTTACTGCCTTCATCAATCTTGCTCAGTTCTTAAAGTCGCCAGGTTGAATACACCTTATGAGCTCATCCCCTTCCCCAAAAATGGAGAAAATACTTGTAGTTCGTAGTACTCAACCATGTCCATTCATAATACACGTAATTCATAATAAAATATCCATGATTCCACTGCAAGTATTTCGAATGTTTTAAAAAAAAATATTACTCGAGCTGCAATCAACAAGGAAAAGTCCTAGTGGAGAAATATATCGCGCTGGTCTTTTTCAAAGTGTCCTTTCTGTCCTCCTTAATCCCGGCTCGGCCGACGCGGAGCCCTGATCCGGTATCCAGGCGCCACAATCCAGAACGCTGCTCCAAACTCGTCCCTTCCTCCATGAGGTCTTCTTCTGGTCCGGGGGCTTGCCGGCCCTAATACTCCCAAAACAGCGCGGTTTGCCGGCCCTAATACTCCCAAAACAGCGCGGTTTGCCGGCCCCAATACTCCCAAAACAGCGCGGTTTGCCGGCCCTAATACTCCCAAAACAGCGCGATTTGCCGGCAAGCACCAAACCACAGAGGCGCACTACCGCAAAGCGCTCATTAATAAACACTTGCTCCTTTCCTCCAAAAAAGACCGTGCACTCAGCAGGTAGGACATTCAGGCTATATTAGGCACAATCAAGAGACGTGTTTCAACACTTACTGCCTTTATCAATCTATATAAAGGCAGTATTAACTGACATATTCGCTTAACTTTAACGTCCCTTAAACCTCTTTTTTTCAGCAAATTTCTATGTTTTTTAAAATGTAAACTAAGATTTGCATCACCGTGTGCGCTGTTTGGGTTGGACGCAGGGCCTGACCTCTAGACCAACGCCCTCCCCCCCCGGCTGGTGCCCAAACCTCCACTGATGGCCAACCTTGCTGCACACAGCATTTGGCCGTGCACTGCTTGCGGTTGGGCACAGGGCCTGGTCTTTGGCCAAGCCCTACATCCACCTCACTGCTGGTGCCCAGCGTCCCATGGCGCACTGCCAAAGGCCTTCAGCCAGGCCCTGTGCCCAAAACCCCGTGGGCGAGCACTACTGACTATGTGATGTTACAATGTAAAGGGGGTCATTCTAAGTAGGGAAGAACTGCTGACTTTGTCGAAGGATCAGAACACCAAAATATAACAAGCATTGGCATAGCCAATAGGTCTCGCCTTTGGGGCCTTATAAGTGTTTAGCCAGAGCTATTGACTTTGCCAATGTCTTCAAGCTGTGCTGTAGAGAAGTGTGGCTGCTGTGCAGCATGCTGAAAAGTTATAATAAAAAGTGTCAGAAGCATTTTTGTTACTTTATATATGACCAAGAAGGCATTATGTAAAACTAAACGACCATATTAAAAAGTATTTACAATAAAAATTCAGTTTTCTTTTGTTCTTGCAATGCTGGCAACTTGTTTCTGCCTATTGCAATGGTTGTTTATTAAAGCTTTTTTTTTGAGGGGGCATAAACAATCGGAGGGTGAAGGTTGGGAACTAGTACCTGTATTATAACACTAGCAGCGGCCAGACGCTAGGGGAGAATAAACAGATGCCAGATTCCGAGAGCAGGGTGAGGTGGTGCTGAGTGATGCTGAGGTGGTAGTGGTGGTGGTGGTGGTGACTGTTGCGGAGACGATGCTGAGGTCTTGCTGAATGATACTGCTGTGGTGCTGCGTGATACTGCTGTGGTGCGGCGCTGAGCGATGCAGTGGCGGCGCTGAGCGATGCAGTGGCGGCGCTGAGCCATGCAGTGGCGGCGCTGAGCCATGCAGTGGCGGCGCCGAGCCATGCAGTGGCGGCGCCGAGCCATGCAGTGGCGGCGCCGAGCCATGCAGTGGCGGCGCCGAGCCATGCAGTGGCGGCGCCGAGCCATGCAGTGGCGGCGCCGAGCCATGCAGTGGCGGCCCCGAGCCATGCAGTGGCGGCCCCGAGCCATGCAGTGGCGGCCCCGAGCCATGCAGTGGCGGCCCCGAGCCATGCAGTGGCGGCCCCGAGCCATGCAGTGGCGGCCCCGAGTCATCCTGTGGCGGCGCCGAGTCATCCTGTGGCGGCGCCGAGTCATCCTGTGGCGGCGCCGAGTCATCCTGTGGCGGCGCAGAGTCATCCTGTGGCGGCGCAGAGTCATCCTGTGGCGGCGCAGAGTCATCCTGTGGCGGCGCAGAGTCATCCTGTGGCGGCCCCGAGTCATCCTGTGGCGGCCCCGAGTCATCCTGTGGCGGCCCCGAGTCATCCTGTGGCGGCCCCGAGTGATGATGCAGTGTTGGCCCCGAGTGATGATGCAGTGTTGGCCCCGAGTGATGATGCAGTGTTGGCCCCGAGTGATGATGCAGTGTTGGCCCCGAGTGATGATGCAGTGTTGGCCCCGAGTGATGATGCAGTGTTGGCCCCGAGTGATGATGCAGTGTTGGCCCCGAGTGATGATGCAGTGTTGGCCCCGAGTGATGATGCAGTGTTGGCCCCGAGTGATGATGCAGTGTTGGCCCCGAGTGATGATGCAGTGTTGGCCCCGAGTGATGATGCAGTGTTGGCCCCGAGTGATGATGCAGTGTTGGCCCCGAGTGATGATGCAGTGTTGGCCCCGAGTGATGATGCAGTGTTGGCCCCGAGTGATGATGCAGTGTTGGCCCCGAGTGATGATGCAGTGTTGGCCCCGAGTGATGATGCAGTGTTGGCCCCGAGTGATGATGCAGTGTTGGCCCCGAGTGATGATGCAGTGTTGGCCCGAGTGATGATGCAGTGTTGGCCCCGAGTGATGATGCAGTGTTGGCTCCGAGTGATGATGCAGTGTTGGCCCCGAGTGATGATGCAGTGTTGGCCCCGAGTGATGATGCAGTGTTGGCCCCGAGTGATGATGCAGTGTTGGCCCCAGTGATGATGCAGTGTTGGCCCCGAGTGATGATGCAGTGTTGGCCCCGAGTGATGATGCAGTGTTGGCCCCGAGTGATGATGCAGTGTTGGCCCCGAGTGATGATGCAGTGTTGGCCCCGAGTGATGATGCAGTGTTGGCCCCGAGTGATGATGCAGTGTTGGCCCGAGTGATGATGCAGTGTTGGCCCCGAGTGATGATGCAGTGTTGGCCCCGAGTGATGATGCAGTGTTGGCCCCGAGTGATGATGCAGTGTTGGCCCCGAGTGATGATGCAGTGTTGGCCCCGAGTGATGATGCAGTGTTGGCCCCGAGTGATGATGCAGTGTTGGCCCCGAGTGATGATGCAGTGTTGGCCCCGAGTGATGATGCAGTGTTGGCCCCGAGTGATGATGCAGTGTTGGCCCCGAGTGATGATGCAGTGTTGGCCCGAGTGATGATGCAGTGTTGGCCCCGAGTGATGATGCAGTGTTGGCCCCGAGTGATGATGCAGTGTTGGCCCCGAGTGATGATGCAGTGTTGGCCCCGAGTGATGATGCAGTGTTGGCCCCGAGTGATGATGCAGTGTTGGCCCCGAGTGATGATGCAGTGTTGGCCCCGAGTGATGATGCAGTGTTGGCCCCGAGTGATGATGCAGTGTTGGCCCCGAGTGATGATGCAGTGTTGGCCCCGAGTGATGATGCAGTGTTGGCCTCGAGTGATGATGCAGTGTTGGCCCCGAGTGATGATGCAGTGTTGGCCCCGAGTGATGATGCAGTGTTGGCCCCGAGTGATGATGCAGTGTTGGCCCCGAGTGATGATGCAGTGTTGGCCTCGAGTGATGATGCAGTGTTGGCCCCGAGTGATGATGCAGTGTTGGCCCCGAGTGATGATGCAGTGTTGGCCCGAGTGATGATGCAGTGTTGGCCTCGAGTGATTGATGCAGTGTTGGCCCCGAGTGATGATGCAGTGTTGGCCCCGAGTGATGATGCAGTGTTGGCCCCGAGTGATGATGCAGTGTTGGCCCCGAGTGATGATGCAGTGTTGGCCCCGAGTGATGATGCAGTGTTGGCCCCGAGTGATGATGCAGTGTTGGCCCCGAGTGATGATGCAGTGATGGCCCCGAGTGATGATGCTGTGATGGCCCCGAGTGGTGATGCTGTGATGGCCCCGAGTGATGCTGTGATGGCCCCGAGTGATGCTGTGATGGCCCCGAGTGATGCTGTGATGGCGCTGAGTGATGCTGTGATGGCCCCGAGTGATGCTGTGATGGCGCTGAGTGATGCTGTGATGGCGCTGAGTGATGCTGTGGATGGCGCTGAGTGATGCTGTGATGGCGCTGAGTGATGCTGTGATGGCGCTGAGTGATGCTGTGATGGCGCTGAGTGATGCTGTGATGGCGCTGAGTGATGCTGTGATGGCGCTGAGTGATGCTGTGATGGCGCTGAGTGATGCTGTGATGGCGCTGAGTGATGCTGTGATGGCGCTGAGTGATGCTGTGATGGCGCTGAGTGATGCTGTGATGGCGCTGAGTGATGCTGTGATGGCGCTGAGTGATGCTGTGATGGCGCTGAGTGATGCTGTGATGGCGCTGAGTGATGCTGTGATGGCGCTGAGTGATGCTGTGATGGCGCTGAGTGATGCTGTGATGGCGCTGAGTGATGCTGTGATGGCGCTGAGTGATGCTGTGATGGCGCTGAGTGATGCTGTGATGGCGCTGAGTGATGCTGTGATGGCGCTGAGTGATGCTGTGATGGCGTTGAGTGATGCTGTGATGGCGTTGAGTGATGCTGTGATGGCGTTGAGTGATGCTGTGATGGCGTTGAGTGATGCTGTGATGGCGTTGAGTGATGCTGTGATGGCGTTGAGTGATGCTGTGATGGCGCTGAGTGATGCTGTGGTTGCGCTGAGTGATGCTGTGGTTGCGCTGAGTGATGCTGTGATGGCGTTGAGTGATGCTGTGATGGCGTTGAGTGATGCTGTGATGGCGCTGAGTGATGCTGTGGTTGCGCTGAGTGATGCTGTGGTTGCGCTGAGTGATGCTGTGGTTGCGCTGAGTGATGCTGTGGTTACGCTGAGTGATGCTGTGGTTACGCTGAGTGATGCTGTGGTTACGCTGAGTGATGCTGTGGTTACGCTGAGTGATGCTGTGGTTACGCTGAGTGATGCTGTGGTTACGCTGAGTGATGCTGTGGTTACGCTGAGTGATGCTGTGGTTACGCTGAGTGATGCTGTGGTTACGCTGAGTGATGCTGTGGTTACGCTGAGTGATGCTGTGGTTACGCTGAGTGATGCTGTGGTTACGCTGGAGTGATGCTGTGGTTACGCTGAGTGATGCTGTGGTTACGCTGAGTGATGCTGTGGTTACGCTGAGTGATGCTGTGGTTACGCTGAGTGATGCTGTGGTTACGCTGAGTGATGCTGTGGTTGCGCTGAGTGATGCTGTTGTTGCGCTGAGTGATGCTGTGGTTGCGCTGAGTGATGCTGTGGTTGCGCTGAGTGATGCTGTGGTTGCGCTGAGTGATGCTGTGGTTGCGCTGAGTGATGCTGTGGTTGCGCTGAGTGATGCTGTGGTTGCGCTGAGTGATGCTGTGGTGTTGCCGAGTGATGCTGTGGTTGCGCTGAGTGATGCTGTGGTTGCGCTGAGTGATGCTGTGGTGTTGCCGAGTGAGAGATAGAGTGAAGATATAATGCCCAATTAGAGAGGGTGGTGAGAGAGAAAGTGTGTACATAGAATAAAGAGTGGAGCGGGATAGAGAGAGAGAAAGAAGGGGAGAGAGAGTGAATGAAGGAGTTTGAAAGAGAAACAGATAAAGGGGTGAGAGAATGAAAGGCTAAAAAAGATAGGGAGGGGAGAGTTAATTAAGTAGAGAGAATTAGAGAGGGGAGAGAGAGAGAGAGAAGGAGAGAGACAATAAGAGTGGGGGGTGTGGAGTTTAAATAGAGTGAAGAAGTGACGCGGAAAAAGTAACCTTAAATATAGCTTTGTGCGAATAAATATTTTGAAAAAAAACAGAGTGAGACAAAAATACTGGTAATTAGGCTGTGACTCCCAATATAAAACAAATAGCGATATAAGGTGAAATCAACCCACTGAAGCAATATTTCTAACTAGACAAAAAAAAGCTTGCATTTCAATGCTAATCGCTGTTGTTTTTCATGTGACTGTAGTCCAGGGCCGTCAGTTGGTAATGTGAGCTGCTGCTGCGATTGAAACATCAGAGTCCAGAGAGTTAATGAGCCATGACGAGGAAATGAGGAAGAGATAGGAAACCCAGATGGCAGCTGCGCGCGTGCACGCCATCGTGAACGCAAGCTGGTCGCCAGCCGAAAGCCAGTGGGTTTGCACTTCCAAAACCCGCTTACTAAAACTCTCGGCCAGACCAGCGCAAGCGCTGGTGCAGGCCGAGACCTAAACAAGGAGAGAGCTAAACGGGGTAACTATGGAAGGGGGTATTAGGAGACCGTGATCGGAAATAAATCAGGGAAACCCTAGGAGGAGGAAAGAAGAAAGGGGTTAGCTGAAGGAATTCGTGCAGTGGAGAGAGAGGAACATAACCAAATGCAGGCCGTGAGGCTAGTTAAACTCTCTGTGTTACAGAACTGCTTGTAGAGGGTCACAGGTGATGCGCAATGACAGATCAGACAACCTGCGCATCTACGCATCTACACATGGGGTGGCATAAGACCTACTGAAACCAGGACTAGTTCAACAGAGAGAGGAAGTGGGAGGAATATGCAAAACACCAAAGAGGCAGGGGTTAGATTGTAAACTATGGAAAGAGCTACACGGACCGAGGCCTTCCCCACATTACTAGTGGTCCTGGGAAAGAATGAGGATAAGAGCCATGGGGTACGTGAAGGAACTGGAAAGGGAGAGAAGGGAAATAATAGGATTGAGAGTAAAGGACATCTTCTGTTAAGACCTCAAATTAATAGGTGCAACGTTGGACAGGAAATACATTTTGGGGTTACTGGACCAAGCATTCTTAAGTTTAAAAAAAAAAAAAAAAAAAAAGAGTTACGATTCTGGGGTTGGAGGTCTCCCTTAAATGGGGCAACCATGCTCAGTCTAATGCATCTACTGCAGTAGTTGTGCTTGACCTCCTAGTCACAGGTTTGAGTCCTGGCGGGTCCTCTCAGTCCTTCATTCTTCCAAGGTCGATAACATGAGCACCACCGATTTGAGTCAAAATAAGCATGTTAGTCAGAACAAAGAGGCCGCTTGGAGTGAATGCTCACTTCACAAAGGTAAGCTGTGCAAGGGTGGTAGACCATAAGAATGCACTTGCGGCAAGAAACCCATAGCCAATGAGCGACGCCTTAAGTGTGTGCAGGACGCGTGGATGCATCTATGGCGAGATGTTACATGTCAACTTGATAATGTCAGACTCTTGTCTGCGTCTCTGCATGTATATACAAACCAAAAGTGTGCACGCGTCAGACAAGCACAGACAGAAACAGGCATTTACCAGCAATGTCGGTAAACTAGATGTATAGATGACAATGTCAGATAGGAAGCAACTGAAAATCAAATACTTTAATCTAACGTAAAGGAAAGTGGTGCCTTTAGGCAGACTACCTCAAATGTGAACAGAACATTAAATTCTATCCTTAGCAGTACAAAATGTGCCACCAAGTCTGGGCATGTGCTCCACAGGCACGCAATAACTGCGAACAGCAGAAGCCATGGGGACAGCAGATTTATAGTCTTACAAATCTCAATGTGAGAAGACGTATGAACCTTCTCCCCCTCAGGCTAAATTGTAGAACCTTGGTTAACATGGGGCCTGGCATGGTAAACTTCTTTAAAAAGCATTGGGTGCATTATAAAAAGAATATAATGTTGACTCTATAGAGAACAAGCATTGGCCGCGCGGCCGTGAAACTGACACGGCTGCACGGCCACGAAAGTGAGAGTAATCGCCAGCGATAAAAGCCGCTGCGAGTTATCAGGGTGGGAAGCCAGATGGCGAGGGAAGCCATATGGCGCCTGATCGCGCGTGCACGCTCGTGTGAACGCAAGCTGGTCGCCAGCAAAAGCCTCTGGCAGCACTTCCAAAAGCCCCTTACTAAATGTCTGCAGAGCAGCGCTGGCTCAGCGAGACCTAAAAAGTGGTCCCATAGGCTTTATAAAGGGGTCAACATATTTACATATATAAAACCGACCTGTTATCTTTGACAAAAAAAAGTCACCAGTCAAAAACAATGAACAGTGAAAAAAGTTCCCCTCACGTTGAACACAAATGGACAAAATGTGCCCCATTTCAGTATGCCGTACTAAATGTGGAAATGTGTTATTTTGTTCTAACATACACAATCTCACACATTTTGAATGCTAACAGTCCTCTCCTTTTAACTCACAGTTTGGTTTTAGTGGCAGTGCTGAGGTCTAGTTGGCAGTAATGAACTGTACATCACAAGAAGCTAAGGCTTGGCAGGGACACGGTTACACGCTAGGAAACTGAAAACGCACAGGAACATGGAACTCATTGGGTAACTAAGAGCGGCAGAGTGGCCAACAATGTGCAGAGTTGCTGAGTTCTGAGACACGGAGGTCGAGTTGAGGGCTGTTGGTGTCTGGGGGAGGAAAGACATGGGACTTCTCTGAAATACTGGGAAGATGTCCCTTTCCAAGGTGGAAATGAGACCAAACAGGGATGCAGATTTACTGACAGGGTCAGGCATATGGTAGTGGCTGAGACATGGACACACAAGGCCCTTGGTGTCTGAAGGTAGAAAGGGGCATGGGGCTTCTCTGGGGGACTGAAAGAAGGGTTAGGCGTACAGTGTCCTTTTCAATGTAGAAATGAGTGCGAACAGGGAGACTGAACTCCCTGAGGTGGACAGGAATGTCAATGGCAATGTGCAGGCAGCGAAACAGGTCTGTGGGCACCGGGATACAAACATTCACCGGTCTATGTGAGACAAGGAGTGGACAGAAGCACAAGCAGCTGCTATGCACTTGGGAGGCAATGGAGTTTGAGGTGACTTGGAGGAGTGGAAGAGGGAGCCGGGGCTCTTTCCTTGGGATGAAGATGCTCTGCTTAAACACTAGATAAAAACAACTCACATTTTTTAGACTAGTAAAGGAAAAATTGAAAATACATCCATTATATTATGCAGTAGAGAAATGCATTCCTCCCATGGCTTTCTAAGCACTACAGAGCCTTCCCATAACTCGCTAACAAATGTCACTTGGGAACCTAGGAGGCAAGCAACGGCTGTTGATATCGAAACCTTCAATGTTTCCAGGGACAAGGTTCATTTCGATTAGCTTTAATGATTCCAAGGAACAAAATAGGAAATCAGAAGTTAGTGAAAGAATGGAGGGCAGGTAAGTATCAATGCTTGTTTTATTTTCTGAGGCCCTGATTAACTACTACATGGTTGTGCAACTGTGAACTCCAGCTTTACCATGCTATTCCCATATATGTAACGAATGCTCTTTTCCTACAATTGTACCCTACCTACCCTAAATGTGAAGCGCTCCGATACCCTCTAGGGTCATGTATACAAAACTTTATAAATAAATGAAAATAAAATTAATAAATGCATTAGGTTTCACCTATGTGATTAATAATAAGCTGTTTTTGTTGTAAGTTGTAGCTTGCTGAGTAGTTGTACAATATGAGTTACAGAAAGTCTGTTAAAGTGTTATGACGTGTTTATGTACAAAAAGGCAATATATTGTGCTGTTACTAGTGGTATTGTGCGGGTAAGTAATAGCAACATTTTGAGAAATTAAATGAAAGAGGGAAATAGAACTAATTGATGCAATAGCAATATTGTGTTTAGATGAGTTCTGACAACTTTTGTCCCCAGTGCCACTGCACCTGATGCACCATTCAAATTATGACCCTATTGCCTGCTAGTTAAATGCACTTGAGACCGTCTTGTTTAGTAGTAAAATTTAGCAATAATCAGGGTGTAGTGGGATCTAGTGACCTAGCTGAAAGGTAGTCAAATATAGCGATATTATGCGTTTAGAAGAGTTCTAACAACTTTTGGGCTTGGTCCTACTGTGCCTGCTGCACCATTCAAATCATGACCCTGTTGTCTGCAAGGGAACTCCACTTGTGGTTGCCCGTTTAGGATTAAAATCTAGCATTATTAGGTGTTTAGTGGGGTGCCTGGATCTTTTGGTTCCAGGGCCACTGCACCTGTTGCACTATTGAAATCATGACCCTAGTGCTTGCTAGACAACTGCACTTGTGACTGCCTGTTTAGTAGTAAAATATAAAAAATTTAGGGGTTTAGAAAGGTGCTGAGAGCTTTTGCACCTTGTCACACTGCACCTGCTGCACCATTGAAATCTTGACCGTGTTATCTGCAAGGTAACTGCACTTATGACTTGCCTGTTTAGTTTTAAATTTTAGCAATAGTCTGGCTTTAGTGGGGTCCCTAGAGCTTTTGGCCCCTGTGCCACTGCACCTGCTGCACCATTCAAATTAAGTCCCTTTTAACTGCAAGGTAGCTGCAATTGTGACTGCCTGTTTAGTAGTCAAATGTAGCATAGCCTTTATATTAACTTTATTTTTAACATGCAATGTTTATTACAACATTTAGAATTTGACTATAATGGCCAAATCGATTAAGTTGAAGAAAAAAAAACAATCGGATAATGCCTACAAAGTGCAAAGAAAGATACTGAGGCATGAATAGGAAATGCTACAAACGTTCTACGACTAAAGCATCTGCTTCACACAACTAAGTAATAAAAAGCAAGCATTCCAGCATACAGTTAGAAGCTGTCTGCACTTTCCGTGTGAATAGATCTTATCTTGACAGTGAATGGGGCTTAAACAGTGTGAACAGCTTTAGTAGAAGCATCGTAAATGCGTGCAGCCAGGGGAAGCTAACAAAAAAAAAGTTCCACACAAAAGCGAATTAACACAGTAATTCGGTTACGTGAACTGATAAGAGGCCCCTTTTAAGATATATTAAATACAAGAGATTTCACAAGCGCAGGCAAAACCTAAAACCTAAATACACAAGTTAATGAGAATGGGTCACCAGGTGAAATACTAAGAGTTAAGAGAGAGGAAAAATGTAAAGAGACAAGAAAAACTAGGATGAGAGCGTATGTAATTAACAGGGCGGTGAAATATTGGGCCAGAGCGAAGGACAAAGAAAGATAGAGAGAGACAAAGAAACGGCTACACCAAGTATGAAATGGTGAAAGAGAGGACAAATACTGAGTTGGTGTATTCACAAAAAATGAAACAGTGAAGGAGTCAGAGAAAGGGGATAAGGAGGAAGAAAGAAAACAGAAAGAAGAGAGCAAATGAGAAGAAAGAAAGTGAAAGAAAGAGTGAAAGGGAGAGAGTAAAAGGCAGGTGAAGGTATAATGAACCGAGAGAGAGATACAACACCCCATCAGGGGTAACAAGCGCTATATAAATACAGACCTTTTTTCCCTCCATCCTTCCGCTATCCTTCTAAATCCAAATAACTGACTAACCTATCCACCACTCAAATTACTTTCATATTTCACTATACTAATTCAACACGAATCCTTTATGGGTTCCGGAGTAGCGTGCTACTCGCCGAAAAAGTGCTTAAACGCCTCGTCAGGGGTAGTAAGCGCTATATAAATACAATTACAAAACAATACATAGAAAAAGCAAAACAGGAAGGAGAGTGAGAAAAGGAAAAAAATGCTTGAGAAGCAGAGAGAAAGAGGCAACAAAAGGTTGGCTAGGTTCATAGGCCATGTTGTTCTAGCTATGTGAACAGGGAGACTGTGCAGCTGCAAGGACACTCCGTGATGATGGGTAGAACCAGAGGATATGTCCTATGGGCTATCTGGACTAGTGTACCGGCTACATGGCATGTGAAGTGATAAAATGGGCACTCCCTTTGCCTAGATTCCACTGACATGGCTGAATTCAGGGCGCTGTGAAAAGAATCCACTAGGCATGTTTGAAGTATGTCCCCTGTGAGCACCTGCAGCAATAAGCGGGATACTAGGTGGCAATGAAAACACACCCTGTGCCAGGTGCATGCTTGGCATGGCTATATGATGTGACCAGTCTGTACTGTGAGAAGGGGTATCAATCAAAGAGTATGGAATAAGGTCAAGCAGACTAGTTCAGGGCATGGCCTTTGTACATACCCTGAATTCACTACCTCTTTCCCAATATCTGCGGGGAATAACATTTATGGTTGCATTATACCATGCCCTCTGTCCACTAATTCTCACCTATTGCCTGCTAGGCACACCCTGCACCCACTATGCCTGCCCCAGGTACCTGCTGTTGGCCCCCATAGAGGTTTCAGCGCTCCGTCCATCATCTCCTTGTGTTTGCTTTGTTCGCCCTAAGTTGGCAGGGTATGCCCAGACGTGGGTCCCTTGCTCACTTTGCCACGGGATTCAAGCTAGCCTGGCTGATAAGGGGTGTTACCCCGAAACCGGTCCCAGGATGCTTGTTTCTGGTCCAGGGAGGACCTGGCTTGGAAGTTCGGGCTGGACTGTTCCCACGAGGCACAGGGCCAAGACTGATTTGCATATGGCTGAGTCTGAACTGGGGTGGCGAAGTGAGCTAAGGAACGATGATGGATTCAGCCCAGATCTGTGACTTGGGGTCAGTGCATGAAAAGTTTCAGCGCTTCGTCCATCATCTCCTTGTGTTTGCCAGGAACCTGCTGGACAGGGCTAAAGGCCATGGTTGTTAACTGAGAGATGTAACTAACCAACATTTTAATGCAACTCATAATACATTTTCCTAAAAACCTTCAGGCAGGGGTCAATATGATTACACTCAAAAACCTAAAAAATGCAGAAATTCCAAGTTAGGATGAAATATGCAACCATAACTCCCACATTTGGCTACACCGCGCAAAGTCGGGGGTCCAGGGCATGAATAGTCACCAGGCTCTGCAGGTGGTGCTCTGCCCCAGGGACCTGCTGGAAAGAGCCTTAGCAGTGTCAATGTGCTCTAGGTGGAGCAACTGGCCAAAGCTAGACCTGTGCTCATCAGCCTTTTTCCACAACCCAATGCGCACTGTCTGTGCATGACAAATGACCAACAGATGCATTGTGTGTTTTTCCACTTTGCCCTTCAACTCACAGAGTTTCATCCCAGAGTGTGCAGGGTACGGCCTTCGGCCGTGCACAACAAGCTCTGAATAGAAGACATGGCCGTCAATTGCACCCTGCACCAATCTCTCCAGCTCCAAAGCATGTTATGCAGGAATATGTGTATCTATATATGAGGTTTTTGTACAGCAAACCTAGCCAATACACAAGGGAGTGCAGAGCGTTTTACATGGTCATTACCTGTATCCATGGGACTCCCATCACATGCACAGCCTTCTGCCATATGTATGCTATACAGGTTGGTCTACAAGGCCTACCCAGTGTGGCCTTCAGCTGTGTCCAATGGGTTTGGGCTATGGTGCGTGGCTTTCTGCCATGCTCCGAGCCCATTCCCCCCCCCCCCCCCCCGAGCGCACTGGGCACAGCCTTTTGCCCTGCCCCATGAACTCAAAAGAAATGACAGGTTGTATAGCCAGACACATCCTCAGAGTTATGTCAGAAGGCACACATAGCACACACCTCGCGATCAGGCCCCCTGCTTGCAGAGTCCGTTTAGTTACCCTCTGTCAAACTCAGGGAAGTAATGGATTTTGGTCAGACCATATGCACAGTCATCCTGCTTCCAGAGTAAACAAGACATGTTTGGCCAAATATGTGGGCCAGACGCAGCAAAAAATAAAAGTTCGCATATTGCAACATTGTAGCCGCATACGTTGCGAGCTACAAGGAGCGCCTTTAGTTGAGCATTTTAAGGCGGCCCAACATGGTCCTGAAGATCTACAGTGGTTGGTTCTGGAGAAGACGACCTTGGGACCCAGAGGAGGCAATATAGGACTTATCTTGAACACAAGGGAATGCAAGTGGATGTCCCTTCTGGACTCCATACAAAGTGGTCTCAACGAGGTTGATAGCAGCCATGCACAATTAGCAACCCTGATGTCCGAATAAACTGTCTCGGACTACTACCCACCAGCACACAATCTGAATCTACACACCCATTATTTATAAATACCGCAATTGCATACAGTTTATCTGGAAGGATAGCCTCCGTTTCTTCAAACCATGCTGTGTATAATTGATGGAGCCGACACTATAGCCTCCTGTGTGAGAGGTACGCATCATTCAGTATTTGTATACATATGCCACTCTCTAGAGAACTGATGTACTTTACCCCCATGTGTGTGCGGTTTTAAATCATTAGATCTGGTAAAACTTTCCGACTGACAATTTACCCTCATTTTTTTTTTTTTTTTTAAATATATTTTTATTGATTTTATCAAGAATACATGAGTAACACCACATAACATAACATTGCGCTGCTGCATAGCGCGGTAGCATAAACAGCTTTGCGTATATTACAGCGGGATATGTCCAGGTAGGAGACTTTCGTTCTCCACATTCAGCCGGCGTCAATCTGCATAGTCCAGGAGTCTCTCCATTTATAAGACATCCGGCGTCTAACCCGTTGAGGCTAGTGGCGCTGCAGCATACATGGTGTTACAACCGTTCAAGCTTAACTTGGGAATAGGTAACAGAACGTGGGGCTGAGTTGGAGGGAGGCCGTGTGTTTGTGGCTGTTGGCATGTGCGACCGTCGTCTGGTGTATCCCCACTCACATATCGGGTGCGCGAGCGAAGTTGTCAGTGCTCGTATAGGGGTTAATTAGCACAGTGTCTATGGGCAATGCGAAGGTGACTAGTGTCTGCGCGGACCTACTCTGCCGGGTCAGATAGCTGCGTAGTTTGATGTGGCATGTCCGTGGCATGCTGAAACGCTTCCAGGATCGCGTCCCAATACGTAGAAATAGGTATTTTCCTGAGGCCTACAACCTCCTCACGGTGTATCGCCACGCTTTCAGCTTTAGCCCATGCTAGTACAGAACGCCTCCAAGCATGGATGTGTGGGGGGGTCTGATGCTTTCCACCGCTTTGTGATCAAACTTTTGGCCGCCGCGATGCCCAGGTCAAGAAATCGGGAAGTGACTTTAGTGCTGCGCGTTCTATGGAACGTGTGCAGCAAATAAGTGGGCCAGTCAAAGGGTATTTCTCCATCAGTGCAGGCTCGGAGCGACTCTGCCACCCCTCTCCAGTACTCACCTAGGCTGGGACAGCCCCACAACATGTGCACCAGCTCTGCGTCCATAGCGGCGCATCTGGGACAGGCAGCGTCTGTGCGGTGAAAATATCTGTTGATGTTGGCTGGCGTGAGGTATGCGCGCTGTGTGATATAATATTGTATCTGTCGAAATCGAGCATTTCGGGGTATGCGAACTGGGCTGGCCAACACCTTCTCCCATTCTTTGTCTAAGAATTGCCGGCCCAGGTCTTGCTCCCACTTATGTCGGAGAGAGGTCAGGTTGAAAGCAGCATGCAGGCGCAGTGAAGCCGCAAACCATCGCGTCAGGTGTTTGCCCCGCCCCATCACATGCAAATATTGCACGGTTAAGTGCATTTGTGGCTCTGCCGCCATGTCTCCCCAGCGCAACGTGAGCGTGGCAATCGGAGATCTGTGCAGGAGGAACTGCCCTGCCGGAAGTCCGTCTCTGTCCACCAATGTCGCATAAGGGATAAGGGCGCCATCACCGTACAGATCTCCTAATGTGTGTATTCCGGCATCATACCAACGTCGCAGCTCTGTATTCCCTAGTGGTGTCTGTCCTCTAGGAGTGCCGTCAAGTGGGGGGGCAGGAGCGTAGGGTGCTGACACTTTACCCTCATGTGTGAGAGGTACGCGTCATGCAGTGGATCTGTACTGTAACACCAACGTCGATTTAAAAAAAAAAAAAAATTTGCGCTATGCACCGCTGATATTGACACCTTTTGACCAACTATGTATTTCGCCTGTACTCGATTGACACTTTACCCTCCTGTGTGAGAGGTACGGGTCATGTAATGAATCTGTACTAATACACCAACGTCATTTGAATTTTTTCTAGCGTAATGCACCGCTGATATTTACAATTTTTGACCAACTATGTATTTCGGTTTTACTCGATTGACACATTACCCTCCTGTGTGAGAGGTATGCGTCATGTAGTGAAATTGCGTTAATACACTAATTGCATTCTAGGCCGCAATATCTTTCTAGCATAACGCAATGATGATAACATTTCCTGTTGTGCCACTGACTACTTGTTTGTTAGATCTCATGCACCCATGACATCGTATACATGTGAGTCCAGGGCGAGTCTTTCTTCCCTTTTCCGATGTTGGGACTCGAGTTTTCACTAGCTAACAGCGTGTGACACCGCACGGTTACGTGCGTGCTCGGCGATGTTCTTCGCTTAAAACGAGCAGCCTCGGCACAACTCCGGTTCCCTTCACCTGGACGGAGTACTGCACGGCGAATTCTGGTGAGTGTTCTCTGTGAGACTGCACGCTCTGCAGACCAGTTAGGCTCTCCTTTTCCAACATTGGGCCTGACCTTATACCACATCACCATTTGTATTTTAGGTCGCAAACCAAGAACGGATGATACTGGATTTCTTCTTCCCCTAAGGTAATCCCTAGTCGGGCAACTCACCGGCTTGACAGTCTTGGTTGTGTTGATGCATACTTTGCTAGGAGTTTGGAATTCATATTTTTCTCGGGTCCTGTTATTTGTTGTTCGTCCAGATTTTAAACGTTTGGGCGTAATTTCCCGAGGTAAGGCCAACTACGGTGGCCACACACTGATGTATTTTGAAGGGACACGACAGTGACTAGCCCCGTTTGAGCGAGTTGTCTCTCTCATTTATTCTGTAATCACTCGTTAATATGCCACTCCATCGCTGGTTGAGGAGGGTTTTTGTTGATAGTCTACACCTTGCATTTCCTGCTACAGGTGCTGTTCCCTCCGTTCTCTGATGTTTTGGAGCCCACGCGCCCATTATCCCATGATCCTCCCACCGTGGGAATTTTCACGGTAATTAACTCTGTCCCTTTAAAAAAATAAAATAAAATTATTTCCCGGTTTGTCCTGATAATTAAGTCCGTTCATTCTTTTAATCCTAGGTGCCCCGCCCCCCCTCATCCACTCTAGTCCTGAGGAAGACCCCCCGTAAGGTTTTCAGACACCTACAGCAATTTGGGGTCGAAACGTCGACATCTCCTGAACCCGCCAGCTCATTCAATAGCGATCTTTCACTGTGATAACTTTGAAGCATGGCTATGTTATCGAATGACATTTTTTGGATTTATGTGGCTTAAAGTGGAGCCGTTCATTGACCATTGATGAGGATCACGAGATCTGCACTTCACTCTCTCTATACCTGTTCACTTTCACATCAATCACTTGAACCCTTTCTCCTTTCACCCCTTCCTTTCCATTTGGGGCACTCAATTATCTAAATGTTTTTGATTCCATCGTAAGTTCACTGTTATTTAATCACAATGAACAATGTAAGTTGCGTATGCCTTATATGTTTTTTTATTTCGTCAATGTTGTGTTTATGATGAATAATTTTGTACTGGGACCACTCCCATACTGTACTGGAATTATAGAAGAGGCTGTAGATGCTTTGCAGCCCAAATTATAAGAGCCCACACTGGGGCAGATTCCGCGCTGGTGCAAGCACAAGGGGGCGTTCCTTCATTTGCTGGGGATATGGCCCCATAGAAGTGAGGAAATGATTTGCCTTTGCACCAGCGCCAAAGACATGGGGTCAACAGCAAAGGATCAGGTGGGGGACCGGCGTTCACCGACTGCGCCACATACAAATGGCACCCAGTCAGTCCTCCCTTCCCCAATGCGCCACTTGGGAAGCGGGAAAAGGCAGTCCCAGGGAACCCTAGCATGGTCCTGTACATTGGTGCAGTCACTCACTGCAGCCACATGCAGTGGGATATCTGACCCCCTCTGAAATACAGGCTGGGTTGCCATCTGCACAACGAAAGGCGGAGATGGCGGCTACAGCCAGTCCACTTTCAGTGATGTCCCCAGTTCAGACGCACATTTGCGGCTGTGCCGAGGACAGTGAATTTATTGTAATAAAGGCGCACCATCTCGATCTGCACTGGGTAAACCCAGTTAAAGGTGAGCTGTGGTGCAAATAGGGATGGTGCGCCCTATGTGTATTATCAGCCCAGATGCACTTCAGTTCGTAAAAGTGTTTCGAAGTAGCGGAAAGACTTCCAAACACTAGGCATATACTACCTGGTTCGGGATGCCTAGTCACCCTCACATGTGCCCTAACCTGCTCACACTGCCCATGGCTCCCAGGCTCTTCACACTGCCCATCAACACACTTCTGTACCCCAAGCTCCTTATGCCACCTACACAGCCCGTGTCCCAAGCTCTTCACACCGCTCCTATACTCCAAGCTCTTCATACTGCCCAGGTTTCCCAAGCTCCTCACACTGCAGAGACGCTTTAAGGCCTGGGCAAAGTGGAAAATTACCCAGGTCCCCTTCCTTCCAAGGGCCCCTTGGAAAAGTAAACTTTTTTTATCTAGCGCACTTCTGTCTATTTTCATATCTCAACCCCTCTCTCCTCTGTTTATATCCACCTCGGAGTCGGTTTCTCTTTGGCCATGTGGCTTCTTAAGTATTTTTGGGGCCCTGTAAAGACATATTGCAACTGTTTTTTGTGTGACCCCCGTTTCTGAAAGTTTGTTTGGCATCATGAAAACTTCCCTTAGTAGACGGGTAGTAAAATGTAAAGTTCTTTCGAACTGGGGGTTGCATATTATGTATTGCCCCGGAATTCGGGATCCAAAAATCCTCAAGACGCTGTCAACTGCCCTGGTTTCTCGAGCTCCTCACCCTGCCAGCGTTTCTCAAGGTCCTCGCAGTGTGGCTTCATGTAGTCCCCGCCTAGTCAGTGGGCAGACTCCAGCACACGGGCAGGTGAAGTATACTCACTTCCCCCACAGTCCCCTCTCCCCACCCCGAAAACACCCATACCCTAGACTACTACTCTACACTATTTCTCCATATCGGGAAATCCGGTATCCCTCCATTAGAAAACTATGTCGCCCCCTCAGTGCCACGTGGAGGCCTTCATTAGCCAAGGCCCACCCATCTCATTTAGCCCTAAAAGAAGCGTCTGTCACGCAGCCCACCCTGTCTCTCTTATGGTCAGTTTAGTCCAACACTGCCGATGGTCATCTAGAAGCTTCTGGAGGGAGGGCACAAGTCACTGAGCGTCTCCTCAGTGGCCAGAAGCCATGCCCCAGGCGCTGTGCGCTGAAGGCCGGAGCCGGCTTTAGTTATCTGGCCCGGTCTCGAATTGAACTGCAGTGGGATGGATGGGCCTTCCTCTGAAGCGTCAAGCAGCCAATGCTAGAATCCACTTCCAGCCTGAGTCTCTTTAACTATTCGTTTTATTAGACATTCGATTAATTTAAACATGCTGCACATATGTCTACAAGAACGAACGCACATTTCCAGAAACAAAAAAAGATGGAGAATTAAAGCGCACGCTTAACACTTCACAAAAACGTCGGTACCGATTCACGGCGGGCTTCCGCACTCGTGGGGGGACCTCCGTAGTGCAGGTAGTGGTACCCCTCGGTGCGGTGCAGTGGCCCTTTGTGAGTCGGGCCCTTTGCTTCTGAAGATGCAGGAGCCAAGAGCCCCCAAATAATTCAACAATCACAATTCTTATTTCCCCGTACATAAATAAAAGGCGCGCAGACCCCGCTGATATATAGCTCTCTGCTTCAGAGCTAGTAGTGCATCATTTATAAAGCGCCTACTGCCCCATGCATAGCGTTTCTAACCGCCTGTCTTTGCGGCACAGATTACGGCTACGTCAACCATCTGATTGATTTCGCCCCCCTCCTCCCCTTCTCCTATTTCCCTCGAACGGAAGGATCAATAGCATTTTAGACAGAAAGAGGATAGGATTAAATCAGGCTCACATGAAAGCAGCAGGGAGTTTACAAAGTAATCCGGAAGTCAATGGGCCAAAATCACAAGGCTCGTCTGCCCACCTGCTGCATCGGACTCCGGGCGCGGCGCCAGCAGCATCTCTCGACGGCATCTGGGCAGGGAGGATACACGGCCAGAAGACTGCTCCGGATACCGCCTCCTTCGCGGCGCGAGGGAGGCCTCGGTGAGGTAGGCCGACCTCGGTGGCACCCCTCAGGCGTGTTACATCACCACCTCACCGCACGGAGGCCACGCCCCCTTTACAACCTTGCAGACACAGGTAACTCGAGGCAGGCCCCCTTGGACACATGTGCCCGGTGTCATCAGCTGGGGCCCAAGCCAAGCTCTTCTGCCCCCCACCCGTGGAAGAGCACGGAGCGCCACCGCGGAGCTGCGCGTCCAGGGGGACTTCAGTCTACTATGAAATAGTAAACAAGCGTCGTCCTACTCCCGCCTGGCAGAGCCCTGGGGCCTGCCATGCCACCTGCACTCTGACGGATCCCCGTGGGCGCGAAGGAGGCCGCGGCTCTCTGCTCTCCCAATTACAGCTTTCGACGATTACCGAGCACTGGAGGCGAGCAAGAGGCACGGCTGCCTGGGAGGCAAAGTCTGCGCCTCCCCTGGGGACCTCGTTATACGCTCGAGGCAGCAGTGGCAACACTGGTGCGTGTACAATACAACAGAAGACAACACTGGTGCGTGCACGCCTATACACAGGCACGCCCCGCCAGCAGGGCAGGCAGCCTCCGCCGCTGCTCCGCTCCACACAGAACAATGGGACAACTCGGGCACACCTGCCTGGACAGGTGTGAAACTCACTGCAGCGAGGGAGTGTGCACTGGCCAAGGACATGCCAGTGACCGTGGTGTGCACACAGGCAGTAGGGGCATGCTCGCCAGTAGAGTGACCACCTCACTTCATGTCATCATTCACACCGTTTCTGGCCCTCAACTCAACTGGCCCTCAACTTTCATGAGACAACCAAATGCATTCTGGGTGTTGTTGTCCTGGTCTGCAGACATTGAACAATTTAGACTTACACCAGATAAAATAGAGCCAGCAGACGCCACAAAGGCGCAACATTGGCGCTCCACCTATAAGAGGAGGTCTTAGTCTTAGCCATTTCCCCGCAACAAATGAACTACCTGCACACATCTGTGAAACTCACCACCAGCAAAGTGTGCACTCACAGACAATGGAGGCATGCTTGCCACAGCTATAGGGTGCATGGGTGAATAGCATACAATATGTTTAGGTGTTATTTTTAATGGTCATCTACGTAGCCATCCAGAGAGACGTTGCATAACAGTAACTGTGATGTGATGTGGGTTGCATTAAAGACCACTATGTGGTTTCACGGTTGGCCAGGGTACTCCTCAATACAAACCATTGTCATCTGAAATTGTAGTCCAATTGGTTCACTTGAGTTGAAAGACTCCTACAATGCATTAGCTCAGTGCTTCCCAAACGTATTAGAACCAAGACCCAATTTTTAGAATGACAAACTTTCACGATCCACCTAGCTTTAATGAACGTTTGGCACTTTTTCAATGTAACTAAAACATGGTGTAGTAGCACACTGTCATTTACATAGTGCCAATATCGGCAACACACCCCACCCGCAAACACAGCAATCCCATAATAAAGAACACACAAGACACATTGGTTGTTGGAGAAAACATTGATGCAGGTTTATTTTGCATAAGAAATATGCCAACATGGTGGGTCAACTAACGGGCGATCCAAGGGCAGGTAGCAGTGACACCCCTAAGCTGCCCTGCCCACTTGAAGAGCCAAATTGCACCGTGGCCTAACCAATTGGTGCTCACCATTTTGGGGGATTACACCTTACATCATGTGGACCACCAGTCCACCCATTTACTCGCCCCTTGAGGGGGCGGAGCGTATACAGGCAAGCCCCCGGTTGCTCAGGTTTACAACCGCTCGGACTAACGGGGCGCCGTCGTTCCTCCAGTGTCCTGCCGTAAGGACTTCCTGGGGTGGTTTGGCATTTGCACCCTTTTTGTGCTCCTGAAGAGGGTACCCCTATGTACCATTCAGCCTCTGGATCGCCCTGTAACTCTGCCTGCAACACAAAATAACAAGTTAACCGCCTTCCTACCCTAGCCACCCTTCCAGCTGTCATGCTGGGTAAGCGGTAGGAAGGGTGACGGCGTGATGTCTCGGCACGAAAATTATCGCCAGATGGGCGGGGGAGGTAGATATACCTGTCCCCCGCCCACTGGCGCGCCGGAAATGATACAGGTAGCGCCGGACCCCGAGGTGGTCCAAACACTAGACCTGTCGGGTTTGTGCCCTCTTGTGGCACTAAGGTGGCCGCCCTCCTATGGGGGCCCCCTGCGTGGGCCGCGGGTAGCCTCATAGTGCCAATATCGGCAACACACCCCACCCGCAAACACAGCAATCCCATAATAAAGAACACACAAGACACATTGGTTGTTGGAGAAAACATTGCTGCAGGTTTATTTTGCATAAGAAATATGCCAACATGGTGGGTCAATTACGGGCGATCCAAGGGCAGGCAGCAGTGACACCCCTAAGCTGCCCTACCCACCTGAAGAGCCAAATTGCACCGTGGCCTAACCAATTGGTGCTCACCATTTTGGGGGGGGGGGGATTACCCCTTACATCATGTGGACCACCAGTCCACCCATTTACTCACGCCCCTTGAGGGGGCAGAGCTTATCCAGACAAGCCCCCGGTTGCTCAGGTTTACAACCGCCCGAAGGACTAACGGGGCACCTTCGTTCCTCCAGGGTCCTGCCGTAAGGATTTCCTGGGGTTGTTTGGCATTTGCACCCTTCTTGTGCTCCTGAAGGGGGTACCCCTTTGTACCATTTAGCCTCTGGATCGCCCTGTAACTCCGCCGTAGCTCTGGGTGTGCACCCGTCACACCCAGGGCCCCCCACCAAGGCAGGCATTCTTACTTACACCCTGCTGATTCTAGGGCATCACCCAGGTCCAACAGAAACAGGTCCATGCCCACTCTAGACAAATGGACCCCATCCACATCGAAACATCCCGTGGTCTTGGCATGCAAGAGTCCGTGTCTGATAAAGCCAAAACCCCTCTGTTCCGTGAATTGGCGCATGGCGCTGTTTACCCTCCTGCGAGAAATTTCAACGGCCTCTCCAGACCTGGCCCCATGCCAAACTAAACGCGGAGTAATCTCGGACCACCATAATTCACATGCGCCTAATTGGTTGCTTAACTTACTCATAGTGGATTTCATTGTTTGTAGCAGAACCTTTCTACCCATGAAAGTCAAGGCATTGCCTCCCAGGTGGATGACCAAAATGTTAGGAGGGTATCTGCCTCCCGCTGCTCTGTGCCGCAGCTTTTTCAGCAAGCTGTGCCAGCACATGCCTGGGAACCCCAACCAGACTATCTCAGTGAGGAAAAACCCATGCTTCCAATTCCTGCTTTCGGCCCATCGCGCCACTCTAGCGATGCAAGAATGGCCGATCACTCACACCTTCGATCCTGGCAAAATAAAGAAATGCAGAGTTGCAAACACCTTTTGATCCACTGACCTACCTATGTGGAGAACAGCACCGGCCAGGGCTAGGACCCCTTGGGGATATAAAGCAGCTCTCTTCATAACCACAGATCTGCGTGATACAATCCATTGCGCACTGTGTACAAATTTGTGCATTTCCATTGGGGGTTGGTTAAGCCCTTGATTGCCCCCATTGCTTGGATGATCCCAATTATCAGGGTTCAGGCTGATTACCAAGTGCCACGCCAGCAAGTGAACATGTAGACATGAATCGAATTTAAGCTGTGTCATGTCCTTACGAGGACGCCCGGTGAGCCTCCTAAGCCAAGACAAAGGTGGATCTAACCACCGAAGGAAAAGCCTGAGGTCCCCTAATGCTACTCCTAATATTCTGCTACCTTTCATGTCCTTATTGCCTACGAAACCCATCAGTCTGACTGCGATCACGGATGCTGTGTCGCCATGCTGGTGTCCCCCACCCTGGCATATGCAGCCCAACAACAGCTTTTGCTAAAGGTGTCAAAAAGGTTAGCCAATGCTTTTGGATTAGAGGACATGGAGTAAAACATATGAGCAAATATACCTGCACCTTCTTAAATATGAATGCAAATGTGTTCTGGTAATTGTCAGCATTTGCGTTTCAAACCCATATATTTCAACACTATTGGAGTAACAGCACCTCTTTTGGAATGTCAAACTAACGCAACCCACCTGGCTGACTGGTGGCTTTAGCATATGTAGTGATGCGCAACAAGGGGAGAGCAAGGGATTTGCAGGGGTGCGTCCTTGTCCCCAATTCAATATTCAACTAAACAATGTGGACGAACCCACAGGAACGAATTATTGTGTCCTCATTTTTGTGGCTGGACTGTCTCGGAGACCCACTAGGGTTTTAAAAGACCCCTCACACACCAACTTGGTTGGTGTCATGCTTCATCATTGGGGTCCCAATCGGGTGGCCGAATGCCCCCCGGTTGTGCTAAGACGCCAGATTTTAGCGGAGCGGGTCTGGTGCGTAATGGGATAAGTGTGGGTTAAAAAAATACCTCTGGGAATCCTTGTCAGGTAAATTTAATAATGACGGCCCAGGATATTGTTAAAAACAAGTGTGGCAACTACTGGAGAGAGTTACTCCTAGTTGTCAAATATAGGTCAACATGTTTCAGCCCAACTAAAAAAATGGAGGGGCTTTCTTCAGGACCAAGTAAGTGAATGTGAGTGGCAAAAGAATCACGCCACGTGAATATAGTATCCAGCACACGCGCCAAGCAGGACACCAACCAGGTTGGTGTGTGAGGGGTCTTTTAAAACCCTAGTGGGTCTCAGAGACAGTCCAGCCACAAAAGTGAGGACACAATAATTCTTTCCTGTGGGTTCGTCCACATTGTTTAGTTTAGCGTATGTAGCCCATAACCCGCCTTTTGCAGAGGTATCCCAGTGTGCCAAACAGATGCCCATGCTTTTGGCTAGTGAGAACCTGGAGTAAAACATATGAACAAATTTGCCTGCACCTTCTCCACTAAATAGCAAACTTTGTTCTGGAATTGTCGGCATAAGTGCTCCAAACCCAACTTCTCAACCTATTGACCCCACAGCACACTTTTGGAATGACGAACTAGCAAAACCCAACTGACTGAAGGGATGCTGGGGTTTAACCTGAATTGCAGGAACCCTTTACCCACACTGATCTTTACAGTATACTGCTTCGTTTCATGCCATCATTGCCTGCAAGCCCCTCACCGTCCGACTGCGATCTTTAGATGCTGAGTCACAGTGGCGGATGGTGACATTTGAAAGTGGTGGGGCGTAAAACAATTGTCGTACTTCACTGCGGCGAGCGAGCGTAGCGAGCGAGCCTGAACCACCTACGGGGGGGGGGGTTTCCCCCGAGAAATTTTTGAAAAAAGAGTGGGCAAATGGTGCCCCAAAATAACCGGCTGACTGTTCACATGTGCTGTAAAGGAGCAGGTGGAATTTAAGATTAAGAGAGATGGAGAGCAGAGGCCCTGACTCATGCCTAGCTCGCACTCAAAACGCTGACTTCCTGTTACAAAAAGCAATTTGCAAGAGCAGAGCATGAAAAGTTATTAAACTTTTACCTAAATCTCTCCTTACCGCCTCTCTTCTAGTCTGCATCTCTCCCAGCCTGTATTTCTCCTTGTACACATGACATCTCTCCCTGCTGCCTCTCTTCCAGTTTGCGTCTCTCGCTGTACACATCTCTCCATGTCTGCATCTCTCCCAAGTCTGCACCTTTCCCTGTACACCTCTCTCCATATATGCATCTCTCCCAGTCTGCACCTCCCAGTCTGCACCTCTCCCAGTCTGCACCTCTCCCAGTCTGCACCTCTCCCAGTCTGCACCTCTCCCAGTCTGCACCTCTCCCAGTCTGCACCTTTCCATGTACACATCTCTCCCTGTCTGCATCTCTCCGTCTGCACCTCTCCCTGTCTGCATCTCTCCCTACCGCATCTCTTCCAATCTGCACCCCTCTCTCTGTGCTGACGCCTCTCCCTCCTGCACCCAACCCTTTGCCCTCCTTCCTCAGAGCAGGTCCAGTGACTGAGTGAGTCTAACACTTCCCACATCATAACAAAAGTACACCTTTAAAAAATGATTGACCATGGTTTCTTTTACTTGCCTAACTCGGATTAGAGTAACTTGAAACGGCGGGGTTAACAGCTTTGTCGTACATTGTTTGGCCAACACTAACTTTCATATTTTCATGGTAGCTACTGACCTCTCCTTCTCTTGGTCAGTCTGCACTTTCATAACGTCTTTGCTTTTTCTCACTGAGCCAAGTCTTTATGTTCTAAAGGTGATTGATTCCTCACCTAAGGCAATCTAGATAGACGCTTTTGACCAAACATTAGTTCTGACACTGACAGGCAATTTCCTATAGGCCATATGTGGTGTTCCGACAGTCTCAGCATCTGACACAGAGGCAGACACAGCAATATATATATATATATATATATTTTTTTTTTTAACCTTTGTATTGTTTTACAACCAAACAACACATCGCAGCTCTACTAGCAGATTTGTATTGAATGGATTCTATAGCATAATATTGCGTATTGTTAAGTACAATTCCATTTCCCACTGCCAGCTATATTGGTCTGTTGCATAACGCTAGATAGCGCCGTGGTAATAGTGTCTGGCAATAAGGGTAGGTGGAAAGAAATACAGATCTTTAATCGTATCACTTAGTGCCAGCGTTCTGAGGTCAACTCAAACCAAAACAAGAAAAACAGTTGGAGCGGTACTGTCAGGTAGAAAAAACACATTCACCTCCCACAGCATATCGTTGAGACTAGGAGGGCACTTAGCAATATGATTGTCCTCTTCCTATCCGTAAAGCAACTCCTTTGTGTTCACCTTTACAAACAGAAATCTGCAGCTGTCGAAAGTGACATTTGCTTGAGCCTCACTGTGATATTGAAATACAACTCCATTGATTTTGAAATGCTAGCTAGTTGGCTGCAGGCGTGTGCCCGCAGCACTCCATGCACACTTACAGACATGATGAAGTGTGGTTAGTGTTGGAGTCTAACTCTAAGGATGGTGGTTGGTCTTCTGCAAGGGGAGGAAGGACATTCCTCGGCTGCCTTGGCAGGCTGGTGGGTCGCGTGCCAAACTTTAAGTAAACAGTACATTTACAGGCATTTCCATGGTGAGAAACTACCAGCAAGGAGTAAGTGAATACCTACAAATGCACATTTTTGTGCGTGCTCTAATGCTGCTAGGAGCTCCGCCCAGGGACACCCTCTGCCTCTGACTCTAAGTTTGATAGGATATCTACATTTCCAAAGTCACTTCTGTGCGCAAACTACCAGACTCCCTCCCGTAATAGGCAGCGGTGAAAGGGGCGTGCTTGGAAGCTGACTCAACAGAGATTCATCCAGCTTCCTGGCACACACAGCAGCCCAGTGAAATACGCCTCCAATTCCACTTATTAATTGTACAATTAAAAATGAATTACATTTAGCCTCTGGCTCCAATGCCCAAAATTCACATGCAATCTAGATTAGAAGCGTGAGGTTGAACAAGTTCTTCCTCACAAGTGGTCAATTTACCGGAAACAGATACCAACACGAAAACAAAAACCCGGGGTACATTCATCTCCACCCCGGGTTTTTGTTTTCATGTTGGAAGAATGGTACACTTTAGAAATGCAGCTAAACTGTAACGATCGAGGTCCTAGGCGTACAGCAGAGTCAAGAAGTGGTAAATTTGTTTTTAAAAATGAAGTACAACATTTTTCAACTGTATTCCCGTCAAACCACTACGTTGGGATTACTGCCCCTCAAACGTTAACCTTGAAATACAGCATACATATTCTGTTCTACTAACTAGCCCAAACGCCAACACTATTGCCACAATATTTACATACTTGAGACTGTATTGTCGGACGCCTGAGATTGAATGGGAACACTGCACCCGTCACGCACCCGAGGGTTGTGGGAGAATAAAGCTCTGTCAGTCAGTTTGAGACATGCTACATTCCATTAATATCCATCGTATTATCATTCTCCTATCGCGATTTCCCAGCTTAGGACTCAGAGCACCTAGTGAAAAGCTGCCTGGGGTAATCACCAGTCGCGGCTCGCAATGGTCGGGGGGGAGGGGAGGGTTTAATAATAAAGTTTAAAAAAAAAAAGAAAACAAACTTACCTGGCCGGGCGGGTCCGCGACGCCTCTGCTGTCTGCTCCTGGGCCGGGGTCCGGTGCATTGGAATGGCGCCTTCTCAACGTCTTGCGTGAGTGGCTGGCAACCCCTGGCTCTCAGCCAATTCAGGCGCTGCTCCAGCAGCGCCAGGATTGGCTGAGGGCAGGGATACTCCCTGCCCGTTAGGAGACCGGGGGCTGCGCATGAAGCAACCCTCGGTCTCTTAAGGGGAAGGCTAGTGCACATGTTCGGGCTGATCGTAAAAATGATCAGCCCAAAAACGAACATGCGCACTATTGCGCTGTCCTCTGTCACTCAACCCGGAGAGTGCTGCCGCAGCCCTACCCCCTTCAGCGTCCGTCCGTGTACTACTTCTGACGATAATTGCAAGATTGCTGCAATTAGCGTCAGAACTCAGAAGTAGAACGATGGGGCCGTGGCATTAGTGGGGCAACGCCCCCAATGGACGCACCGCCACTGCTGAGTCACCCTGCTCTGGATATTTTCTAATAACTGTGACCTTGTTGCTCTAACCCAGTGTCTCCCCAGAACTTTGGAACCACAGCATGCTTTTTGGATGACAAGCTTAAGCAACCCGCCCAGCGACAGTGGCGGTAAGGCGGGCAACCTGTAACACGCACTCATTTATCACATTTTCTGTTGACTGAAATTACTTTTGCACCGACATTTCATTGATAAAACTATGGCAGACAAGTGTTTAATGGGTCAATCCGGTTTCAGTGACTGTTTGTCTTATGTACATCTGCCAGTAATGAGTACTTTGATTTGTTTGGCTGTACCACGCTCGTTTACAGTGAGCACCTCTCCTGTCGCAACTGACAGCTACATTCGCACGGACAGTTTAAAAAAAAATTTTTGTTTAAACTGTGACGGACAATTTTATGTGTCTTGTCCGGTTTCCGTGAATGTTTGTCAATAATACATCTTACAGTGAGTGTCTAGATTTGACTGTGTTAAAATAGTTGTTTCCTTCCCACTGCAGGGTTACAAGACCTGAGCTTAATCTTTTAGCATCGACTACTGAGTGTGCCCAGTCAGTACACAGGTATCACTTTGCAATTACCTAGACCGCAAAATGGGAGGAGATAGTCAGCCCCAAACCCCGTGCAAATATAACATTTTATAGCCTGTTCCATAGGGGGACATAGCCTCATGTTATGCCCTCGATGGTGTGATCTGGACTGCTTTGACTACGCACCACTGAAGGCCTCGGCAAGTAACATTGTAATAAATGATACAACACATTTTACTCAGCATAAGACTGTCAGTATTGTGTTGACGGAGCCCTGCTCCGTCCCGTGCCCCTTTGAAATCACCATCTATCCTCCCTGCGCAAGTGGCGTGCTCCTAAGAACCCGGGGGTAAACCCGTGGGCATGTTAGTGCTGAAACAGATGTTTATTGATACCCCCACTCAATGATACTCCTTTTAACGACCTCCGCTGGATGATAGGCTGAGCGAACCCAAGGGGGATTGATCCGTGCCAAGAGGTCAAACCCAGGCCCCCACAGTGGAAGCTGTAGTCCACTGACCCAACAGAACCAGCAATGATAGGTCCTGGTCGGCTGCTAGTAAAACCGGAGTTGGATAATAGTTCTGAGCGAAAGTCTGGTATTCCGCATTTTATTCACCAACAAAGCTCCTCTGAGATTAGAATCCTGGGGCCTTGGTAGTGTACATCTAGGTTTAATTGCACTATGACCCTTATTCCATTAAGGCATTTCCCCACTGTTGGAAAGTGGATTATTAGTAGGGGCAAATGTATATCTGCCACTGGCAATAAGGCCACCAACACATAATAGGACTCAGCATAGGTCTTAGAAAATTATTTCCATGCTCAACCCTTGGTAGCTTGGCTGCGAGCAGGCAGGCTTAACTTCAAAGACAGGTATGTAAAGCATTTAAAAACACCAATTCAGTAAATAATTAAGACACAATGCACAATAAAAATCCAACACCAATTTATAAAAATAGGAAATATTTTTATCTTTAAAATGACACCAAAAGGACAAAAATCCAATGTAGGGAACCAGAGATATGAATTTTTTAAAGATGTATCACTTTATAGCACTTAGAAACCTATAGCACCATATTGGGATATCTGGTCGCGATAGACCGGCTCAAAGTCAAAGTTTCAGGCCGACCGCGATGGAGCCCTGAGCAGCTACCCCTCGCGGTAGGTCCCGGTCACAGTTTTTACCTTCAGACTTAGAAACTTTTCTGGAGCTTTTCCTCGTGGAGTCCCTCGATGCTCTTCACCAGGCCGGATTCGGTGAGGGTTCGCAGGCCTCGGATTTCTTCTACTCCCGGTCAACTCTGGAAGTCGGACCTACGGAGCTTTCAGCGGGACGAACCTGGATGGCTTGGCCGACTCGCGGTTGAAGGCAGGCGGCTTGGCTGGCCAGGTTGAGTCGGTCCCCCTATGGAGCTTTTTTCCAAAGTTGCTCCAAAGTGCTCCAAACTCCTGGAACTTCTTCCTGAAGTTCCCCAAAGGGTCCCAAAGTGTCTCAAACTCACTCCAAGGGTCTGGAAGCTCAAAGATGGTCCTTGAAAGTTGAGGACTTCAGTTCCCACAATCCACTTGGACAAAACCCTTACAAATCCACTGGTAGTTTTCCAGGTTGAGGATTCTTGGTGGTGATGTTCCAGGTGAGCTCTGTTAACCTGTAGCTTGCAGGGAGTCCACTCTTTAGTTCTTTTACAGCAAGGTAGTCCACAGGGCTGTAGTTCCAGATGGTGCAGTCCTCAGCGGGCAGGCCTTAGAAATTGCACATCAAACTTCTCAGCATGGCACCACGTCTTGCTTTCTTAAGTTTCAAGCAGCAGATCTGAGAGACTCTGCCCCTCTCAGATACTTATTCCAAGTTCTCTGGGTCACGCAGGAGGTCACTCCTGACCAATGGGGGCAGGGTAACCCCCCCCCAAGGTTATGACCACATCCTGTAGAGTGTGGCATTATTTTGTCCCAGAGTGCACCAAATCCTCCAAATTCATAATGGCTGATTTTCCAGCAGGGAGGTAAGAGCTGGCTAAACACACCCCTAGGATGGCTAATTTCCATAGACTCTCTTGCATCTGCTCATTCCTTCCTTAATACTAGCTCTGGCTTGGGGTCAAAAGAGTAGAGTGGTAACTGACACTGAGGCCTTCCCCTTTCCTTTGAAGGCCATGGTTTACGACTCCTCCCCCTGCTCTGGCATTCCTGTGTAGTAGCACACTGCCCTCCCAGCAGAGCTGGTTAACCCCAGGGGCTCTTTATCACCTCTTCAAAGCAGCCTGGCTAATCCACTTAACTCCGACCAATCAGGACATACCACTGGAAGGCTGAATCTGGACCTGCAAACAAAGTCTTATAACTTCTTGTCTGTACATTTTAGGAGAAATTCAACAATATCATATTGTTGGATTTATCACTACCATTCTGGGAAGTCTTTGAATGAAAGTTCTATCATTCTCCTGTCAGGAGTTATTAGTTAATAACTTCTTGCCATGTTAACCTATGTGGCATGGGATTTGTAATGGGAAAAATGACTTGGGCCATTTTTCCAGCACCAGGACTTACAAAAACATATTTTATAAGTGCTCCGCCTATATCTACAGGACCCCCACCCCATGGAACACTTAGGGGAGATTTTAGGGGTTCTGAATCTGTAGAAATATTGCAGATCCTCCCTCCACAGTGCTCCTAGCATCAAAGTCGAATTTGGGCAGCACTTTATCACAATTTGGGAGTGAAATGTGAAATTTCACTTAACCCAGGGCATATAAAACTCATTTTATAAGGGTCCACCTTATAAATACCTGACCCCCACCCCTGGGACACCTAGGGAGACCCTGGGGGTTCCTAATATGCCAAAACATTGTAGGTTATCCATTTTTAAGTGCCCCAAACACCAAAGTCGAGTTTGGGCACAATTTACTTTTTAAAAGCAGTCATGGAACCCAGTGCTGCTTTTAAACTGACCTCAGGCTTCAGCAGTGCACACATGCAAGTGCAAAAAAAGGCTGCTGGCCTCTAAACTGCCATGCCCTACTATATACTAGGGACTGATAGGTAGTTTCAATCCCCCTGCCCTATTATGTACTAGGGTAGGTCATGCCAATCACAGGGGTACCCCAACCCATAGTGTACCCTAGTGTATGTAGGTGTTTTCACTGTATTCTAAGTGTTTTCAGCATAGCACTGGCCCTGGTTAGGCAAAGCCCAGGGTCAGTCAGAGTCAGTTACCACCAGTACCAGTCAGCAAAAAGTTGGGGGGTGCCCAGGGCACAGGATGACTTTGCAACACCCACATGCAGTAACTACTATACAAATCTGCTCACAATCCTCCCAGGCTGTTAAAATGTTACAATGTGAGTAGGTCAGGGACGTTGATGTCGGAATCTAAGATTCTCCATGTATGTTTTAATGTTGCATGGTGAAGGGGCTATGAGGCCAAAACGTACCATGTTCAGTGTAGCTATAAGTACCAGGCTGCAACATATTGGTCGCATAATACTGGCCGTCGGTATTGCCGTGACCTACGTCATTTGTGGTTGTGTGTTGCTTCGGTGTGCTCTTACCTGTGTGACCAGGCTAGCTACTCTTTCATTTGACTTGCTTGATGCCTTAGTGAGGAGGACCTCTGATGCCATTACAGAGGGTGTACTCTGTGTGGGTGGCAGGGAAGTGCGTTTGTTTGCTGTTCATGCTGTTTCAACTCCAGATATTCAAACCTTCTTGAAATGCTGCCCTCGTAATTCGTAGAGGAGTTTGGAGGAGGGCCGTTTAAATTTAGACTCTATAGAAATGGCCAATTACAACAATATTGTGTTATAGCTAGCTCCTCAGTTCGTACTAAGCTATCTCAGCGTGGAGTCTGGAAGTGCTACTATCTGTATGTGGTTCCTGTTGTTACCCCAGGAGGAGGGACGGTGGCATATTGGAGGAGCTAGTGACCACCTACAAGTATTGTGATTGACATTGACTGTGCCACACACAACCTGAGTATTCATGCGCACGCCCTCCCGGAAGGTACCTTGGAGCTGCATAACATGTTTAGTGCTACTCAACATAATGGTACTTATTATATCAACCTCAAGGATGAACGGCTGCGTGGACCTGCTGAGTTTTGAACCTGTGACCATGAGGTCACCCACAGTCCCCTACTGCTTTTTGTATTTCTAAAGCCAGGAGTGGCGGCACACATGCTCCATCACTACTGAATGATCTGCACTGGCAAGTTGAAAAGGAAGAAAGTGCAGAGGAAAGTTTAAACCAGTTGAGAAGACACAAACAGTGAGAACTCCATGTGGCCCTCCATGGCAAACCCGAGTGGCTGCCCAAGGGAGGGACAAACTGTGTGTCCATGGTGTTAACGCTGTGACACTAAGCAGGCCACCGGGTAATGGTGAGACAACCAGCCATTCATCAGTTGCCAGGTGAGGCAACACGCCAGAACCGAAAAGCTTAAGTATGATCACGCCCACTGCATAGTTTAGTACGGTGGTGCCTGGGTGTGCTGGAGCAGTGGGGCAAAATAATCAACAACTTATGGTTTGCGGTGCTTGGGTATGGATCCTGAATGAATTACCATATCAATTTCCTAGACCCCAACCTTCAATTAACGCACACAGACGCTAACTGTAGCCTCCCGCACATAAACCCCTGTCGCCCAAGCAATGCAGGCTAAGGAGGGATCCATATCCCGCCATTCTCCTCGCAGTACCGCCCCTGTGTCACCGCCCCCCAAGCGGAGAGTGTGTGCGCATTACCTAAAACCTCTCTCACTGAGCGCACGTGGCACCCACGCCCACGAGCCAAGATGGTGTTCGACTCATGTTCTGAGCTCTCACCTCCGGGAGTCCAGCCTCACCCAGTCCCCCTGACTGCTTGTCCTGCCATACCCAGGCCATGCTAGTCAAGTGTCTCATCTCTAAACCCCTCACCTACCCCACTAATTGCCCCTTCACTGAAACAAATTATTGATTAAAGCGAGCATGTTCATCTATTGTGCAGATCATCCCCATTTGATTGGCCAAAACAGTTAAGCTGAAATCTTTGCCTAGCATAGTGTGGTGCATGGCTCTGCCTCTTCAGTCATTGCTCCAGCTATATAATCTACACGTAACATTACACCTACAGCAAGCCAGGACTATTGACTTTGTCACTGGTAGATAGTTTCATAAGGTAAATAAGCAATTACTATGGCTTTGATGTAAAAATACTGAAAATGCTTCAATTCTGGAATGATGGGGCTGTGCATGATCTATGATGATTCACTTTGAAGTTAGATCACAGTTCCAAAACTCCAACTTTCTCTCCTTGTTAATCTAGTCGGCGCACCCCGAGCATGTGCACTGCATACATGGCAGCTAAGCAGCACTCAGAATCTTCAGTGGAGGACCAGATGCTTTCCTGGCCTAACTCGAGGGCGAGGTGTGTCCTTGAAAACTGCTCGCTGCTAACCAGTGCGTGCAGTGAGGCCCCCAAGGACCGGCTCCCTAGTTTACATTGGAGGCTAGCAGCGGCGGGGTTACAGCACTAGGGAAGTCTGAACGTGAGCCACATCCTGCAATAATGCGTGGGCGAGTGGTGTCTGCCTGCTTAATAGCATGCTTGCTCCAAAGCGTAAACCGGTTTGCAGAGCGCCCCCTCGACTCGCTTCGGTCTGATTGCAATCTGCTCTGATTGCAATCTGCTATGGCCAGACACAGGGTACCACGTGAACTACCCAGTTTGAGGGTGTTGCGGATGCCACGACCAGGACCGGCTCGATAGACTTGAAGGCGGCAGATAGGCCCCACGTTCTTGTTTTTCCCCCGCTGCCGAACTGCACTCTCGGAAGCAAGAAAACCAAACCTCAGCTGCTTCATGGTGGGTCCAACCAGCACCCAAGGCAAGATAGTGCTGAACCCGAGACCCTGAAGTCTTTATGTAATGAAACTGGTCCCTTTGCAAAGCGCTCCAACACCTTCGGGTAGAGTTCGGGCTATCTAATATCGCATTAAATATATCAATACATAACACCGATAATACAGACGGGGTCATCCAGGGTGCAAGGGACATGGCCCCCAAAGGGGCCCCACATTCACCGCTAATTACGACGCAACATGACACTGCCTACCGCGTGTGCCTTGAAGGCGGCAACTCCAGCCTGCATGCAGCCCTCTTCACTTCATGCTGCAGCTCCTGGGCCGCGCCGCTCTGTTACGGGGGGAGGAGCCGCACCCCAGAGAGAGAAGGTAGCAGGGGAGCACAACCCGCCACAAATAAAGCGACCCCCTCTGGGCACACCGGCAAGTGAGTCGCTGCCGCCTCCCCCCACCCCCAACGCCAGAGGGCCTCGGAACACTGCGCTGCAAGAGGACACAGGACGCCTGCGGCCCCTTCGGACAAACGCCCTTAGAAGGGCAGAGGTAAGCATGCGGCCCCCCTGGGCCACACAGACACCCCCCCCCCCCTAGACAAGCCCGTTCTACCGCTGGCAACCATCAACCTGTCGGGCCCTTGACCCATGTTGCTCCCCACCTGAATAGAGAGCAAGTAACCCTTCGAGATGACGGCCGGGCCGAGCAGAACCCGTAGACACCCACCCCTCCTCAAAACACATTGTGACCCCAGACGGTCAAAGAGGGACAAGGGACACGGCAAAATACTAAATAAACAGTGCTTCCTCCGTTTCAACCAGGGAGGTAAGCACACGAGGGAAACCGGGATAACCAATGCCCCCACAGAACTCTCCTCGGGGCCCAAACGCACCAGATCCACCCAGTCTCACCGCCCGAGCAAGCCGGCATCAGGAGGCTAAAGAACTTGCCCCAACGCTGCCTGCAGCCACAAGGGTGTGACGCAGTGCCGAGAGTAAGCACGTCACAAAGCACGCGGACACCACAAACCCAATACCCCTTCCAATCGGCCGCATCGCCTCTGCCTCCCCCTGTCAAGGCCAGCAACCACGCTGATATGTTCATCCCAGGGCACTAGCTGACTCAGCAGGCCGCCCTGGCCTTCAGCAAACCCGTCAGGCCCGACCAGGTCGCGGGCCACAACAAACAGCTCTCTTGTCCCTCCGCAAACCAGGGAAACAGGCGGCACTCCGGCGGTCACAGAAGCCGGCATGGCCCAAACTCTCTCAACAAACAGGTCAGGGAACCCTGGCAGTCTCAACACCCGGACCGCCCACAACAAGGAGACTGGTCGGCCCAAACAAAGGTCCCTCCTGGCCCGCACTCACTTACCCAAACCTACTGAGGCTAGAGTGCTCTTCCCCAATTTCTTCCCCGTAGGGCGTGGCGAGGCACAACCCCACGGTAGCAGGAGCCATTGGCCATGTTGGCGCTGACCGGGTCCTACGGGAGGAAACAACACGAATTCTACCAACAACACAGTGCGACATCCTGCGGACCCGCATGCCCTGTAAACGCCAGGAGGCTTAGTAAGTCACACACACAATGCACCTCAGTCGCACTGGGAAGCTGCAACCCCCACCCCGCAGGAGGGGGGGGGGGAGGGAGGGGTGAGGCCCAGACTCACCGGCATTCCCGACGGATCGGAGCCACCGCCGGTCTCGAATCACGACACAACGGCGAGACGTGGACACAGCGTGTCCAGCGGGGAACAAAACGGGGTGATGTCTCGGCGCGAAAAGGATCGCCAGATGGGCGGGGGAGGTAGATGTACCTGTCCCCCCACCCACTGGCGTGCCGGAAATGACGCAGGTAGCGCCGGACCCCGAGGGGGTCCAAACACTAGACATGTCGGTTTGTGCCCTCATGTGGCACTAAGGTGGCCGCCCTCCTATGGGGGCCCCCTGCGTGGGCCGCGGGAGCCTCAGACACCACGGTTTACATTGAAATGATGACACTTGCAAAGACATACAGTCTTTACTGATAAAACTATATAGCACACAAATGATAATGTGCATACAAAAATGATATGTGGAAATCTGGTTTCGGTGAATATGCATTAGGTGTGCCTCACCAAGTAAAGTGTTTTGATTTGGTCCTATTATAATCTTGGTTTCAATCACACTTCAGAATTACAAAAATGTGCTTCATTTTGCTTTCCTAACTGCTGAACGTGTCCAGTTCATTTACAGGCATTTACGTTTTGTTGCGTTACAAAAAAAAAAAACCATCCTACAGCCTTCCCTTTCACACTCTCTGTACCCCAGCAAGATTCTCACATAATTCACTTCACTTTCTCAGACTTCAAAGTGAGGAGTCTGAGAACACCAAACCCCATATTTAAAAAAAAAAAAAATCCACAGCAATTTGGCAGAAGACATAGCCTGACATTTGACCTCTGTCTTTGAAGCGCAGCAAATATGACAAGATAAATATATAATGTAAAGGCATCTTTATTTATTGCTTGGACTTTCTGGACCCATCAAAAAGCAAACGGCTGGCGTCCCACCAGTGCGTCACAATCATCAGTTTCGGAAACTCTGCATTAGCTGAAAGCCCAAGAGTGGACTGTGCAGTGCTGTCCCCTTGGTGAGGAGTCATCTGGTAATCACAGTTACGTAAAACGTGTCTAGTTGGTTAGAATGCGTCGCGTGCGTGGTTCACACGCCGGCTGTCAGAACAGTATTCAGTGAGTCACTCAGCTAGGAGTTAGCAGCTACAGCAAATCTCTTAAGTTTCTCAGGTCCATGTGTGAGGAGCACTTTAATTCCAGGTTTTCTCCTTAACTTCTAGCCCTCTTCATCCCACTATAAAAGTAATGATTACATATACGAGAATGCAAAGTAAATCTTTGGGCTGGATAAGCTGATCATGCATGGACCGGAGAGCTCTGAAACCAGGCCTGGATTGCCCATTTATTCAATCAGGCATTTCCCCAGTGGTCTGAAGCCATTGGGTACGGCAGGAGGCCGCTGCTGGCAGCTCTGTCACTTTCTCACGCTCCCCCAGATGCTTACAGCAGCCAGTGCTTTGTAAGAAAGGTCGAGGAAAGAGGGAGAATGATAAGAGGTGGGAGGGAGTGTGGTTGATTGAAACAGTTTTGCCAGGCTGCTTGTGGTTCCCAGTTGGGCTCTGTCTGAAAGTACAGAAGCTCTGACAACAGACTAGAGCCCGTCAAAAGAGCTCTGACGTAGGGGCCCCTGGTCCAGGACGCCATGTTCATAACTCAGATGGTGCCATGGATTGTTGGTTGAATCAGACTGAGAGGCAGACTACGACCCAGAATGAGCTCAGGGTGAAGTCCTGCAGGCTGGCAGATAGAGGAATAATTTGACAGACTAGCACCGGCAGTGTCTGAAATCAAAAACAAGCATTAGCAAAGCCAATAGGTCACGCCTTAGAAACGCAGTAGCAGATCTTCTAGCTTTTTGCAATGCTTGCTGCTCAGCATCATTCGTCGTAAGACAAAACAAAAGCACTGGCAAATTTAATAGGTCTGGATTAATTTAAATGAAGGTTTCCTTTGTTGTTATGGCTGACCGTTAGATGACTATATAACGTGGGAAGGCATTTGATCCTAGAACTTGCACAAGGCTTTCCATGCTCGTTTCTGTGCTATACCTCTCTGGACAAACAGAAAAATAAACATTTTTTGTAACATGTTTACTTGGTTACTTTGAAGGCATCGTAGATCACCAAGAAGTTCACTAAAAATTGCAAAAGCAAAATTTTGGGGTAAAAAATAGAATGCAGTTGTAGTAAAACCAGGTTATAAAATTAACCAAGAAGCAAAGGTTGTTTATCCTGCAAACGTCTTTACAATTAAGATGATACCTGTTCCAACTCTGCTTTAGTGTTTGAGAGTTGTGGGCGTGTAATTCCATGAGGCAAGTATTGCAAAATCCGTGCATAGCAACTTGCTTTTTATGCAGCTCTTCATACCGTATTTCAACCATTTCCCAGTGCTTTAACTAGCAGTATTAGTGTTACACAAAATATGGCTCTTAATGTTGCAAAGGAGTACATGTCAGTAACTTCCTGCCTGGACCTGTTTTTTGTGCTTTTACCCCAATGATTGCCAGAGTGGGGATCCTTTGGCCAGGGCTTCTTGCTTCCCTGAAACCGCTCATCTGCTCCCTGTGTAAACTGCTAGTTAAGGGACTTTCTGCCAAGGGCAATATCAAAGCCACTTTGGTTACGGATTTCTTTTGCAGACTTCATCAGTGCTTTGCGTAAACTGCTCTGGAATGCTTTAAACTAATTGGCACAATAAACGTGCACATCTCAATCAATCAATAAATCAATCAATCAGGGAATTGTAAGCGCGCTACTCACCCGTGAGGGTCTCAAGGCGCTGAGGGGGGGGTCCGCAGATCTGTTTAGCCGAAGAGCCAGGTCTTGAGGGTCTTCCTGAAGGTGTTCAGGGAGGGGGCGCGTCGGATGTCTGCCGGTAGCTCGTTCCAGGTCTTGGCTGCAATGTGAGAGAAGGATCTTCCGCCTGCTCTGGCTCTGTGGATGCGCGGTGTTTCGGCCAGTGCGAGGTTGGAAGATCGGAGGTTTCTTTTGGGTACGTGGAAGTTGATTCTGTCGTTGAGGTATTTGGGTCCGTTGTTGTGTAGGCATGAGTGAGGATTTTGAAAGTGACGCTTTTCTCCACGGGGAGCCAGTGGAGACTTCGTAGGTGTTGGCTGATGTGTTCGTGTCGGGGGATGCCGAGGACGAGTCTGGCGGCGATGTTCTGTACTGTCTGGAGTTTGCAGAGTAGGGACTTGTTGATGCCGGCGTAGAGTGCGTTTCCATAGTCCAGTCTGCTGGTGATGAGTGCGTGGGTGACTGTCTTCCTTGACTCAGGGGGGATCCACTTGAAGGTCTTGCGGAGGATGCAGAGGGTGTTGAAGCATGGAGGTGCAGGTGGAGGTGACGGCGTTGACCCGTCGGTTCATGGAGAGTGATGAGTCGAGTACGATGCCGAGGTTCTTGGCGTAGTCTGAGGGGGTAGGTGGGCTTCTGAGGGCGGTCGGCCACCAGGTGCTGTCCCATGCAGAAGGGGTGGTACCGAGGACGAGGACTTCTGTCTTCTCGGCGTTGAGCTTCAGGCAGCTGTTGGTGATCCAGACTGCGACGTCTTGCATTCCTTTCTGGAAGTTGAGTTTGGCAGTGGTGGGGTCTTTGGTGAGGGAAGAGGATGAGCTGGGTGTCGTCGGCGTAGGATACGATGTTGAGGCCGTGTTGTCGGACGATGGCTGCGAGGGGGCCATGTAAATGTTGAAGAGGGTGGGGCTCAGTGATGAACCCTGTGGGACTCCGCAGGTGATTTTCGTGGGGTCGGAGAGGAAGGGTGGGAGTCTGATCCTTTGGCTTCTTCCGGTGAGGAATGATCAGATCCAGTCCAGGGCTGTTCCTTGTATGCCTGCGTCGTGTAGTCTGACGACTAGTGTGCGATGGGAGACGGTGTTGAAGGCCGCTGATAGGTCGAGTAGGATGAGGGCTGCGGAGTGGCCTTGGTCCAGGAGGGTGCGGATTTCGTCTGTGGCGGCGAGTAGGGCGGTCTCTGTGCTGTGGTTGCTTCGGAATCCGGATTGGGATGGGGTTTTCTTCAATGAATCGTGTCAGTTTCCTGTTGACTGTTTTCTCTGCAACTTTGGCTGCGAAGGGGAGGAGCGAGATGGGCCGATAGTTCTTGAGGTCGGTGGGGTCAGCTGTGGGCTTCTTGAGCAGGGGTCTGACTTCTGCGCGCTTCCAGTCGTCTGGGAAGGTGCCTGTTTTGAAGGTGGTGTTGATGGTGCATTGTAGTTCGGGTGCGATGGCGGCCACGGCTCTATGGTAGATGTGAGGGGGGCAGGGGTCGGTGGGGCCCCCCCCCCCCGAGTGGATGCTTTTCATGGTCGAGGCGGTGTCTTCGGCCGTGATCGGTATTCAGTTGGAGATGGTGGGCTGGCTGGTGTTTCTGGGGGGTGGGGGGGCCGTCTGTGGCGCCTGGTGGATGGTCGATGAAGTTGTCGTAGAGGTTTTTGATCTTGAGGTGGAAATAGGTTCCAAGCTTGTCGCAGAGGTCTTGGGATGGGGTGATGTCTGTGGCTTCGCTGCGTGGGTTGGTGAATTCTTGAATGACACTGAAAAGTTCCTTGGAGTTGGTGGAATTGGCCAGGATTTTGTTGTGGATGAAGTTCCATTTGGTGGCTTTGATCTGGTTGTGGTAGTCCGTCATGGCGTCCTTGTAGGTGGTGTGGTTTTCGGTTGTCTTGGTGTTTCTCCAGTTCTTCTCCAGGCGTCTGCAGGTGCGTCTGGCTTCTTGGAGAGCTGTTGTGAACCAGGCTGCTTTCCTGGGGCATTGTCTGTCGGGGTTGCGTAGCGGGGCGAGCTCATCTGCGCAGTTGGAGATCCAGGTGTGGAGTTCTCTGGCTGCGTCGTTTGCGTCGGGTGCCCAGGTGTGGTTGTCTCGGTTGAGGGTGGAGTTAAGTTGCTCGTCGGTAACCTTGCTCCAGTTCCTTCGTGGTGGGCGTGGGGCTGGTTTGGGTGCCTTGGGTTTGTTGATGGCGAAGTGTACGCAGTGGTGGTCGGTCCATGGCGGCTGCGTTGTGTGGCTGAAATGGACGCTGTTTCCTGCCGCGAAGATGGGGTCGAGGGTGTGTCCTGCTCTGTGGGTCGGTGTGTTGACGAGTTGTTTAAGTCCGATGCTGGCGAGGTTGTCACGAAGGATAGTGGAGTTGGGGTCGCTGGGGTTGTCGAGGTGGAAGTTCAGGTCTCCAATGAGTATGTAGTTTGTTGAGGCGATCGCGTGGGGTGCGATGAAGTCGGTGATGGTGGCGGCGAAGGGTGTTCGGGGGCCGGGGGTCTGTAGACGAGGGTTCCTCGGAGTGTGGCTTTGGGGGTGGTCTGGATCTTGAAGTGCAGGTATTCGGCGGAGGGGAAGGTTTCGCTGGAGGTGGTGAGGCGGAGGGTGCTTTTGTGGGCGATGGCGAGGCCCCCTCCTGGGTGGTTGGGGCGGTCTTTCCTCTGGATCTTGTATCCGTCTGGGATGGCGGTGCTGATGTCGGGGGCGGAGGATGCGTTGGTCCAGGTCTCTGTGAAGGCGATGTCGGGCGAAAGAGAGTCGAGTAGGTTCCAGATTTCCATGGCGTGTTTGTGTACGGAGCGTACGTTGAGGAGGATGCTGGCGTCGGCGGTGTTGGAGGCCGGGGTGGCGGTGAGGGTCTGGCGGCAGTGGAGGCAGGAGAACTGGCCGTGGGTCGTGTTCGGCGAGGCCTATTGGCATTCTCTAAGTCTTCCAGGGTTGAGTGCGAGGAGGGTGGTGGTGTCGTAGCGATGGGTAGTGGGAGGGCCAGGGTTCCTGGCACTGGCCGCGGTCGGGTCGCGGACGGGCGCAGACGGGCTTGCCTTTGGCGCGCATTCGGCACGCCCGCTGTGCGGGCCCGCCATTAAGTAGGGGAGGTGGGAGGGAGGAGAGGCTGGAGCAGGGGAATTCTGGGGGGAAATTCCGGAGGGGGAATTCCGGGGGGGGGGATTTCACGGGGGGAGGGGCCGCAGAGGCAGCAGCGGCAAAAGGAACAGGCAGGCACGAGAAAATAAAAACAGTGGTGAATTAGAGCAAGACACAGATGGGCACAACAGGGAAAAAATTAAGAAAAAAAGCGTCTGAGAAAGGTTACGGTGGTTGGAGGCAGTCTGGTCCCAGTTGGAGCGGGCAGCAGCCTCGAACCTCCCAAGGAGGAGGTCGGGGTCTGGAGGCAAGAGACGGCACAGCGGAGCAGTGGGGAGAGAGTGGACCTAGACCGATGAATACTGTGTTATATGCTTAAGAAGGAAGCATACATATTAATATATTAGGAATGAGGCATGCAGGTACCTTTTGGAATACAGTAGATAGACCGGTAATAGTATTTTCGAGTTCAATACTACAATATTGTTTTAGGGCTTCTAGAACTGCCACCTAAGGCAATAAATAAGATCTGAGGAATTCCTAATGTGGGTTCATTTAAAACCGATCCAAGCGCTTTCACTAAGATGGTTCACGTAAACCAGTGAATTTCTAAACGTTGTGTGCTTGTAAAGCAAATTAAAAAAAGAGCCAATGGCGATACTCGTATACTGAAAATGCAGAAGATTTGCAAAGCTTAAGCATCGAGCAAATCTGGTAATAGCTGCTTAACACATGGTTAGTGGCAGTCGTTTCTTCCCACAACTCTTTCCATTCCGCATAATTAGTCGTGACACTGGAGGAGATACAATGGGAGAGCAGAAAAGTGCTTTTTGTACTGTAAATTATCCTTGATCCATGCCCTTTATCAGCAAACTAAGAGCAACTTAAAAAGGGCCGGGTGGAAATTGCCACCAGAACGCTCGTACAGCATCAATATTTTGCTTTGACCCCTAGATTGATACTTAACTATGGTCCACAGAACACGAGGTGGACAAAAGCTGCAGAGACTGTACTTTGTGTGGATAAAAGTATGTATGATAAACTGCCACTGTTACGAGGTTGCTAGAGAGCCTGGGAACAAAGGAAAAGGTGGTACCTAAAAGTGCTGGGATGAGCTGAGGAAGGGGGGTGTGACAGATGCTGATAACGTTCCAACCAGAGCATAGAAGCTGCCCTCGTTGCTGCCACAGATTCCACCCCCATGACTCTGGACAGAAGAGACTCAGAAGCACGCATCCTCCTGGACCTCTCCACAGCATTTGACATAGTCTCTCAACCCGTCCTCATCCAATGCCTTCACGATATCGGAATCGAAGGACACACACTCAGATGGATCTGCTCCTTCCTGACTGGAAGGACCCAGTCAGTCAGCCTAGCTAATTTACCCTCGGATGCTTGCAACCTCATCTGCGGAGTTCCGCAAGGATCCTCCCCGAGCCCAACTCTCTTCAACACATACATGATCCCCTCTAGCCAGCATCATTCACTCACAATATCAAAATCCTCTACTACGCCAGCAAAACACAATTCATTCTCTCCCTCACAGAGAAGACGCCAAGTACCAGGATGTGAGTAAAGAGGCTTTCTGCAGGTTCCCCCGCCCCCACTTTTTGTCCCCATTTGGGCTACTAGCTGCTGGTTTTCCAACTCAGAGTGCACGGAGGCCTGCTAACCAGATCTCAGTGCCAGGGGTTCTAACCCATAATAAGGTGTATGTGGAATTGACTATCCCAATTGGCACAAGCTGACTTACTTATGAATCCCTAGTATAGGGTACCAAGGGTACTCCAGGAATGTTAAACAGTGTCTGAAATCAGACCTACACCAACAGACCACGCCCGCAACCATGGCATCATCCTGGACAGTAAACTCACCATGAAACACCAGATCAACGCAGTCACCTCCGCCTGCTTCCACACCCTTTGCATGCTCCGAAAGATCTTCAGGTGGCTCCAAGTCAACACCAGGAAAACGGTCACTCAAGCTCTAGTCACCAGCCAGGTCGACTAAGGCAACGCGCTCTATACAGGAATCAGCACCCAACTCCTGAAGAGACTCCAGACGATACAGAACTCCGCTGCCAGACTCATCCCCGACCTCCCCAAATGGACCCACATCACACCCCACCTCAGGAACGTCCACTGGTTCCCCATCCAGAAAAGATGCCAATTCAAGATACTGGCACACGCCTACAATGCCCTGCATGACCAAGGACCTGCATACTTCAAACACCACCTGAACTTGCACCAACCCTCCAGACACCTGCGCTCTGCCTCCTTCGCCCTCACTCACACTCCCCGAATCCGTCAAAGCTAAAGTGGAGGAAGCTCCTTTTCCTACCTCACCGCCAAGTCCTGGAATGACCTCCCCATTCACCTCCGAACATCATCCTCTCTCCTGGAATTCAGAGAGAGACTCAAGACCTGACTTTTCAACTGATCACAACAAGAACCTAGCACCTGGATCCCCTTGCGGGTGATTAGTCGTGCTCTACAAATCAGAGTTGATTGAGTGTAACCCCCAGGTATGCAACACGGATTGTGCCACCCTGTGTGTGACAAAGTACAAAATGGCTCCCAGCCTGCCACTGTAGCCTTGAAGAGCAGCTTTAAAACTGCTAGTTCGATTTTGCCATTAAACTAATGGCATTTCCCGTAACAATCTATATAAATCTCCCCAGAGGAAGGCCTATGGATCCCAGAGGAAGGCCTATGGATCCCTAAAGAAGGGAGCAGTATATTATTAAGTAGGACATATACTTTAAGATTCCTAACAGTAGGGCTTCCAAGTTGTCACTTTTGCTGTGGAAAAGTTAGTAGCCCCACTGGCTAGCACAGATTTACCGACTGACCTCTCTGCCCAGCACACTTCTGAGGAGGACTACTAAAATGGGTACTTCAAGGAATCAAATTAATTGTGGCATTAAACTAGACTTGATGCCCAAGTGGAAGTGAAGGTCACTTAAGGAAAGTTAACTTTTAGAAAGTTGCCCCACTGTTGCCCAGTGGCTTCTTACAGTTGCTGGCCACCAGACAGCCTTATGACTTCCTGGGGAGTAGTGTGAATGACTCCCGGCTCAGGAGCAGTAGTAGCCTGCTGCAGAGGGCGGTGTTACCTCCCCCTTGCAGGAAGTCACTCAGGGTGTTGGCCCAAAAGGTGAGCTTCAAAAAGGTGAAGCTGCTTTTGGTGGGCAAATGGCGATCACACTCCTGAGGGGCTGCCCTTTGTTCAGGTAGACAGGCTGGCAGCAGGAACAGAAAGGGAAGACCAATGCCCAAACCAGTTTTCCCATGTGCATGTAGCCACATTTCTAGGGGGGGAGGGGGGGGGGGGAGACTACCAAGCTTGTAACATCCAAGGAAGGGTACAGACATCTTGAGAGGGAGGAGAATAGTGCACTCTGGGATTGCTAGATGCCACATGTAGCTGAAGTCGTCACAGGGCAGGAGGGCACTGGTAACCAATTGGCTGATGACCGCATCATCCCACCAGAGCACTTTCTGGGCATAAATATGACACCACTAGCACCCAGAGGCTCAGATCATGCCAGAACTAGAGGAAGGAGCGAAGGACTGCCTTGCTGACACCTGGACCTGGTAAGAAAGGTTGCACCGTCTGCTGGACTGCATCTGCCACTAAGGGTGGGCGGAATTTGCGTAGTCTCATTACGCAAAATTCCGCGAAATGGTAAAAAATCTCCGCGAGCACGCAGAGTTCCGCGAGCACGCGCAATTGCTTGTTCCGCCCGTTCGCGATGCGTTTTTCCTGTTCGGGGACGCCGTTTGCGTGCTCGGGGGGAAATATCTCACGAACTTGCCCATGCGGTCGCCAATTGCCGCGGCCATCTTGTTTCACTTGTCCCGCCCGCCCGCTCGCGATGCGCGGTTCCTGTTCGCGAACGCAGATGTCCGATGGCGCGTCCGAATGACGTGTTCGCGATCGCACACTCTCGCGGGATCGCGCGAACGGATAGGAAAACTCGTCGGCGAACGCAGGGATCCCGGTAAGTCGCTACCGAACACGCATTTTGAAAGCGCGAACAAGGAAAAAAATTCGGCAATTCCGCGTAATTGCCAAAATTTCGCAAATTCCGCGAGCGGAACGGAATTTACCGCCAAGGCCTATCTGCCACACCATGGGCTAGCAAAGAGAGGACTGTGCCTGTGGATCCTGGAAAAGTTGCTCCCAAGCGCTAGACCAATGAAAAGACTCCAAGGGTCAGTCGGCTGACCCCTTGGAACCAGCACCAGGGCCATCAAAGCTGAAGAGTCCGCTTCAGCAAGTCAGTAGCCACATTATTTTAATCACGGCTGATCACCACTGGGAAACCCAAGAGGCTGCTTCTCGATGGCCCAAAGTTGCACCAAGTCTGTGCTGTCCGAGTCCAGATTGGTCGCCAAAGACAGACTCCAGTCTTCACCAAATGATACCGCTAGACCTGCTGTGTACGGAGATCGGCAGCCCAGTCACAACTGGCCTTCTACTGGCTCAAAGAGGACTTAGAGGGACATCGACCCATGTGGCCAAAGTTGCCCCATCTTATCTGTGGACCAAGGAATGTCTATGTGGGGGTATTTGTAGAGTGCACCGTTACTCTAAGGAGTGTCCTGGCGCTGAAAGCTGAGAGGTAGCAGCGAGGAAGAAGGTTACGGGCATGAGTAGAGCCAAGTTTTCAGTCTTTTTCGGAACAGGGGCGTAGATTCAATGTTTCTCAGCTGGAGGGGCATTTAGTTCTGAGGGAAGGTCCGAGGAAGGAGAGAGCCTTACCCCCAGACCTGAACTTTCTAAAACGGGGGATATTGGCTAGCAGCATGTTGGAGGAATGGAGGTTCCTTTGCGGGGCATAGAAAGAGATCCTCCGTTTGAGATAACCTGATCCTGACCCATATAGGGCTTTCTGGGTAACGAGCAGAGTCTTAAAGATTATTCTTTTCCTTACAGGGAGCCAATGAAGGCTCCTCAGAAGGTGGGACACATGCGCGTTACGAGGGAGCTCAAAGATGGTACGGGCTGCTGCATTCTGGACGAGCTGAAGCCTGTCCAGCAAATAGCTAGGAATGCCTAAATAGAGACCATTCCCGTAATCCAGCCTGGATATGATCAGAGCTTGAATCACCTGTTGTCTGGCAGCTCTAGACAGAAAAAAAGAAATTTGCGCAGAAGATACAACAGAGCAAAACAGGTGCCTAATACTGCATTAACTTGGGCACGGAATAACAGCTGGTTATCCAATTTAAACCAAAGGTTTTTCACCACCAGGTTGTTTGCTCTGGGGGCAGGAGCATCAGCTGGCCAGAAGACCTGCAGTGGTGTCTCAGCACCCTTGCCAAAAAAGAGTAGCTCTGTCTTTCCTGCATTGCATTTCAACTGGTTTGCGGCCAGCCATCTGAAAACAGCTGAGAGGCAAGAGCTAATTAATATACCAGGACAGGGCTCGTTTTCCTTCCACGTAAACAGCAGCTGCGTGTCATCTGCATAGGACACAATTTTGGCCCCCAATGATTCAACCAGTGCGGCCAGAGGTTTGAGGTAGATGTTAAACAGGGTCGGGCTCAAGGCCGAACCCTGCGGGACCCCAACCTTCAATGAGCGAGATGAAGCAGAAAAGGGATGACACCAGACCTCCTGCACCCTCCCCTCTAGAAAAGATGCCAGCCATTTCCAGGCCAAACCCCTAATGCCAATCGTGTGGAGCAGAGTCAGGTGCATCTGGTGCGAAACCGTATCGAAGGCGGTCGAAAGATCTAACAGGATCAGCAACGCACTTACGCCTGCCTCCTGACTCAGCCGGATGGAATCAACCACTTCTAACAGAGCGGTTTCCGTGCTGTAGTTAGGGCGAAAGCCCGACTGGCTAGGGTGAAGTAGGCAATTCTTTTCAATAAAGGATGATAGCTGCTGGTTCACATGTTTCTCAAGGAGCTTCGAGAAGGCCGGGAGCTTGGCCTGTAGTTGGCAGGGTCAGAGGGATTAGCCTGGGCCTTTTTAAGCAGTGGAATAACCTTAGCCTGTTTCCATTTAGTGGGGACCATGGCAGATGAGAGAGAGGCATTTAATAGCTGGTTCATGGGAGGATTTATTGCCTCCGCTCCTAGTACCAAAATGGAGGCAGGGTCCAATGGAGAGCCAGATTTAAGGCATTTTAGGGCCCTTAAGGAGTCTTCCAGAGAGATGGGGTCAAAAAAGTTTAGGGAGCATACTTTCGTAGTCGAAGGTAGAATGTTGTTGAGTATTTCCCGATCATTGACCACCTCTAAGGCAGGACCTGATGTACCATAATCCATCTCGAGTGGAAGGAGGCTGGCCTGGATCTAATTTATTTTTTCTTGGAAGAATGAGGCGAGCGTCTCACCATTCCTCAGAGGGCGGTTTAACATTGGAACCGGCTTCAGGCTCGGAGAAGGACTTCACAATTTTGAAAATTTCTCTCGAGTGATTGCCTGCCTTTAGGATTCTGGCCTCAAAATAGGTTTTTTTTGCTATTTTAATTTCTCTATAGTAGTTCCCTAGCTCTGCTTTATAGTCTGGACAGTAATTTGTCCTCCATAGCCGCTCTTTACATTTACAGGCTAATTTCGTTTTTGTTTTTTTTAAGGACGGAGTGAACCAAGGGCTAGGCACTTTTGACCGAAGCTGTTTGGTGCCACTTTCTGGAGCCAAAGATTGACAGGCGGACTCAATCCAGCCCTCAATTAGGCCTACGTCAACGCTAATCATGCCAGTCAGAGAGGGACTTGTGGCTTTAAGCTTGTTACTCAGTAAGTCCGATTTAATTTTGCCGAGGGCCCTAACCGTACGGGGAAAGTTGCTCTCTTTGAGAGGGACATTACTGAGTTTTGGCCATCTGAACCTAAGCAAAAAATGATCAGACCAGACCAGAGGAGCGGGCGGATCAACATTAAGGGGAATTGACGTAAATATTTGGTCTAGTGTATGCCCGGCCAAATGAGTCGGGCCCTCGTGGTAGGCATAAGGCCCATGGCCGCGCAGCTCTCCATCAGTGTGTGGCTTTCCTTTAGCTGATCACAGTCCATGTGTAAATTGAAGTCCCCAGCAGGATGCAATGTCCGTACCTCAGGGCCAGAGGGGATATTATTTCACAAAGGGCAGAGAGAAATCCTGCAGACGTGCCCGGGGGTCTGTATATTGTAGTGACCTAGGGGGGGGCACTAGGACCCTGCAGTGGACCCTGAACACCAAGAGTGAACCGGACACCACATCCGGTCAAGGGGGTGGGAACACACTACTAAGAAGAGGGATCGTGGGCGGACGGACGAGGGCAGAGCTCCACAACACATGTACATGCCACCAATAAATAAAGGTATTGAGAATCCCTACCTGTGTCCTGCGTGGTGGTATGCTGGGGCACGACACGACAACTGGCGACGAGAGTTGGGATAGTGGACACCGCGACGACACCAGAAGCCACCAGGAGTCCACCCCGGTCCGCTGGCCAGCGCAACAACCATCGCAGCAGCGGGAGAAGTGAAACGGAGCCAGGAGCCCACCCTGGTCCGAGTGAAGAAACAAGCAGCCAGCAGCAGGGAGCAGCGACGACGCGGAGCCCACCCCGGCCGCCAAACGAGCGGTAAGAGCAATCGCTACAAGGAGCGCGAAGGAAACTAAAGTGAAAGAGAGACGCGCGTGCAGTCAAACGCGAACTCTCGCGAGAGCGGCCATTGGAAGGCCAGGCAAAACGGGCCAATCGGTGGCCGAATAGAAGCGGCGGCCATTTTGAAATCAGGCGGCCATTGGGCATCATAATAAAGGAAGTCTCGCGAGAGCGGCGGCCATCACAAGGTCAGGCAAAACGGGCCAATCGGTGGCCGAATAGAAGCGACGGCCATTTTGGAGTCAGGCAATCAACAAAAAAAGCAGAATAAAGAGGAAAAGAAGCAACAGGACAGAAAATAAAGTGGAAAGGAAGCAAATAAAGGACAAAATAAAAGAAATAAAGGAGGGAGAGTAACTTGTTAGCGATACAAAAGCAAAGGAAAAAGAAGACGTGGTGAGAAGCGCCAGAAAGAAAATGAGTGACAGCACGCAAGCAATCTTCCGCAGGCCTCTACCATTCAGCCTGTCGGAACCACAAGCAGGCATTCGGTGGGAAAGATGGATCAGAAAATTTGAGCGCTACATGAGCGCCACAGACGTCCCTGAGAGCAAGCAACTGCACCTGCTTTTGAATTTAGCAGGGGATGAGATAGAAGACCTATTGCTAACGTTTCCCGCTGGACAAACAGAGAACTACAAGGGAGTGATAAAGTGTCTCACACAAAAGTTCGACCCCCAACGCAATGTTGATTTTGAAAGATACACGTTCAACACGGCGTGCCAGCAAGGCGAGGAAAGCCTAGATGACTTTGCAACGAGACTGAGAAAACTGGTCACGTACTGCGAATTCGACAAATTTGACAATGAGCAAGCAATAAGACTGCGAATCATTGAGGGCTGTAAATCAGTGGAGTTCCGAGCACGAGTACTGAAGGAACCAACAACGCTAGAAAAGATATTAACAATGGCTCGCACAGAAGCACGAGCAACGGAACAGGCAAAACAGATGGAAGTTGGGAAGGAGAAGAGAGTGGCGCTAGCACATCGCGTCACGGGGAACGCAAACAAGAAGGAATTCCAGGCGCCGATCGCGCCACGAAAGGGCGAACAGACATGTTACAGATGTGGCCTCGAGTTTCCCCACGCTGGCGCCTGCCCAGCAATGGGCCAGAAGTGCAGAAAATGCAACAGGGACAACCACTTCTCAAGCGTGTGCATGACCAGGCAATTCAGAGGTGAGAGAGGCCGAGCGACAAGACCGCGGATAACAAGCAACAGGTACGCCCGACACATGGAGACGGCAAATCGCAGCTCTTCTGATGAGTCAGATGAAACGGCAGCACCCGCGAGTGCGGCGCGACTCTACCTAATGTCGGACGCGCCCAGAGAAAGCGATGGGGTAGAGCATGTTCATCTGGTAGACAAGAGAGAAATAAAGAAGACAGCCACTGTGGACATCAATGTAGGAGGCCACCAGACAAGTTTCATACTTGACAGCGGAGCAACATGTAACATCATGTGCATGTCCGAATACAAAAAGATGAGAGCAAAGCCACAACTACTGCCATCGACCGTGGATGTATTCACCTGGGGCTCCAAGAGCCCGGTAGAAAACATGGGAAAATTCACAGAGACACTAACGTACAAAGGTAGATCGTATCATGAAGAAATACATGTACTCAAGGGTGACATCCCAGCGCCATGCCTACTAAGCAATGTGACGGCACAATTGATGGGACTACTGGCAATGACCTATCACATGTCGGAAACGGAGAACATCCTGCAAGAATACCCAGCCATACTGAAAGGGCTTGGCAAGCTAAAAGGGAAACAAATAACATTGCACATAAATGAAGCAATCAAGCCAGTAGCACAACCCCACAGACTGGTGCCAATTCACCTACAACCGCAGGTGGCAGAGGAGATCAATAGCTTACTGGCACAGGATATAATAGAAGCGGCAGACGGCCCAACACCGTGGGTGTCTCCGATCGTGGCGGTGCCGAAGAAGAACACCTCCAAAATCCGCATATGCGTGGACATGAGGATCCCAAACACCGCAATCACAAGGGAACGCCACCCGGGACCGCACCTGAACGACATGATCAGTTGCCTCACTGGAGCGTGCCGATTCTCAAAGCTCAACTTATGCAAAGGGTATCACCAGTTAGAGTTGGACCATCAATCTAGGTACATCACGACATTCTCCACTCATCTGGGCCTGTTCAGATATAAGCGACTGAGTTTCGGAATATCATCGCCGCGGAAATATTTCAAGAGACCATACGACAAGTGATCAGGCCGGTCCCGAACAGCTTAAACTACAGTGATGACATTTTAGTGTTTGGAAAAACAGACAAGGAGCATGACACGGCGTTACGTCAAGTGTGCACACAACTGGAGAAAGCGGGCCTCACATTAAATGGAGACAAATGCGAGCTAGGAAGAAAGGAACTAGTGTTTTTTGGACACATCTTCTCGAAACAAGGGATGAGGCCAGACCCCAGCAAAGTTGAAATCCTACAAAATGCAAAGCCACCGACGGATGTTGCGGAAGTACGATCATTTCTAGGACTCGCCAGCTACTGTGCGAGATACATACAGGATTTCGCTACAGTAAGCACACCACTGAGGGAACTGACCAAACGGGGTCAGAAATTCATCTGGTCTCAGGAATGCAACAAGGCATTTGAGGACATAAGAGAAGCGGTGGTGAAGGCGGGACATCTGGCCTACTTCGACCCTCTGCTCTGCACTGAATTGACTGTGGATGCCAGCCCAGTGGGACTGGGTGCAATACTAGCACAGCATCTGCCAGGAAGAGAGTCACAAAGGAAGATTGTCGCATACGCAAGCAAAAGCTTGACAGACATTGAAAAGGCATACTCGCAACCAGAAAAGGAGAGCCTGGCCGTGGTGTGGGCGTGCGAGCATTTCCACATGTTTATCTATGGGAAGCCGTTCACCATCATAACAGACCACCAAGCGCTGGTGACAATCTACGGCAGCCCATCGGCCAAAATGCCACCCAGGATTGAACGCTGGGGCATCAGACTGATGGACTATGACTTCACAATTGTGCACAAACCAGGGAAAGAACATAATCCTGCAGACTACATGTCAAGACACCCGTTACCACAGGCTCACGAGACGACATCGATAGCAGAGGAATACCTGAACTTTGTGCTCAAGCAAAGCACACCAGCACCAATAACACTAGCTGAGTTAGAAAGGGAGACCAGAGAAGATGGCACGCTACAACTGGCAATGGAAATAACAAGGAAACAAAGATGGAGGCACATCAACAACAACTGCACCTGGGAAGCAGGAATATGCAAAGAAGAAGTGCTAGCTCTGCAAAAGATAAATGAAGAACTGTCAGAGACAGAAAGCGGAATACTAATGAGAGGGACGAGAATTGTGATACCAAGATCACTCAGAAGACAAGTAATAGACTTAGCTCACGAGTCACACCGAGGCGTCGTATCAACAAAGAAGCTACTAAGAGAGAAAGTGTGGTATCCTAGACTGGATCGCATGGTCGAAGACACAGTATCGACGTGCCACCTATGCCAAGTGACCGGAGCACCAGCCAGACAGACACCACTACAAATGTCAGAGCTTCCAAGAGCAGTATGGACAACACTGGCAGCTGATTTCTTTGGCCCACTGGACACAGGAAACTACTTGCTGGTGGTCATTGATGAGTACTCAAGATTTCCAATAGTGCGACACGTCCCGTCGACATCAGCATCAGCAACACTACCGATTTTAGATGACATCTTCGCTGCATGGGGCTCACCAGAAACTCTAAAGACGGACAATGGTCCCCCATTTTCAGGGGAAGAATTCCGGAGATTCATGACTTATCTAGGGATAAATCACAGGAAGATAACTCCACTGTGGCCTCAAGCTAATGGAATGGTGGAGAGATTCATGGGGAACATCAAAAAAGCAGTTCAAAGGTCGAGGCTGGCGCAGATATCATTAGGCCAAGCTCTATGCCAGGTATTGCGGGACTACAGAAATACACCGCACAACTCCACAGGAAGATGCCCAGCGGAGCTCGTGCTGGGGAGGACAAGCAGAACAAGGCTGCCGCAAATAGAGGCAATGACAGCGTCAGATCGCAGCAGTGTCGCAGAAAAAGACAGAGGAGAAAAAAAAATGAAACGATATGCAGACGCAAGACGACATGCCAGCCCGTCAGATCTGAAGGAAGGAGACATGGTAATAGTGCGTCAACGACAGCAAAGAAAGTCGGACAGCACGTTCTCCAAAGACCCGTTAGTAGTAACAAAAGTGAAGGGCTCAATGGTCACGGCCGAGTCAGATCATCAGAGGATAACAAGAAACAGCTCACACTTCAGAGAGCTGAAAGGAATGAAAGAAGAAGATCAAGGCACTGAAACAGCAGGACAAGAAGAGCAGGAGCACGGCAGCAACGAAAGAGAAAATGGAGAGGGAGCAGCAGAAGAACAACAAACGGAGGCCCGCCACAGAAGAACATGCCGACGGCCAAAGAGACTGATAGAAGAAATGTAACTCAGTCATTCATTCAATTCATTCAGTAACAAAGGGGGAGATGTAGAGACCTAGGGCGGGGCACTAGGACCCTGCAGTGGACCCTGAACACCAAGAGTGAACCGGACACCACATCCGGTCAAGGGGGTGGGAACACACTACTAAGAAGAGGGATCGTGGGCGGACGGACGAGGGCAGAGCTCCACAACACATGTACATGCCACCAATAAATAAAGGTATTGAGAATCCCTACCTGTGTCCTGCGTGGTGGTATGCTGGGGCACGACACGACATATATAAGGTCCCCGGACATGGATTGTTTGGGAGAAAAAGAAAGGGTAAACCCCAGTATCTCTGCCATCTCTAAGTTCACCTGGGGCAGCTGGGTCAGGGTAAAGCAATCCTTAAAAATAATGGCTATCCCCCCACCTCTGCCACCATTTCTATCCTTCTGTACGATTTTATAACCCTCTGGAACAGCTGTCCAAATGTCAGGACCCGAGGAGTCCGTGAGCCAGGTCTCTGTTACAAACAGAGCATCAAAGTCTTCCTCACCAGGGAGGTCATATATATCAATAGCATGCTTTGGGAGGGAGAGTGCATTTATTAGTGCCGCCTTGAATGAAGGGACCTGCTCAGGGAAGTGTCGGGGCAGATTTAAAATTCGCCAAGCTAAAATTACAAGAGATGCAACGGTTTCCAAAGGGGCCTAGAGAATCCAAGCTCAGTGGTGTGCAGCTGGGGGTGATATTGAGGGAATGAAGTTGTGAGGAGTTGTAGGTATGGCTGTGCTTACCAATTGTGCTCATTTGGGCCTAGTGGCTGGCGCTGGTCGCTTCCGGGACGCTGACGGGCGCAGACGGGCTTGCCTTTGGCGAGCCTATGGCGAGCCTATGGCGCGCCTATGGCGCGCCTATGGCGCGCCTATGGCGCGTCAGCGCAGCGGCCCGGTTTAAATGCATCCGCCTATTTGGAAAGCTAGAGCGCGCACTACCAAAGATGGCCGCTCTAGCTGTCACTGGAGCGAAGATGGCGGCCGCCCTCAAAGCACTTGAGACGGCCTGCAAGAGAGCCCCCCCCCACCTGTATCCCACACCCAGGTCAGAAGAAGCGAGCTGCAAGAGTGAGTATCACCGCAAGGATTAACCTAAAATCGTAAAAGTGCAACTTCAGATTCAAATTCACATTCACTTTCACTTTCACACATTGGTATATGAGGACGTACTCCCTTCCCTCAGTGCAGTCAATTACAGTGCGGAGTTAAAACAAAAGAATGGCACAAATGAGTTAAAAAATTCAGAGACGAGGTAACATAAAAGAGGTTCAGCGAAAATACGCGCTGCTAACCTTTCAGAATAACTAGGAGAACACTCCTGTCAACCACAGAGCACAGCACCCAAAGCATCTATCAGCACCCTGCATCCCCAGCATGAGGCCCACTCCTTAGAAGTTTATGGCGGTCTTGATGTAAAGTGTGGAACTGGACTTGAGACTGCATTGGTGACCAGGTAACTGGTTGAATACTCCTTAGTGGCCCCCCTGACTTTCTCCCTGTCGAATTTGGTTGCCCCACTCGGGCCGGATTAGCCGAACAACTCTTTCAAGCTTTTCAAAAGTTTCTAAACTTTATGGTTACCATTGCTTGGTGATGTTGGACTTAAAAGCTGCGATTTACATTTTACTTAAAAATCTATATCATTAGAATGGAACACTGACACAATAGCAACAACAATAATATTATGTAACAAAAATATAGTCTCCCTGTACTTATACTGGTAAGTACAAAAATATTTTTCATAGAATATATTGTTTCACACCAATAATGCCAAAAATATACAAAATATCGTTTTGATTTATATTGTTTAAAATAGTAAATCTTAAATATTTTAATATATAACATGAATATAATGTTAATTAAATATATTTAAATAATATTTAATATGATATATATACACACACTTATATAAACACATGTTTCTATGATATATTGATGTATATATATATATATATATATATATATATATATATACATATACACACACACACACACACACACAGTAACACTATTATAAATATATATTTTACAAAATATTAAAATCATTTGGGTTAACAAATTACTTGCAAAACATTAAAGAAAATTCCAAATAAATAAAATATAAATAAAAAAAAAGACATTTACTAAAAATATTATAAAAATTTAAAAATATAAGAAATATCACCTTAAAAATAAAATATATTTCAACAATATTAAAAGTATTGGAGTTTGGGAATGATAGAAACACTATTCCCTATGTCTATAGTAAATTTACTATTGACACTCCAAACAGATCAACAGTAGGGAAAGCATTGGACTTAGGAGGGGTAAGATTTACTATTCGCACTCCAGTCTGTGCAACAGTAGGGAAAGTACTTCACTTCAAAAACGTTACATATTTGAATAACCTTATTAATTTAAAACAAATATAAAATTCGTAATATGCACATTATTAATATATATATCTCCTCTTCACTCCAGTTTTTGTGGTTGCCAGTGTGCTACTGAACGCCGATGGTGCTCGTTAAACGTGCCCACCTGCGCGTTTCTATATCGAGCTCACCTCTTAAAAAATAATTATGAGAACAGCACACTAGCGACAGTTAAATAGCTAACTATGTTTTAATGGCTGAGGTTTCAGCAAACGCCTTGTTCACAATAGTGGCCTACATTTCGTTCATTTGTTTTAAACAACTTTACACCAATTACATTCAACATAACGACAGATCAACAAGGGACTAATTAGTTCATGCTGGATCCTCCGCCATGTTGGAGTGGACTAGAGTGTATGAAATAGAGAAAAGGCATTTATGTTTTGTAGAATAATACAACATGCGAGGGTATAATTAGTCACATTTCCAATTTAAAAATAAATCAGACTAAGAGTTCAGTGGCAGAGAGTGCAGTTATGCAGAGTAGACCGTGGCAGAGTGCAATGGTGTGTAGTAGAATGGCAGAGTGCATTGGAGTGGTGCAGAGTAGAGTGACAGAGATGTGGCATAGAAAGCAGTGGTGCAGAGTAGAATAGAGTGGCAGAGTGCGGTTACGTAGAGTATAATGGGGTAGAGTATAGTTGCTTAGAGTATAGTGGTGCACAGTAGAATGGCGTAGAGTGCATTGGTTTTGATTAAAGTGTTGTAGAGTTCAGTGGGGTGGTGTAGAGTGGTGCAGCGTAGATTGCAGTTGCGTAGAGTTCAGTGGTGTAGACTAAAGTGCTTTGGCGTGGAGTGGTGCTGACTGCAGAGGCATAGAGTAGATTGGTTCAGAGTACAGTGAAGTGGCGCAGAGTGGAGTAGTACATGATAGAGTGGAGTGGTGCAGGCTAGAGCGCAGTAGAATAGAGTGCATTTACATAGAGTAGAGTGACAGAGTGCAGTGGTGCAGAGTCGATTAGAGTGGCATAGAGTGGATTGGCATATAGTGCACTGTCGCTGAGTGGTACAGAGTAGAGTGCATTTACGTATAGTGCAGTGGCATAGAGTACAGCAGAGAAGAGTTCAGTGATGGAGTGCAGAGTGGCATAGTGTGGAGTGGTGAAGAAGAGTAGAGTACAGTGGTGTGGAGTGGTGCAGAGTTGAGTGGGGCAAAGTGGAGTATGCATGGTGTGGTAGCATACTGCCATTAATTACAGACAACACATCTTTTATCGAAATTACCATTACATTTGCACAGAGTTTTACTGATAAAAGTATACAGCGAGCAAACGATAATGTTACCACCTAGTGTATTGATTTGATCGTATTAAAATATTGGTTTCCAACACATTTCAGAAATACCAAAGATGTGCTTCATTTGTACTTTCCTAATTCTGATATATCTGCATAGTTCATTTACAGACATTTAAATTTTGTTGTATGCTAGAAAATAAATAATATTGCACAGCCTTCCTCCAGAATACCCACAGTAGCCAGCATGATTGTCACATAAATCCTCTCACTTTTAAGTCAGTGAAAGAAAATTAAGCACCAAGTTCCCTGGAAGACAGAGCCTAATATTTTACCTCTGTCTTTGAATGCACAGCAAATGTGACAAGATACGAACAGGATTTAAAGGCCTGTTTACAGAAAGCGAACACTGGTGGAAGGATACAGTAAATAGGGTATGGGCCCTGGAAGAGACGAACTCAAGCTGGACCGCCTAAAACACATAAAACCAGCAAACAGAACGCAAGCAAATATGACTTACAAACCACAAAGCCAATGGTAAGCAGTGTACGGAACGCATTCTGAAGGAAGCTTTCTTAAGTCGCATAGATGTTGTTAGCAACTTCGACCTAAAAACGGACGTCAACCTACCATCTCAAACGCAATCATGCTAAAACTAAATTCCTATTAATCTCTCCAAGGAAATTCAATCTTTCTGTCCATAAATGGATGGAATCCTTCTCTGCACTGTATTGCATTCTTGCCTTGATAGAGATTGCGAAGTCTTTAGGCTTCGTCCTGGATAGTGGACTTACGCTTCGGAGGTAAATCGCTGCTACAGCACAGAATGCCTGGATCCAACTAAGACTTCTTTGAGGCATCAGACATTACACACCAGAACTGAGTAGTTAAAGGCTGTAGTCCAGGTGTTGGTGCTCTCCAGATAGGACTATGGGGATTCTCTTCGGACTATCAAAAGCCTGCTTGGCTCGCCCTCAGAGCAGTTCTACACGCAGTGGCTCATTTTATCTCAGACCACAGGATATTTGACCACATCACTCCCATCGTGCTGGTCCTTTATTGGCTTCCCATTGAAGTCCGAGTGCAATTCAAAGCTGCTTGCACCACACACAAAGCCCCACGTGATTCTTCTCAATCCTACCGCACTGGAAAACTGGAAACCTCTGGTGTTCATGGTTTGAGAAATGCAGAAGCCCTTCTCCTACAGCCTCCCACATTCAAGCAAGAACACTATATGAGCCAGTCCTTCTGTGGAAGCACAACAAGGATTTGGAACTCCCACCCTCCATCCCTTCCCAGGACCCCATGTCATGCCACCTTTAAAAAGGAACTAAAAATCAGTTTTCTTGAAGGATATTTTGGCTAAAACTATGCTTGTCGAAACTCTTACCTCCTTGGTCTAGACCGCCCTTCAATGTTATGGTTTTGCATTGGTTTGATTTTATATTTGCTCTTGGCGATTGTTCGAACCTGTTCTATGGTGAAGCACTTTAATGCCCCTGGGCCATGTTCGCAATATATAAAACCGCAAAAGTAAGCATAGCAACAATGGCAGAACACACCAAACAGTGGGTATAAGGTAGTCAACATTAAGTCAAAAAGAAACAGTTGTGGTACAGATTAATTGCAACACGTGTACGGATATGTTGGAAAGGACAGGAATAGATGAAATATATATAGATGAAATATATATATATATATATATATATAGATGAAATATATATATATATATATATATATATATATATATACACATACCTCGACTCTGGACACTCGGGCAGGTCAGAGGTTGGCACAACACCTCACTCTTTCTTCCAAGAAAACGTAATAGCCTGGTACCAACCACACTTCACTCGACAACTGCTCGTTAGAAGTGGAACTCACCAACAACTCTTAACTGCACTACAACACAACTGACAAGTGGTGCCAAAATATCAAATCTCCTATCCGGTGGCGGTGCGTCCATTGGGGGGCGTTGGGGCGTTGCCCCACTAAGCCACATGGACAGCACCGTCACGCCTAAAATGCAATTCGTGCCACGGTGCCAGTAAAAGAAAAGTGAAGTCTTGCAGATTGACAAGTCTCGCTCGCTGAAATGAAACGCTACCGGCCCGGGACACGCCCGGCCCGAGGCAATCTGAAGGCGCTGAAGGGGGTGGGGCTGCAGCAGCTTGAGTGACAGAATGTCACTGCCAGCGCAGCTGCAGCAGCAATAATAGTGTGCATGCCCGTTTTTGGGCTGGTCTTTTTTAGGACCAGCCCGAACATGCGCACACTACTCCACTGCTACCTTTAGAGAGCGACTGTCTGGCGAGGGACCCGAGGGTGCTCATGCAGCAGCCCCGGGTCTCAAAATGGGCAGAGAGTAACCCTGCTCTAGCCAATCCAGACGCTGCTAATGCAGCGCCTGGATTGGCTGAGACTCCACCGCGTAGCCTGGTGCATTTCAAACTGAGGGAACACGCTGAGGCGGAGGCGCGGCGCATGATCTGATCCGGAATGTAGAGAAGGAGCGGTCGAGCGGGAGGAAGGTAAGTTTTCTTTATTTTATTACTGTCGCTGTCCCCCGTGCAACACTCCCGTCTCCCCCACCCCCACTCGCCCGTCTTGCCGGCCGCAACTGCTCAGGGCATATCGGAGCCTGAAATGTTTTTCAGTGCACACCCTGCCACTTGAGGATTTTGGTGAGACCCGTTGCTACCTGCGCCAGTTAATATGCAAAGGGTAAAAGCAGGCCCCTGTAGTTCACGGGACCCGTCACACTTCGGGGAACCCCAATCAGCCAATGGGCCATGAAAATGTGTGAGATAGGAGTTTTAAGGGTCACGTGCTGCAGAGGGGACTCGTGCTGCGTTACGCCACTGGTCGTAGGCTGACATAGGTCTGTCGTCATGCAGTACGTATGTGTACAGAAATCCTCTGCTTTTGTTTCTGTTTGTTTAAGCAGAGTACATTTTTATGACTGTTTGAAGAGGCTCCACATGGCCCACTGCCTTGGACACTGGCGGGCACAAGTGGCGTAGGTAGCGGTGATGCTTTAGTGACTTGCGTGATTTGCAGATATTGCTGGAACTCTCAGCAGGATGTGTGCTTGTGGGCCTTTCGTTAGTGGTTGCAGAGCCACGACACCTTCCAAACTGACGTGCATGTATGTGGTGGTTTAATGGAGTCTGTGAGGGAATACATCGGCCTAGCTGAAATAGCAGGCAGGATTTGGAGAGCTGCACATGCAGGTGATTTGCAGGTCCACCTGTCAGCCATCCAAGTTCACTCAAGTGGGGAAAGGAGGGAAGGGTGAGATATCTGTGGTTGAGCGCTGACAGTCTAATGGTCGCATTTATTTACCAATGCAGTGGTCCTTTTTGGGTAATCAATTTTGTGACGGCGTGCCCCACAGGCACATATATTTTTGTGTTCTCACCATGTGCAGTATTGGAGTGGATTTCTTCTCGAATCCTGGTGTAGTGTTTTAGGGTGACATTTGTCTGCGTTTTCTAAATGCTGTGAATGACAGGCAATGCTATTGACTATTTGGACAGTGCTGCACACAAGTGGTGGGTCTGTCTTGATTTCTTTAATGAAAACATCACATTTGTAAATGTGGCTGAAGGTGATGGACTTTGGATGGGTACTATAGGTTTGCAATTGCGGAAGTTGGTAGCAATCTGTAGGTATGAAATGAGGTTCGAAGATAAACGTGTGTGCCTATGTGCGTGTCAGTATTTGGTTTTCGAGTGCCCTATTTTCCTTTTTATGGAGATTGATGCTGCGGTTTAACTTTTTTGGTGCTGCAGGTGACAACTGTCACTTTTGCCCAGTTGATTTGGAGCGCTCTAAAGTTGAACTCAGGGGGATGGGGTGCTGATTTGGCCCTGCTGAGATTCAACCATGTAACTTGTGAGCCATACGTCTTCATGCGAACAAGAATTCTGAATGGGTCATGTTTTAAGCTTCACTTGACATTGTTATATCTTCTTTCCCGAGATAGAGATGGTTGCACATTTTGGCTCAAACTGATTAAACAAGATACAATCAAAGTCAATGTAGTCTGATGGCTAAAATACTGTGCCCGACTTTGCAACTTGGGCATTGGGTTATAAACCTGGTCTCTGCCCGCAGCAATTGTGTGATTCTAATTAAATCTCCTAACCTCCAGTATACCTATAATTGTAAATCTGTGAAGTATATCATAGTTCAAATGTGTAAATCCCATCTTGATGTACAGAATTGTATTACTGCTGGTATATTGTAGTGCTTCAAAACAATGGTGATGAATGTTTCTAAAGTGCACATTTTGCAGAACCAGTTTGCGATTGTTCTTTTGAATGTCCATTCCTGGCTGCTCTCTGGACACAGCCTTTGTTTAGTGATACCCCTCACAGGAGGCTAGTTTCAACTTGGATCACCCACAACAGGGAAACAGGGAGGTGTGGGGTTTTGCACTGGCTGACATCGTCCCAGCTGGGAGTGTGATCTGGGAGGGCACCTCTGGAGCTCTCTTTGGGAGGAGCGGAGCTCCCCTCGACCATCAATGTGAGAATGTACTTTTGACAAGGGGGAGCGGGGGTGGTTCCTGCATCGGGCATGCCTCGTTGTGATTTTGGTCAATTTGTTACAGAGATTATGTTAGGAGATGCTCTATTTTCCACCAATTTTTAGGAAATTTCTCAAGGGGAGAGGCCTTCTGAGAAATGTCGGATTTGTTCATTGCACTCGCGTGCATGCCTGGGTTCGTTGGCTGGTCTTGCGCCCCCCCTTTCAAATTCCACCAGCCGCCACGGTCCTATCTGCGACCGCGAGAGTCGCAGGGCCCTGCAGCCATACTGGCATTGGCCTAGAAGCTCCGAGGCCCCACCTTCCCACAAAGTGGAACCACGACACCAGTTTCTGGCACAATCCTGAATCCGTTTTAAAACCCTGAGCCTCACAAGTGAACCTATCCTTAAAAAAATTCTTCTAACTATAACCCCAGCTGCGCCCTGAAATCGTCCTTCAAAAACCTGCCCTACAGCCCTCGACTCACTGCAGCCCAGTCACGCACACGACAGTAGCACCGCCTTTGGGAGGAAACTCAAAGTCCCTTTTCTGAATCCCACCTGCACACACTCCACCCAACCAGAAAGCGCCTTGAGGCAATTTGTTCAGAACAGGTAGGCAACGTAGGTCCATACATCCATTAACTGGAAGCTCACCTTCGCTTTGTTGAGCAACATTAGAATTCGAAGGCGGTGCTCCCAAAGGAAAGTAGGGTTGGGGAAACCCACATGGGTTCACCAAGGCTGCGCCTGCGTAGTGTTGAATTCAGCTCGTGCCTCTTTAACCCACTACCCTTTTATCCCTCCCTTGCCTGTCCCTGCTTCCCCCTTAATGCCCGTTTTCCGACTTTCTCTTTATCTCTTCTTTCCCGTTTGTCTCACTCTTGCTCGCGGTGAATTACTGATGGAAAAATAAGTGCTGGTGGCCCACACTAGCAGCCACCGGCTCAAATTAAGCACTGCAAACTCACCAACTGCCCCCAGAGCCCCACCCTCTCCGTCCGTCCCACAACTGTACGACTCGCCACATAGTTACAGGCACTAACTCGTTCGCACTGACCTCCATTCCCTCCTCGGTATCTGCCGGTTCCAGTCTCCACAGCTCACCTCTGCTTTGATGCTTTTTTCATCCGCGGAGGTGCAGCTGATTGGCTCCGCCTGGGGTTGCCCGGTTACCACAGGTAACCCTGGTTTCACCGTCCTCGTGCTCCAAAATCCCCTCCTGGCAGTGGAAGCGCAGCCAGTTGTAAACAACGCAAACACTTCACCAATCACTTGTGCCACGCTGGTGGGCAAAGTCCAGCCGCTATATTCCAATCTGACTGACTCGGACCCAGCTGTGCCAACCTTTCAGTGGCGAGCAAATTCCATAAGCACCGGAGAGCAGCAAAGCTTGGCAGCAGAGGGATAAAAAAGAACTAACGCCTCCAGCAAACACGCCGTTACATCAACGGTACTGCAAACTTGCTACGAAGTGTTTCGTACCAAAAATATCGGCATACAGATCAAATTAAAAAAAAAAGCAGGCAGCAAAATCTGTTTAAGGTGACACTAAGAATCGAAAAGAAGAGAATAGAATAGAAGTCCCGTATCGTAAAAAAGAAGGAGGCAGAAGATCCCATGTCAGCTGTGAGCAGTCCAGCCAGACTCGAGATCTTAGCTTCGCGTTGCTTTCTGGTACATGTAGTTCTGATTCAGTTTTTATGTACGCAAGACTCCGAGTACCTGAAAGCAACTCTACGTTGCTCTCCGGTGTAAAATCATATGCTGTTTGGGCCTCGGCCGGGCTCTATTTTGACCACCATTTTAAATTCCAGGAAGCTGCCAACGGGGACTTGGTTCATAGTACAGCCCTGTAGCAGGCTGGGTATCCGCTCCGCCTGTGTCACGCCTCAGCCGGACACCTGGCGAAAACCGCCGCCAGGCTTCAGTAACCTGTACCATAGAGGGCTGCCGTGCACTTGTCTGCTCCATCACGCGGGCCAGGGCCGAAGCTCGCAGGGTTTACTCAGCCGCACAGCTGTGATTCAATAGCGGCCCCTCTCACCTGCGCTCGAGTCCGGAGTCTGCAAACAACGGGCGAGCAAGAGAAGGGCATGCTTATTTCACCTCTTGTGTGTTAGGAAACTTGTGCTTCTGTCACTACTACAGAGCATGAGTGCGCGCCCCTGTGGGACACAGTACAGTGCTGCTGCCTCAGGCAGCCTGCCTGTCTATTCTGTGTGTGAGGAACACATGTTTTTAGGTCTTGCCTACCAGACAACACAAGCCTGTCTGTTGCTAGATGTACTGTCAGCTAAAGCCAGGGGCGGTGCGTCCGTTGGGGCGTAGCCCCCCCCCCGCCTGCAGCTCCCTCGGCGTCTTTGAACCTAAGTAAACTGAATCAGTTTACTTAAGTTCAAAGAGCCGAGGGAGAACTGACAATCATGTCAGTCAGCATGACGTCGGACCGCCCACCCCTTCAGAGTCTGAAGGGGGTGGGCGGTCCTGCGTCATGTTGACTGACATGATTGTCAGAGGGACCAGGGGCAGCAGGCAGCACTGCAGCACAAGTGCGCATGAGTGGGCAAGGGCACCAAATTTTCGCGCCGTGCCCAGTCATGCGCACTTGTGTGTGCACTGGCTTAGAGCATGCCCATTAGGAGAGCGAGGGGCTCAACCCTCGGTCTCCTAATGGGCAGGCGGGCGAGAGGTAACCGTAGCCTAAGCCAATCCTGGCGCTGCCAGCAGCGCCAGGATTGGCTGAGAGGGGCTGTAGGCAGGGCCAAGCGGAGTCGGACCCGAGGCGGCGCGGACGGCGGACCTCCTCAGGGTCAGGTAGGATTTATTTTCTATTTTTTCTTTTAATCCCCCGGGCCCCTGGCAGTGGCACAACCCCACCCGCCCCCCCCCCCCCCCCCGCGAGCCGCGTCTGGCGGGCGGCATTGTATAGAAATAAGGAGCATAACAAGGAAGAGAAAGTGGGTGACGGCTCGGGAAATATAAGAAACGAAAGATCAGACTGCAGAAATGAGGGAAGGAAAAGAGAGTGGAAGGAGGAGCTATAACGAAAATGGTACAAGAAAAGCCAAGGCAGAAAGTGTGAACGCATGAAGGGCGAGGGGAGAGCATGGCTAAGGAGAGAGCAGACCTGTCAAAATGAATAGGAGAAGCGAACACAGGAGTGGGAGTGAGCGACAGAGAGAGCATCGGGGATTCTTCTGCTCGAGAAGGACAGAAGGGAGGTGAGAAAAGCATGAAATCGGTCTCTAGGCGAAATCTGGTTAGGCCGCGACACTGCTCCGACCGCATCTTTATTACATTTACAGCGATTACAGGACAGGCTGCCGGCGAAGACTCTCGAGCAGCTCCTTCCTCACGAGCAGGCTGGTCACGACGAGGAGCCCTGCTCGAGAACATCATGGTGACAAAGGTAAGTGATTACGTGAAAGCGAGTCACGACCCACCCCCACAACAACCTCCTAATTAATTACAGGGGCACTGTTGTTGTTTATTTTAGTGTTTTTGTTTTTGTCTCTGCGTCTGCTGCCTGCTTTGCTGCGATAATTACTGACGTCACTCCAGGCTGGGGGTGACTTTGATTTTGTGCTGTGGGCCGTGGCGGTAGTTGTTGGGGGCGGGAGGGCTTAGGGGCCCTGCCCTGGTGGCGTACGTTGGTTTCGTTTGTTGGGCAATGGGCTGCAGTTTGAGGCCCTGCCGGCTGCCGTGAAGTAATTTCTACATCTTTGGAGTCGCACTTCTTTCGCCTACTGAATGTTCATTCGTGTTTCTCATGTCTTTTTACTCTCCGCAGTCATGCACTGTCTGTTCCTTTATGGTTTTCGCCGTCCTAGCACTTTGTTTCTCTCGCGTAGCTATCTCTTCCTTCCTCCACCCCTCTGTCCCTGGCCACCTGTCTTTCTTTGTCCCTTCTTTCTTGCCTGCCCCTCTCACAAATCTCTCCATCAGTCTCCTTCAATCGATACCTCTTACATCACTGCTTTCTTTCCTCACTCTCTCCTACTCCGACCTTGTCTCCTTTTCTGCCACCTTCTAATTTACTCCCCTCTCGCTTCCTCTGTTCCTCTTACTCAGCACTCCATTTTTCTTTCCCTTTCTCCCCAACTCTAATCTTTCTTCACTTCCCATTTTCTCTGGTTCACTAGCAAATTTTTTATCGGGCATCTGCAGTCCTTCTCTCGTTCACTCTATGGTCTCTGCGTGTTAATGTGTGTACACGCGCCTGTGCACATATGTGACATATCTACATGCACACACAAACATATTTCTCAACTTCTCTCCTCTCGTGCACAGTAAAAGCAACAAATTCATGCTAATGTAAAAGCGACTCCTTTCTGTAGTTCAGCCCACTGATTAAATGATTCCCCAATTATTCCTTTCACGTTACCCAGCGCCTGCCTCAGAACCATCCCAGGGTATATAACACAAGACGTGCTGCACAATTTGTGGTGGAAAAGAAGGCCTCTCTATTTAAAACACCAAAAACGGGTGAAAACACCATTCATTGGATTTTAACGATGCAATTGTTCATACCACTCAAAATGAGTGCAAATTCAGAACATTTTGAAGCAGGGCTACTATTTGTGCATTTTTTCAAGTTATCCCCTTCCATTACAACCCCGCTTCATCAACAAGCACGCACACATGCACAGCGACGATTCTTCACCACAGTACTGCAGTTTTTCTCATCTTTACACTTGCATTGTTTATACGGCAGCTCTTTGAACTTTTCCCTGTCCCTCAGCCTCATGTGCACTTATTTCCATGGTAAGAAGGTTTTGAGGGCCGCGTTGGGCCGGTGCTCCTGCGATGTGGGGCAAAATAAAATGTAATAAGAAAAATGCTTGAAGGCCTCAGCTGCCGGACCGACACGTCACTAAATAGACAACTTCCTTGCTCACTGCAGCTGAACCAGGGCCTCGTATCAACACAGGGAACTTCTGAGCATTTCAGGGTAACCAGCAGAGCTTTAAACAGAGCAGAGTTATCCGTTTGTACAGATGCATATGTGGGAGAGTGTGTCTGAGAGTTTGTGTGTATCCATTGCCTGAACGCGGCTTTTGTGTGTGTGCGGTGCACTTTTTCACGTGACAGTATATTTATGTGTACATTAGAGTGCGTGGATGTTTTAGCGTGTGTATTTGCATGTTTCGTTGGGGCTGTGAGTGTGCGCCTGTGTGTGTCTGTGTATTAGTCCACTTGTTTCTGTTACCATTATGTACAGGGGCACTTTTTGAAAACCTTGCATGCTCCATCGCTTGTGGATTTAATGTCAACTGATTTACGAGTCCATGCCTGCAAAAGCTGGAGTGGGCAGTGAATGCACTGTTGCTAACAGTCGATTACATTCAGTCCAGTGTGCGGCCACTAATTGACATAAAAACACTATGAAAGGATAATCCACACATAAGGGCCAACATCACTTCATCTACCAAGGGATTGATGACTTCCTCATTCTTAAATCATGTCCCCTCCAAATTCCAGTGCCCTGATGACCAGAAATGCTGCATTTTGATGTTGCCAGCTAGGTTCACGCTTTATAAATACCAACACAATCTTTATGCAAATACAGTATTGGTTTTAAGTTGACCACCTGCTGGGTGTTACAGCAGTAGCAGAGTGTGTTCTCCTTTCCCTGTGTTTGCACAAGGTCTGCTCTTCATGGAATCGCAGAATGTTGTGACACTCAAGAAATGTGGCATCCGACCATGAAAGATCAGACAATGACCATGCTCGGCCCGTTCCATCCACAATTTAAGCAATTAAAAGTGCTTTCCAGAGTTATTAACTTTTCTACTTGACCTGGCTGCTTTTGTTACATCAACTTGCTCTGCTAGCCTCACAGTAGAAATGTATCATCCCAGTGTCCGATATTAAAGCATTGGTAGTGTTCAGCACATTAACAGATGTGTTCAATTTCCGAGGCTGGACTGCTCCAATGGAGCAGGGTCAAGACTGATTTGCATATGTAGTAGAATTAGAGGGCATGGAATGGGAACAATACCACTTAAAGAAATGATTGCCATCGCTAATTTTGTAATATTTTCATTTTCTGCATTTCTTACAGCCTGAGGATGGGCCCATGTTTGGACAGTTGGACAGAGAGGGGTTGCATAGAACCCAACATTCTTTTCTGCTTTTCACAGCCTCGGGGTATAAGGAAACTATTCTATTTTTACAAAGTAGTTAAGGGCCATGACTATGTATGTGCTCTTTCACAATTGTTTTATTAACCTTCTGGATTTCTCAAATTTGCTTGAAAGTGCACCATTTGCCCACTCTTTTTTCAAAATTTTCTCTTGGGAGGATACCCCCAAACCCCTCTTATGCTGGTCTGGCATGCTCGCTAGGCTCAATTGCCATACTGCACTCAGCCACAACTTTTACGCCCCACCACTTTCAAATGTCACCAGCCACCACTGGCTAAAGCCCGCCCATTGGCTAGCTTACCATGTGTTGGTTTTATTGTCACTGTCCTTTCCTTGCTTGTTGCTCATTGGCCTGTGTGGGCCTCACTTCCCAGTTTTAGCTGTCTGTAGGCAGAAGCCTGCTGTGGACCACCGTGCTTCAAGTGGGATGAAAAAGGTGGGTGGATCGCTAAAAGGAGCGTGGCCTAAGTAACTAAAGGCGTGGCTTAAACCATGTGAACTATACTGTGCTTTACACAGCATCCGGCCTGACATTTAGGTGCTTTTGTGAGTTTTCTGTTAGTGCATCCAGATATATCACTCATCAACAACAAACATATGCCTAAAACCAGCCAGACCTATTGGCTTTGTGAGTGCTTGTTCGCAGTTTGATGTAAATCAGTGGCAATGACTTTGTTGTAAATAATTAGAATTGGTAATTATAAATGGTACATACGTGACCCTCACTCTGTGAACACTGAGGGGATGCCAAGGATTGAATGGGCATGTAATCTGAACACTGTTAAGGCCCACTGACTCACACTGCCTTCAGCCTGAGGTCCAAAGCTCTCAACACTGCCCCACTGTGAAATGAACACCCTCACACAACCAGAACCCACCCGGACACCTTAATGCGACTCAGCTCACATGTACCATACAAGCATTGGAAAAGCCAATAGCTCAACCTTCAAGAACAGAGACCTTTAGGCTCTGCTAATACTTAGTCAAGTCAATTCCTATTCCAATCCAAAATTCAATTAAAGGAAGAATTCTTACAAATGTTAACTCATTCAAAGTCCGTACTTATGCAAAAAATGCAATCTATATAAAGTGGCATATTGATAAAAACATTGGCAAAGCCAATAGGCCCTAAAGGAAAGACCTATTGGTTTTGCAAGGCTCGTTTTTCTACTGAAGTACACAATGGCTGAGTACCTTTCAGGTGGACTGGTATACAGGGATTGGAAGACGTATGTACATGGTATTCCTATAGCGCGAACCTAGCCAAAAGGCAGAGGAGCTCTAACGAGAGTCTAAGGCAAGCATACAGTCAACAAGTGATAGGAGAGGTAGCTGGATTCTGGGAGCAGAAGGGTACTATTACTGTAAGTACACACTTACCTCACACATAACACCCAACAGAACAAGTTAGACAAAGCATCTCACATGCATACAAACACCACAGACATGCCCTCGAGTCGGTTATCACAATGCCACCAACAACACTCAATACCAAGCAATAAAGCCATTAGACAGACCTTATTTTATTTAATTATTTCTGACACGTGGTATAGCGCACAACTCACTCCCAGAGGAGTATCTCAGTGCTACACTGCTCCTGACAAGGATAGACATTCTAAAACAGCCACGTTTTTAACATCTTAAAGGTAGTGATATCTGGGCAGGAACGAAAATGAAGAGGATGTTTATTCCAGTAATATGTGGCTGCATAAGAGAAAGATCTGCGCACACATCCAACACATTTCAGGTATGACTTATAGACGGCTGTCATTCAACTTCCAATAGAGTATGTCACCTTACAATACATATCAGACGATCTTGGCCAGAAATGCCAATTTAGAGAACAGTGTGCAGTGTAATCAGGATAAGCAATGGACGCCAGTGTACAAGCACACTCACATATATTCATGCACGCAACATTACTGCAAGCTTCCCTCACATACAGATCTCTGCAAGCAGAAAAAGCAGCATGGTGGGCTTCCCTCACTCACTATGGTGGAGGAGGACGTGTCCTCAGGAGTACAAGCTTTCCTCAAATACACATTACAGGTATAACACAGGCTGCCGCAGTGCATGCTTTCCTCACTCTCACAGCACATGTACAGTACAGGCAGAAGTAGTGCAAATTTCACAAACAAGTGCATCATGGACAGTCACAGGACAAGGTTTCTTCACACACAACAAAAGCAGCGGCAGTGCAATTTCCCTCACATGGCCAAGAGAGGCACAGTACCGGTTACAGTAGTGCAAGCTTCCCTCACACACAGCCCACGTTTACCTGGGTGACCACCATGACAGGGTCCGGATAGTGTAGAGGACGAAGTGCCATGATGGCGGCGAGAGGGAACACGCACAGTGGCACGGGAGATTTAGGTGCAGAACCTCTTAGCATTTTGACTTGTTTGGCTGAGCTTAAAATGGAATACATGGCCTGGTGCGATTTGCTCTGTATTATTAAAAATATGTGTGGAATTCCCCTTCAGCACAAGGGACATGCAGCAACACATATGCTGTCTTGCAGCACTTGACGCATGGAGGCTGGGGCATTTTACGTATCTGATGTATATAGTTGGGGGGCCTATTAAACTATTTGATAATACTCTTGAGTGCTTCAGTTAGTTGATTGTGTAATCTTAAGTTCAGTCAGCGTTTGCTATCGCCACATAAATCTTTTGAATGATCACCGAGTTAATCATTCATAGGCAGCAGAGCAGTCTCTGGGTTTAAACGTATTTTATTTTATTTTAGTTATTGTTCTTAAACAGTCTGTCTCAGACTTCTTTGGAGGAGGAGCGGGTAGGAGAGGTGAAAAGCGTCAAGGAAAGGAGGGCTTGCAAACGTTATTGCTCCTCAGAGTCAAGACATGAGCTGAGGCGAGTACCAAAGTTTGTTAGAATATGGGGAGGTTTCAGTTCTCTACTGAGCTTTTCTGGTCTTCCTCGGGCCGCAGGAGCATGATGATGAGTACCACAAGGTAAAGCACAACAGAGCTCGTAGGTTTCTATCTTCAAAAGGTTCTTATCATACCAACAGGGACAGAGTATGCCTAGAGTCGTCAACCAGAGGCTTCTAGATAGCTGGCACAGCACTTTGCCTGAGGACAGAATACGCAAAGGTAGCCAACCTGAGGCTTCTGGATGGCTGGCACAGCACTCTGGATGGGGGCAGAGTACGCAAGGGTAGCCAATCTAAGATCAAAACAAAAACAAAATCCTCCTAACCACACTCCCTACATTATGTAGCATGTACTCATGTAGGCAAGTGCTTCAGCACCCCACATAGGAGTAGTAAGCACTACATGAAAGCTGCAATACAATACCATACAATACAACCTGAGGCTTCTGGATGGCTGGCACAGCACTCTGGATGGGGACAGAGTATGCAATTATAGGCAACCTGAGGCTTCTGGATGGCTGGCACAGCACTCTGGATGGGGACAGAGTATGCAATTATAGGCAACCTGAGGCTTGTGGATGGCTGGGACAGCACTCTGGATGGGGACAGAGTATGCAATTATAGGCAACCTGAGGCTTGTGGATGGCTGGGACAGCACTCTGGATGGGGACAGAGTATGCAATTATAGGCAACCTGAGGCTTGTGGATGGCTGGGACAGCACTCTGGATGGGGACAGAGTATGCAATTATAGGCAACCTGAGGCTTGTGGATGGCTGGGACAGCACTCTGGATGGGGACAGAGTATGCAATTATAGGCAACCTGAGGCTTCTGGATGGCTGGCACAGCACTCTGGATGGGGACAGAGTATGCAATTATAGGCAACCTGAGGCTTCTGGATGGCTGGGACAGCACTCTGGATGGGGACAGAGTATGCAATTATAGGCAACCTGAGGCTTCTGGATGGCTGGCACAGCACTCTGGATGGGGACAGAGTATGCAGCTGATAATGCCTAGTAAAGGACAATGTAGACCGTAGTCAGTGACACTGCCAAGCCCTCTTGACCACCACAGGTAATGGCATGGACAAGTTTATTTTGGTGAGTTCTGCTAGCCAAAACAGAGCTTAACTACTGGAATATTATTCCACTAACCACACAGGTAGAAGAGAGTTGGGGGCATATGATTTTATGATCAGTGGAGCTAATTGCATGCCTAATGCACATAGCTGTACTTCATCCAGGGATGCAAACGATTCTTCTAGTACATTCTTATTGTGATCTGTAATGTTATCTCTCACCCAATACACCATCAGGCAACATACAAATGTCGTCTTAATATTGAAGTGGGTGAAAACAGGGATTCCTGCCCAAATCGTAAACACATGTGGTATTAGTGAATATGTTCCCAGGTCCAGAACCTCCAGGTCAAACCTGGAGGAATTTGCCCCCCAAAAAGGGTAAGGAATTCGGAAATGCAATGCGGAAATCGGTCCAATAACACTGATTTCAGTTATTCTCTATTCGATAGGGACTCCATTGAGGACAACTGGTAATTCCACAAGATAAGCACCCTAGTTCTTTATTATTAATCTGAAACTTCAGTTTTGATAGTGCCAAGGGGACTGGCTGAATTGCTCACATTCAGAGAGTTTGCACTTGATTTGTGAATCGAGTTTAGGGATGTGCATTAGCTGGCGCTTGGGAAGGATGGTTGTCTTATATGACCAGGGCAAAAGGGATCCATTACCATACAGCCCATTGCACGGTTAAAAAGCTGCCAATGGTGAGTCAGGAATTCCTCGTAGAAACCAAACAGACTGGCTTTGAGGAAGCTCGGGCACAGTGCACATCAATAATTTGCCCCCTTTGTCCCCATAATTTAACAATCTAATATCTAACAAATAGTGCATCGAACATATAACATTTTAGTCCATTGATGTGAAAAATGTGCTGTTAAATGCTTCAGCGCTTTCTTGGGTGCAACCACAACCACCCTCCCTCCTCCAACCCATGTACTTTAGTAGGATTTATGGCCGACCCAATAATGAGTTACATTTAAATAGTTGCCTTTGACGTGATACATCATCTCAGATATTGACGTGAGATGTTCCAAATATTGAGGATACGAGAACAGAAGAGACTAGCTTCATAAAACAATCTCTGTATTCCTTAATTTGTGTTTTATTGCATAGCAGCTACGACTGGATGTTTGGAAATGCTTGTATTATTTTTAAAAAGTAGGCAAAGGTATTGACTCAAATAGTCACTAGTTTGCAGTGTCATGAACACCAAGTAGCTAAATATGAACGTATGCTTCATATATGAACATGTATATTGTCTGTGTATATTTATAGGCATAAATTGTGCCATAAGCATAGCAACATTTGCACGTCCAGTTCTATCAGAAAATTGCCTTTTTCATGTATGTTTTTGTTTTGTCGTCAATAGACATATTGACAGATCATATTGTTTGTAATTAGACCACATTGCTCGTACTTCTGATTTCAAGCCATGTGTATAGATGCAAAAGGGAATCCAGCATACTTCAAATGGTGTCTGGTGTACATTAGGATTCACATAAAGCCAATATAAAGCAGGCCTTTACCTGGACTGGTGGATGTACTGACAGGGGAAGGGAGGTACATCGAAGAATCGTCTTCAGAAACGCCATCGGAGGTGTGCTCTGGAGAGTGGACCTCTTCTGGTATGGTCGTGGTGTGCTCTGCTGCTTGAGTATGACAGTCTGTACCTGCAGAAGCTATCTTGGTGGTGGTGGCATTGACCGTTGATTCTCTTTCTATCGCTGAAACATAGACGAAGCATCATATTTAGTCAGAGTCTTTTAGAGTGGAAAGCGAGTAACCCATAAGCTTCTCTGCTGGTAATTCTTGAGATATAGAAATAATCAGGAGACATCTGACATCAGCAGCATCTACATAATGTGGTAGCTGAAAAGGCATGTCGTATCCACCCAATCGCCTCATTCTATTCTTACCACACTTTATTAATGTCTGTGTTGTCAATTTCTTTGGGGGAGAGTTTGTAACAATACCCTGTCGCTGACACTGTCTCTGTGACTCTCCCCCTTGCCTCTGGTCTGTCAGCCCGTCACAATATGTGAATTTCTTCTCTTCCATTTGTTGCCCTTCTGTCATGCCATCAGAAATTGCCTGTCTGGTGAACAGGCATGTAAGTCTAACGCAACCTTCAAAGGTGACTTGTGAAGTACAAGATGAATCTTACAGAGTGCTGCCACTTTTTGTCCATTTGAACCAGGGTTGGTAACTTCTGTGATTGGTAATGGTCTACAAAACAAGGATCAGATTTGTTACAGGGCCCACAAATCCCACAAATCATTTATATGTTGATAGGGGTAGGATTTTGTTGACACACACCAAAGATTTTTAATATTTCAGGAGATAAAGGAGCTAATTGGGGATTACAGGATATCATTCTAGAATGGTAACTACAGGTGAAGTTTAAAAGAGGTTGGTTGGACAAAGAATTAACAGCTTTGTTGCAGGCAAACTCAGCAGTGAGGAACAAATTCACATGGTTGTTTTACCACCAAGGGGGCTATTCACAAACTGAACTGTGTAGTACATTTAGTAGCACTACAGTAGTACTTACTACTAATGCACTACAAAATGCCATTCACAAATATACGTGCAGAGGTCACTGCTTCCACCTCTCCTATCTGTTATGTGCAAAGGTCTCCACCCCGACTGCGGACATTTCTGCACACGTACGCTTACGTTCCAGTAGCAAATGTGGGAGCGACAGGGGGACTGGCTGGAAAATGGGGACTACTTACTACTAAAGTGGAGGGGTTTAGGGAGGAGTAATGGTGTGTACAAGGGAGGAGAGGGGAGGGCTCTAGGGACGGGCAGGGAATGGGTTTAAGGAGGAGCATTCACCCACCTAAAAAAGAGTATGCACACTACTATTCACAAACTGCTCTGCTATAGTTACTACAGCCAAAAAGGACCCATAACAGCCATAATGTACTCCAGGTCAGAGCTGGAGTAAGCTCAGCACCAGTAATAACCGCTCATAGGTACTGCAACACTCAATCATAGAAAATAATGGAGGTAGGGAATTAAAATAAATCCACATAGGGAATGTTCAAATAAATTAATTTATTTAAACTTATAAAAAATATAGGTTCATTTTAATTTTAAAAATGCAATTTAATTTATACACAAATATGATTTTATTTAAATAAATAATAACCTTTTACAATTAAAAAATAAAAATAACTTAAAAAAAGTAATTAAATTAATTCAACGTAATTCTGTACACAATGTTTAGTAATTTTAAATACATAATAAATAAATATAAACATTTTAATTTGAATGGGTATTATTTTTTTAAATATCTTTAAAAGTAAATTTATATACTTAGATTAATTTAAAATGTTTTTAATAATGCTGTAGTATGTTTTAAATGAGCCTACATTTAAAATTAAACTGATACATACAGTTAATTTACATAAATATTTAACTTACAAATATTTTAAAATATTGTTTTAAACTTTGATTAACATTTCAACACTTCTCTATAGTTTGCCTCAAGGAAATTTCTGCAATGATTATAGCGGTTTCCATCATCACAAATGGTTGTAAAGTCACTATTAGTATTAACTTCAAAGTCACTAATATGACATTTTTTCTGACTACATTCCCTATTTCAAAGTGTGGTGACATGAAAGTCTATACTTTTGAGTAACTTTACACTCGTAAGTGATGACTAGCCAAAAGTAGTAAAGTTACTCAAAAGTGTAAGAGTAAACTTGTACATGTAGATTTACTTTCTTGTAAGTCTACCTTGGTGAATAGGCCCCCAGATTGGTAAAGCAGTAAAATATTGGCCAACAATATCTTTCATATTTCTATTCACTTGAAAAAACACTCACTATGCACTAATTCGCCTAAGGTGTGTTGCAACATCATGCAGAGCCAATGCTTCCATAGGTTTGTCATGGAGGTTGAACTAACCACTTGCTGTTGAAAGTTAACTGAGTGGCATTTAGGAGAGTGTTCAGTCATAATGGCCAAATGAAGTACGGTGTTACAGCATGCAGCAAAAGAGTCTGCTGCTTCTTCATGCCCTAACTGATCGAAAGAGCTCACAGGAGTTAATAAAGATGGCATAGCTTTAGGATTAATGTGTTCCTATTTCACAAGACTGAGCACATTGCTATTTGCTGTTTTTTGTAGATTATCAACATGAAGCCTGGGCAAAATGTAAATTACATCAGTGTAATTTGGGAATTTCGCATTATGCTTGCTATGCAAAATTCCTGAAATTATACCATTACGCCACTTCACGTAATTATGCGCCATTCTCAGTAAAAATTTACAGTGAAAGTACAATTTACTGTAAAACTTTACAGCGAATCCATGGGAACAACAGTATGCTAGGGCCTATTACTTGTGGTGCTTTTGTGGTTTTTACAATTTTTTTGTAGTGCAAAATGCATGTATTTGCATCATAAATTGACAGGAGGACGCATATTGTGCTAAAATATGGTGCTAAATAACTGATGTGCATTTTCTGTAATTACATGTCATTTTGTCAAAATGTTTCATAATTACGTAAAAACAAACTACACAAATTATGCACACCCCATATCAATATGGGATAAACCAAGGATTACATTTAATCAACAGCTATTTTGGGGATGAAACACATTGTTTATGACTGTTAGGTTTTGGAATTTAACAAATATTAGAAAATCTATTTATGATTATTTGGGGCCACCAGTATCCTATGTGCATAACTGGCTTCATTACATGACTGAAATAGAGCTAGGTATATAAAATGATTTAAAAACAAAAAAAGATGGATGTGTATAATTTGCTTTGTTGTTAGTGTGACATAGATAAAATAATAATAGAAATTGATAGATAAATATGAGAAAATGAAGAAATCTATTACAATTAAAATAAATTGGAGCGAAGAGAAATAAAAAAGTAAACAGTGGATACATAGATATTCGTTATTAATGATTCCAGAATTATAATAGGGCAGAGTTATGGTTGGGGTATGGGGGGATTCGGGGTGGGGTGAGAGTTGTTTGAAGGTCTAGAGCTGTCAATATAAGGATGGTAAAAGTTAGGGTTTTCATTAGTCTAAAGGTTAAGGCTCCGATTAGGCTTAGATTTGTGAAAGGCTTAGCATCACCGCTAATTTTGTTCTTGTGCTTATGTTCTAAGTTAGGGTTGTTATGTGTAGGGATATGCCACTGGTTAGCATGAGGTTAGTGTTGTTATAGTTGAGGATAGCATGAGCCTGTTGGCAGGCATTATGTTCATTCAAGTATTCTTCGTAATAGTTTTAAATGCCTGTCAATGTAATGTAAAATGTATTTTTCTTTGTAGGCCTTGATTCTGAGTTGATCATTTTTCCTATCCCTGCCCAAACTCCTGTTTGCATGGGGGTTACAGTTTGATGGTATTAACTGCATCTGGTAATTACCTGGTGCGTTAAATACCTCAATCTTTGTTAAATATCAGTAGGTAAAACCTACTAGAAATTTACAAGGAAAAAGTGTACAGTATTTAAATTATGATTTACAAAACAGAGATAAACAAGGGCTTTACCCAGAGTTGTGGAAGCACTAAATGGGGAAGAGCGGTAAATTGAGACATCACTTTTGGCAATACCACCATCTGCATCGTCTGGGGAGTGGACCTCAACCGGCACAGTCGGTGTGTTGCATGTTGATCCACTGTCTGTCGGTGAAAGAAGGAAGTAGTAACATATTTATGCAGGGTCTTTTGGATTGGAAAGCAAAATCATTTAGTGTCCATCACACAGACCTTTTATAGCATATGATAGCAGAAGAATCCAGTCATATCCACCCAATTCTATCCTTAACACACAGATCAAGATATCTCTTCAGTTTTACCATTGCTTGTACAATCCAATTATGATAGGATTCCGGAATTTCATTAAAGCAAAATAGATTAGCTTATGTTTGACTACAGTAGTATTGAGATGTAGGTCTTGAGTTTTACATCTGTATTGAGTCATCGCTCTTGAGTCTTTTAGGTATTGGGTTTTACATTTCCCTTATCTCAAATTGTAAATATGTCTATATTCATGTTGTTCATGTTTCCTATCCCTGCGCAAACTCCTGTTTGCACGGGGGTTAGAGTTGGATGGAATTAACTGCACCAGGTAATTACCTGGTGCTTTAAATACCTCAATCTTTGTTAAATATCGTTAGGTCAAACCTGCTAGAAATTAATAGGGAAAAAGTGTACAGAATTTAATTTAGGATTTACAAAACAGAGATAAACAAAGGCTTTACCCAGAGTTGTGGAAGCACTGGATGGGGAAGATCGGTAAATTGAGACATCACTTTTGGCAATACCACCATCTGTATTGTCTGGGGAGTGGACCTCTTCTATCACTGCCGGGGTGTGCTCTGTTGCTTTTTTAGGGTAGACTGTACCCGCTGTAGTTTTCTTCGAGACAAAAGCATTGCTTGGTGATCCACTGTCTGTTGCTGAAATAAGGAAGAAGTAATATTTTTATGCAGGGTCCTCTGGATTGGAAAGCAAAACCATTTGGTGTCCATCACATAGACCTTTTATAGAGTATGATAGCAGAAAAATCCAGTCATATCCACCCAATTCTATCCTTAACACACAGATCAAGATATCTCTCCAGCTTCACCATTGCTTGTACAATCCAATTATGATAGGATTCCGGAATTTCATTAAAGCAAAATAGATTAGCTTATGTTTGACTACAGTAGTATTGAGATGTAGGTCTTGAGTTTTACATCTGTATTGAGTCATCGCTCTTGAGTCTTTTAGGTATTGGGTTTTACATTTCCCTTATCTCAAATTGTAAATATGTCTATATTCATGTTGTTCATGTTTCCTATCCCTGCGCAAACTCCTGTTTGCACGGGGTTAGAGTTGGATGGAATTAACTGCACCAGGTAATTACCTGGTGCTTTAAATACCTCAATCTTTGTTAAATATCGTTAGGTCAAACCTGCTAGAAATTAATAGGGAAAAAGTGTACAGAATTTAATTTAGGATTTACAAAACAGAGATAAACAAAGGCTTTACCCAGAGTTGTGGAAGCACTGGATGGGGAAGATCGGTAAATTGAGACATCACTTTTGGCAATACCACCATCTGTATTGTCTGGGAGTGGACCTCTTCTATCACTGCCGGGGTGTGCTCTGTTGCTTTTTAGGGTAGACTGTACCCGCTGTAGTTTTCTTCGAGACAAAAGCATTGCTTGGTGATCCACTGTCTGTTGCTGAAATAAGGAAGAAGTAATATTTTTATGCAGGGTCCTCTGGATTGGAAAGCAAAACCATTTGGTGTCCATCACATAGACCTTTTATAGAGTATGATAGCAGAAAAATCCAGTCATATCCACCCAATTCTATCCTTAACACACAGATCAAGATATCTCTCCAGCTTCACCGTTGCTTGTACAATCCAATTATGAAAGGATTCCGGAATTTCATTAAAGCCAAATATATTAGCTTCTGTTTGACTACATCAGTATTGAGTTGTAGGTCTTGAGTTTTACATTTCTCTTCTCTGAAATTGTAAATATGTCTACTGTTCAAGCTTGACTACACAGGTGGATAATCAGATAAAAAGGGTGTTTCAGCCAAGTCGACACCTAGGAGTTTTGGGAATTAGGAGGGAACTTGGGGTTCAGAGGTCAGACATGCTTGAGGATCTGAAGGAAGAAACAATGTACTGAAGGCTTAATCTGTGTGTGACCTGGTAGTGAGAAGCACTCACAACTGCTTGTGGAGGGTTGACCTCACAGACAGGACAGACAAGAGGATGAAGACTAAAGTGATGCTTGAGTGTGAAGGCCAGAGACTAAAGACTGTCAGGAGACTGAACACGGCGTGTAGTTGACTAGATCATAAAAGTGAGAGAGAATGATATTCAAAGCATAGCCGCATGTCGCCCCGAGTGTACGAAGTGTTACTTTTGATCAACAACTCCTTCCTCTCCTACGCACCACAGCAGCATGAACAAAACAAAACAAAGGGGAGTGAATAACATGAAGTAAGACCTTGCTCATGATGCAATTAACTACTGCAGATCAACATTTCAGATATTTATAACAACCTCTTGCTTGCCCTTTCTGCCCCAAAAAGAGAAATGTTTCCTGTTTATTTTTTATCAGCTACTTGGAGGTTCACAGATATACAACGTCAAAGTATCTTTGATGCTGTGGGAAGAGTTTGAGCAGGAGAAATACCAGTGGTTATGGGTGTATTTTGTAGCATTTATTTTATCCTTTTCGAATCAACACATTTTCAACTTTAAACCTGCTGCATTCTAATCCTGACTTTGGCATGTGACTAAAATCGCTACATTTCCCTTATCTCAAATTACAAATATGTCTACTGTAAAAATTGTACCATGCAAGCGTTCAGTATTCTGTTTAGAACTGCCCCAATTATATGTTGCTATCTCCTCCTCACCATATTCTGTTATTTTATCATTTGCATTTGACAAGATCCAGAAAGCACAGCACTGTTCTACGTATAGCATCACATGCTGACACGACATGCTGACATGTCTTATGCCTTGCTTTTTTAACATAAACAGGACTAAGCTGCTTTTGGCGAATTTGGGCTTTGGTGTTGAGTAAAGCGGCAAAATACAATGGGTTCGTAAAGTGGAAACCTGTTTTCGACCAGTAACATAATCCAGGACAGAGTTACTGTGGTCTATCTCTTTGTTTTAAAATGCTGTGGTCCTCACAAATGGACTGGCATGGGGTACTTCACCTTAGTTTAACTTCATCCCTTGAGAGCCAGACAGAGTGCTAGCAGAGGTGGATAGGAGGCTAGGACGCGGTGGAAATGCCGGCAGAGAGGGGTTTAGGAACCAGAACGCATTGTGGAGTTCAGAGAGCTTGTCTGACCGAAAACTGACCACACAGATGCCACTGTACAAATGTATAGAAGGCAGAATATTGGCAAACATAATATCATGAAGGTAAGTATGTATAGATAGGTGTACTATTTATAACACCACAGCTGCGTACCTTGAAGATACATATGTCATCAAGGGACACATATGTGAAGTTAAGTATAGTGAATTTCTTCTTACCTGAATACGCTATTCTCCTCGAAATATTTTTGTACAACAGTATTTTGTACTCTATATGATGGTGGTATATCTTTAGGGTTCAGGCAGACTTGCAGATCAACTGATAGTGAATGAAGGGAATATTACCTCACAATACAAGAGAACCTAACTGGGGTGGAAACACCACAGTCCGGGCACACTGGAGGCTGCAGACAAGATATAGGCTTGGGGTCAAAGGCTTGGGGCGAAAAGTCTGAGTCAGGCTGCTCAGCATTGAAGGTTACTTAACAGGAAACGATGGTTACAGAAGAGTGAGCCAAGAGACCGGATATGAATGATAGAAGAACCGCAGCATGGAGACGAGAGAGGTGAAGGACTCTACCAGAAGTTCAGGAGGCCTCTTTAATTGTCTCTTCACTGTGTCTCAAGGGCCAGGACATAGTAAAGAGACAACTGATAGGGTGGAAGATGTGAATGTAAGGCAAGGGCCTGAAGCAAAGATTGGAGTAGACAAAGCGTTGTGATTATAACATCAACGCCTTTCCTCAGGTGTGGTGGTGGAAGTGATGTCAGATCCTGTTTGTTCTGAGCACGGTATACAGGTGATGTAAATATGGCATATAACAGAATGCTTCTGTCTTTTGCTAAATATCTTTCCTTTAATTTTACTCTCCTCTACCACTCCACTATAATATTCCTATACCTCCTCCTCTTCGGCCCTGAAAGGACTTGTGGCTTGGACCATCAACTACTTTGGCCACTCACTCCTCGACCACAAACAATCTGTCTTTATTCTTCTACCGAAGGGTTAACCTCACCTGGACGCAGTCCAGCCAGGGCCTTTTCGATGGTCAATAGAACCCAGGCTGAGCAGGAGGACCCCAGCAGGACCCCAGCGTTCAAAGGGTGTCCCGTCCCTCCAGTGCCTTTGTATATCTGTAAAGCGGCCTCACAGAGCCCTCACTAGTTACAGTGATGGGTGTCAGCGAGCCCTAGAGACACTTATCTAATTTAGCAGCCCAGATAAGCTTTGCTGATTTTACATACCCATTATTTTTAAGGTCTGCATGGAAAAACCACCACTCCGGGGTTGCAGAGTCTTTTCATAAAACATATAGAAGTACAAAATAAATACAATTCTTCTCTGAAAGTTGAGTACTCATAGCTTCTGTGATCTGGGTGGATGTCCTCAAAGAAGTACTCAGACACAGCTGTCTGCATGGCGTGTGAGAGATCGGGGCTCATCTCCCCTTTGAGATGGCAGGTTGAAAGAGGAGGACTGGCCTACAAGGGAGTTGGGGGGATCAAGAGGCCAGTGTATTCGAGGGGATTTCCACCAGAATATTGAATCAAACATTTTATGCGGCCAAAATATTGAGGACTAAAATATCGTGAAGGTAATTATATGTAGGTAAGTATAGGTTTACTATACTAAGCTTCACATACATGTACCTTGACAATGTATATATATTCAAGGTAGATAACTGTAGCTTTAAGATTAGTAAACCTATAAATAGTTATATGCAGGGCCGCTGGAATGAAGTGATTCTGTGGTCTGGCGTTTTCCGCATAGTTATGGATTTGCCGCATATGCCACATAATCCATCATCTGCAGCTTTTAACAAAAAAATTGTATTGCTAGCTCAAATAATTCAAAAGTTACTAAAACACAGCAACACATTGCTGTGCACTGGAAGGCCCTTCACAAACATTGACTGGTCATCTTGCAGTTCCTATAGCAAAATAGTGACATAATACTATCACAAAATGTACTGCATCACGCTGCATAATCTGCCTTTGCTTGCTGCATAATCTAGTCTACCCTGCCACATAATTGGTCATTCCCTGCCGCATAATTCCAGTGGCCCTGCTTATATGTACTTACCTTCATGATATTTTGGTCCACAATTTTTAAGCCAAGATATTTTGGCCCTGCAATATTTTTGTGTTTGATATTCATATTCTAACATACAAACTTTGAGAGAAGCTAGGACAGAGTGAATCACATGACAGGCAGCCCCACAAGATATTTGTTACAGAGCATAGCACTTAAATGACATTAGTCTTACTCTTCCCTCATCCTAGTAGTCTTTCAATGTGGCTGGTATGCCTGGAAATCTCCCAATTTCCCCAGAAGTCAGTTCATCTCTGAGTTGAAAAGGGAAAACATACCTTTAGTGAAGGGGTTCTGTGAAGGGCCATCTTTCTTGGAGACACATGCATGGCTGCCATTTTGAAGATGAAAGTTATCAAGTGACGTCGGGATTCGAGCTTTAATTTCCTGAAGGCCATTCTTGGGTGCTGCAGTGGTCTCTAATAAAAGTACATGCTGTTTCTTTGCTCTACCTAAAGATAATAAAAACAGAAACAAGAACAATACCGTCATCAATTTACAGTAATTCATTAGTCCATCCTGGGCATTTTTAAGTCAAGGGGAAGCAACATAAACCAAAATATATGAGCCAGAAAATGGATGATCTCAGTAGATTTATTGTGTTTATGTTTTAGGACTTCCAACTTTGGAGCCTCATAAGTATCCTTAAACTTGTAGATGCCCAGTTCCTTTTGCTTGAATTTCCGCCTAGACCTCGCTTCACTAGTGACTAACGTACTGCCAGGGAAGTAATTTACTCCTATAGTTTTAGGCATTTACTCATTTAGATCTCAAAGAAAGTGTAATAACATCCAACATTTTGGCTTGGAATTCTAAGGCATTCTCTCTAAAAAAGTTAAATAAAGTTATGCTCATTTATTATATTTATTAGTGTTATTATTTTATTTCTAAAGAACATTAACGCCAAAATGGTGTCTTGGCTCTGTAACTAGCAAGAGTTCCGAGCTAACACAACAAATAATCAAATACCACAATTTGGATTGTGTACCAGTTATAGTTAGGGCAACTGGAATCATGAGATTCTACAGCCGTGGTGTTTTCCAGCATAATTATGGATTTGCTGTATTTGCCACATAATCTAGCATCTGCTGCATAACCTGCTGATTTTAACAAAAGAAATAGTTTTTAGCTCAAACAGATCAAAAGTTACTAAAAATGTGGCGACACGTGTCCCACCGCAGATGAACGCCCTTAGCAAAAATTGACTGTCTTTCATTATATATATATATATATATATATGCACACATATACATAGAGATATATATATATATATATATATATATATATATATATATATATATATATATATATAAACTCAATCCGCCATCCAGAGAAGCCTCACACGGACATGAAAGACGAAAGCAGACCCAAAGTTCTTAGTGCAAATCCAGTGCTGTTTAATTAAATGCCAGCAAATCCGCCATTACGCGTTTCGACCCCCACTCGGGTCTTGATCACATGACGCATTGCATAGAAGAAACCACGACATTTAAAGTGATAAGTGCCAGGAAATGACGACATGAAGTCAAAGTGCAAGTGCATAGAAACTGAAAAGTTACTAACAGCAGCATAATGAATTACAGTATATGTGCAAAACTTGATACGCATTAAATAAATAAGCCCATAAATATATATAAAATATAAATAAATATGCTTATATGCGTTAAAAGATTATTATAAAACACACAGTGTGCAAAGAGAAAATTTTCTGCAGTATAGTTGCACCAAACTTTACCAAAATCATTTTTTACTGATGTTAAACGCACAACTTATAGTTCTGCTGCTGAATAAACTGTAGAATAATGCCCCAGTGAGCCTTCCTATACTAATATACATCCTATACCTCGCCTGCATTGCATTTCCTTGGTCAAAATGTGTGCAATAAAGTCAAAATACTAAAAATGTGATGAATATAAAAATTCCATATTTTTAAGTTTCATAGAGGCAAAATTATGATGTCTAAAATATATACAGAACAGCTGATCCTAACATACAATACTGATATGAGCCCACATCGTATTTTCATAATTCAGTGTTCCCAGCGCTCAGAGACAGGTGTAAAAGTCCGCACTGGCATTTAACCCTGAGGGAGATTTCGTGTCAAGTTCCAGTATATATCGGGTTTCTAGGAGGCGCAATTTGGCCTCCCGGTTTCCACCTCGTTTAAGAGGTAGAACCGTATCAATTACAAAATACTGGAGAAATACAGGGTTACTATCGTGTTTTTGCTCAAAATGCCTTGCGACTGGGTAGGCCTGATCCTTACCACTAATTGCCCTTATGTGCTGGAGTATCCTATTGTGGGCAGGTAACTTGGTGCTACCAATATACCTCAACCCACAAGGGCACTCCAGCACATAAACTGCAAATTCGGTTTTGCATGTCAACCTCTTATTGATCATAATGGGGTCTAATTTGAAAGGGCTGCTACACTGGGTTCTGTTGCATCCAAATTTACAAGCCTTACAGCTGGAACATTTTCTAAACCCCTTACACTGTGCCATCCAAGTGGTAGGAGTTTGCATCTCAGGGCTGCTGCTCACAAGGGTACTGCTCATAGATGGAGATTTTCTAAAAGTCAATGCTGGTTTCGCTGGAACTAGCAAACCAATAACTGGATCTCCCTGTACCAGATTCCAGTTACGGTAAAAGATTTTCCTAAGTTCCTGATGTTGACTATTGTACGTCAATATGACCCTGGGATTTATAGTCGCGAGCATCCTGTTCTCTGCTGTATGCTTAGTTTTAGGGGTTAAAGCCTCCTTTCTAGACAGGCTCCTAGTTTTTTCAATAGCACTGTCTATAACCCCATGTGCATAACCTCTCGCCAGAAATCTCTGCTTGCAGGCCTCCTGCGCAACCTCACATTCCAAGTCTGTACTGCAAATCCGCCTGATACGCAGCATCTCACCATATGGGATGCTGCGTATCAGATGGGGCGGATGGTGACTGGTCGCATGCAGGACCGTGTTACCTGCAGTTGGCTTCCTGAATAATCTGGTAGCCAAGTGCTCATGATCTACATATACCTCAACATCCAAGAAGCAAACAGATATGGCATTAATAGTAGATGTAAATTGGAGGCTAAGGCAATTGCTGTTTAGCATATCTACAAATTCTTTTGCGCTTGACTCGAACCCCTCCAGATGAAAAACCAAATCATCAATGTGCCTTAAATACATAATTGCATGTTCTTTCATTGTCGCTTTGCTTGGTCCAAAGAGTTTTAGGCATTTACTCATTTAGATCTCAAAGAAAGTGTAATAACATCCAACATTTTGGCTTGGAATTCTAAGGCATTCTCTCTAAAAAAGTTAAATAAAGTTATGCTCATTTATTATATTTATTTATTTATTAGTGTTATTATTTTATTTCTAAAGAACATTAACGCCAAAATGGTGTCTTGGCTCTGTAACTAGCAAGAGTTCCGAGCTAACACAACAAATAATCAAATACCACAATTTGGATTGTGTACCAGTTATAGTTAGGGCAACTGGAATCATGAGATTCTACAGCCGTGGTGTTTTCCAGCATAATTATGGATTTGCTGTATTTGCCACATAATTTAGCATCTGCTGCATAACCTGCTGATTTTAACAAAATAAATAGTTTTTAGCTCAAACAGATCAAAAGTTACAAAAAATGTGGCGACACGTGTCCCACCGCAGATGAACGCCCTTAGCAAAAATTGACTGTCTTTCATTATATATATATATATATATATATATATATATTTCCACAGCGGAGACGATCTCGGTCACCCAAATAAGGAGAGCACTCACGGGAATTCCAGATGAAAAATGTAATGTGCAGACCCTCCGCCGCACCAACAGATATATTCATACATACATATACATGTGATCAAGTCCTCTTCAGGCCGAAACGCGTTTTGGCGGTGTAAAGGAGTAAATAAAAACATCTTGCACTGGTTAATTGGAGTCTGTATTCATCCTTCCCGATTAAGGGGAATTGAAAGGAGTGAAGATCGAAGTGAGATATATATATATATATATATCCAAAGATACTCGTCTACTGCTCCTCCACGAAAGAAACGAGAGTGGACCCGATAGAGTGCAATGAAGTCTTTATTTAGTGCTTCTCCATACCGCCATGACGCGTTTCGGCCGTTACCAGCCTTGATCACATATATATATGTATGTATATATGTATGTATATATGTATGTATATATATATATATATATAATATATATATATATATATATATATATATAATATATATATACACACACACATACACACACACGTAAAAAGTGTTCCAGAACACTTCAGTGCTTATGACTATTAATGAAGAACCCCTGAGGAAAATCTACAAGTGAGGTTTTTTATCCTTTGTGTTTTTTCCCCCTAACTGGAACCCTGTTAAGGAAACACTTGGCAGCTTTCATATAAATATTATTCTCTGCAGAGAGGCACCGTAGCCACTGGCAGGAGTTGCCCTTTCCTTGAGCAATCAAGAAGGATGCTCAACAGACCGTCTCTGCATCCAGTCCTTGACAGATAGATGCAGGATAGGCCTCCAGCAGTTATAAGATGCTGTTTATTCTCAACCTTAGGTTTCAAGTGCAGCTTACACCAACTTTGTTCAGTGCAACAGAGGGCATCGATAGCTTTGATACCCTTCTGCCTGGGTGAGGTCTAGCTCAGGACCAGGAAAGCATGGTTTTGTAGGCGAAGAAGCTGCTTATCCGAATATGTTGTTACCGGAATGTCGGATGAAGGCTCGTCAGCGTCTTCTGACGAACTCAGACAGACTTGCCTTTCGTGCATCACCAATACACCCAATGTACGCACCTTATGAACAGCTGCACAGCCCGTGTTGAAGTACTAGTCTGCTGAACATGGATGTCGCAAGTCCACACACTCTCCTTGCCCCTAGTAGCACCCGCCCCATGTAGCACCCAAGACTAAGACAAGAGATAACAGAAAAGAGCTGTAGAAAGAGAGAAGGGAATTGAAAGAGGGAAGGATGGACCAGCTGCTAGATCAGGGCAAAGACAGTTCCAAGGGTCTACAACAACAAAACAACATAAATCAAATCAATAACATGGCACTTTACTAAGGTCCCTTAAGGTAAAAGTAAGGAAGCCAACTTGTATGGCAGAGAGCAATGCCAATATTACAAAAGATTAGTAATCAAAAATAGTAACAGACAAATTAGCAGCCCTCCCACCTCTGTTATCAGTAGACCAAAATGATTCCCATCACTGTATCCCAAATCGAAGCAATCATCTTAAGAAAATAAGGAACTTATTTGAGAGGGCGTGTAAGCAGGGATGTGAGAGAAACAAAAATTTGGAGGAGCAGAGATAGACTTGAAATGACAGAACTGAATCAATCCAACTACTGCTGCTCCCACTGCAGTCATCATACAGCACAAGAAGGCACTGCTGGAGTCCGCTGACACTGACTGGGTTCCAATTGCACTAACCAAGCCCTGCTGGGGGAGGCTCACACTACTGCAACTCTGCCGCAGACAGAAACGCTACCGGAGGAAGCCCGAACTGATGAGGTCCCAGTGCTTAATTTGAGCCAGTGGTTTCAGGTGCCCAGCACCGGCACTTAATCATCAACATCGGCATTTTTCATGAGCACCAGTTAAGGGTACATTCATTTATGGGGAGATTAAGTGATTTGCCTAGAATCACAAGATGTTGAGCCGACACCGAAACCTGTTTCCCCAGCTCCGAAGTCGGCAGTTAAGGCCATTACACCACATCCTCTCCCCACTTTCATGGTTAGTAGTTAGTTCTGTTTTAGGTGGCGCTAACATGAGAAATCGGCTGGTACAAGCTGCCTCCTGACAAGAGCCCCGGCACTTTTTTATTTTTTTTATTTACAAATTAACCACTGTGAGGTCCCTTACCACTGGGAAGACCCTTCTTGGGGAAAGTCATGCTGATGTGGTTCCTTACACTTAGGAAGGTTGCGAGAGAAAGCTCTCACTGCTGAGGTCCTTATCTATTAGGAAAGCAGTGCTGAGGTACTATAGGGGCAAGAAAGTACTGCTTGAGAAAGGGCGCTTGTATTAAGAAGTCACTACTCAAGGAAAGTCACAGTGCTGGAGTCCCTTACCATTGGGAAGACACTGCTGAGGCTCATTCGCATTTCTGCGGTCTCCTACCACTGGCAAAGGACTGCTGGAGAGAGTTCACACTGTTTCAGTCTCTTATCATTGGGAAGGCGCTGCTGGAAAATGTTGCACTGCCCAGTTGCATTCCCATTGTGAAATCTCCCACTGCTGGTGCCCTAAAGCACCAGGACAGCACTTCTGTAGACATAGCAGACTGCTGGGTTCCCATAGCACCAAGAGGGCATTGCTGGAAGAAGCAGTTACTATAGGGGTCTTAAGGCGCTGCCGGAGGAAAGTCACACTGCCTGCTGTTGAACTATACCACTTGGATGTCATTGCTACAAAAAACTCACACTGCAGGGGTCCTTTACCATTGGGAGGGCACTGCTGGAAGAAAATCAGACTGCTGGGGAAAGGACACACTGCTAGGGCCCCGTAGCACTTGAAAGTCAATCCTGAGGGAATGTGAAACTTTTGGGCTTGTTTAGCATCGTGAAGGCACTGATGGAGGAGTTTGACGCTCCTGAAATTTTACACCTTTGTGAAGATACCTCTGGACAAAGTAAAAACCGCCAGGATCATAGAGCGAAGAGAATGCCCGGCTGGAGAAAAATCTCACTGCACTGAGAAGACACTGCTCCAGGAAGGTAGCATAGTTTGGGTCCTGCTGCTCTGAGAACCTACTGCTGGAAATATGCTGCACTGCTGTGAGCCTATACCAATGTGACGACGCTGGATGAGGGAGGTCACACCGCCGTGGTCCTATAGCACTCAAAAGCAGAAGTGTGATATTCACTTATTACTACAGGAAATATCCACTCCTGGAAGTCATATGTTTGTAAATAGGCACAAGGGAGGGAGTGGGAATAAGGGTAATGTCTCTCTGAACCAGAGCCTGAATAAAATATGGTTGACATATCACGCATAAGTCTTTGTCTTGAACATACATTAATATGCCCATTACGTCAAACACATCATTTCTAGATACCATCCCTTCATGCCCTAGCTATGACTCCTATATATGTCTTACTGTATCCCTACACTCTTGCACTAATCCTAATTCTCAAAATATGGCTAACCATAGTTATAACTCTCCCACTAATACATCTTACAAATTTAATTATGTTAATAGTAATTACATTGTATTACATTAAAAATAGGGTATCCGTAGCCATAGCAAGTTATATAGTATATTTATGCTACATTACATTACATATCAAATGTGAAGTTTAAAAAAACAAGATCTTGATTACTTTGATGAAAATAAATTAATTCAGTTAAAGTAAAAAGGCTCCCTAATAAATAGTAAAAGTATAATTATATTAACATTAAATGATATTAAATTAAATTGAAAAATAAAGCATCCTAAAACTGAATTAATGTAACTATTAAGACAATTTCTATAGCTAATTTTATTAACATAGATTAAAACCACAACCCTTTTTGATAGTTAACACGTTTTTATTTTTAAGATAATTGTTTAATTACATATATACTTACATTAATAATTGAAAGCCGGATGCAATGGGCGAAGTAATGGTATGTCAAAGTAATGGCAGTTTAATTAATGGTATGGGTTGGAGTAATCAAGTTCGAGTACTGGCATGGGTTGTACTAATGCAGTTCAAGTTATGGTACTGCTCACAGTGAGGGGCATAAGTAATAGTGATTAGCATTAATAGAGTCGAAAGCATACCGACAACCTATACAGGCTCATTCAGTAAAACACCACTTTGTTTATGTTTGAAGTGAGTAAGGAAAGCTTGGCACTACAAGATGAAACAAGAGGCACACTTTTTTACTTCAGACCCCAGATTTATGACAGCTATTATTGTAGGCAAAGTACCAGAAAATCGACTTTTAAATATTGTGGTACAAAAATACTGCAGCCAGAATATCAACTACAAAAATACTGTGAAGATAAGGACATACAGGTAAGTATATGTTTACTGTGAGAAAGTGGGTTATTAGTTGGGGTGATTGTGAGACCTAACCAGGTAATAATGTCATTATTCTTCTGTATTGGGTCCAATTAGGTTAGTTTAATTAAAAACTTAGGGGCTCATTACGATGGCGGGCGGACATCAGTCCGTTCGCCCGCCATTGTAGCGGTGCTGGGACCGCCCACCAGACGTGCGGCGGTCCCACCACACATATTAGGATGCGACGGCCATACTGGCGGGCGCATCCTGGGCTTTTGACATTGCGGGCGGTGCTGCTGGCTGCAGCACCTCACGCAATGTCAAAAGTGCGTGCACAGCATTTCCCTGCACTAGGTGGCAGGCACCACGCGGTGCCTGCCACTTGGTGCATGGAAATGAGGGGGGTACCATGGGTACCCCCCAGTGCAGCGACACCCCCCCCACAAGGGGGGCCCGCAACGGGCCCCCAAACACAATCCCCGCCAGCCTTTGCATGGCGGCATCGCCGCCATAGAAAGGCCTCTTCAAACCCACATCCTAATATGGCGGACAGTGTCTGCTAGGCACCGCCACCATATTAGTGGCCCTGCTCCATCCGCCAGGCAATCGGTGCGATTGCCTCTGGCAGAAAAGCGGCGGACGGAGATTTCGTCCGCCCCGGTACCCACCGCCATCTTAATTTGACGGTGGGTAAATCACTATGTGATGGCGGAAGGACCGCCACCGCCGGCCTGGCGGTGGCGGTCCTTCCGCCATCACAATGAGCCCCTTAGCTCTTTCCCAGGGAGCACAGAACACTCAGGCTTAACTCAAAGGAAACAACTGTAAAGCAATTATGAGTATCAAAAAGTTAATTAGTCAAATACACAACACAATAAAAATTCCATTCCAATTTATAAAAATAGTATAAAGTTTACTTAGCATATAGACACCAAAACAACACAAATCGCATCAGGGGAACTGGAGATATCATGTTTAGGAGTTTTTGAGTTTTTTAGCACCAAAAAGCACAAAGCGTCAACCGCGGGTATCTGGTCGCACTAGATTGGGACAAAGTCAATAGTTAAAGCCGACCACAATGGAGTGTGGGTCAGTAACAGGGGCCATTTTTATCCCGGTTAAAAATTTACCTTCTGACTTAGTAATTTTTCTAGCTGAATTTTCCCTTCGGCGGGGCGTGCTGTCGGCTAGATCCAATGGGGGACTAGCGATAACGGGCTTCTGCTCGGCGGTAATCTAAGTGAAATTCTCCATGTTGGGACTTAGAAACTTTTCTGGAAGTAGAGCTGCTTTCAGCAGGGCAAACCAGCAAATTGCATCCCACGGGCAATGCGACAACGGAGGCCCTGTGATAGCCCCTGGTTATTTTATGAAAAAGGTCATGAAACATTTCTAAATGTCCATTTTTGCAATCTTGAGGGGGAGAGAATGCACTCTAACAACTGCCAGGATCTTTTGGGCACCTCTCGGTGAGCCAAGGTTCAAATCCTCAGAAGTCACCAGAAAGGTCCAGGGCAGATCCAGTTGGAAAAGGTCTCTTCTTTGTTGGAGGCATCTTGCAGCTTTTGTGTTCCTGGAACTTAACAGGAGGCTAGCCAACTAGCCCTTGAAGTCCACTCTTCATTCTTGGGTTCAAGTGGGAGCAGGACTAGCTCTTGTGGCCTGTCTCTCTACAAGTAAAACAGCAGGCTCAGCCCTCCTTCTGAGCTCCAGTCTTTGGTTCAGCTGGTGCAGTCCTTCTTCTCTTTTCCACCAGTCCAGCAGTGTTTTGAAAAAGGTAGCCACGGGTGTCACTTTTGTGCCTGTCACTAATTTGTGAGTGAGGGTGACTCCCTAACAAATAAGAAAAGGGTTCCAGGTGGCAATCCTATTCATTTAGACATAATATCTTGGGGGTTTGACCGTAAGCAATCCCACAGTGCCCTGCTCTGCCAAAATCCAACATGGAAGAATCTTTGTTCCCGTTGGTCAGAGCTCAGGGCACACCCGGAGATGTATCTATGGAAATGAGGAACTCCTCTACAAAACCAATTCTGGGACAGTTCCCTCCTGCCCCCCACTGGGATTGATGCCACTCTGGCTACTCAGACATTAACAGGAGCAGGCCTAGGTATGGGTTACATCTTCTGACCTATAAGTATCCCCTCTGGAGTTGCATCGTACGTGCAAGGAAACAATGGGATCACGTGCCAAACCTAAGCACCCCTCTAATAAGGGCGGGTGTGACAAGGTGGGCCCGTCCGAGGTGAAACGAATGGACGTCATGGAATGGTGGGCCGTTAGCCCCCCCTCTCCACCTCTTGTTTCTTCCCGGCAGGACACCTGGACTACAGGTCCCAGAAGCCCTTCCGGACTGGACGACTCCATAGAGGACAACGGGACTGGATGGGGGATCTCGAAGGACGTAACTCCGCCCCTTGACGTCACACTCCCAGGACCCATAAGGAAGCCGGAGACCCGGAAGAAGGTGTGTGCTAACACCGGCGACGGAGTCGAGTTGGAGTTGGAGGAGGATACTACCCTGTACGGAGAGAGCGGATCGCCGAGAGAGCAGGCGGAGCGAGAGGCCGAGACAGCGGGAGCCCCGACGGAGCCAGGAGGCCAACGACCCCACGAGTCGCCCAGCCACGCTCCAGGAGGAGCGTGGCTTTCACAGGTACGCAAACGCTTCGTGGGTTGGTACGGGAGGCGGGATAGCGTACCCCCATAGACCCTGAAGCCGCGTTTCCCTTCTCTTTCTTGTTTGGTGGTCGGGTTGGTTTGCGGTGTCACCTATCACCTGAGCACAACACATCTGAGGAGTGGAATTCACGAGTGAGCCGGTGCCCCATCACAACCCTTCCCTCTCACTGAGAAAACAAGCAGAACCGATCCCTTACCCCTGTTTTTGTCTCCTTATGTTTCCTGCTACATGGCCACGGCATCACCGAGGACCCGCCGCCAGTCAAGGAGGGAGTCGATAAGAGGCGAACGGAGTCCTGCCTACACACCCAACCCCCGCCCCTACGCGACCCAGACTTTGGCAACAAGGAAGAAACATTTGTCAATTCCAATAAAACCCTCTTTACCACGCCCTGTCGTCCTCCCTGATCCTTTGCCCACGCTACAGCGGGGAAGGGATAAAACCCTTTTTTATATAACCCTCGCCCACTCTAGTTGTGTCAACCTTCATCATGGGGTTCACCCTGGCTCCCAAAAGTTCATGCCTACGAAATCATGCCTAAAGACTTCACCAGGGCATTTGCAAATGCAAAAAATGTCTTATTGCTTTTGACACAACACTTATCACCACGGCCGGACTGGGAACCGAAACCAGCCTTGGCAAACAGCTCGGTCGGCCCCCAGGGGGGGGGGGAGGTCTAATTAGAAGCACCACTCCAGTCTCACCGCTGCTGCTTTTGTTACAGGGGGCCAACATGCCACCTGTAACAAAAATGGCCCCCAGGGGTTTCAAAACCGGCCCCCGCCCTGGCAGTCCACCAATTAATGGCCTACTGCCTTTGTTAATGATCTTCTCAAACATGAATATGAGATCTTCCACTAGAGAATGAAAGCACATTTTAAGTAGAATAAATATATCATAAAACATCAACATAGATTCCCTAAGAAAAGGGCTAGCAGGGTATGGCCAGACCTGAAAATACATGGGTGCATTAATAGTCTATCCTTTGAGAGATAACTCATAATTACAGCCAGATCAATTTTTTTTCTGAGGGAACCGCCAATCCTTTGCAACTCCTGCATAGTTTTTTGGTTGCCCAGCAACCCTACTGACTCCCACCCCAGTTGCAAGTACCCTGTGCCCAAGGACTTTAACAAAGGTTAGGCCCAACAGGCTGCTCATGTGCCGTATGCTCCTTGGCAAATGCCTTCCACCTCCTGACAGACCCAGAAGGGCTCATTTTCTTTCTGCATTGGGGCCCTCTGGGCCACGCCACTGATCCTCTTGCGGCCACCCCAAGTAGCCCTATGCAAAACTCTTATCTAATGCCTTTTCCTCGCTTTTCGCAGCCACCCAGTATGTTCCAACCCTGGGTTCTGCTCAGCGCCATGATGCTCCTCGGAGTGACAGCAGCTCTCTACAAGTGTCCAATTACATTACATTACATTACATTACATTACATTACATAGTTGGTGTGGGTGCCCCATCGCTCAGGATCACCCATTCTGGTATTTAAATTTTCTCCACAAGCACGCCTGAGTTTTCCACATCATTTGGACATCTTTGCTTAGCAGAGCGGTCCTTCTTTATAGGCCTCTCCAGATGTTCAAAGTTCTTTGTCTTTACTGCATATCTGTGATATTCTTTTCTAGATAACATCCTTTAGCAAAGGCACAGTTCCATCATCCCTCTCACAGCACACTGGCGTCTTCCCTCAAGATAGATGCAGCACCTCATGTATAGTTATGAAGTATGTCACCTGCACAGCTCCTCAGTCATCAGACTTGTAGCCTGGCAATTCCACAAGGGAGGCTATACTCTGGGTGATGTAGTTCAACAATTCCTTTTCTCCAACAGGTAGTTCCCCCTTCCCCAGGCAATCTACAGCTCTCCTTTCTGAGGTATTGTGTAGGTTGTCCTCACTTCAAAAGAAAGCCAGCAATCGGGTATCCTGGCTCCGGAGCTCACATAATTCTCTTCCAAACTACATTGTGGGTTCTTGCATAAGAACCCTGGCACAATGATATGGACTTCTACCAGGTATTTACCATAGTTTTGTAGACAGAACTATGGAGTTCAAGGATTCGCCTATGGAGCTAGTTTCAGGCAGTTCCTGACATTTTGATTATTAGCCCCAGGCTGGTCAGGCTAACATTTTTGTTACTCAATTTTGAAGAGGAGACTGAGCTGGGTGTGTGCTGGCAGGGGAATCTGAGACCAAGGCACACAAAGGAAAAAGAAAGGAACCTCCCACTCTGTTACTATGCAAAACTTTGTACAGTACAGCTTCTGGGCAAGAATGAAGCAGGAAGGGGACAGGCACTGTCCCTACTATTCAAGCATTTGTCTCCCTTCTTCCTTTCACAGGAAACGGTCCACTTTAAAGGACCACAAGAATGTTCTATAATCTACATGCTTTTCAGGCACACTCACTCCACTATCCATCTTGTGTATCATTCACACACAGGAAATCCACCTTGGACTATTCCAATTCAGCGAAGCAAAACAAACACACCCATGGTCACTCCTATCCATACATGCAGCATACACAGTGCACAAGGACTCTCAGTACAATTCTGCTGTATCCTACCCATAGCTCAATCAATCAATCAATCACATGTTTGTTAAGCGCGGCTACTCACCCGTAAGGGTCTAAAGGCGCTGGGGGTAAGGGGAGGGGTGCAGGTTCCAGTCCATCAAGGAGGGGGGTCTGTCGAAGAGCCAAGTTTTGAGGTTTCTCGTGAAGATGGGGAGTGATGTTGTCTGTCTGAGGTGGAGTGGTAGGGCGTTCCTTATACTAGCTGAGCACAGGCTGCTGACCTTATACTAAAAGGCAGAAACTGTAGGTTATAAGGTGTTGTATTCCTCTTAGGGTGTCCACACACGGGCTTTCCTGTATCATGTCCTTATATAGGCACAATTCGCCCTGCCCTTATATAGGCATAAAATCCCAGTCCTTATTTAGGCATTAAACCGTGCACTCCAAATACAGGCATGATCTCCGACATCCGTCCACCCTAACGTCACAACGAGTTCTTGAAGAACAGACCCTTAGGCTTCGGGAGTTTCCCTAGCACAGGACTATTGATTTCTTCAAGGACTCATCTATAATGCATGAACCGTTATACCTTAGGGGTTCATTCATGACGTCTTCCGCTGTCCGACTCACGTCAATGCTAACATTATGAGGTACCTCTCAGGTATAAATATACCTTCCCTAGCCCTTGTAAACTAGAGGAGACCTCGACTTCAGAGGAGCCCGTTTCCCGGCCTGACGCACTGAGAAGACGCTGTCATCCCTGCACGCAGAGAGTCCAGCTTCCAATGATCTGACTTCCCTTGCGGGGTGTTGGAGTTCGAATCTGGCAAGAGATTCCTACCTCTCTCATTCTTAAGGTATGGAGCTGACTAGAACCTAGAGGGACTCTTGGCATACTAGGCACACTAGACTTAACATACTCTTAGTATACCATAGCAAGGAATACTTCACCTACTTCATACCTCTCCCTACACCTAGGTTAGGTTAGGCACATTGGGGTAGAACTAGCTTAGAAACGCATCATATGAGTACTCGCATTTTTAGTCTATGTTATTTATGTAAATGAATATCTACTAAAGATCATGCTAGCGCAGTATTATTTATTTCTACTGCTTACGCTGTACATTATTTATCTTGCATACTGTCTTGTGATCGTAATAGCACATTTTACTTACACGAGAAACAAGACTGTTCAATAAATCTTTTATTGAAACGCCCGTCTATTTCTTTCTGTGTAACTTTGAGGAAAACTAAGCATGCACGATTGAGCTGAGTGAAATAGTTATCTATTGTTTCTACGACTCTGGGACTCGTTCTGATTCTAAAGGGAAACAAAGTTGTCATGTTTTGCGGCTGCCAGAAACTATTCCCTTCTTGTCGTCAAGGAGTTTCTAGTGGCCTCTGAGCTAGCTGGCACAAGTAATTAAGTTTAATATACTCGATAGGGACATACTGACCTTAGTCCTATGTCAAACCTATAGGGGATATTATTCCAATGCGCAGAGCCTATTAGGGAAATAAGAGCTACACTACATGGCGCCCAACGTTTGGTAAGGCGGTAATTTAACGCTAGATACTGAGTAACTCAGCCGTGCTTTTTCTCTCAGAGACCCCTACCCATATACTCCAAAAGACGTCTGGAGTGGGCAGGGTTAAGTATCCACCAAGGCTACATAGGGTAGCACCCTATATACTAGCTGTTTGGTTTGCTCAACGTTGAAGGATACAGTGTTCCAAAATATTGTGCACCTTATCTTTGTTTCCTTGAAACTTGTTCTACATTTTTCAAAAAACAAAATGACTGAAACCGGAAACGATGAAGCTGCGGCTGATCCAGCCCAAGCAGCAGTTTATAACATTACAGGTTTAAATGAAACCGAGGAGGGTGTTATAGACATCGCTCCAAACTTAAGAAGAGCCATCACTCTAAAACTTATAAAACATGGCCTACCACCAAGAGGCGGTAGAGCAGTTTTCGTGATAGAGGCACACGAATCCTTTCAGAAAGAGGTATTCTATTCATGGGTAATATTTCCTGAATCCAATCCAGTAACACACATGTTTCACTTCTACAAAGAAGATGATCCACCAGAGGAATACATTCCTTTTGAGGATATAGAAATTCCATTAACATACCAAGAGCATCAGCTCTGGTTTAAAGGCGCCCTAAAACATCACAAAAACATTACCAGGCTCGGTCCACTAGGTAGACCAGGAGCAACATGGCCGATTCTAGCCGGCTACACACCTCATCCTGACATTGAAGAAATGTCAGACGAGGAATTACTTACTCAACTCACAGAGTTAATAAAAATCTACAGACAATTGGTCCAATATGTCATGCGGACTTTCACAGTCCAGCAACCACTGACACTTCCAACTCCAACTCCCCAACAGGGGAATACACTAAAAATTACACCACAGACTCTCTACGCAGTCATGGGTAAAATGCCCACAAAACGTGAGCAAATTCCATTCTGGATAGCTCAAAAATTACTCAAATCGAAGCAGTATTTCCGAATACTAGCCCGTATGAGAAACACAGAATCCTAACAATCAGTTTACCGATGGGGATCACACCACAACTGGAAGACTGTACCTCTTGGGGCTCAGTCTTTGCTGCCATCTATACTAAAACACATGGTATTCCGTCAATTGCGGTAATACCTGATGTCCTGAAACAAATTCAAAATGAATACGGGGCAGAGCCTGCTCTGAATTTAGGTATGAAATTACTGAAGAATTTCAACCAGGTCTCAACAATAATATTATCTAAGATTAAAGGAGAGGCAGCAGCAGTGGCGATCCGCCAACGATTAAGGGAATTCGATGTTACAGAACATCAAACTGAGCTACCCAGAATAATTGAACAATCTTATGCAGAATTAGGCAGAGATAGTTTGGGTGGAAGACCAGTGAAGCCGAAACTATCTGAAAGTCCTGAGAAGGACTCTATTAAACAAACTCCTACATCTTCTAAAAAGAAGTGGGAGACTAATAAACAAAAGTCAAATGAGAAACGTTCTCAATCCCGGGGTAGGTCTCCTCAAAAGGAGCCCTCTGAAAGGAGGTATAACCTCAGGAATAGGGATAATTTAAGAAAACCTGATAGGTATCAAGATACTGATACACGTTCCTCTCTACCCTTTCAGATCTCATCACAGACTTCGGAAAGAAGAGGACGATCAGAACATAGAGAAGAACGCGTGAAATCCAAGGAAGATAAACACGCTCCAAAAAACAGAACAAAACCTCAATTCTCCAAAAAGAAAGTAGCAGGTCTGAAGATCAGACATGCCGAGAATACTGAGAACACAACTCAAGAACGGAGAATGGGCTCAGACAATGCTGGACAGTGCAGCAGAAGTCACAATAGTTCTCCAGAACCTGAAGGAACTTCTGGAGATAGTGGACTTGAATGAGTACATTAAAGTTGAGACTGTAGACACCAGGGTTAGTACTCCACAAAAGTTATATGAAATAACACTCCGGATGGAGGGAGACATACCTAGACAGGTGAAAGCACTTTTTTGGGAAAGACTATCGAGGGGCTATGACATACTTCTAGCAGAAAAAGACTGGCCACCAAAATATGTCAGGGAGTGCCCACATGGTGAGGACATTATTATGCCTGCCTTCTCCAACCATATTCCAATTCATCTAAAATATACATATGCCAGGAAATGGGCAGTAGCCCAGGCCCCAGCATTATATAAGAATCATGTAGGATGGGATGAGGACTCACCTCACCATAAAATACATCTGAAACATGAACCAACTGCACAAAGGCAGTACCCAATAAAGCAAGAAGCTAAAAAACAGGTCAGGGAGATCTTAGATCAACTTGGATACCAAGGGGTGATTGAAACATGCACCTCCACAATGAACAATCCTTTGTTTCCTGTCTCCAAACCAGACAATACATATCGTCTAGTTTTGGATTACAGACACTTAAACACTTGTTCTAAAACTTTTGCAGTGCAAAATGCACATAGCACAGCATTAATGAATAACATTGTGCGTAAAAAATACAAAACAACATTAGACATCTCAAATGGTTTCTTTTGTCAAAACATAGCACCTGAAAGCAGGTACTTAACAGCATTCTCCATAATGGGGACCCAGCGTCACTTTTGTCGACTCCCACAAGGGTTCAAGAACAGCCCAGGTTTATTCTCAGCGAGGGTAACGGAGTTACTACAAATTTATGACAATGAGGCATTGTCCTATGTCGATGACATCTATCTGACGGACGATGACCTGGACAAACACTTGAACAGGGTGAGCACCATTATACTGGGCTTCGCCTCTGAGGGCTACAAATTCAACTTTAAAAAGTCCCGAATTGCCCATCTCAATGTCCTATTTCTAGGATATGAGCTTTCAAGTGAAGGCAAGAGCTTGGCAGCTAACTTTTTAGAAAAGTGTGCGCTGCTCCAACCTCCAAAAACGCTAAAAAACTTACAATCCATCCTGGGTTTCCAAAATTTTGGAAGAACATACATTCTAAATTACGCAGAAAGGGTTAAACCTCTCTACGCATTAATCAAACCTGATTTTCAATCAAAATTGGACACAAGAACACACAGAAATCTTGCGTTCACTCCAGGCTAACATGTTAGCAACAAATCACTTACAAACACGCGTAAGTCAACGAAACCTGGTGATCCGAATAATTTCGGGTCAATGCGGATTCACCTACTTAACCTTCAATGAGGGTGAGAAAATACCAATTGCATACCAAATCTCATTTGTACACACAAGCGGAAATGCGCTTCAGTTCAACTGAAAAAATTCTAACAGCAGTTCAAACCGCTGTAGCAAAAGAAAGAGCCTTAGCCCAAGGGAAACGCATTATTGTCGTAACCCCAGTACCAGCTTTAGAAGCGGTCACAAAAGCAAGCATTCCAAATGCTAAAGCATTACATCCCAGATGGATACAGTGGGTTAATTCTCTTGCTGCAACAGATGTTGAATATGTTTTTGATCCAGATTTAAAAACACAAGCATTCCTGCAATATGAACAAGAATGTCCTCTGCCTACTAAAATTCTGCCTCTCGATCAGTACGAATTCATAATTTACACTGACGGATCCGCACAGCCCGCAACAGGGAGTAAGCAAGCTTACAGTGCAGCGTGTGCAATCGTTAAAGGTCGCATGCGAGATGGCATCTTCAGACCTATGGTCACAAAAACTCAATCTCTAGGGGATTGTACTGCTCAGCGAGCTGAACTACAAGCATTCAAACTGGCACTTGAAAGTACAGATCGAGAATTCCCCACACTGATAGTGTGCGATTCCTTTTACTGTGTTCAGTTGTATAATGACTATATACAAAACTGGCTTGAAAATGGTTTCAAAGATGCGAAAGGTGGCACAATAAAGCACAAAATGCTTTGGGAACAAGTAGTTCAGTTGAAAAACGAACTACCAAAGGCTCACGTGATCCACACACTGAGTCATCAACGTGATGGCATTCACGTTGCAGGGAATTCATTGGCTGACGAAGCCGCAAAGGGGGCTGTTCAGACGGCTTCCGTAGCTGCGATCACTCGTTCAAAAACGAAAATAGACGGTGCGATAATGTTGGCTGTCAATGCTTCAAGCAAAGGCAGCAGTGCAGCGTTACCAAAAAAGTTTCCACTCAAGTACTCTTATGTAATTGATGCGAACAACGTTCCTTTTGCTCGAATCCCTGGAGTGGGGGATAGGGTAATCCCAAACATGGAACGTAGAGCAGCCTTGATTTATGAAACACATTTGGGGGAGGGTCTGTCACATCAAGGGATCTCTAAAACAATTTTGACGTTAAAAGAGATGTATTGGTGGCCTGGAATGAATACAGAAATTCACATATTCATCAACAACTGCTTAGACTGTAAACTACAGCGAGAATGCCACCAGACACCATGCTGCGAATGCAGCTGCCCAGTACAGACACCACTGTTAGACAGTATTAGACTATCTACGCGCATGCGTCCTTCTGGACAAATGCAATCCCACAAATATTGACTCAAGGTTCCTATGGATATGGCCTCAGCGCTCGGCTGACGCTCGAACTGTTATAAAAGATTTGCGAGTCTTTATCGGCACATACGCAATAGGCACGCTACATTCTGACCAGGGCCCTGCGTTTAGCTCTCGGGCTTACAAAGAAGCCATGGCCAGTCTGGGCGTTGCATTGCGGTACTCCTCTCCATTCCATCCTGAGGGAAATTCGGTTGTGGAAAGGAAAAACCGGGACATAAAGCAGTCTATAACAGCTAGGGTATTAGGTTCGGGTGATGGGTGGGTCAAACATCTCAATGGGGTCCAGCGCTCATTAAATAATCTGCCAAGAAGTTCTCTAGGGGGGGTCACTCCATATGAGGTCCTATTTGGGACAAGAATGTGGGTACCAGATCTCGATCACGTAGGCACAGTGGTGGAAAATAAAACATTTGATATCAAAGATCGTTTGGCTGTTTTACAGGAACTGAATGAGTTAAGAACGAAACAAAGCAACGTATTCCTACAGCCAACCACCACTGGGGAAAAACCGGCGGTCCCAGCAAGGCCTGTCTGGATTCCAAAAGTTGGGAATCTAGTCAGAGAAAAGATTGCGGACAAGAAGGAATTTGGACCTTCTTACAGACAACCAGTACCTGTCCTAGCAGTTCAAGGAACAAGAACAGTACTTCTGCCGCCCCTTGCTGGAAGAAAGGAGAAAAGATTTGTGTCCATCGACCTCATCAAACCACAGTATGTGGCCAATACTAAATAGTAGACCACTTGGACTCCGACCTAGTAGCAGACACACTCCTCTCGCTACTATCCAAGAGGTTCAGACTGAAAGACTGATAACAATCGAGAATTCAGCTGTAACAGATGGAGGACTAAGCAACAACGCTATGGAACTCATCCCTCTTGAAAATCAAGTAACAGTTTGTCCAAATACACCTGTCTACACCAATGTAGCAAGTGATCAACTGGTTCCAGCGATTTCTACAAATCCTGATGCAATTCCAACAATTGACAGAACTGCTTCTGGCTATTTCATTAACTTTGATACGTTCTCAGAAGATCCGAGTGAACCTGAAACGACGCCAGCATCATTGAAATTCAAGCAGCAAGTACAAGACTTTCTTCACTTTTTGAAAAAGACTTATTTGGTTTCTCCATGGATTGAACTCTGGATTATATCTGGACTTTTTGTTTTCCTGCTCTGGCTAGCTTTGGTTACAACTGTAAGCGTGCTTATAAGTGGTAGATACATCCATGTGAATACTGAAGGAAAAGACGTGAACGTACTTTTAAAACCTCATAAATCTTCCCATCGTGAAGCAAGAGACTTGTCATCAGTGAACATCACAGCTGTTCCTATACAGGATGGTATAGTGTGGGACAAAACAGATTTTGATGTCTTCGGCCCGACGGAACAATTGAACATTCCACATTTGTTTAAAATTTCACTAAGTGATCTAATTATGTCCAGTACCTATTCAGATGATTGGGACTTTGAGACTGTTAACGACATAATGTTTGACCTAGAAAAATCTGCTGCATTTTCTAAAAATGAATATTTAGAGGGTTCATCAGACTATGAACAAATGTATTGCTATAACCACTATGGTCATCATTATTTGCATAAATCTGCATACCCAAGAAATGTGTTTATGTTTAACCAATGGGAGCATTGTCCTACACCACCACAAGGTAGTTCAAAAACATTTGCTAACAAGTTTCCATATTTTTCAGGATACAATACATCTAATCCAGAAATGTTTTACTATAAAAATGTAAACAAGACAGGACTGAAAATTATGTTAACTAATACGAAACAGATTTACTCTGCAATATTTATTGCCCAACTGTCTAGACAGGGTTTCGACTTTTGGAAAGACACAATAGACACAAAAACTGTCTGGGGTACTAAAGATTGGCAAGTGCAAGGGATAGAAGCTTTATTTAGAGCCTGCATCATCCCTGAACAAATAATGTTTTTGAATGAAACTGTCCAACAAACATCTTGTCTTGGACTAGCCAAGATCAAGGAGATGAACACACCTACTGTACCAACACCTGCCACTGATGATAATACACAGGCAGTGGTGACAGTTGACAATATACTACAACTCAACAGATCTAATCCTGATTGGAGAAAATGGTTGATCTGGCCCACAGACACGAACAACTGTCAGGAAAGATTCCTGAATAAAACTCAGGGCTTTACTATTCATAGGCCAGACCCAAGATACGTCCAAAGACAGCATCCGGGGGTAGTAACAACATACAGTGTAGGTAAATTATGCCTCGATTGGCTTCAGAAATCTACACTACAGGATGTGAAACAACACTTATCCTTACTTGCAGAAGACGCAGACCTTAGGGAATTCTTGCTTGGACCAAGAAAACCGCGTCAAAAACGTTTCATATATGCCGGCATTTATGCTGCCTATAATGAAGCATGGAAGGTGTCACAGATGGAGGCCGCAGAACGAATACGTGAACTTGATCGTATTAATTTAGAGAAAACCCTCTCTGTGGTCGACAATGGGTTAACAACTTTGTCCTCCAGAATATATTCATTGGATGGCATTGTATCCTCTGCTATCGACATACTAGAACAAGATTTGGCAATGTTACAGCAAGGCCAATCTCAATTGCGTTCTATTGTGTTATTAAGCTGGACGCTGCAATCTTTGCGTGCGGGCTATGTGCCTTGGCGTTTCATCAACACGTCAGCTCTGTTTGCAGAATACGATCTAACTGATAAACAGATCGAACTGGCACAAAGAGGAGCAAGGTATACAGTGCTGAACATTGAAAAACTGGAAAAGTTACCATTCACAGTGGCAGAAAAACCAGCTACAGAATGGCTCATTCATGGCAAAATCACATTACCTGTGACTACTTTTCAGTTTCAGTATTGCCTCACACAAATGCAAGCAGGCAAATATGAAAGGTTGGGTAAGGAATACATTAAGACATCTTGGGATTTACCGTATACATATAGATGTTGGAGTGGGGATCGTGAAGTGTTTTTGAGCGGTACATACTGTAAACGTGCACTGAGCGGTTCACTTATATGTCAGGACATTTCTTTACACGGGGCTTGTAATGGTTCTGTGGCAAATTTGTCTTGCCATCAGCAGGGTACACCAGCTGCTGTGATTAATCCAACGTTTGGACAACTTTCTAATGGGAGTTACCTCATGTTGAATGATCAAAGTTGCTGCGGCATGTCGCCAGGCATCCCATATCTAGTAACGGTCAACTCCAGGGTCACTTGCTGTATGCAAGTATTGTTTGCCCCAATAGACACAGTCAGGAGTCGCCTCTATGGCCTTCGCTGAACGTCTCTTTTATAAGATTTGATACTTTAAGCAGAATGAAAGCCATGCTTTTACAGCAAACAGTGCCTTTGACCTCGGCCAAAGAAACCTATGATCTACAAGTAGCAAGGACTTCGGCTGAGATACAGACTTTAATACGTACAAACTGCCCTATACATTTCGTAGAAATGATAACACGTATCTTCAACATGTCTGATACAAGTGGAATTGTACATGTATTTAAGAGCATCTGTACCGGTCTGTTAGCACCTTTCCAGGCAATACTCGGAATCATCCCAAACTTTGCACATTCGGTGTTTGGTGGCATACCATTAATTCTAGCACTTGTTGCCGGAATTCTATTTCTCTTTCTGCTATTACGCTATGGCCAGCCTATTCGCAGACATCACTCCGAGCGAAATGGAGAAAGCTCTCCTTGAACGAAAGTGCCGTGAGCGAATAGTACAGCTTTTGGGCATGACTCGTCTACGGGAACTTAATACCACGTGGTTCCTGTCATTTAGACCAATCTGGCAAGATTGCATCTTACCTGTTCTACGATGCCTGCTATGTGGTGAAGAATGCGTGTTGGATACCTGTCTAACATTTCCATCAGCTTCGCCAACGGATGTCGATACTCTGCTGGTCCCGATAACGGCCCATGCTCTATGTTGCCCCCAGAGGCTGCCTATCCTGATGTCAGCATTCATTGAGATCTCACAGACGCTTCCGGCTGCTGCTGAGGTACGAGAAAGACCTACAGGCACACAGGTAACAACGGACGCGAACATTGCTGCGGCAACCTATGCTGAAAGCGATGCTTCACATCTCTGTGCAATTAATCTACTACACGAGGTGTTCCAACTGACACCAACCTCAGTGGACGATGTTTTGTCTACAGAAATAGATGATCTCATGTTTACACCAGACCCGTAAACTGACTCTGATTCAGCCCACAGTGTTCCAGAGATGCAGTAACAATTTGGCCTTCATACTTCAAAAACTTGGAACTCTTCCAAAAATTGAACTTTTTCCCATTTTTCGAACTAAAATGGCACTTCAATCTGCTTCAAGTAGAACTAGCCTTATAGTACAGACTTCGCGGTACTTCCTCAGACACTTTTTTCATCGTGTTAGTCTAAAAAAATTCATTAATTTCCATGACATGAAATGACTTTTGATTTTGAAAAAACTTATCGATCATTTTGTCACATGTAAATATTTCTGCATATTTCATTCAAATTGCATTTTATTTTAAATATATGCCTGAAATGAAAAGCAATGCTTCAAATGTACAGTACCTTTTGCATTCTAATGGGTTTTTAAATGCCTTTTTAAACGGTTTTAAGAAATATTTTAGAAATATGCGGTACTCCATTTAATGTTTAGCATTTTAAATGTTTAGCATTTTAGTATTATCGTACACACGAAAGTGGAGTGGGTGTTGTATTCCTCTTAGGGTGTCCACACACGGGCTTTCCTGTATCATGTCCTTATATAGGCACAATTCGCCCTGCCCTTATATAGGCATAAAATCCCAGTCCTTATTTAGGCATTAAACCGTGCACTCCAAATACAGGCATGGTCTCCGACATCCGTCCACATTAACGTCACAACCTGTTCTTGAAGAACAGACCCTTAGGCTTCGGGAGTTTCCCTAGCACAGGACTATTGATTTCTTCAAGGACTCATCTATTATGCATGAACCGTTATACCTTAGGGGTTCATTCATGACGTCTTCCGCTGTCCGACTCACGTCAATGCTAACATTATGAGGTACCTCTCAGGTATAAATATACCTTTCCTAGCCCTTGTAAACTAGAGGAGACCTCGACTTCAGAGGAGCCCGTTTCCCGGCCTGACGCACTGAGAAGACGCTGTCATCCCTGCACGCAGAGAGTCCAGCTTCCAGTGATCTGACTTCCCTTGCGGGGTGTTGGAGTTCGAATCTGGCAAGAGATTCCTACCTCTCTCATTCTTAAGGTATGGAGCTGACTAGAACCTAGAGGGTCTCTTGGCATACTAGGCATACTAGACTTAACATACTCTTAGTATACCATAGTAAGGAATACTTCACCTACTTCATACCTCTCCCTACACCTAGGTTAGGTTAGGCACATTGGGGTAGAACTAGCTTAGAAACGCATCATATGAGTACTCGCATTTTTAGTCTATGTTATTTATGTAAATGAATATCTACTAAAGATCATGCTAGCGCAGTATTATTTATTTCTACTGCTTACGCTGTACATTATTTATCTTGCATACTGTCTTGTGATCGTAACAGCACATTTTACTTACACGAGAAACAAGACTGTTCAATAAATCTTTTATTGAAACGCCCGTCTATTTCTTTCTGTGTAACTTTGAGGAAAACTAAGCATGCACGATTGAGCTGAGTGAAATAGTTATCTATTGTTTCTACGACTCTGGGACTCGTTCTGATTCTAAAGGGAAACAAAGTTGTCATGTTTTGCGGCTGCCAGAAACTACTCCCTTCTTGTCGTCAAGGAGTTTCTAGTGGCCTCTGAGCTAGCTGGCACAAGTAATTAAGTTTAATATACTCTATAGGGACATACTGACCTTAGTCCTATGTCAAACCTATAGGGGATATTATTCCAATGCGCAGAGCCTATTAGGGAAATAGGAGCTACACTACAAAGGAACAATCCATTTTTCACAAGGCTTCCATTGGGTGATACTCAAAAGCTCATTCGAAAACAGAGTTCCAAATGTCAAAGGTCAAAAAGTGACCCTCATTTACCTAAAACGGACCCACCTGGTTTTTTACCCGATTCTCACTATGGGGCCTATTCACAGTGGAACTTGAGAGTAAGTGAAGTAGTGTAATTGTAGTTTTCTGTACTCTTAGATGCTTTTGTGAATTGGCCACAAAACATGTAAAATGGTGTTATTCAGGGAATTTTATATACAATAAATACAAACAGAAAGGACAGTGCCCTTTCTGCACTTTTCAGGTTTCGCCTGCACAGCGCTTGTGCTGTGCTTGAGAAATCTATTGTTTTTAGAAATCTATTGTTTTTAATATAAACTTAAAAGGTACTTACATCCCGCCTCCTCTTTTTCCAGGCTTCTCATTGGTTCCTGTGCGTGCCACTTACCTTTCCTCCATTTCTATTGCCTGTAGCATATGTTCTTGCATTTACCAATGCTTGTTCCTTGTCTGCTTCTTTTATCAGTTTCCCACTACCAAAATACTGTTGACATCCGCTTTGGTGGAACTATATTTTCATAAAGTTTTGCCTTTTACTCTTACAGCATATTTATATAACAATTTATCACCCAGAGAGATTAAGGGGCACATGCATCAAGCTAGGCAATTGCGATTCCTTAATAGCGATTATTAAGGAATCGCTATTAAGGAATCGCAATTGCCTATGCATGTAGGTTTTACAAAAATATTTGCGATTCCTACACATTCCTTAATTGCGAATCGCAAATTGCGATTCGCAATTAAGGAATGCCATCCCATTCATTTCTATGGGCCTAGAGGCCCATAGGAATGAATGGGAAGCCATTCGCAGTTTGCGAGTAACAAATAGGAACTCGCAAATTGTGAATTCAATTTGAAGGGTGCTAGGGGGCCTTAAAGGCCACCCTGCTGCACCCCCAAATTTGGCATGTGTGCTCATGTGGCGCACACATATGCCCCAAGGGCATATGTGAGCGCCACATGGCACTTTTAAAAATGCATTTTTGTACATTTTTCAAAGTTTTTGCAAATTACCATCAACTTGCAGTTGATGGTAATTAGCATTTCCTATATGCGAAGTCGCATTTAGGAAAGGCTTTGATGCATCCCAAATAGGGAATCGCAATTTGCGATTCCCTAAAAGCATTAGCAATTTAGGTAATCACAAAATTTGTGATTACCTATATTGCGAATGGGTTTTTGGTTGATGCATCCCAATTGCCTAAATACCGGTCGCAAAGGGGCCGATTCTGCGTATCGGCCCATTTGCGATCGGTATTTAGGTTGATGCATGTGCCCCTAAGTGATTTGCATAGAAACACAGGATGTTGCACGGTGCAGCCGAGACTCGAACCGGGATCCCCAGCTCTCGAGTCCGCAGCTCCAGCCGTTGCGCCACATCTTCTTCACTCCTGTGTTATCTGTCAGGGAGCTCTTTCCTTCTCCCAGACGATGATTGATGAAAACAGCTCTTTATTCATTACATGGGCGAAACCGATGCATTACCAATGCTTGTTGTAATAGGGAGTTAGTTGTTTCGGCGATGATTTACAAAGGCATGCAAGAGTATGTAAATGAGTCTTCAGCCTAGCAGTCTCATCATTTTAGTTACGCTCCCACGGCTCCACTCTACAGGACTGCAACTCAGGGGCTGCATATTTATTTATGCACGTATTTTCTTGTTTTGTAAACTGGCGGCTTGGGACAGTTGCACTTAAGAAAACTTCAGCAGGACAGCTTGTGACAACCCCAGATTCTAGAATTAGCAAGCTTATAGTTTAAAAACATTTGTAACAGCACTGTGAGGTGAGAATAACAAGAGAATGTAAGAAGAGAATGAGAGATTGGAACGAGAGAAGACAGGAAGAATTAGGAATAACAAGAGAAAGGGAGAAGAAACAAGAAAATGAAAAAACTGAATAAAAGAGCAAAGAATAGGACAACATAATATAGAATATACAGAGGAATGAGGAAAGCGAATAATGGGAGACTGGAGAATAGAATGAGGGATGTATGAAGTGAAGCTCAGCGAGGAGAAAAGAGAAGAGAGAGGGAGAATGGGACTGAAGATTAACAGAGAAAGAAGTGGACGAGAGCAGAAATGAAAGAAAGAAGAGGCGAGAAACAAGAGAATGAGAGCAGAGAAGGAGACAGAAGAGGTAGAAAGACCAAAGAGAGAATTACAAATGTTCTAAGAAAGACATGCGTACGCTCCAAAATGTTAAAATGCAAAAAGATCCCAAGGCCTTTGGATTTTAAGTGATGTTTTTCGCAAAAGTATCTGAGCTAGTATCCGTCGGAGGAGAGTTTGTGAAAATGAGGTGATGCTGCAGCCTGGTCTGAGCTGAATTGAGTGGAGTTGGGAAAGGTACACATTGCGAGAATGGTCGGTGTGTGTCTGTGGCACTGGGAGTAGAAGGCCTCCTTAAACTAGCAGTCGTGGCTCCTGAACCCCCTCATGACCCCCCTACCCGCACCTATTCCCAGCACCGCAGAGGTGTAGAGGGTGTCACCGCGCCTGTGAGCAGTAGGAGCGGTTGGCGACAGATGCTGACATCTGGGGGGCGGTTGAGAAGTAAGGGGGTGGAACATCACATAACGCATACATAGTGTCAGCTTCACACCACATGGCAGCACCCAGCTCACCTCAGGATCAGGGTTTTTTGGAGCCTCGTGGAAAAGTACATTTAGCTCTTTTCATCGTTCCCCTCCCTTAGAAACTGGGACGTATTTGAAGCCGTTAGCTGGAACCTGGCACCCGCTAGCGGGGGGTACCTACTATCGCCTGCCAAGCCCCCCTGGAGAATTTATTATTCAGAGGCATGCACAAGGGCTTGCCGTGAATGCTGCTTTTCATTGGGTCGCTGGTATTTTGTGATCCACTCAAAAGTTTGCCAAAGGTTCCCTAATATGCACAGGGCAGGATGTGGTGTTATGGGCAGACTCTGAGGGCCACATGTATGAAATAGTATTTTGCGATTACCAAATAGCGATTTTTACCGAATCGCTATTTGGTAATCGTAAAATGCTATGTATGTAGGAATCACCAAAGATTTTGCAATTCCTTAATATTACCTAATAGCGATTCGGTAAATAGCGATCGCTGTTAGGTAATATGACTCCATTTGTTTCTATGGTCTGAGAGACCCATAGGTGTGAATGGTTTTGCATCAGCTAATTTGCGATTACCTAGTTGGTAATCATAAATTAGCTAATGCAAAGCCAAGGGTGCCCGGGGGCCTAAGGCCCTCCTGAAGCACCCCAAAAAAAGAAAATGTGCACATGTAAGACACACACAAGCCCTCGGGCATGTGTGCGCTACATGGCACTTTGAAAAATGGCCTTTTGTTTGCACATGGTTACCATCAAATTGAAGTTGATGGTAATAATGTTTCCTAAATGCACACTTCACATTCAGGAAAGGCTTCTTACATGTGCATTAGGAATTCGCAAATTGCGATAACCTAAATTGCGAATCCCAAAGCCTTTCATACATTCAGAAAGGCCATTTTGCATTCTCAAACAGGCAAATTTAGCTATTCACACTGTTAGCAAATGCAAAATACTTTGATACATGTGGCCCTGAGACTGGGGAACCAGGTTCGTGTCTCAGCGTCAACTCACCATCCTGTGATTCTGGACTAATCACTTTAATATCCCTGTACCTAAAAACATGAATGCAAACTTGTGTAATGTAGCTGGTGCTTGTAAAGAGTTCCAGTTACATAAAACTGCAAATATAAACAAGGGAGTGGATGAAAACAGTGGAGCAGGGGTTTGTTGTGGGCACAAGGGAAAGAGCCGCAGGGGGTGGTGGAGACGCTAGCAAAGGGTGCAGCAAGAGAGCGGGGAAGAAAGAAGCACAGGGGCGATTAAAAAACAGGGCTCTGCAGTTACAGTAAACAATAAAAATATCCCCTGATTTTGAGAAGAGGACATTCTTCTAGTTGGTTGTAACCCCAGCGTGTTTTGTTTTGTGCAACAAGAGGTTGCATGTGAGTTTTGTTCAACTGCTCAGAAATTTTTCTGCTATTTGTTTTGGTTCTGGCAGGCTGCGCCACGGCCATAAATGAAAGCTGAGAGGCAGAGACTGGGGCATGGAGAGAGGCAGTGGAAAAGAGAGAGAGAGAGAGAGCAAAGCAGAAAAGAGACAGAGGCAGAGACAGGCTGTAAGGAAAAAGGTTTGTTGCAGGTTTAACCTCACATTTGCTTCCATTTTGACTATTAGGTACAGGTGTGATGGCTCTGAAATACCCAGAGCCCTGCTATACAGTACTCAGTGTATGTGCCCTGACCCTAAAAATGGTGTTTGTTTAATTGGCGTGTACCCAATTGGCATAGCTCAACTTACTTGTAGGTCCCAAGTATTGGGTATCAGGGGCACCTAGGGCCTGTAAGTTGAACTGTCTCTCGTGGACAGCTGCATTAGTTGTGATGCCACAAGTACAACAAGGTAAAACATGGCTCGCAGTTTGCCACTGCAGACTGGAAGGGCATTTTAAAACTGCTATCCCTTTTTAGGTCTCGCATAAACAGGGCATGCAGTGTCTCAGCGAGACATTTTGTTTACTATTAGTGAATTTGGACCTCCTATTACTTACCATTGGTGGGCTTCAAAGCCACTCTCAATTGCTTGCTTCCTGCTGGTTAGTTCTGGGGTCGGCACTTCCCTCTTCTAGCATGTGATCCTCCCCTAGAGCATGACCCAAGTACTTGTGTCCTTACACTGCTCGCACTTTTGGGATCTATTTTATTTTTGTTGAGCCACTCTAAAGTGTGCATCTTTCCATCTGGCTCTGTCATTTGCTTGTTGTTTTAGGCTGTCCAGTTTGACTTTGTCTCTCCTGCAATAATTCCTTGTTTACTGTATCCTCCTGAGTACTCACAATCTATAAACAAGCCCTTAATTCTTGTTCTTCTCTTGTCTCATTTGCTGTGCATCAAAGACAGGTCAAATATCAGGCTTTTTATTCTGAGGGAACTTGGTGTATACTTTTCTTTCACTGACTTCAAAGTGAGAGAATATATGTGACAATCCATCCTGCTGAGTACCCATGTGAGAGGACAGGCTGTAGGGTGTCATCTTTTCTAGCACACAACAAAAATGAACTGTACTGATATTTCAAAATAAATCAGAATGAGAACAGTAGAAATGGAGCACATTTTTTCTTTGTAATTCTGAAGTGTGGTGGAAACAAATATTTTAATACAATCAAAACAAATCAATACACTAAGTGATGACATGTCCACACATTATCATTTGTGCGCAGTAAAACTATATGTCTGTGCAAATGTAATGGCAGTGCGCTACCACACGATGCATACTCCACACTACACCGCTCAACTTTACGCTACTCCTCTCTACCACACTCTACACCATTTCACTCTACACCACTCTACTCCACACTATGCCCTTCCACTCTATGGCATGCCACTCCACGCCATGATACTTCACTCCACGACACTCCACTGTAAGGCACTCTAAGGCATGGCTTGCCACTCCACTCCACACCCCTCCACTCCACTCTATGCTCCTCCAAACCACACCAATCCTCTCCAATCTACCGCAACCCAATCTATCTTACTCCAATATACCCCACTCCACTCCAGTCTACCATTCCAATCTACCATACTCTAACCCACCTAATCTACTCCACTCCAATGTACCAAACTCCACCCCCATCCACCCCACTCTACTTCACTCCAATCTACCCCACTTTACTCCATTCCAATCTACCCTACTCCACTCTACCTCAATCTGCCCCACTCCACTCTACTCTAATCTATTCCAATGCACCCACTCTACTCTACTCCACTCCAATCTAGCCCACTCCATTCTTCCCCAATCTACCATGCTCCACTCTACCCCAATCTACCCCACTCCACTTCACTCAAACATATTCCACTCCAATTTACAACACTCCAATCCAATATAACCCACTCCACCTCAAACTACCCAACTCCAGTCTAGCCCAATTTACTCCACTCCACTCTACTCTCCTCCCCTCTACCCCACTCCACTCTACCTCACTCCACTCCACCCCAACCTACCCTACTCCACTCTAATCTACCCCACTTCAATCTACCCCACTCCACTTCACTCAAACATATTCCACTCCAATTTACAACACTCCACTCCAATATAACCCACTCCACCTCAAACTACCCAACTCCAGTCTAGCTCAATTTACTCCACTCCACTCCAATTTACTCTCCTCCCCTCTACCCCACTCCACTCTACCTCACTCCACTCCACCCCAACCTACCCTACTCCACTCCAATCTACCCCACTCCATTCCAACCTACCATACCCTAATCCATCCAATCTACCCCACTCCAAGTACCCCATTTCACTCCCATCTGCCCCACTCCACCCCACCTCACTCCACTTCAGCCTACCCCAATCCATATCACTCCACTCTACACCAATCTATCCCATTCCAATCTACCCCAATGTACCTCACTCCACCTTACCCCAATCTTCTGCACTCCTATCTACCGCAATCCACCCAAATCTACTCCTCTCTACCGGAACCCACCCATATCTACCCCACTCCACTCCAATCTACCCACCTCATTCCACTCCAATCTACCCCACATCACTACAATCTACCCCACACCACTCCATTCTACCCCACTCTACTCCAATCAACCCCACTCTTCTCCACTCAATCTAGCCCACTCTACACCACTACAATCTACCCCACTCCAGTCTACCTCCAGTCTACATCACTCTACCCCAATATACCTCACTACAATCTACCCCACTGCACTCTATACCAATCTACCCCACTCCACGCTACCCCAATCTACCCCACTCTACTCTAAACCAACCTACCCCACTCCATGCTACCCCAATGTACTCCACTCCACGCTACTCTAACCAACCAATCCCCTCCAAACTACCCCAGTCTACCCCACTCCACGCTACTCTAATCTACCCCATTCTACTGTACTCCAATCTACCCAACTCCAATCTATCCCACCCCACACCATGCCACTAACATTTAGCCATGCTGAACAGCAGTCACAATGGTGTACAACATGGCTAAAACATATTTGCCAAAGCCACTAACTCTTGCAGAGGCGAGACCTATTGGCTTTGCCAATACATGTTAATATAAGTAAGTCACCCCTAACGTAGGCATATGACGCTCTAAGGACAGTTGTTGTATGTTAAAAAGTGGAGCATGTCCTTTTTCATGTTACCACAGTAAAAACCCTAAATTGTTGTTTTTACTGAGGTAAGGCTAGTAGCCCCACTAGCAAGTACAAAGTTACAGGCTTATATCTCAGCCCTGCTAACTTCTGAAATGGGACTACTAAAGTTAGTAATGAAAGGTATCAAAAGAATCAGCGCATAAATCAGATACAATGGTTAAATCGAATTTAATGTCACTGATGGGCAAAGTGCCACTTTAGAAGTTGCCACTTTAGTTACCCAAGAATTTCAGTGCCCATTTACTGTTGTACACAGGGACTGTTCTGCAGACAGCTTTCTGCCCTCCTGGGAAGGCGTGCTAATTACTACCAGGAAAGGAGACAATAGGGGCCTGCATGGGAGAGAGGTGTTATCTCTCTCTCACAGGAAGCCACATGGGTGTTGGCCCATAAGGCAGGCTTCAAAGGAGAAGCCGCCTTTGAATGGCAAATGGGAAACACTTGGGAGAGGGGCTGCTCTATTATTGAGGTAGACGGGCTAGCACTAGGGAAGGGGAAGCCAGTTGTCAACTGCTTTTCCAGGGGCGTGTAGCCTCCTTGATAGCCACACCACTGTGTTGGTCTATGGAGATCTGTATGCCAAGTGAGGGGTTCTGCTATGTTTGGAGTGGACAGAACGGTGCATCCTGAGATAACTAGACAGCACACTTCCTAGGAAGTGGTAATCGGGAAGGAGGGAACCTAGTAGCCCATTGGCTACTGACCACGTCTACCCTGAGGGCACTTTCTGTGCATAAAAAGGGCACCCCAAGCACCCAGAACTTAGATCTTGTATGGAATGGAATAAGGACCGAAGAAGGACTACCCTGCTGCACTGAGGAACCGGCAAAGAGAGGCTGCACTGGCGTTGGCTGCAGCTGCACAATGTGGTGGCTAGCAAAGGAGAGGGACTGTGCTTGCTGTGTCCTGCTCATGGAGAAGCCATCTCTGAGGCACAGCCAAAGCAAGAGACTCCAAGGGTCAAATGGCTGACCTCCTGCTCCAAGCACAAGGCCACAAGAGCTGAAGAAGCCAGCTGGGGCAAGATGGTAGCCCACAATCTCCACACCACTACCAACTGCCACCATGCAGCACCAGAGACCAGGACCCGATGCTCAAAGTTGCACCTGAGTCCACTGGATCTGGGAGAGTCATCGGAGTGGGGTTTGGTCACCCAAAAGATTAGTTTTGACCCAGGGAAGGATTTGACTGTGACCGCGAAACAGGGCGACTAGTAGTCCTGCGGTGACTGGACTTCGGCCAAGACCGGGAGGACTTCAAGGCACATTGACCCCATGGTCAGGACTTGCTCACCCCCACCGTGGACCGAGGACTGCATCTCATTCACAGCATCCTTGAGCATCTTCAGCATCCTTTATCGCTTGCATCAGGACCACTTCCATAGGAACCACTCGCAAAGGATACAAATGCCTGGAACTGACTGAAGACTGCTTCACCTTCTGAGGTAACTGTTACTGTGGACTTTTATGGTCCCCCTGACTGGCTCTCTGTCAGAGTTGGTCACTAAAAGTAACTCTAACTAACTGCAATACAACTAGCCAATCGTTTTTGCTCAAAAAGTTCCTAAGTGTCAAATTTGTTGAATTTGCCATTGCTTGTTCGCAGTTGGGTTAAAAGTACATATTTACTGTACCTTGTAAAACTCATATCTCTGGAACCCTCCAGTGGATCTTTTTCATTGTGGTGTCTAAAAATACATTAAAATAAATTCATATAAATTGGTGTCGGATTCCTTGAGTGTCTTTGTGCATTTCTTCTTCAGTTGTTTTGGTGCTGTTTAAATGCATTGCACTTGTTCCTTTATGTACGCCTTGCTACTCAGAGCCACAGCTACCCAGGGTTGAGCTGAAGGTTTGCCAAACGAAACCTAAGAGTCCTAAAGGGGTTGGTGAGTGTATTACACGGTGAGGTTACACTACCAAACCATGTGATATACCCCATTTCCTCACACTGGCGCAGTAAAAAAGACAGAGATGCTGAAGCACAGAGAAAGGTATGGACACGTTGTGGAAAAGATAGCGACACAGAGAGACTGTGGAAAAGATAGAGACAGGCAGTGGAAAGGACAAACAGAGGCAGAGAAAGAAAGACACAGTGGAAAACAGAGTGAGGTAGAGACTGAGGCTCGTGGAGAAACTGACAGACATTTTAAAAAGGCAGAGGCAGGGACAGTGGAAAAAACAGAGGCAGAGACTGAGGCACAGAGAGAGGCAGAGACTGAAGTGGGAAAGACATAAAGACGGGGGAAGAGGAACAAAGATCGGCGCACAGTGGAAAGGAAGGCATAAGAGAGCGTGAGAGGCAGACCTAGTTGAGTGGAAAGAGTGACGATAGAGAGGGAAAAATATAGGCGAAGCTGTCTGTGATAAGAACAGGTCAGGAAGGTGGCCGGCCTTATGAGTAGGTAGTAGCGATTGTATTTCTGGACCAGATTTTGCCAGTTCCCTAGGGATTTTCAATCCATAATTTTGCCTTCCCAAACACAATAACAGTAGATGACTGAATTACTGAATTACTCATGGAATCCATAAAGTGATGAGGTTTCGCAAGGCCGCAAACAGATTGGCAAAATTCTAAAATTTGATGTACAGTTTTATGATTCCAGTGTAAGGAACACACAAGGCTTGTCCTTAGCAGGTATTCCAGCTGACAGAAGGGGATAATTTTCAGAAAGGAACACTATAACCTGGTCGTCCTCCTCTATCAGTTTTAATTAATTTGCAGTTTTTCGGTACTAAGTGAACGAGCGGGAATAGAAATTCTTGCGTTACCCAAGCTTCCAAAAGAAATGCTAAGTCAAACTTACTGCCCGGTATGTAATCTACGATTTTCGTTGTGTGCTAAACAGAAAGCCGCCTGGGTTACCACCCTGACACCACCCATGGACACCTTCCCCCCACGACCACCTTTTTCAGTGATTCAGTGATTTCACTGATTCTGCATCTTTTTGAGTAGTGTGAAAGTATGGAGCAGGGACATGGATCTGACAGTGACAACAGACATATTTGTATAAGGGTGCCTTAATTGTTCATATGTGACTCGCCATTAATGGTTGCTATTTGCTCCCCCTCTATCTCTTTTTATCTGCCCATACCTTTAAGCATACCTACACATGTGGGTCTGAATCTTCACAGCTGTTAAAACAGCCCGCAGAGGATAACCATGCTAAAGTAATGTCAGTGCAGCTATGTTGTAGCTATTCTACAATTTTATGAGCTAGAGAGTTTCAGAGAGGTGTGGTGGAGGAGGGAAGAAGAAAGTGGCTTTACCTTTGCATTGTTCATGTAATTGGCACCAGCACCACCCTTGAAGAGATCACAGTGTAAGTGCAGTATCCTTTCATTACCGTGCCACTGAAGATGTGTCCTTTGCCAATACAACAACATTATTTTTACATATGGCAGCATTATCTTTACATGTTGGCTTTCATCTAGCCTCATTAGGATTATTCCATGTGAAGAGAACTCATGATCCAGCAGGAGTTTATGTACAGATCCCTTGAATCACAGTGATTTGAAACATTGGTGTGTAAGCAACAACATTATACTTCCCATGAGTAGACCTGGAAACTCCAGCATTTGTTTCAGAAACGCCTGTATTGGTGCGCTCTGGGGATTGTCCAGAAGCCGGAGGAGATGCGGTTTCACCTTCCTTAACTGTCACTTGGTGCTGCCTGGCCGGCATTGTAGTGATGTGGGAGGCGGTGGGAGTCTTTACCTTGCGGGCAACTGAAAATCAAACAAGGAAAGAGAATGAATGCATGACTTTTAAATGGTATTTACATTGGAAAGGTATGTTACACATCTCTGATTGTTTATATCCATTTACAGTCTTGAATTGGTGGCTTCCTCCATTTTGATTTACTCTTCCACTGCAAGCAGCAGGATTGGCGCCAAAACTCTAAATGGAAGGCATGGGGGTGGCTCCTGGGAGCACTCTGACATAGAGTAGTGCTAGTGGTAATAGAGTAGTGTTAGCAATGGCGCCAGCCTCTAATGTGAATTTACCCTATGTGAAATTAGGTCTTATAACACAGAGAGACAGGGTCATTCCCTTCTCATAGAATAGTTTACAATATTGCACACATCACCAAGGCCAAGAAAGACAGTCAAATGCCCAAGTTAACCTGCAGGACAGGCATATTGATGCTTTTGATCACGAAGGCATGTTCTATTAACTGGCATAGATATAAAGCATGGAGCAACGCCTTCAGAAGCATTTGTTGGTCATTGATTGTGTATACACTCGAGGATTTAACGAGGAAGGCTGATGACAGGCAGGACATATGCAATGTTGGTTGCAGGAGGAGAAGTAATTGATTGTTCTGTTGAGAGTGTTAAGTTGCCAGTTAGTTGGCAAGTGGTGCTGTGGTAGCTGCAAACAAAACAAGATGGGGCATGCAAGTGTTTGTACAAGCACATTCTACTGGGACCTGAGGAGCTCTGTATGTTATGCATGGTTTCATAACCTATGTGGACTGAATTCTGTGCCTAGTAGGTGGACTTTGCTTCTGTGCTCTGTGCTTTATGGGAATGTCACATTGCTAACTGTGTGGGTCTTAGACCTGTGTTGGTTTCAGGATAGGATGTTGTTGGTTCATTCAGTGGTTTAAATGGATTGGTCATGCTGAGAGTGGGTGTAAGCTCTAGTTGTGTTTAATGCTGGATGCAAGGTGTGAGGAGTTATGCTGTGCGTGTTGAAGCAACTTTGGATATGTTTAGCATCTTTGAGGGGCAATACATCATCAGCATGGTATTTCGGTGATGCGTTCGTTGCATGCATGTGTGGGTACAAAATGGGCAGTATGCAGATAAATTATTTACGGAGCACTACTGCGCTTCCCATTCTGGAAATGATCTGGAGAGGGGAAGAACAACATTGACAGCTCAACAGGACTTTTAGCCATGTAGGTCATGTAATCACATCAATGGTGGCCAACATCCAAGGCTTGTCCCAAAGTACAGGTGAGTGACCTCATCAGAGTCTGAAGGGGGTGGGCGGTCCGACGTCATGTTGACTGACATGATTGTCAGACCGTCACCAGGGGCATGCAGGCAGGCAGCAGCACAAAGCACAAGTGCGCATGACTGGGGAAGGTCGGCGAATTTTTTTGCCGTGCCCAGTCATGCGCACTAGTGTCTGCACAGACTGGCGCATGCCCATTAGGAGAGCGAGGGTTGAGCAAAGGCTCAAACCTCGGTCTCCTAATGGGCAGGCGAGCGAGCAGCCCTGCTAAGCCAGGATTGGCTAAGAGGGGTTGCCAGCAGTGACGCGGCTGTTCCAGGACCTGAAGGCGCCAACAGGACCCCGGAGCAGAGGCAGCGCGGACCCTGTCAGGTAAGTTTTTTTAATTTAATTTAAATCCCCCCGGCCCCCACCCCCTGTGCCCCCCGCGATTATTGCGTGCCGCGACTGGCTGCAGCACTATGTGGAATTGTTAGTTTGGCTACATGCTCTGGGCTGTGTCTCCACTCCACCATTACCTTTATTTCAATTTTGCCGCATCGCTTTTTGTGATTTGGTGCGCTGCTTACATCACAGATTGTTGTTGCTGAGTGAGCCATGGTCATTCATTCTGTTTTAATGCGGTTTGCATGCATGAAAGGATTGCCTCTTAGTTCATGCTTAATTTGTCATGTGAGCATTGGGCAAGCAAGGAAGTTAATTTTTTAGAGCAGACAACCTTCACCACTGACATCGGTTATAATCTAGAAATCCCAGTGGACATGTACATTACAACAGCTTACCTTTGACGTCCATCTTTCCGAGGTCGGTAAATTGAGTACAACTAAACCAGGTAATTGAGTGCGAAGCACTAGATGAAACGCGGTAGTATGCCACAATAATTGGCCCCAGTTCTTAAGCCTGTGCGAGACGCATGGATATCCGAAAACTTTGCACAATCTATGCAGAATTCTGTGTTTAGCCAACTCTGGATACCATGCATTCAAACTTATTTTTACTTGCTTAGCTATTTTATTGATGGTATTGTCAGTGCTTGCGTTATCCTACAGCGCCAAGAAGCTCCGGCATGCATTTCATTTTATAAATAAAATACACCAGAACATATATAATCATTTAGCACAACTGGTGAGCGTTTTGGAGCGCCGCAAGTATGAAGTGAAGTGTGTGGGTTCTGTCATGTTTTCGTGTGTAATTTCACGGGCTGGCACTCAGTGAATGAGTGTTTGACTACTGCAGTATTCCATCAGTGCCGGGGTCACAGAGTTCAGAGGCGCTATGATTTACATTAGTAGCTGGAATGTGGAAATCACAGCTCCCGTCAGGGCAGAATTAATGAAAAAGTTGACAGGACGTCACTTTTCTATTTATCTTTGCCATATAAGCCTCTGCTTGGCCATTTATTTTTGTCTCACACGTGGCCCCACAGTCTGTCTCCTGGTGACCTCGTCTGAATGGGGAGCTGCTGGTGCTTGCCGGTGCGTGCCTGTGAGCTCATGTAACCTTGCTAATGTGAGCACAACCTCGTGGTTTATCAAGGCTAATAAAAGATAAGTCTCTTTAGAACTGATGATTTGCAGCCTTGAATTATCACCTTGTGTTGGCCATCGTCGCGCGTCTGTACGTACGCAACTTCTTTCAGTCAAACATGGATGCTGGATACTGCAAACATGTAAGTTGATTTGATTTATATCAGGCGGCTATGTGATCGCACTGGGACTTTGCGGTGAAAGGGGTTTTGAAGGTTCAGAGGAACAAATGGAAGTGTTTATCAATATAGTGTTTTTAATGCTTTCTACAGAACGATTGTAAACTGTGGCTTTGTGTTCAGGGCTAACATTAAACCGAACATTTAAATGTGAACAGTACGATTTTGATTTTGCAACACCCAGTGACAACTCCGGTGTGTGTGACGTGGTTGAGAGATTACGTTTTAATTATTACACAAAGATTGCTGAGTTCGTAGCGCTGCGAAATGCAGGTGTCGACGCGCTGTGAAATACAGGCGTTACCATTAGCTAACCCTATGGTGCGTAAAATATCTAAGCTAAGGAGGCTGGAAAGGCTGTGTGATCTAAGTGTGAGGTGCGGTTTACACACAGGCCGCTGCAGCATGTGAATTATCCTACTGAGAACCTTCACGAACTTTAGGTAATCGCTGAAGGCTAACGCAAATATCGCCCACTAAAATTACCATTAGAGTTAGGTATTCATTTACAAATACACCCTCTGCCCGTGTGGTTATGTCACGCGCTACCAGTTCTGTTTTTATTTTTACCTAATATCGCTCAGCAATCTGAAACTTGGGAGCTCATGGGGGAAGAGCGATACAACAACTCCCAGAATGCAGAGTGCTGGTTCCTCCAACCTGGATTAGCGCAGGGTGTGATACATGGCATGAGGCAACATGGCAGCACTGACCACACACTTTTGCCAGTGTTCAGCTGTTGTTATTTTTAAACACCTATTCAATTGTTAAAAAACCCAAATGTTTCGTCCTTTGCACGTCCCCTCAAACTCTTATGATGTGGAAATAGAGTGTTATCGTGTTTGTATCAGAAGTGCTCGCTCAATTTATCTGCTTTTTGGAAGTCACCTTGTACCGGTTTCTTGCCTTGGTACGCACTTGCCCCATATAAGTTTGTGTTACGTCACCCATCTATCCTTTTGGTGTAGGAGGCCGGTGAAATAATTATCCATATAGGCTTCAATCATCGGGAAGAAAACATTTTATGGCACAAAAATATTCAAGACAACTATAGGGTATGTAATATTGGTGTGGTGAATACACAAAACGTTAATACAAAAACATGGAAAAAACAATAAATAATCACTAAATCTTTGTCCAAAAAAGCCAAAAAACAATTAAACCATCGCTCACGCCACGTAACAGTGACAACAACACCATATTTTTGTGTTGACCTGGACCATGAAGAAGAAATGGTTATTAAATTTATTTTTCGTCCTTCACAATATACAGTGCATAATGAATAATTCAAAAGATCAAACTCTTCCCAGTGTGTACAGGGTGGTTCCAAAGTGAAAATGTAGTGCAGTTTAGTCCCTGTATAAAACTGAAAGGAACATTGCGATTGGTGGAGTTGATCGTGAAGACTGAGGGGTTTCCAGGCCAGATCTCCGGCCTGGGAGGCAAGTGGCCAATCCTTGCAGGACATATTTCTGGTGTTCCGCGTGCAGGGCATGCAATCACTGAGATTCATTAGTCTTTGATTTTCTAAATGTCAACAGTTAGGACTAATGGTGATTTTTAATGTCTGAATGTGGGGGTACACGCCCTTGTGCCTCATAAGCTGTCAGTAATGAGCTTGACTGTGATAGTGTGAAGGCTGTGTGCATATGCTTTGCCGGTTCGAGAGGCCAACTGCTACAGGGTGTTTTACGCATGCAGTGCCAGCTTTGGTTTACATGCAGCAGTCTTGCTCCATGCCTTGTGTTAGTGTGTCCCCTGCAAAGGCCGTAGTGATGGAGGCACTCTGCCCACTCCTGCCTATGTGTGCAGCAACATTTCAGTGGACACAGCGGGAGTCAGCAACATGAGGCTCATTTGCAGGCAGTGTGGCCTCTCACATCCTGTTTGGCACAGTCGTGTCTCACAGTGCCCTTCCATTTCTGGTACTTTGTAGCAGTTTTAAGATCTTAGAGTTTCTCATTGCTCAAATGGGTATCATTTCTGATATTTATATGTTTCCCTTGGCTTGATTTTGCTTGTGAGAAAGTGTAACTCATAGTTGAGGAATGTCACTCATTATTACACTGAAATTATGAAAATTGTCACGCATAAGCCATCTGAAACCTTGGCAGCTATGTTTATATGTGCTGGTCCCCCGGCTGGGCTGCGAAGATATCTTTCTAGGTTGGTGTTGTTTATCTGTATTTTTTTCTGTGCATACTTTGAGGCTTGAGCCATGCCAGGTGTTTATGAGGGGCTTTGATTGAGCATGTAGGCGCTAAGGCTAAAGCCAAACAAAGTGCCTGTCAGTGGGTTGGCCTCTCTGCAGAGCACACAGAACAATGTTTGTGTATTCCATTTGCAACTGAAATTCTGTGGACATGTGTGTGATGGGGGGACACTGATGTCAAAATATTTGCAAGGCAAAAGTAAGAGAAATTAAGGTGCTTATATTTGAGGGAGTGCAGTGCATGTTGGGGGCGGTCAAGTGACAGAGATGTGAGGAAGGGCATTCGGGGAAGAGTGAAAAGAGGATGCTGAAGAGGAAAGAGAGGGGGTTGAAGATGTGCAGATGGACAAGATATGCAGAGAAAAAGAGGATACATATCTAACATAAAGCACACATAATTGAAGGCCAAAACTCCTTTCACAGGCCTCAATGCTATTTAATTCACAGACTCACTATTTCAGAAGTTCAGAATTTAAACATTTTCAATGTTAATTATTTATAAGAAATCATTGTTGTTACTCATTTATCTTAAACAGCTAACACCCAGTGACAAAGCCAATCATACTGACAGGCTTTAGACGTATGTCAGTTGCTGTGCCATTTATCTGGATAAAATTACATCTCAGAGAGAAACCAAAATACCGGTCTGATGGCACACTATGGGAATCACGGATTTGGCATGTTCCTTTATAGGAGGCACCCACTTTTTTCATCTCACTTAAAGACCTGTCTGCACATATTTCTATATGACTGGTTACAGCCAGCAGCTGTGGGTGCTTCCCGAAGTCTGGTTAGAGCATATTTTTCCAAAGTTAATGATGCATGCAGTGCAAGACACTGGGCAAGCATACATTTTAAAGGGCTAAAGTTGTCATGCAGAACAATTTACATATTACAGTAACTGTTGAACAAATTAATGCAAGAAGATACGGGGCAGTTTTTAATGTGTTTAATATTTCAAGACTATACGTTCCCACTGCTTAATAAGCCTTGCTTTATCGCTGCATTCATTTGCTTTAAAATGCACCATTTGCCAATCTTTTTTAATTTCTTTCTCAGGAGAGGGACTCTCCCTTGACCCCAGGTTTGTCCATTGAACTTGTTCACATCACTAACTAGTGTTTTCTATTGGAAAGGGTAGAGCCAAAGCAGTCTTGCTTAGTACCCTAGCCCTCTTCAGAAGTCAGACTTGCTTGGCAACCCAGAAATTCTCTGAAATAATGTATGAGTTTTCTTTTATGAATGCCTAGAAGAACTGAATGTTTAGTCCATTTATCACAGAAATAGTGCTGAAAATCGCACCAAAAAGATGCCAATTTTTTAAAAATTTCTTCACGGGGGAGAACCCCCCCGAACCCCCCTTATTTGTCGGGCTCGCTCGCTGCGCTCGCTCGCATACGTTGATTCATTCTGCATACGCCCCACCAGTTTCAAATTCCACCAGCCGCCAGTGGACCTCACCTTCAAAGAGACTTGAGCAGCAGGCTCAGCTACCCAAACTGCAAGTGGCAGGGTCTTCACTTACTGGGTGGTGGATTCAGGAAGCGATAGTACGTCTCTTCCATTCAGGTGGATCTCGAGGTAGGGCCAAAAGTCAGGCTGGTGAGCTCACATATGTGAAGAGGGTCTGCATCGTGGCCCTCACACAGAGCACTAACAGCATAAATAAATCCTTTATCCTTTGGGGTTACCTGCTGGCATGGCTTCAGTTTCACAGCAGTGTCTGTCATTTAACGCACTCGCAGCTTTAAGCCAATAGTAGCTGGACTGGGCTCTATAGAAATTAAGAACTGCAATCTTCCTAGCCTTATAGTGAGATGATATACAGAAGAAACTACACAATACACAGTATAACAGAGAAAGCATAGGATATTTACCTCGAATGGCACTGTCTGAGGAAGGGATTATAACTGTAGCCTCCTTTTCAGCGATGCCTGCATTACTGTCAACACATGGGTGAGTGGAAGTCGGTCGGGTCAGGATGCGCTCACTCTTTGGAGTGACCCAAATGTTGGCTGCCACCGTTATCTCGGAGTGGAGGCCATTGTGGTTGCTCTCCTTCCCTGTAAAAGCAAGAAACTCATGCATTATAGGTAATCACAGATTAGAGGATATTCAATTTGGGCTGGCAAAATTGGTTGCACCCACACTCAGCAGGCATGCAAGGGTTCTAACAGTACCAGTGACATAATACGTGCATGGACTCTGATCCTGCTGTACTACACATATTTACCTATATAAAAATGATTCAGACACTCAGGGATTCATTTACAAGTCTTGTGCCCTGCCGGAACGTATCTTTTTGTGACATTTTGGTGCGCACAGGGCTTAGCCATACCTACAAGGCCACGTAAAGCCACCCTGCAAGGCTTTTCATGGCCTTGTAGATATGGAGTGAGGTAAGGCAGCGCAAGTCGCTGCGTTGCCTCACACTACGATGGGGAGGCGTGCAAGGGCCGTTACGGTGGGTGTTCCCACATAACACCTATGGCATTTAACACATTTTCAGATTTACAACAAGGCATAGGGGAGGCGCAACAAGGAGAGATACCATTATTTCTCCTCGTTTTTCCCTCTTTCTATGTGTGCTGCATTCGGCAGCACACATAGAAATAGGAAATCGTCTCCATTGATTGTTTTTGTGCTAGAAGGTGTCCCTTCCAGCACAAAAACAATCATCCCTTCAACGCAGACCATGGTGCAAGGGTGCCTGCATTGGCGCATGGCAACCAATTGCGCCAGAGCAGGGAAAGAGGACAGGAATGCACCATATCTGATAGATGCAGTGCATTCCTGCCCTTTTCTTTTGCCGTAGGTCAGCACAGCAGGAAGGCTTGCGGCGCTGCCCTATTGCAAAATATTGTAAATGAGGCCCTCAGTTTATGGGGGTTTCTGTTGTGTAATAAGAGCTGGAGCTCAGCTTGTGTGCTTATGTAGTGAAACCTCTCCTGCTGTAGTATATTGATTTACCTGTGGCTGTAGGGCAGGTGCGCATCTCCTACCGGGATCTAGTTCCTGCTGCAGTGAAGGGACTCATAATCTGCTAAAGTGCAAGGGCTCATCACCTTTAGGACAGCAATAAATCTGCTTCTGCTAAAATGCAAGGCCTGAACTGCACTAAAGCAAGAGCTCACCTCATTTTGTAGAGTAAGTATTATGTATACGATGATAGATCCGCGATCCTGACAGCCACGACTGATGCTGTAGGAGGGTCTCTCTTTACCTCTTTCTCTCTGTCTTTGTTTCTCCTCTCATTAGTCTGGGTTGTGTGTATTGCCAGAAGGAATATATCAGCCCCAAACTCAGGCAGACATCCACATTGTGGTGCAGCATAGTCTTGTGATGACTCTCTACCAAAAGGTAGGGCTTTTGGACGAGTAACGCTGTATCGCCAGCAAGCGTTTTTTTTTGTGAGTGGCCGTACAACCCGAAGGCGCATACTCAGTAATCCAGGTTAAATAACTTTGTGGCAGGTAGTAATGCAGCCAATCAATGGCCCATTGTAGACTAGTACTTGCTTCTCCACCACTGAGGTGTAAAATCAGCTGTCTTCTATTCAACATGTAAGGCGATGGCACAGCAGGCAATTCTTGGAGTCATTGGCTTGTAGAAGTACTATGGGTCCCATCAAAAGACCTGCTTTAAGTCTCAAAGAGTGTTTGCCACCTCGATGGATCCTTGTATCCTTGTATCTTTGTCATGTGCACCTTTAGTAGCAAGAAGGTCGAGGGGGGCTACTCTGCTAAATCAGACAACAAACTACTGATAATAGACCATAAGGCAAAGAAAGGCGTCCTCTTCTTCATTGGGGGTTAGTTGGGGGCTGCCCTGAATGATTTGAACTTTATGCAGCTGTGGTCATATTGTTCCTTATCGTATGAGGTATCCTAAATATTTGACAGGCATTCTGGCCAGCATTTATTTAGTGGATTTAGATGAGATTTTTGTAAGGTGCAATATAGGACTATAAAATATAATGTCACATAAATATGACATGGCATATTCTCTGTGCAGTTGTAGGAGGAAATTTGCGAAACAATTTAAGTTAATTGATAATCTTAAGTCTGAAGAGCTGGTACAATCCTCCTCGTGTGGAAAAATAGTTTTCATTTGGTCTGAAGGTTGCAAAAAGGTAGAAATAAGAGTTTGCAAGTTAGAAACTGTGGAACTAGAAAACATGGTTTAATCCAGCCTTCCAAATGTGTCCAAATCGTGTGCTCTCAAGCAATAACTTTCTCAGTATGTTCTGCTGCTCCAGTTTTTGCAAAGATTAGAAGTCCTTGAAATTATATATGATAAGAAAAACACGTTGAATATTACCCCATGTGAACAGCATCCACTCTCACAATTTACTCACTACATTGAATAGTGTGGGATTGTTACACTCCTTAAAAAAGCAGCCACGTACAGCAATCTTAATTCTCCTACTTGACCAAATTGCGTGATCTTGGACAAGCCATTAGCTTCTTATGCCTTTGTTCCTTTATCTGTCAGTACTACGTAGTCTCAAGTGCTGACTCAATAGGAAAATAAAATGACAATAACGATATGTTATTGTCATTTTATTTTTCCTTTTTGCGCAGAGGGGCAATGCTCCTCCGCCTTAGCGGAGGAGCCGCCACTGATCATAGTCTTTCTTTAATTTCTACGACAAAGAAAGCAATGAAGGACTGTAATATCGACTCCCTTGCCAAATGAAATTCATTTCAAATGGAAAGAAAATCAGGTCTGTAACGATCTGTAATGAGGTCAAGGGACCCTTTGTTTTAGACTCGCTTTAGTTTCTGAGCTCTGACAACAAGCAACTGGAAGGAGAAAAGAAGGGGTAACAAGAAGGACAAAGAGGGAGAGCAGGAGGGAAGAACGAGAGGGAGATAGGAGAAAGACTAACACACAGCGACACAGACGGTTACGAGGGAGAGTAGCGCGCCCATGGGAAACGGAGTGCAGTGATCTTCGCATTTATTTTGGACATCTGGGGGCACCTGACCCCAAGATCTTGCCAAAGTCACACGAAATAGGGACGGCCAGCTTGGTTCAGGGGTCACGATACATCAACTAGAAAAGCTAATGGAATGACCATGATAGGGTAAGCTCAAAACTCGAGAGCTGACAGAAGTCACAAAAAATCATGCTGCTTAAAAAAAGAGTAAATACAAATTCAATATAAACTGCAGCTGTAGTATAAACAATTCAATTTAAAAAACTGTGTTGAGTTATTGAGGGTAATTTTGAAATGTAAAATAGTCTCTAATGCTTTGGAGCCTGAAGGATAGACCCAAACAGGCAATAGCATTAGCTTCAGAGAGAATCAGTGGGCTGAGACAAGACACGTTATGGTTAAAGTCTCAAGCCACACATACTCGCCTCTCACATACTAACCTCTTACTGAGGTGAGGGAAGAAAACTCCCTGCACTTCTGGGATATTTTTATTTTTCAGAAAGAAATCCCCACTTTGGTGGTGGGTTGTTTCTGAAAAAGAATGGTTAAGCGCACCACAACAACATGGCGGCCTACCTCTATTCAACATTGCCAAAAGTGCATCTGATGCACTGGTGATGGGGTTTGATTATATCACTGGCAACTGCAAATGTGAAGCTTTAATGTAAGAGAGACCGAGCCACACTTGAACCAAGGACCTGAAGAGACCAAAGTAACCTTGAGACTATGACCATTGAGAACAGAATCGCCAACCCACATACATCCATATGACCCACGGACTGCTTCCTTGAGCACTCTGTCATGGGAGGTCATCACTCACACATGGCTAGCTCAGAGCCAAGCTGGGTAGGCACCATAGACGCGGATTCCCTATGTGGGTCAGGCTGTAGGAGGGAAGCATAGAATAGCAGTGCTCCATGAGACAAGCTGCAGATATTGAACCTGTATATATTAACCTGGGATGAGTTTGGCTGAAGACACAAGGTTTCCAGGGGCCTCCTTTTCAGAATCACCAGTCATGCTGTAGTCTTTGGGACGCTCTTCGGCTAATTGTGACAGGACTCTCTCGGCCTTTTCCATTGCGTGGTTTTTAGCCACCATGGTAATCTCTGAGCGGGTGGTTTTAAAAGTCTTCCCAATCCCTGTTAAAGACAATTGAATAAAACCACTGAGTCCCATGCCAGCAAGCAGCATTTTATTTATGAGAGGTTTATAATCACAGGGCTCTGTTAATCTTTAAGTTTCAAGGTTAACATCTCTTGCACTTTGTCTTCTTATTAGTAGCTCAGCCATGCCCCTAAGACACGCTTAACCTATGTCGATGCCTAATTTCTGTGATATCAATGCTTTTAGTGTGTGCATGTCTGAGTGTGTGTCTCTCATAAGTGAAGTGAATAAGTCTGACCTTGAGTAGGGTTTGAGCTGGCGGCTGCAGGGTTTGCAGTAGAAACACTGTTGTCAGAGATGTCGTTGTAGCCGGATGTGGCCGGTGCATTGACTGCCCCCGTAGCGTGCAGGGTGGCTGGAGGCGTCCTTCTGGAAGTTTGGCTATTGCTTGTCTTTTCTCTGTCTGTGACTGAAACATAACAACAGGAAAGAATCACAACATCAGCGCAAATAGCGAAGGGTTAAATCAAGAGGGTTAGGGCACCATAGAATGATGCCTATACCAATCCAAGACGCCCTGTTGTGTAATAATCACAGGTACTCTGCTCCTGGGAGTTCCTTCTGTATAACTAACACTAAGCAATGGCTTTCATTGAAGGAGGTCAAGCAGTTAAAGCACAGGCTCAGCTATAGCTTTTCAAGTGCAATAATTGTGACCTTAGTTGCTGCACAGAGGGCATAAAGGTTTACAGAGAAGGTGGCTCCATAAACCATGATGGGCGGAATACGTGCTGGCAATTGACAAAGTACAAGGCCATAGTTTTGCATAGGTGTCCAAACGCACTGCTAGTGATGCTGAATTATCTAGTCCTAGTGCATCTTCTATAAAAAGGGGGCTCTTGAGGGCTGCTTTGAATCTGGCAATCTCTATTCCAGTGGAATAATGTTCGGTGGGGGACATGGCCTGAATAAGGGAGCAGTGAGGGAAGGGGCATGTGTATAAAGTCACAAGGCCATATCAAAGATCTACAGAAGTCAGAGGAATATGAAGTAGTACAAATTTATAGGGAGGAGTGGAACAATTAAGCAGGCTCTGATCTTTATGATCACAGGACCACATTGAATAGTGTTATAACTTGATTTCCTATAATGCATCCTTTCCCTGGTTACCCATTCCCTGCTGCTCAGCCAGTATGAATGTGATGTGTATGTGGAATGTTAGAATGCTTGATGAGGTGGTGGAATGCTGGAGTGCCTGTGGAGTGGAGAGAGAGACAGTTGGAGTGTGTGGGCTGAGCAGCAAGGATGCTGCTCCTGGTGGGGCTCAACTTTATATATTTTACTTACCATCCAAACCTAACCTGTAACTAAGCTTAATAAACCTCTTACTTACAACCTACCTTATGGCTACCTCTGGACTTCCTTTGGATTACATCAAATAGCTGTCCCATGTAGCCCTTCAGTTAGAATACCTCTAGGGTACTACCGGGGCACAGTACTGCCTTTATTCTTCATCTAAAATCCATAACTTCCTGTTCTCTCAGTGAAGATACGGGCGGCGCTAGATGATGAGGCCTTGTAGGGATATTCCTTACCAGCTGCAGGCACAGTATGTTTTGGGAAGCCGACATCAAGTGCAGTACATGGTCAGAGGGTAGTAGAGAGCACACGGAGTTAGTGAAGGGATGTAATGCAAATTGACCTTATTGACATACCACTCCTTCATGAGTTCTTGGGTGGTCTAGAAGTATGCTGTTGATGCTTTTGCTTTGTTCCTAGGCTGGGACATCTTCCACGACCAGTGGGATACCCCGGGTCTCCTTCCCTCTCTTCATCACAAAGATGTGAGGACCCCAGACAGTTGCTAAAGAGAAGCTCCAAGGTGCTGTACCCCACCCTTTTCTACAGCACCTCTCTCTAAGTATAAAGCAAGCAGGGGAGCAGGATGTCCCACCCCACCCTCAAGGTAGCTACTTGAACACCCAGCATGCTTTAGAGCCAGTCTGTTAAGCTGGATGTGGAAAGCTTGTAAGTAAACCACATTCAGTGTTGGTGCTGTGTGTGAAAATGATTGTTTTACCACTTTTTATGTTCTATATTTTTTAGTTTTTTAAAGTTAGGTTTCGGAGACTTCTCAGGTTTCTTCTTTACCTCTTCTTTCCCATGATTACTTGAGGGCAGCGTTACGGTAGCTAGGTTATCGGAGATGTAAAGCTTTATAAGCAATGCATGCTAACTTGAATTTAATCCCGGCTTCCAACAGTAGCCAATGAAAATCTCTAAGCACTGAAGAATTGTGGTCATATCTTCTTGTACCTGATATCAACCTGGCCACAGAATGAAGAACAGCTTTAATAGGGGGTGAGTGATGAGGGTGCGGTACCCATAGGAAGAGTATTTCCAAAGCCAATTCTGGAAACTACTAAAGCCTGGACCATGAGGTGGAAGTCATTTAGAAGAAGAAAAGACTTGACTTTCTTGACAGAGTGCAGCTCAGATGTATCTTTGGATGCAACCTTTTCAATAGATGATAAAACACCCAAAGCCAAATAGATTTTACCTCTTTGGACAAAGAGGGGGTGAAGCCCACACTGTCAAGATCTGATAAGCTTTCTATTTCGTAATTCCAATCTTGAGAGTAATGGAGTAAGATAAACTCTGTTTTATAAGGATTAAGCTTTAGATTTACTGACATCCTGCTTTGGAGCATAGCTAATGAGTTTTTTTTAATGTAATAATGTCTTTGGTGGATGATATCTTCAAATAAATATGTGTCATCCACATACACAATTTCCACACCTGTTCCTTCTATCAAAGCCGTTCTATATATAGGTTGAACAATATAGGCAGCAATATTGAACCTTGAGGTACACCACAGGATACTTATGTCATCTTTGACCCACAACTGCCCAAAGCTGCCCAATCTCACCAGATATTTAAGATAGGTACCGAACCATGTCCACACTACACCACCTATACGGCTATGCCTGTGCCAACAAGCCTATCATGATCAACTGTGTCAAAGACTAAAGACATGCCTAGTAGGACGAGAAGACAGGCAGCTAGTTCTGTCTTGCCAGTAGTTAGTCTTAGAAAATTGTGATATATTCACAGTTTTACTGTGGTCAGGCTTTCAGACCAAAGCACCTAACAAGGTGGGAGAGAGGTCAAACATAGACATTGAAAAGCAAAGGGGTTCACGAGGAACCCTGAGGGACTTGACAATGAATGACCACTTTGTCAGTGGTAAAAGTAGGTAATGACAAAAATTTAACCCAGTTAGGCAAAAATGATTTGAACCAGGCATGAACTGTACTCTGGATTCCAATCTGAGCCATATAGTTAATCATAATGTCACGACCCAGATATCAAATGCAGCCAAGAGGTCTAATAGGATCAAGGCTACGGTATCTCATTTGTCCTGTACCTGATGAATTTCTTTCATTGCCAGAAGGAGAGTTTATTAAGTCCCTCGACATAGGTGAAAGCTCAGCTGCCACTGATCCAAGATGTTGGACTATTCCAGAAACTTTGAGAGCTGGACCACCACAGCATCTTGAAGGATTTTAATGAGAGTTGGCAGTAATATAATTGTACGGTTGCTGGCAGCATTGTCAGTGCTGACATTTACTTTTTACAGACGGGAAAACATCACACCCACATTGCTAGACTGGAATTGAACAGATTATTAAGGGGCTATGAAAGCCTGGTGCCAGTTTGCGTAAAACCTGCATGGTGCAGGGGTCCAAAGAAGACCAAGACTTAGCTTTGATGATGAGCTCTAGGGTTTCATTCAGCTGTTACATCTGAAAGTCCTTTGAGGATGGACCCTTTGAGACCGCTACACCAGTGCTATTCTTAGAAAAAGTGTGACTTAATACTGTTATAGATGGACTCAATTTTAGTGATGAAATACTAGACTAGTGTGTTAAGGAAATCTTGTGCTTGTGGTATGGAGCTGTTGAGACAAATGGGATTTGTGGAAAATAAAACACAAAACGTCTGACATGGTAAATTGGGAGCCTCAATGATTCTTTTTCATAGAAAAAAAATCTTCTCTGGCCTGCCTAATGGCTTTTATAGTGCATAAGTTGAAGAGTGTATGTAGGTTTGTCAACATTGAAGTACACTTTCTTCCAAGCTTGTCTGGTATTAGCTTGACTTCTCTAAGGAGTGCAGAGAACCAAGGATTGTGGGGGGCTAGGGACTCAGTTGGAACATTTTCCCATCTGGACCAAATCCTCAAGAATCTTGTTCAGACCAGAAGCTAAGGATCCCAAGAAGGCATTACAATCATATCCACTTCCAAAAGTCTTGGACTGCTAGTCTAAGTGTTCTGTGGGCACATGAAGCTTAAAATAAACCCAGTGGTATATGGGGGAATAGCTAGCTTGCTTAACTACTGCAAAGCTTTAGCAATTTGTATTAAGAGTTGAATACGATTATGGACCCCCCCATTCCAGAGAAATAATGCTTGTAACTTGTGGACCTGGAAAGGATGAACACATTAATTCAAGTGCATATGACCCCCAATATGTATAGTCTCCATTACAAGTTGGGACAAGGGAAAGAAGTCAAGGATTGAAGAGGCTTGTCAATGTGAAAGTTGAGGTCCCCGGGCATAACACATTTTCTGAAATTGAGGCATAATTCATTGCACAGAATAACAATGAAGAACTGTAGCAGCCCACATTAGGGTGTCTATGAGCAAGTTACGAAAAGTGCTTGGCTTATGCTGGTGATGTTTGGATGGTACACCACAGAATTTCACAATGCTGAATGAATCAATCTAAAATAGATTAGTAAATCAGCTCACACATACAGATTAGGGCATCAACACTTCCTTGCTTACTTAACAGATTAATGTATAATATTTTACAAGCTAGAGGGTGGAATTGGCCAGGACCAGGTTAAAAGATTATTGCAGCCTTGTTTCAGAAAGTAACAAATTGTCCCACTTGTGGGACATCATTAAGTCAAATATGTCCTATTGATGTTTAGATAAGGAGCATCCAACTAGGCATCCTATTTTGGCTCGGTCCAAAGTAAATTGTGCCAAACGGAAGGCAAAGAACACAGTCAAGGATCCAAGAATTCCTTTAACTTATTTGGATCCCCGGAGAACAGGGGAGTTGTTGGAGAAATGGTAGGAATGTCAGATGATCTGGCAGTAAGTGCTTGACAAAGCGCCAAGTTCTCATTTTGCAGCTGTTGCAGTTCTTGTGCCTGTTGTTGCACCGTCTGCACAAGAGATTGCGCCAGGGCTGCTTGTCCCATTTGTGTTAGGGCTTGTGTTAGGGCTTGTGTATGATCCATATTATCCTGGCCTAGACTGGCAGGACTCTCGGGTTGAGGACTAGGGGTGGGCGAATTTCACGGAGTTGCACTACGCGGAATTCCACAAAGTTGCATGAAAACTCAGTGAAATTCCACAGAAGTCTGCTCCACCCTAAGTGTATAGTGAGTCCTTTGGGCCCGTCGTGAGGTCAAGTGTATGGAGACTGGTAATACTGTGCGCAGGACAGTCTGATGTGCCGAAGCTTTCGAAGTGTCTGACTATATAGTTGTTTGCAGAGACACCTGGGTAAGAGGTGTGCACTAACCTCCTTCTTTTGGAATAAGTAACGCGAGCGGATTTTCACAGCTCCGGGTTGCTATAAACCCGTCTCTTGTATACTTTCTGATTTATCTTACTCAGTGGCATATCATGGCCCCTCCCACTTCTTGGTAATATAGTCAAAGATCGCCATGAAGGGGATGCAGCGGATTTCAGTGCCGCTGCATCTTCTGCACTGATAGTAGCTGCGCGTCATACTTCACTGCTGAAGCTGCTAGCCAGTTTCAATCACCGGCACTTTCCAACGTTTTAATGGTTCTGTTCCCTTAGTGGTTTAACGAGTGCTGTCCCAACATGATGCATTTACCAAGTGTTGTTCACGTTTATCAGCATTGCTTCACCCTGGCCTGGCCCGCAACACAGACTTCCGGTAATTGTAATCATGCCATGCAGACTGGTAAAAAAACAAAGACATATACATTTGTGCCAGAGTAACAGACACTGTCACAATCCCCCCTCATGCTGTACTGAGCCGTCACTGTGCTTGGACAGTGTCGCCAAGGCACAAATCCGCACAATACCTCACAGCCTTTCAAAGCACGTGCTCAGTATAGAGCTGAGGGTCCTATCAGTCTCCCCTATGGAGACAGTCTGTGGAAGAATCAGGATTACGAGTTTCACAGAAAAATCTGCGCATCAGGTATTTTCCATAGATAGATTTTGCCAGTGAAAAGCTGGTGGAATGTTTCGGGGATAATGTCCTCAGAATGAGAGAAAATGTGCAGCAATAGGTGTGAGCAGTGCACACAAACCGCCAGGGTACCCCCATTCGGAGGCCAAGGATCATAATGATGCAGTAACAGAGAGCACAGCAATTACCACCGTCCACAGTATCGGTAATTCCTGTTATTACCGCCCTACATTACAAGGCAACTCGCACTGAAGGCTTTAGAAAAACCGCCAAATAAAATTGGATTTATGGGTCCAAATTCGGAGATTATTAAGCCCACATCAAATCACTTATGTCTTCAAGACACCTGATTTTCTGCTACTTCTACACTTCAGAAATAACATAATCACATGCACAAATCTAAACTACCTTAAATCTGCTTTAACAAGGTGTCTGGTAAAGAGCACCACGGCTCATAAATGACCCCATGGCTTATAAAATAATGAAACAGCCTCTCAGTAAAACCAGGAAAAGCCCTGAGGCCACATAAACCTGCCCGGCTGTTTGTTCCTCTTCGCCCTGAAGTCACAGTTGCTCTTTTATACACCTACACTTCCCAGGCCTCACCTCCAACGCCTCTGGGTGTATTCCACCGGAGGGCACCACATCAGCCCATTTTTCATGGATTCTCCATATTTAATGCTTTCTTACAGTTACTGGAGCTGGACTTTAACAACAAAACTTCCAACTTTTATTCACAAACCTTAGTAACTCACACAGAAAAAAGCAAACATTGCACATTAAATTCCAAAACACAAGCTATTTGCCCCACTATACTGTTTATGCAAAAAGCTTTTTACTGACCACGAGGTCACAACAATCTCCTCATGGGTTCTCAAGCACCCTTCCCCTCCTCCCACCTTTTCAATGTAGACTCCCAGACCACCTTAACCAAATATATGGACAGTAGAAAGCAAATGGTCTCAATCACCGTCTCAGAGCGACTCGTACCTGTTATGTCGCTACGCTCATGGTCCCCAGGCTCATCTGGAATCACTAAGGGCAGCGTGTGGCCTGGGGTGCTGTGGCAGGGGTGGGGGCACCTGTTCCGATGCTCTTTTAGTTGGCCCCTGGGGAGAAGGCTCCAGTATCATCCCTATAATGGCAGTGAAGGAGAAGCGTCTGCCACCTTCTTGTCATTGTGTTGATTCGGTTGCTGTCTGCTCTGTTGCTGCTGCTTTCAGGAGGGTTCATACAGAGTAGACACACAGCAGCGTAGAGTAATCTCATATTCCATGGCTTCCCAGCACTGTAGGAGCCCCTCAACCCCGCATCTGCCCCTCCGGGCCATCCCATGAAGCAGAGAACAGCCCACGCTGCTTCCAGAAGATGGTCAACAGCACCGAAGGTACTTCCCTGCACCAGCAGTTGTGCCAGTTTAAATCAAGCACCAGCAGAATGCAGTACGCTCATTGGTTGCCTCAGCGACCATGTGCCCAATCCCCCTTTATTCATAACAGCTTTAAGCAACTTGTAAATAAGACAGTGAAAAGGTTGTCTATAGTGGAGGACAAGGCAGCGCTCAAAGAAAGGGCCCACGGATGGTTCGTGCTGCAGAGCTACGCCAGGCCTCTTCCACAATCCTATTTAGGCGCTGGATTCAACAGTATAACGAAGGAAAAACATTTACGCTTCCGAATGGGCATCTTACCAATCTTGCCGTATCTCCCTCCTTGGAAGCGTCTATCGACAGCGACTAAGAGACGCTTATGTGCGAAAGTGGAAGTGAGTGTCCTACATCTATTATGTATCTGCTGAGAACTGCAACCTGAACGCCGACTGCTTCTGAAACCCATCTTTAAAAACAAGAGGATAAGAGCCTGTAGACAAGCAGTGAAGGCAAGCCTTGGAGGTGGAGACGTACAGCTGGTGTGTCGGTTTGTACGATTCATGGAGGCGGCAGGGGAGAAAAATCAGAGATCTGGCGTACAACAACCAGAGCTTTAAACCTGGTTTTGTCACTTACCAAAACTGGCTCCCACCCACAATATTGCCTTTTTTCCCCTCATTTTTACGGTAATCACGCAATGTTAAAATTTTAGAACTCATCGGTATGGCTGTTTATTAGATTGCAATATGCAAGCTTGTCAAAACCTGTTTAAGGTTAATAACAATACGGCAGTGGCGGTTTCTCTTTACGGGCGTCGGGGCTCCGCCCCCGTTACATACAGCAATAATAATGCTGAATGCTCATTTATTTGCTTTCATTTAAAAAGATGCCCCTTTTTTGTAATTTAACTTATTTTATGTTGCACACGGAGCACTGTCGGGCAGACACTGCCTGCACTACTCACCATCGTCACCGGCGTTGTCCAAATAGCATTGTGGACACAGTCATCACGTGAATGCTTGTTTTCTCCCCGGGTGGGCTGAAAGAAGTGTTTGCCGGGCTGACAACCTTACATCCCTGAAGCCTGTGACGTCATCAGCTCGGCAAATACTTAGATTCAAAGCCCAGTCTCCACCCCCTGATGGCGTGGAGGTAAAGTTTGCCCCAGGCGTTTTAAATGCAAGCCCGGGATAACAAAACCTCCACGTCAATCACAGAGTGAGGAGCCTTGTCACCCCACCCTTTCCCAACTCATTACAGGGCGTGGGTGGGACCCCCCTGTGACGATTCGGGAAAGGGTGTGGCAGTCAGGGAGCCGACCTGTAGTGAGTGAGGCTGCTTCCCGCGTGACTGGACGCCATTTCTTAAATACTGCTGCGCAGCGTGACTGACTGCATGTTTGTTGGTCGAGGCAGCAGTATGAATTACTGCTGGGAGGCTGCAGCAGCTAGTCCATGGGCACAACAGGTTGCTGTCAGGAGAGGGACTTGTGCTGTGCACGTCGTGACGGTGTGCAGACGGTGTTATGTGAACTCGAGCAGTTCACCACCAGCCGGTAAGGCCCAGGCCCATTTTTTCACTTCACTTTATGATTTTACAAGGGGAAGCAAGTGGTGTGCCGTGTGCCATCATGTGTTGGCACCGGGACTTGCTCTCTTCGATGCGCACATGACCCCTGCCGTCTACCCTTCGAAACCATTCCAGCAATTCCCGTGTCTCTGCTGGTGACCCCAAGATCCACTTCAGAATACATGAGCAATGGTCAGAATGTGAGGGAGTGCCTCACGCTTGTCCACCAATCGATGCGGATTATGGGTCATGACTGACTTTTCTAAAATGGTTTAAACAGTAATCATTTTGCTTGCCGCTAGAAAGCTTTTTTAGGTCTCTCTGACTGACCTCCTTGCTAGGGTGCCCCTCTGATACCTGGCAGCTCGGACCACAATATCGGAAGTCTACGACTATGAGCAATCTTTGAACACACAGAGTGAACAAGATTCTACAAACTCGGTTTCCTCTGTGGAATCTTCCCTCTGCTGCTGACCCAGCACGAGCACAAATAAATATTCCAGGAAGCAGCACTTACACTGATGTCCGTAGTACACGCGCAGCTGATTTAATCACACATAATAGGACACCGAACGTTTCAATCCTCCGATTCTGCATTTTTATTTATAGAGTTATAGCCGCGAGCATGAAGCTCTGAGATATTGTTAAGTACCAGTAAGATTACATAATATGATAGAAAGGAGGTCAGGAGAACCACATTATCATGATTGGTAAGTGCAGAAAACGTGTTCATGAAAATATTCTGCAGTTGGTGAAAGTCTAGAATGAAGCAAATCGCGTCAAAGAAACAGAGTTTGTCCTGAGCCTCTATGTGTGTTGAAGCCCTTTGATGAATCGGATATTTTGTGAGGTCACAACTGCCAAAATTGCTATCTACACCCTGGTATCCTGGCATATGGCCCTAACACTTCGTAGTAGGCATGGGGAAGATATTTAGCCTCCCGCAAAGCGACCGAGAAGAAGAGGAGAGACGTCTCTCCCCCTTTGAACCTGTGGCCTCAGTCCCCCAGAGGAGCTCCTGAGAGTTTCTGAGCATTTGGAGCACCCACCGAAACTGAACTGTTTGCTTAAAATTGTGAAAGTGTCACATTTACTTTCAACCGCCTTTGGACTCATAGGCATTGCTGTTAAAAGTAACACTATGGGGCCGATTCTAATGCGGGTTGGAAAAGCTTCCCGACCGAATCGGTTGGGAAATGGTATCCGACCCACTCGGATCGGGAAAGTCCGACCGGCGGAGTAGGATGCATCCGGATGCTTCCAGATACGATTTGGTTGAACTCCCATTGACTTCAATGGGAACATTTGTTCCTAACCGCATCAGAATTGGGCCCTCGGTCGGGAAGACACGTTCCCGATCCGATTTGGAAAGAGCAAATGCCGTTAGGAGGCCTTCCTAACCGCATCAGAATCAGGCCCTCGGTCGGGAAGCTTTTCCAACCCGCATCAGAATCGGGCCCTATGTTTTTGGACAGAAGGTGTTCTAAAAACAAAACTTTTTAAACACAATTTTCTGGGGGTTTAAGTTTTGTTCAAGTGGCAAAAATTAGTTCAGTGCTGCCCATGGTGTATATTGTAAAAAGTACAGCCTCCTAAAATAACATTGACTTTTGAGATTTTCGTTGTGTTCTATGGACACTTTTCGCCTTTTATTTAAAAAATCATAACTTCTCACTCTCTTTGCCCATTTTTAAAAATGTCGGTATCGTGTGTTTTCAACAACTTGCTGTTTCAGAGAGAGGAGACATATTCTTTTAACTGAGCTACATTTTTAACAGCTGCAGAAGACAAAGGAGAGTTCAGTTAAGAACAGTTGCTATGTTGTGGAAATAAAGCCTTCGCGAAATCGTGCATCTACATATTCACAAATATTTCACAAATTGCTCATTTTTGTCGAATTAAGTGGGAAACAGACATACGAACAAAGCAAGGAATATAGGGGTCGATTCCGATTCGGGCCGGAAAAAGCACCGACCGACTCGGATCCGGAAAAAATACCGACCGACACGTACCAGTGGCGCCCGACACGCCAAGTACGATGCAAGCCGCGATAAATCCGACCGACACGTCAGGAAACCAAGCCGACCGACCGAGCCGCTCGGAAAATAGCAATCCGGCCGGAAAAACACGCGAATCCAACCGACCGACACGCACCCGGAACAAATCCGACCGAATCGTACCCGCCAACTCCAACCCGCAAAGTACGATGCAAGGCGCAAAAACACGACCGAGTCGGACGGAGGACAAGCCGTACGACCGACACGCATACAAAACCGAGCCGAAGCAACACAATACACCGCGACCGACGCGTACGCAGCATACAAAACTGCACAAACACAGCGTGAACGAAACGGAAAACACCGTACGAGACCAATGCAGGGTCCGACTCGGTCACAAGAACGTTTCCAACATACACAAACAGCACAAAGGAAAAATCAACCAAAAAAGGCCAAACAAGCAATTACCAAGCCAATAAATACTGGGGGGTGGGGACAGAGAACAAAGACACACCCACAACTCCACCTATATAAAGGACACAAATCACTACCATGAGCCTTTGCAAATGCCATTCCACTGCCAGCACCCAAGAGAAAGCAACCACACACCCACAGCTCATCCCTCACACAAGCCACACACCAGCAGCACACCAACAAATACCTACCTCACATACACCCAGCACAACACACACCCACACACCCTCACCTGCACACCAACACACACATCACCCACCATCACCACCCATCACCATGCCCCCAAGAAGAATCCCAAGTTCCTAGATAGTGAATTGGAAGTCATGGTAGACGAGATCCTCAGGGTGGAGCCACAGCTGTTTGGCACTCTGGTCCAACAGACCCCCATGTCGCAGAAAACCAAGATGTGGGAGAGGATCATCAACAGGGTGAACGCCCAATCACCATGTCGGCGCACAAAGACGGACATCCAGAACAGGTGGTATGACGTGCGCAGGAGGGTACGGGACCTGCTGAAGATAGACTACATCAACAGCCAACACACCGGCAGTGGCCCTCCTGCCAAGCCAATATACCTCAGGCCCTGGGAGGAGAAGGTGCGGGCCATCCTTCCGCCAGTGAGCGTATATGGACTAGAGAACATCCCAGAGCCTGGTGAGTACACAACAAATGTACACAATAAACTGCCACAAAACACACACATCACTGTCAAGGGGAGAGTCAAACCATGCACTCATAGCAATTACACAGCAACTAGAACAGAATCATCCCAAAATGTGTATGTCAGTCAGATAAACACAACACATGCCATCAAAAAAGTCACATCCAACTGTGCCAACACATGTACAAACACAACCACAACTACAGCTAGGCAGTGGCACAAATAGAACTAACACACACATCCACACATGTAGCCACCACAACAACACCAACACACAGTGAAGACCACTCAAAGGAAGGAATTCTGTGTATGCTGGCCAAGTCAGTGTAGCCAATAGCATCATGGGAGTCGCAGTCACACATATTGCCCCCCACAACTGTCCCATCAACACCACCATGAACCATGCGCACATCACAGGGAGTGGAGAAGGACTCACAAGATGGCTGACACTGGCTACTGCTGTGAGGAGCACAAGGCCCTGCTGGCAACTGTGCACCAACAAACAGCAGGACACCACTGACTGACATCCTGAGAGACAACTTCCACTCCCTGCAATGCAAGCACAGTCCATGGTGGGATATCTGGCTGGCTGGGTGGGAAGGGGACTTGCAGCACTGACCATAGTCACCAGCACCTCCCCTCACACCCCCCCAACACAAACTCCACAGTACCCACCTGGTAGAATGCAATGCCCTCCATCCTAACACAAGATCCCACAAAGCACCACCACCCTGGGTTATGTTGTGTGAAGCACAGGGACACTCTTGGGACTCTTAGCCAAACAACTGCCAGGACAACACTCCCAGCCATCCTGTCAGCACAGCCAGCCCACCCCACAGGGAAGCAGAGTCAAAGGAAGGAAGCATGGGCATGCTGGGAAGGGGGTGGAGGCAATAGCATGATGGGAGTCGTAGTCACAGACATTGCTCAGCCTCACAACTGGCCCATCAACACCACCCTGAACCATGCTCACATCACAGGGAGTGGAGAAGGACTCACAAGATGGCTGACACTGGCTACTGCTGTGGGGAGCACAAGGCCCTGCTGCCAACTGTGCACCAACAAACAGCAGGACACCACTGACTGACATCCTGAGAGACAACTTACACTCCCTGCAATGCAAGCACGTTCCATGGTGGGATATCCGGCTGGCTGGGTGGGAAGGGGGACTTGCAGCACTGACCATAGTCACCAGCACCTCCCCTCACACCCCCCCCAACACAAACTCCACAGTACCCACCTGGTAGAATGCAATGCCCTCCATCCTAACACAAGATCCCACAAAGCACCACCACCCTGGGTTATGTTGTGTGAAGCACAGGGACACTCTTGGGACTCTTAGCCAAACAACTGCCAGGACAACACTCCCAGCCATCCTGTCAGCACAGCCAGCCCACCCCACAGGGAAGCAGAGTCAAAGGAAGGAAGCATGGGCATGCTGGGAAGGGGGTGGAGGCAATAGCATGATGGGAGTGGTAGTCACAGACATTGCTCAGCCTCACAACTGGCCCATCAACACCACCCTGAACCATGCTCACATCACAGGGAGTGGAGAAGGACACACAAGATGGCTGACACTGGCTACTGCTGTGGGGAGCACAAGGGCATGCTGGGAACTGCACACCAACCAACAGCAGGACACCACTGTCAGCCATCTTGCCATTGCCCTCACACCCACACACACTGAACTCCCCACAAAAGCAAGTAAGTATGGGAATGCTGGGAAGTGGGGTGGAGGCAATAGCATGATGGGAGTCACAGTCACAGACATAGCTCACCCCCACAACTGTCCCATCAACACCACCCTGAACCATGCTCACATCACAGGGAGTGGAGAAGGACTCACAAGATGGCTGACACTGGCTACTGCTGTGGGGAGCACAAGGCCCTGCTGCCAACTGTGCACCAACAAACAGCAGGACACCACTGACTGACATCCTGAGAGACAACTTACACTCCCTGCAATGCAAGCACGTTCCATGGTGGGATATCTGGCTGGCTGGGTGGGAAGGGGGACTTGCAGCACTGACCATAGTCACCAGCACCTCCCCTCACACCCCCCCAACACAAACTCCACAGTACCCACCTGGTAGAATGCAATGCCCTCCATCCTAACACAAGATCCCACAAAGCACCACCACCCTGGGTTATGTTGTGTGAAGCACAGGGACACTCTTGGGACTCTTAGCCAAACAACTGCCAGGACAACACTCCCAGCCATCCTGTCAGCACAGCCAGCCCACCCCACAGGGAAGCAGAGTCAAAAGGAAGGAAGCATGGGCATGCTGGGAAGGGGGTGGAGGCAATAGCATGATGGGAGTCGTAGTCACAGACATTGCTCAGCCTCACAACTGGCCCATCAACACCACCCTGAACCATGCTCACATCACAGGGAGTGGAGAAGGACTCACAAGATGGCTGACACTGGCTACTGCTGTGGGGAGCACAAGGGCATGCTGGGAACTGCACACCAACCAACAGCAGGACACCACTGTCAGCCATCTTGCCATTGCCCTCACACCCACACACACTGAACTCCCCACAAAAGCAAGTAAGTATGGGAATGCTGGGAAGTGGGGTGGAGGCAATAGCATGATGGGAGTCACAGTCACAGACATAGCTCACCCCCACAACTGTCCCATCAACACCACCCTGAACCATGCTCACATCACAGGGAGTGGAGAAGGACTCACAAGATGGCTGACACTGGCTACTGCTGTGGGGAGCACAAGGCCCTGCTGCCAACTGTGCACCAACAAACAGCAGGACACCACTGACTGACATCCTGAGAGACAACTTACACTCCCTGCAATGCAAGCACGTTCCATGGTGGGATATCTGGCTGGCTGGGTGGGAAGGGGGACTTGCAGCACTGACCATAGTCACCAGCACCTCCCCTCACACCCCCCCCAACACAAACTCCACAGTACCCACCTGGTAGAATGCAATGCCCTCCATCCTAACACAAGATCCCACAAAGCACCACCACCCTGGGTTATGTTGTGTGAAGCACAGGGACACTCTTGGGACTCTTAGCCAAACAACTGCCAGGACAACACTCCCAGCCATCCTGTCAGCACAGCCAGCCCACCCCACAGGGAAGCAGAGTCAAAAGGAAGGAAGCATGGGCATGCTGGGAAGGGGGTGGAGGCAATAGCATGATGGGAGTCGTAGTCACAGACATTGCTCAGCCTCACAACTGGCCCATCAACACCACCCTGAACCATGCTCACATCACAGGGAGTGGAGAAGGACTCACAAGATGGCTGACACTGGCTACTGCTGTGGGGAGCACAAGGCCCTGCTGCCAACTGTGCACCAACAAACAGCAGGACACCACTGACTGACATCCTGAGAGACAACTTACACTCCCTGCAATGCAAGCACGTTCCATGGTGGGATATCCGGCTGGCTGGGTGGGAAGGGGGACTTGCAGCACTGACCATAGTCACCAGCACCTCCCCTCACACCCCCCCAACACAAACTCCACAGTACCCACCTGGTAGAATGCAATGCCCTCCATCCTAACACAAGATCCCACAAAGCACCACCACCCTGGGTTATGTTGTGTGAAGCACAGGGACACTCTTGGGACTCTTAGCCAAACAACTGCCAGGACAACACTCCCAGCCATCCTGTCAGCACAGCCAGCCCACCCCACAGGGAAGCAGAGTCAAAAGGAAGGAAGCATGGGCATGCTGGGAAGGGGGTGGAGGCAATAGCATGATGGGAGTGGTAGTCACAGACATTGCTCAGCCTCACAACTGGCCCATCAACACCACCCTGAACCATGCTCACATCACAGGGAGTGGAGAAGGACACACAAGATGGCTGACACTGGCTACTGCTGTGGGGAGCACAAGGGCATGCTGGGAACTGCACACCAACCAACAGCAGGACACCACTGTCAGCCATCTTGCCATTGCCCTCACACCCACACACACTGAACTCCCCACAAAAGCAAGTAAGTATGGGAATGCTGGGAAGTGGGGTGGAGGCAATAGCATGATGGGAGTCACAGTCACAGACATAGCTCACCCCCACAACTGTCCCATCAACACCACCCTGAACCATGCTCACATCACAGGGAGTGGAGAAGGACTCACAAGATGGCTGACACTGGCTACTGCTGTGGGGAGCACAAGGCCCTGCTGCCAACTGTGCACCAACAAACAGCAGGACACCACTGACTGACATCCTGAGAGACAACTTACACTCCCTGCAATGCAAGCACGTTCCATGGTGGGATATCTGGCTGGCTGGGTGGGAAGGGGGACTTGCAGCACTGACCATAGTCACCAGCACCTCCCCTCACACCCCCCCAACACAAACTCCACAGTACCCACCTGGTAGAATGCAATGCCCTCCATCCTAACACAAGATCCCACAAAGCACCACCACCCTGGGTTATGTTGTGTGAAGCACAGGGACACTCTTGGGACTCTTAGCCAAACAACTGCCAGGACAACACTCCCAGCCATCCTGTCAGCACAGCCAGCCCACCCCACAGGGAAGCAGAGTCAAAAGGAAGGAAGCATGGGCATGCTGGGAAGGGGGTGGAGGCAATAGCATGATGGGAGTCGTAGTCACAGACATTGCTCAGCCTCACAACTGGCCCATCAACACCACCCTGAACCATGCTCACATCACAGGGAGTGGAGAAGGACTCACAAGATGGCTGACACTGGCTACTGCTGTGGGGAGCACAAGGCCCTGCTGCCAACTGTGCACCAACAAACAGCAGGACACCACTGACTGACATCCTGAGAGACAACTTACACTCCCTGCAATGCAAGCACGTTCCATGGTGGGATATCCGGCTGGCTGGGTGGGAAGGGGGACTTGCAGCACTGACCATAGTCACCAGCACCTCCCCTCACACCCCCCCAACACAAACTCCACAGTACCCACCTGGTAGAATGCAATGCCCTCCATCCTAACACAAGATCCCACAAAGCACCACCACCCTGGGTTATGTTGTGTGAAGCACAGGGACACTCTTGGGACTCTTAGCCAAACAACTGCCAGGACAACACTCCCAGCCATCCTGTCAGCACAGCCAGCCCACCCCACAGGGAAGCAGAGTCAAAAGGAAGGAAGCATGGGCATGCTGGGAAGGGGGGTGGAGGCAATAGCATGATGGGAGTGGTAGTCACAGACATTGCTCAGCCTCACAACTGGCCCATCAACACCACCCTGAACCATGCTCACATCACAGGGAGTGGAGAAGGACACACAAGATGGCTGACACTGGCTACTGCTGTGGGGAGCACAAGGGCATGCTGGGAACTGCACACCAACCAACAGCAGGACACCACTGTCAGCCATCTTGCCATTGCCCTCACACCCACACACACTGAACTCCCCACAAAAGCAAGTAAGTATGGGAATGCTGGGAAGTGGGGTGGAGGCAATAGCATGATGGGAGTCACAGTCACAGACATAGCTCACCCCCACAACTGTCCCATCAACACCACCCTGAACCATGCTCACATCACAGGGAGTGGAGAAGGACTCACAAGATGGCTGACACTGGCTACTGCTGTGGGGAGCACAAGGCCCTGCTGCCAACTGTGCACCAACAAACAGCAGGACACCACTGACTGACATCCTGAGAGACAACTTACACTCCCTGCAATGCAAGCACGTTCCATGGTGGGATATCTGGCTGGCTGGGTGGGAAGGGGGACTTGCAGCACTGACCATAGTCACCAGCACCTCCCCTCACACCCCCCCAACACAAACTCCACAGTACCCACCTGGTAGAATGCAATGCCCTCCATCCTAACACAAGATCCCACAAAGCACCACCACCCTGGGTTATGTTGTGTGAAGCACAGGGACACTCTTGGGACTCTTAGCCAAACAACTGCCAGGACAACACTCCCAGCCATCCTGTCAGCACAGCCAGCCCACCCCACAGGGAAGCAGAGTCAAAAGGAAGGAAGCATGGGCATGCTGGGAAGGGGGTGGAGGCAATAGCATGATGGGCGTGGTAGTCACAGACATTGCTCAGCCTCACAACTGGCCCATCAACACCACCCTGAACCATGCTCACATCACAGGGAGTGGAGAAGGACACACAAGATGGCTGACACTGGCTACTGCTGTGGGGAGCACAAGGGCATGCTGGGAACTGCACACCAACCAACAGCAGGACACCACTGTCAGCCATCTTGCCATTGCCCTCACACCCACACACACTGAACTCCCCACAAAAGCAAGTAAGTATGGGAATGCTGGGAAGTGGGGTGGAGGCAATAGCATGATGGGAGTCACAGTCACAGACATAGCTCACCCCCACAACTGTCCCATCAACACCACCCTGAACCATGCTCACATCACAGGGAGTGGAGAAGGACTCACAAGATGGCTGACACTGGCTACTGCTGTGGGGAGCACAAGGCCCTGCTGCCAACTGTGCACCAACAAACAGCAGGACACCACTGACTGACATCCTGAGAGACAACTTACACTCCCTGCAATGCAAGCACGTTCCATGGTGGGATATCTGGCTGGCTGGGTGGGAAGGGGGACTTGCAGCACTGACCATAGTCACCAGCACCTCCCCTCACACCCCCCCAACACAAACTCCACAGTACCCACCTGGTAGAATGCAATGCCCTCCATCCTAACACAAGATCCCACAAAGCACCACCACCCTGGGTTATGTTGTGTGAAGCACAGGGACACTCTTGGGACTCTTAGCCAAACAACTGCCAGGACAACACTCCCAGCCATCCTGTCAGCACAGCCAGCCCACCCCACAGGGAAGCAGAGTCAAAAGGAAGGAAGCATGGGCATGCTGGGAAGGGGGTGGAGGCAATAGCATGATGGGAGTGGTAGTCACAGACATTGCTCAGCCTCACAACTGGCCCATCAACACCACCCTGAACCATGCTCACATCACAGGGAGTGGAGAAGGACTCACAAGATGGCTGACACTGGCTACTGCTGTGGGGAGCACAAGGCCCTGCTGCCAACTGTGCACCAACAAACAGCAGGACACCACTGACTGACATCCTGAGAGACAACTTACACTCCCTGCAATGCAAGCACGTTCCATGGTGGGATAACTGACTGGGTGGGTGGGTGGGTGGGAAGGAGGTCTGGCTGTCAACCAAACACAATCAATGCAGACCATGTTCACACCCCAGAGAATACATAGAAATGCCCAAATAATGCAGGACAATGTGCCACACCAATATCAACCCCTGACTGTGACGACTTAGGACAATACAATGTACAGGCCCGCACCCCGAGGCACAGTCACAACTGTCAGGTGTGTCAACCACTGATGCCTGCAGAAACATGACATACATTGTTTGTGTCTCCCAAAAACAGGTGATGATAGGGACACAGCAGCAGACGCTGAGGAGTCCCAGTCCCAGGCTCAAGAGGATGCCGAGCTCACTGGCGTCGTACAGCCTCTGTCCTCCTCGGACGATGAAGAACAACCTGGCACATCCGGTGCAAGTCAACATGCTGCACCAGCAGGACCACCAGCTGCAGCACCAGCAGGTCCACCAGCTGCACCCCTGCACCCACCCCTCCAACGACTGTCACCACGAATACCATCCCTGCCGACATGGACAGAATAAGGAACAACACCAGCGCAGTGACCCTGGACCAACCTGGGGCCATGGACACCACCACCACCACCAACCCCCAAGGTGGACCAGGGTTATCTGTGCGTGCAACTGCACACACTGCACATGTCAGCAGGGGTGGTGGGAGGGGTGGGAGACAGAGGTCGCTGCTTGCAGACGTTGCTGGTGTGCATGAAGACCCACAACTGGTACGCATAGCTGATGCGTACCAGTCCAGCACCGGAGAGCTCAGCCAGGTAGTGGGGCTCCTCAGAGACATCAAACAGCAGCAGGCTGCCCATCATGCCCGCTTGGACTCCCACATGTCCCATGTGGAGTCACACATGTCACGTGTGGACTCCCACATGTCACGTGTGGACTCCCACATGACCCGCGTGGAGTCCAAGTGGGATGTACTACATGAGATGACGGCGGTGCACAGGGACATTTTACAATGCCTCCGCCAGATGAACAGCAACCAGTCCACACCTCCCTGTGTGCCAACAACATCTGGTACCGAACAAACTGCAACTGCCACAGGGAGGGAGGAGGACTCTGGCGGAGAGTCCCCTGCACCGCAGCAGCCTGCACTTGAGGGCCCCCCAAGAAGAGGGGTCGTCCGAGGAGGGGAAAGTGAGAGGCTGATGGCCAAGCGCAACTCCCAGGAAGCCTGAACCTGTTCTGGATTTTCGCCTTTGTGCACAGACTGTTCACCCTGTTGATGGCAACACTACTCCCACACATTGCATGGGGAGTACAAGTTGGAACAATGTGTCAGACAACTGTGGCCCCGATACTGGGGATCCTGTCTACCTGGACTTTCTATTCATCTAGGAACTTGGGATTGCAAGATTCATGTACAGCACAATCCATCCTATGCACTATTATCACAGATGTATCACAATAAACACAATAATACACCATACTTGCCTCTGTCGTGATTCCAACGTGGGTGCTGTTATGGGGATGATGAACAACAAAATTACACTGTGTATGCGAACTGCAACAGCAAGGACAACACAGGCATGTGAGTACAGGCAACGTGACACATATGAGGGAGACACACCACCAGGGCTACACAACACATACACACCTAGGCCATCTGACTCATTGCCTACACTGATGTTGCCAGGGAAGACGGTGCAATGCACAGACACCACACCCATTCCCAGTTGTAGTCAAGTAGCCCACAGGTGCAGTAAGCAAATGGCAGTCAAATGTGTGACCACAGACAACGCACATCACTAAGTGAAGCACAGGTTTATTACACAGTAGCAACATGCCGTAACCACTACAGATGCAAGGTAACCCCACCTGGTAGCGGGCACACAGTCAACAACTGTAGACAGAAGGAAGTCCATGGGTGTGGCGCACAACAGCTACCAGCCTGGATGTGCAATCACGTTGTCGGTGGACACAGTTGACCAAACGAATCTGAAAGTACCCTGTGAAGGACAGAAATGACACACAGTCAAAAGCAATGGAGTACAGGACAGAACAGAAAAACTCATGCACAATACATGTTACAAGATACCCACCCAGAACCAAGTTAGCATGTGAACACTGTTGGGGAGTACAGCCCACCTGTAAGCACACATCGCAACACACATCCAGTCAAGTAGCCCATGGACACACTCCAACAGCACCAGAGCACCACCCACACATCATGCCAACTCACATCATTGACATGACACCTCAGGATACTCACATTCAGCTAAAGAAGTTGGTGATGAGCTGTGTGCGGACATCACCATCACCATCATCATCATCATCGTCACTGGCATCGTGGTCCAGGCCAGGATCCTCCACAGGTGGCGGATGTTGGTCATCGTCATCCTGGATGAGAGGCAACTCCTTCCGCACTGCCAGGTTGTGGAGCATGCAGCAGACGATGATAATCTTGCACACTTTCGCAGGGGCATATGGGAGGGACCCTCCGGTCTTGTCCAGGCAGCGGAAGCGGCTCTTCAGGAGACCAAAGGTCCGCTCAATCACTCTCCTGGTCCGACCATGTGCCGCATTGTAGCGCATCTGGGCAGGTGTCACAGGGTTCCTGAGGGGTGTCAGCAACCACGGCATGTTGGGGTATCCCGAGTCACCTACGGACAGACAAGTGCACATCAGCTGACTTGGAAAAGTGGGCGGAATACTACAGATCAGATCACACACAATGGCACAAAGTCAGTACACACCGACAAGCCAGGCACGCTGGTTCTGCATCTGTGCCATCAACCTGGGGATGCGACTACTCCTCATCACAAAGGCATCGTGTGCTGAACCAGGGAAACGGGCACACACGTGTGTGATGGTCATGTCTGCAAGACACACCACCAGTGCATTGACCGAGTGGTAGTGCTTGCGGTTCCTGTAGGCCTGCTCCTGGGCCTGTGGTGGTAGCAAAGCCACATGTGTCCCATCAATGGAGCCAATGACATGCGGCATCCTCCCCAGGGCATAAAAGTCACTCTTCACGTCAGTGAGTCGTCGCAGTCTAGGGAAATAGATGTACCGGTTCAGGAAGAGCAACATTGCCGCCAAGAAATCGCGGAGCACACGGCTGAACATGGTCTGTGACATCCCACCAGCAGACGCCACAGTATGTTGGAAGGTACCGGTGGCAAAGAAGTGTAGGGCTGCCATCACCTTCACCTTGGGGGTCAGCGCTGTAGGATACGGCCGGCCAGGCTGCAAATGTGGGGACAACTGCACTGCCAAATCCTCAATCAGCTGCCTGGTGAAGCGGTACCGTCGGATGCTGTCCCGTTCCACCATCGTTGCCAGGTCTGGGAATGGCCGATGGACAGCAGGAGCCCTGCAGTGCAGAGGAGAAGTAAGCAAGATCGTCAGTCACCCCACATATGCGGCATTGAACACACTCAAGATCCCAACATACATCATCATGAGGCACAACTACATGAAGTGTGCAGTACCGGAACGACATGTATGGTACATACATGGCCAACATCTGTCAACACGGTCCTACAGGTGGCATCAATTTGTCCCAGGTTGGCCCATTGGATATCATGATGCTGTGTCACAGTCACCCCCCAGTGACATGTGAGGACAGATGTGCCCCAGGCACCACAGCTCAACGACAGGCACATTCCCAGGGACCCTGTAATGCCACATGGACACTGGCATCACCTGGAGTATCATGTGTACACCACAACAAAACAAACATGACCCCCACAGGTAGTGGCCACACTTGCCATGGCAGGAGAGCCATGGACGTCTGTGACACACACGCACAACATCAGAGTCCATGCACACACAACGTGGATGTGGAGACTGTCTCCCATTGTGCACATGAAATCAGAGACATTGTAAACACTACATGCACAAAGACTGTGGAGGGCCATCACTATTGTGCCACTGGGACACCCTGGCTCAAACATACCGTCCCACATGGGACTCACGGGGTATGTGACATGACATACACAAACACCACTGTGAAATGTGACCATGGCACATGCACAGATATGAACAGTTGCACATCACAGTGGTCACGTACACGTAACACCCAGGATCCTGTCCCCATTAACACGTGCACAGCCTGGGGGTGGCTGCCCACAGGTGACACCCACAGGACAACATGTACACCAACATACACACAATAGGAAATGCAGCCTTACATGCCTTATGATAAGGTTTGGACAGGCTGTCGTGATGTAGGTGTGCCCCTCACTCCCTGGGAGCTATCTGTGGCTGGCATATGTCCATCTGAGACAGGCATGCTGACATATGCCAGTCACATGTACAGTGATGCGTTGAACAGCAATGGACCGATCGGTGCCTCCGGCCGGCCCATTGCTTTCAATGTGTGCGGGTACGCGTTGTACCCCTGTGCGCGTTGTACTGCAATGGACCGATCGGTGCCTCCGGCCGGCCCATTGCATTCAATGTGTGCGGGTACGCGTTGTACCCCTGTGCGCGTTGTACTGCAATGGACCGATCGGTGCCTCCGGCCGGCCCATTGCATTCAATGTGTGCGGGTACGCGTTGTACCCCTGTGCGCGTTGAACAGCAATGGACCGATCGGTGCCTCCGGCCGGCCCATTGCATTCAATGTGTGCGGGTACGCGTTGTACCCCTGTGCGCGTTGTACTGCAATGGACCGATCGGTGCCTCCGGCCGGCCCATTGCTTTCAATGTGTGCGGGTACGCGTTGTACCCCTGTGCGCGTTGTACTGCAATGGACCGATCGGTGCCTCCGGCCGGCCCATTGCATTCAATGTGTGCGGGTACGCGTTGTACCCCTGTGCGCGTTGTACTGCAATGGACCGATCGGTGCCTCCGGCCGGCCCATTGCATTCAATGTGTGCGGGTACGCGTTGTACCCCTGTGCGCGTTGTACTGCAATGGACCGATCGGTGCCTCCGGCCGGCCCATTGCATTCAATGTGTGCGGGTACGCGTTGTACCCCTGTGCGCGTTGAACAGCAATGGACCGATCGGTGCCTCCGGCCGGCCCATTGCATTCAATGTGTGCGGGTACGCGTTGTACCCCTGTGCGCGTTGTACTGCAATGGACCGATCGGTGCCTCCGGCCGGCCCATTGCTTTCAATGTGTGCGGGTACGCGTTGTACCCCTGTGCGCGTTGTACCTCAATGGACCGATCGGTGCGCACCCATTGACAATGGGCTTGCCTGGCAACGGACGCGTTTTCGAATATTCGAACGAGTCGGTTGCTGGAAAATCAGTTGGTCACCCACAACAATGTTGCAAAATCATGTATGTCATGAAGTTGAAATTTTGAAGGATGCTGTGGGCGTGTTTTGGTGCTGCTATTCCATGGATTGGCCAGATTCAGAAGATGCAAACGACTTGGACCTATCACTTTGGACACAAGGGACAGTATCTGCCTCTCCAGCACATATATATTGCTGCATGTTCCCCTGAGAGCCCACTTGCCTGCACTACATGCTCCAGGACGACATCTGCCACTGCACTGCTGCTGTCTCTGCCCCTCTGGACCCTGCAATGGCACGTACTGTGGAGAGAGCCCCAGCCTTCAGCCTTGAAGAGAACCAGGCCCTGCTGGACAGCCTACTTCCACAGTACAGCAAGCTGTATGGGACACCAGGGGAGCAGGTGAGTGTTCTGTGCACTGCCTTTCTGAATGTGCATTTTGTCTGACTAGCAAGGCTGAGAGTCAGCACACCACTGGCTAGCAGGCTCACTGAGTAGTTGTCACCCCCCATAGTGTGTAGTGACTTGCACTGGACAGGTATGGTGCAGTGACAGTGCTTCTGAACAGGGTTTTACTCCCCATGCTATGATACCATGTAGTGACTTCTGGAAAACTGTCCATGGGCAGCCGTGCACTGCCTGGGTACACCATGTGCCCCTGTGATTGCGACATGTATATGCAACTGTGTCATGCACGGATATGTTGCATGTGTAGTAATGGCCTTATCACTTTGTCATCCTGACAGGCTTCTGCCCATCGGAAGCATGAGATCTGGAAGGACATCGTCCGGGCTGTCCGGTCCGTGGGGGTCTACAAGCGCCGGATCCGCAACTGCCAAAAGAGGTGGCAGGACCTTCGGGGCTGGACCCGGAGGATTGCACGGGTCCAGCTGAAGCTGTCGCCTCCTCGCAGGAGGGGCGGAACACGGACCCTGACCCCCACATGCTCAGGATCCTGGCGGTGGTCTTTCCAGACCTGGATGGGCAGCTGAAGGCCAGAGAGCAGCAAGGAGGGGGTGAGTCAAAGACTGCACTGTGTACTCTGTCTAACATGTTATGTGCCCTCCTCGGGCCAGGTTGAACTGCCACAGTACAGCAGTCATGTTGTCCAGGAGCCATGTCCCTCTATTGTGCACTGCCCACTCCTCATCTGATACCCAGGTGTGGCCCTTACATGCAGGGAATTCTGTCACTTAGGACTGTGTCCTTGCAGTTTGCTTGACTCAAGGTGGGAGACAGCATCTGTTTCCCTGACTCTGTGGTGGGCATCATGGGTGGGTCCATTGCTTACACAATGCCTGTATTCTGACATGTATTCAGCGTGTTACTTTGATCTGTGGTCCAATTGCTGAGCTGATCCACCACATGTGGCTGGGGTACCTGGCACACACCCATGCTGCGGGTGGGAACAATGTTTGGGCCCCAGGAGTATGTATATGACGTGTGTCACACATACTTAGCCAGCTGCCTACAGTCCAGGGCTCATCCCTCATTCATGTGGGGCTGGACAGTCATGCCTACTCCAGGCCATACAATACACTCTGTACTCCCACTCCCGTGTATCAGAGGACACATTGTGCACAGTGATTTGACCCCTCAGGTGTCTGCCTCTGTGTCAGTGTGCTGTGGATTAGTCGCCAGGACTGCTGTGGAGTTTCTTGGTAGGGGCTCAGCATGCCACTGGAGATGTGACCATAGGAGACGATACTTGTGTGACACATAGGTGTCTGATCAGCTGCCCATGCAGACTGGGGCATGTAAATGTGAAGTTCAGGCAGCTGTTCCCCATGCACAGCAGAGTGTGAGGGGCTCAGGTTCAGAGGGTAGTGTCACAGGTCTCCCATATGTCCAATAGGTATGACCTGGACAGATGAGGGTTAAGAGGATGTGTTGTGGGGGGGATGTACATGTGCACTTGTGCAGCTCCAGGACTTGCATTCCCCATGACCTACTATTGTGACACAGTGCAGAGTGTTGTTGTCTGGCTGCAAAGTCATACATCACTGAGACAGTGATGTATGACTTTGCAGTCATGCCTCCGCCATGGCATGTGTCTACTGATTGGTGATCCTGCAGGGGAGTGACATGTGCTACATGCACACCATAGTGGCGCTGGCTATCAGGACATGGGTGCATCATGGTGTCTGTTGCTGGTATGCATCACATGCATTTCCTATTTGACTCTGGGCATCCCTTACATCCGTAAACCTGTACTGACTCAGTGGCAAGAGCTGTGATGTGTCCACACCGTGTCCTCTGCACTGTCCAACTACTGTGTACTTGGTGCATGTGTCAACACTGGGGTGTTGCAATCCAACAGACACCAGACAGATGGGTGCAAGGCCATGTGGGATGTGAGTGCCATGCTTGGCATCAGACTGACAATTGACTTCTCCTGTTCAATTAGTGCACTTTTAGCAATGTACAACTAATGATGCCAGGGCTTGCTCTGTGATGTGCTGTGCTCACAGTGGTGTGTGCGTTATGTGCAGGTGACTGATGTCTGTCTGTTTCCCCATTGTTTGCAGATACATCCACGGCCACGGAAGGGGACAGCTCCACGGACCAGGAGGAGCCGGAGAGCCAGACTGGGTCAGCAGCCGAGGAGTGGTCGGAGGGACCCAGTGGCACGGAGGGCGAGGGGAGCCACACCGAGGAGTCCTCAGCAGCATCCACCTCAGCTGAGGACCAGAGCAACTCGGAGGATGACTCCCTTGTGGAGGCGGGTGTCAGCAGCCACCACACCCCAGCTAGTGTTGCTGTCCCCGCCACCACCAGCACCACCACCGCCCTCCCATCGGCTCCCATTCCCCAGGTCCGTGGAGGCTCCCATGTCCGGGAGCGTGTCTCCTTTGGGCCAGGCACCGCACCCCCTGCCCCTGTGTCCCCTGCTGCCCTGAGTGAGGAGTCTGTGTACCTCCTTCGCCAGCTCCATGTAGGGCAGACAGCCATGCTGAGTGTCCTCCATGCGCACACCGCGCTGTTGACTCAGCTGGTGTCGTTCATGGAGGGCATCTCATCGGGCATGTCTGACCTACAGAGGGGCAATAGGTCCATGGACTCCTCCCTGACGGCAGCAGTGTCCCTCCTCAAACGGTCCCTCACCCCTCCTGCCTCTGCTCCATCCACACTCCCCAGCACCATACCCATCCCAGGCACACACACACTGGCACAGGCACACACCAGCACACACACATCCAGCACACTGACACACACGCCAATGACAAAACGCACACGCACGCACATTCAGGGGACTGAAGCCAGACTCACAGGGGATGGGGCCCTGGAACACACACACGCATCCACATGCACTGCGCAGTCCTCAGTTCCCTCTCCCTCCAAAGCACCCTCCCTTGCCTCACCTGCAACCCCAAAGTCACAGCAGCTCTTCCTCTGTGACCTCGGCCTCTTCCCCACCGATGAAGCTGCTCCAGCATCCCGGGGGAAGAGGAAGCCCACCCACACGGAGCAGAGTGCCCCTCGCCCCCGGACACCCTCCCCCAGGCGCAGACGGACTGAGGCCCCCACCCGCAAGTCCCCCGGAGTGCTAAGAGCAAGACCCCGCCACCGCCCTGCAGCTCAGGCACAAGGTCTCCGTCCTCCATCCCTCAGGCCCCCACTGCACAGGTGCCCCCACCACACCCTGCCCCAGGTTCCCCCACCCACAGATATACCATCCCCAAGATGCTCCGGCCTTCTCCCCTGCCACTTGCTCTCCCAGCACCACACCCCCCGCTGCGCTTGTCTGTGCCACTGATGTGGTGAGGGTGTCCCCCCCTCTGTCCAACCCACCTTGCCTGTTCCCCATTCTCCTCCCCTGGAGGTAGGCACTGCAGTGGAGTCCACTACCGCCCTGTCTGACTTGGGCACTGCAGTGGCGGACCTGTCCACCCCATCTGCAGGGTCCACTGCAGTTGTGCCGGCACCCACGACATCTGTGTCATGCCCCCAGTTGTGCCAGCACACACCATGTCAGACACCTCCACTGCAGTTGTCAGTGGCTCTCCAGCACCCACCACCCCTTCCCTGACTCCCCCTGGTGAGCCCTGATCCTGTCCCTGCGGTGCCTGGCCTGCCCCCCGGTTGCCTCTCCTAGTGGATTGTCCCTGGTATTGTGCAGGCATGCGTAGGGTGACATCTGCCAGTGTCACCCTGTTTGAACTTTGACAATGGACTGGCCATTGGCCTTTGCTCTAATTTCTTCTGGACGTCGTTATCAAACAACACATATGCTGAATAAAGCAACTTTCTTTTCTCTAGTGCTCATGCTTCAGATGTACATGTTGTTGGTGCAGCTAACCATGCCCTTGCTGCAGTGATGGTGATATCTGGTCTCATGATTATGAAGTGTTACTGTGCAGGAACCCATGTGGTCCAGGGGGAATGTGTCCTATCATGTGGTGTATCCATGTCATCAATAGCAGCATCTGAGGGTGTCATGTGTTCAGTATTTGGCAATGGGTTTCCTACTTACATTGGCAATTTCATATCTGTGGCTTCCACCCCTGCACATCTGTTGTGCCTGCCATCGTTGCATTTGTCTACTTCCCTGACCGTGTTGCCATCTCCAGTGGACATGCAGGTTTGGGCATCAATGGGGAGGGACTCATCCGTGTAGTCAGTGCAACATTGCTATACAAGTGTGTTGGATCTGTGCTGATGATTCCGTTGGCACATCCATGACCAGGCTGATGTGATGGGAGCCCTCATTTGGTGCTAATTGTTGATTGTGTGACCAAGTGCTCAGCTGACATGATGGGGCCCTACTGAGGCAACATATGGCACAGCTTTCCTCACACAGGAGTGGAGTCCCCTCATGGCAGTGTGTACACGTGTGACATTGCCTGCGCCCAAGGTGTGTGTTGTATGTGCATGTCTGTGTGTTCACTTCCATTCATCTGCGCATGCTGTGATCCCTAGTGTTGTACCTGTTTGTGATGCTTGCTGACTTGAGCTATGTTCCCCCAAAGTCTTCTCCCTGTGTTCTCTGTGATGTGGGTGCATGGCACATTACTGGTCATCAGGGTGTCACCCATAGGTGTGTTTGCTGTCAGGGCAGAGTTTGTGTGCTGACGCAGATGGGTCACAGTCAGGTTTCCCTTTGGCACTTGTTGTTTGCCCCTGTCATGTGATTTCCAGTTTGTGTTATCTTTCAGTGATTGTGACACGTTGTGTGTGTGACTGCTGGCACTCCTTAGGGTCCGGGCTGCAATGTTGGTTGTTGTCTATGTGTGTTCTTTGTGGGTGACCTTGGCTTCTTCATTGGTGTGTGACTGTGGCTGGGATCCCATTGGTCGGTGTGGTATTGCCGTCATGTCCATGTACAGCGTAGTGTGCAGTGTGTCAGACATTCAGGAGTCTTGTTGAGTGTCCATGTGTGATGTGTTTCTACACCTTGGTTCCCACCCACCACCCTGGAATAGTAATGGGTGCATGTGCAATGTCACCAGTGCATGTGTACTTCACTGCTGCACATTGTTGGAGGTCGAGGGGTGTGGTCTTGAGTGTGTGCAGATGAGAGTTGTTGCCCGGCTAGTCCCCTGCCTCCATGTTGGCCTTGGCTTACTGGCCATGCTGATTGATTTGTGCTTGTGTAGGTGTGATGGTAGTTAGTTGCTCAGGACACCTGACTGTGGTTCACAGTGTGAACGACATTTAGCTTTGTCATCACAGTGGTATTTTTCTTCAGCCCAGGGTCACCACATTGTGGGGGCCCTGGGGGTGGTGCTGTGGTGTGTCTGTGACTTGCTGTGTCAGTTGTTGTTCCTACGTGCCTGTGTGACATGTGTGTTTTGTGCTCCCTCTCACCTGTCAATGCCTGCTTGCCCACATAGGGGATTTGGATCCATGAGTTACCTTAGTGTGGCAGTGTATGCACATCTATATGATTGGTATTCAGCTCTCCTCATGTGTTGTGTTGTTGCCTGGGGACACTGGCACCCCCACCCCTCACCTGCTGTGTATGATGACAGTGTTGGTCTGCCTGTTTGTGTTTGTGCATCTGCACCACTGCATTGGCATATCTTGGGTGTGCCATTGGCTGTATGTTGTTTGGTGTGTTTCCCCTGCTGTCCCTGGGACTCCTAGGTCATCGGTCAGCACAGTGATCATGGTTTGTGTGTCCCATTGCTGCCATGGTATGGTATCTGTTCACCTCACATCTGCTGTCTCCACAGGGTATCTGCATTTGTGTGCCCATTGGTGCAAATATGTGGTTCTGCATTCTGATGGTCACTTCTGTCATTGTGTCATTGATGACTGTTGACGGTCTCAGCCCCCATGGGTGTTGTTTGTCTGCACATGGCCAAAGGAATGTTTCATTTGCACTGCAGTATTTGGCTCCCCCAATTTATGTTGCAATGGGACACATACACTACTTTGCCACAGATGAGTTTTTGGTTCTGTGACCAGGAATGATCCATGCAGTTTGGCAGTTGCAGCTCTTTCTTTGTCAACAATTACCTTTTGGTCACTGTGATGATGAGGGTGTAGACCCCATTGCCACAATGGTCAAAATGTGCTTCAGCTATGGACCCCACACTTACCTTTTGGTCACTGTGATGATGGGGGTTTAGACCCCATTGCCACAATGGTCAAAATGTGCTTCAGCTATGGACCCCACACTTGCCTTTTGGTCACTGTGATGATGGGGGTTTAGACCCCATTGCCACAATGGTCAAAATGTGCTTCAGCTATGGACCCCACACTTGCCTTTTGGTCACTGTGATGATGGGGGTTTAGACCCCATTGCCACAATGGTCAAAATGTGCTTCAGCTATGGACCCCACACTTGCCTTTTGGTCACTGTGATGATGGGGGTTTAGGCCCCATTGCCACAATGGTCATGGGCTGCTTGCATTGTGGGTGCCACACACATATATGTGTGGCACATGTGCTAGGGGGTCACATTGTATGTTCAATGTCATGTTCGGTGTTGTAGGCATTTGACACAGCCTGCTCACACGCTTGTCATGGTGGTGGGGGGATGTCTTAATCTTGCATTCCCTAGGTTGTGGTGTGCTTGTTGTGTCATGCATTGTCCATCCTATGAGTGGGGGTGGTAGTAGTGGTAGGCATCCAGCCCCCTGGCTAAGGGTGGTAGTAGTGGTAGGCTTCCTGCCCCCTGGCTAAGGGTGGTAGTAGTGGTGGGCATCCTGCCCCCCTGGGTGAGGGTGGTAGTAGTGGTAGGCATCCTGCCCCCTGGCTAAGGGTGGTAGTAGTGGTAGGCATCCAGCCCCCCTGGCTAAGGGTGGTAGTAGTGGTGGGCATCCTGCCCCCTGGCTAAGGGTGGTAGTGGTGGGCATCCTGCCCCCCTGGGTGAGGGTGGTAGTAGTGGTGGGCATCCTGCCCCCTGGCTAAGGGTGGTAGTAGTGGTAGGCATCCAGCCCCCTGGCTAAGGGTGGTAGTAGTGGTGGGCATCCTGCCCCCCTGGGTGAGGGTGGTAGTAGTGGTGGGCATCCTGCCCCCTGGCTAAGGGTGGTAGTAGTGGTGGGCATCCTGCCCCCCTGGGTGAGGGTGGTAGTAGTGGTGGGCATCCTGCCCCCCTGGGTGAGGGTGGTAGTAGTGGTGGGCATCCTGCCCCCTGGCTAAGGGTGGTAGTAGTGGTGGGCATCCTGCCCCCCTGGGTGAGGGTGGTAGTAGTGGTGGGCATCCTGCCCCCCTGGGTGAGGGTGGTAGTAGTGGTGGGCATCCTGCCCCCTGGCTAAGGGTGGTAGTAGTGGTAGGCATCCTGCCCCCCTGGCTAAGGGTGGTAGTAGTGGTAGGCATCCTGCCCCCTGGCTAAGGGTGGTAGTAGTGGTAGGCATCCTGCCCCCTGGCTAAGGGTGGTAGTAGTGGTAGGCATCCTGCCCCCTGGCTAAGGGTGGTAGTAGTGGTAGGCATCCTGCCACCCTGGCTAAGGGTGGTAGTAGTGGTAGGCATCCTGCCCCCTGGCTAAGGGTGGTAGTAGTGGTAGGCATCCTGCCACCCTGGCTAAGGGTGGTAGTAGTGGTAGGCATCCAGCCCCCTGGCTAAGGGTGGTAGTAGTGGTGGGCATCCTGCCCCCCTGGGTGAGGGTGGTAGTAGTGGTGGGCATCCTGCCCCCTGGCTAAGGGTGGTAGTAGTGGTAGGCATCCTGCCCCCTGGCTAAGGGTGGTAGTAGTGGTGGGCATCCTGCCCCCTGGCTAAGGGTGGTAGTAGTGGTAGGCATCCTGCCCCCTGGCTAAGGGTGGTAGTAGTGGTAGGCATCCTGCCACCCTGGCTAAGGGTGGTAGTAGTGGTAGGCATCCTGCCCCCTGGCTAAGGGTGGTAGTAGTGGTAGGCATCCTGCCCCCTGGCTAAGGGTGGTAGTAGTGGTAGGCATCCTGCCACCCTGGCTAAGGGTGGTAGTAGTGGTGGGCATCCTGCCCCCCTGGGTGAGGGTGGTAGTAGTGGTAGGCATCCTGCCCCCTGGCTAAGGGTGGTAGTAGTGGTAGGCATCCAGCCCCCTGGCTAAGGGTGGTAGTAGTGGTGGGCATCCTGCCCCCCTGGGTGAGGGTGGTAGTAGTGGTAGGCATCCTGCCCCCTGGCTAAGGGTGGTAGTAGTGGTAGGCATCCAGCCCCCTGGCTAAGGGTGGTAGTAGTGGTGGGCATCCTGCCCCCCTGGGTGAGGGTGGTAGTAGTGGTGGGCATCCTGCCCCCTGGCTAAGGGTGGTAGTGGTGGTGGGCATCTGGCACCCCCTGGCTAAGGGTGGTTGTGGTGGTTGGCATCCAGCCCCCCTGGGTTGGGGTGGTGGCGCGCATTCAGGCCCCTGTGTGCATATGTGGCATTGGTGATGGGCATCCCGCCCCTATGGTGCTGCTGTTGCAAGTATATTCAGATTCCCAGTGTATGTGTGTGATGTGTCGTGTACGTGTTGTATGTGTTTTGTGGTTGGTGTCTGACTTACCTTCTGCGCCGTACGCGTCCGTGCCTGTTCCGGTAGTAGATGTAGAATATTGGTATGATCGGGACGAAGGGATTCATGGTTGGTTCGTGTCGTTCGTCCTTCTCGTTGCTTCGCGTCGTCCTCGTCGCTTGGCTTCGTCCTCGTCGCTTCGCTTCGTCCTCGTCGCTTCGCGTCGTCCTCGTCTGTGCTGTGTTCGTCTCGTAGCCGTGGATCGTGTTGTGGCGCGATTCGGAGCTTATGTGCGCCTCTCCCGGATGCTTTGACGTGCCGTGCGTAGCGACGGGTTCGGCGCGTACGGAAAGCGCATCGTACTTGTCCGGCCGGACGGGGCTGCATTTTCCCTTCCGTGCGACTCGATTCGGCGTTTCCGGATTCGCCTCGGTCGGAGAACAGGACCTGGTTTGGGTGAGTACGGCTCGGCCGGGATTTTTGCTGTTGTGCGCATCGTACTTGCTCGTTCGGTGTGCTGTACGGATCGGTCAGGAAACTGGCTTTCGCATGGCTTTTTTCCCGACCGAATAGTATTGGGTGCGCCTCCGACCGAGATCGGAATCGGCCCCTTAGTGTTTGTTTTTCTGCAGTTGTATGGGAAGTGCACCTCAGGTCATGAACAGAATGAGTGTAGTGAAGTACAGCGCGCAGCCAGCTTGTGCATGCTGTTCAGTAAATAAAAGTTCTTATAAGAGAAAAAGTAGAAGGCTATTAAGGACAGGACACAGAAACAGGTGCATCTTTTCAGAAGGAGGGGACAGTTAAAGAATTCCTTACCGAGTGCCTCCATGTATGGGTCAAAATTGTGACTGGAGACCAGTTTTGTCGCGTGTTGTTTCAGTGTGTGGCAACTCCACCAGTAGAAACGAAAACATGGGAAGCCTTTGCTGTTACATGCAGGCATTTTTTACAGAGTACTACTTGAAATGCATTCATATTTTCTGCACTTTTTTTTAATGGTGTTTCTTGCATGAAAACAGAAAATTAATTTAAGGAAATAGTGTCATCATATTGATGTACAGCACCGCACAGTCAATGAATGTATTTATTGTATAGTTAAAACCATTACAAGTGTATCATTGTGTTCAAAAGTTAATATGGGCAAATGATAACATCAGCATACGCAAAGATTGTGCTCTATAGCTCATGAAAATGGGCAATTTCTTAAATGATAAATAATTCAATCGTATTGCTTTATTAACCTTCCTGCTTTCTCAAATTTGCATGAAAATGCACCATTTGTCCACTCTTTTTTTCAAAATTTTCGCGGGGGAGAACCCCCCCCGAACACCTTTTAAGTTGTTCGGCCTCGCTCGCTACGCTCGCTCGCCATAGTGCAGTACGGCATTAATTTTCCACCTCACCACTTTCAAATGTCACCAGCCGCCACTGCAATACGGTATACACAGAATGTTAAACTTTTAAAATTCATCGATATGGCTGTTTAACAAATCAAGATTACTAACGTTATTTATCTCCAAGCACAATGCACCAGGCACTTTATGAGATTGCAATATGCAAACTTGTTAAAACCCGTTTAAGGTTAATAACTCTGCTTTTTACCTTAAACTGAGAAAGCATCCCAGATTCAAGTCTAATATCTTAGAAACCAAATAACTCGCTTTGCACAATGAAACAACTGTCATTTCACTGAAATATTGTATACTCAATTAGCTTGAGTGGAATATTTTATGCTTGATCATAGATTCGAAGCTTTGGCTTTTTTATTGTCTGACATTAACCAGGAATCAGTTGTTTTAAGTTATGCTCTTCGATCCTGTAATTACGGATTTTGCTGTATTTTTGTCTTTTATGTGAAAAAATCACGAGACTTAAGGGCATTCACCTGCATGCACAATGCACTAGGCACTTTATGATATCGCAATACGCAAACTTGCGAAAACCCGTTTATGGTTAACAACGAAGTTTGTACTTACCTTGCCATCCTCTTTACATTGGACTAGCCTATAGAGGACGCATTTGCCGAGCTACCAAGTAAATGAACTGTCATTCCGCTGAAGTTTTGTACACTTAATTAGCTCGAGTGGAATATTTTATGCTTGATCGCAAAATCGAAGCCCTAGTTTTTTATTGTCTTACATTGACCAGGAATCAGTTGTTTTAAGTTATGCTCTTTGAGCTTGTAATTACGGATTTTGCTGTGCCATGTCGTTTATGTGGATATTTTAAAGGTTTTTATTAACTTATACAAATAAACTTACTTACTTATTTTTATTCATGGTGTTGTTTCTCCAAAGGGTGATTTTACACATGTGCACAAAGAGATGTGCAAATCCACAGCCCCACTTTTCGATCTACTTGCAAATCAACACAAAGACAATCATTCTGCTCACATCAGTAAAGCCTAAACCGACTGGTATGTCTGATTTTGTCTTAGAATCATTCACCGCTAAAGTGTTTGTTAGGGCAGGTTGTTGGTAAACTCCGCCACACAGCAGAATTGGGTTTTTACTGACCTCCGTGCTCCAAGTGGAGCTCAGAGAAGCAAAAACTCCATAAATTCCGCCGGCGGAGCAGAGTTCACCGCCCACCCCTATTGAGGACCTCTGACTGATGGCTTTGAACAACTTGAAGATCTTTGAGCCCAGTCCTGACCGTCTTAGTCTGCCAGAGCTAAGGGAGACACCTTCTGGTAGCCAGGATAGCACCAACACTTACGGCACCTAAGCAGATAGTGCCCTTCAGAAGATGCACCTAGGAGGAAAACCCAGAAGGGAAAAAACCTCAGATGATGATGGTGGTCTCCCAGATGGCGATGGCAAGGACCCAGAAAACTGGAACTGTACACAGGTTCCACCAGAGGCGCAAGCAGGAAAAGGAACCTCCAACAGGAGAGAAAGCGCCAACAGAAAAGTGATGAAATCAGCAGGACAATATGGGCAGCTAAACTGGAACAGAAAAGAATAATATCAGGGGTGTGGCAGCACACCTACATGAGCGAAGAAGTGTTGCAATGCAAGGAAGAGAGAAATCCTACTACTTACATACCTCCAATTGCATCAGGAAATGCGGCTGCCATAATGGATTGGGAAAGTAAGACTATGAAGAATGAGAAGGCCGCCATGATGGATTGAAAAACTCCTTCCTAGGAATTCTGGGAAGGAGAACTATGGTGGCTTCCAACATGGCCCCCAGGGAGAGGAACAATGAAGACTGCACCAGTGGGCCAACCGCAGTGAAGATTCACCCCCAAATGTCCCGGCGGTCCACCAGCGCATCCACCACCCTTGCAGGTAAGGGAAAAGCGGGTCCCACTGCGTAGAGCATCACTAGAGCATTGATGAGACTCTTGTACATCACTTGAATATCGATCAAAATCTTGAACATTCTGCTCATACAGGAATTAAAGTCAACACATTGGAAATAACTTACCATAGAAATGACTGGAAGTACCAGATACCCGAGGCCCTTTTATGCAGACTTCCCTGGTGATGCCATGTTGTGGGAGGACCTCAAACAACATAGTCACAGCTCCTTTCTCCAATTCAGGAGTGCTGATGGGGGCGACAGTGACCCTGGACACCATAGAAGAAGAGGAGACTGATGTCACTCTGGAGGACACCATGGGCAGTGAGGAAACAGATGTCACCTTGGAGGAAACCATGACACGGGACACATGGGAATCCTTGCTTTTAGGGAATTTACACATGTCTGCAAGAAACAAGAAAATTCTGGCTGTTCATATCTTTGCTGTGTATATATCAAAATGTTTTCTTATTTATAAATCAAAGTCAGAAAGTATTGACAAAACTAGAAAGTGTCCTATTAAAGAAAGAACGATCCCCAGTAGAAACACAAACATGGGAGATGGGAAGAACTGGAAAAAGCCCCGGTAAGGAACAGAAAATATCTTAGCAAAGCATGAAAGAGACATAGATGAGGTCAAATGACCTCGGGCTGAGACAGAAAGAGTTCATGCTGAGAAAGAAATAAAGATTCTGGGAATGTAAAGCTTTCTTATTTATAATTCATCCGCTGCTGAAGTTTGAGAATAGAATCCCAGAGAATGTATAATAAAACAGTCCAGGCTTAAGGGAACCATTACATCGAAAGACAGATACATTTGAGACAAGCATTGGCAAAGCCAATACTTCTTGCCTTTGAGACCTACTGACTTTGCCAATAGTTTTTAGTCTTGCTATACAGTATATCTGATGCTGTGCAGCATGGCTGAAAAAACACAAAGTAAAATAAATGACCCTATGATGCGGCGGTCATGTCATTTTGTAGACACCATGCATGCAAGCCCCTTCAAAATGATGCAAGCAATTTGTTTTATTTATGTATCAATTTGAATCCGCAAATAAAAGAAATAAGACGCGCAAAAGGATTTGTTTTTTGAAGTGCATGAAGAAACATGGTGGCCGGGAGGAAGCAACATGGAGAGCCAGAGTGCAGGGAAACAACATTGAGGACGCGGGTGGGGGAAGCAATGTGGGGGGAGAGAAGAAACAGGTAGGGCAGGGATGGGTGGAAGAAGCCATGGGCAAAAGAGAAGGAGGGCATGGATGGGGATAGCAACACGGAGAGTGAGAGGCAACGACAAGAGAGGAGGGTGGGGAGAAGCAACGGGTGAGTGAGAAGGAGGGCATGGGTGGGGGAAGCAACATATAGGGCGGGGTTAGGTGGAGAAGGTTGGGGAGGAGAACCAGCGGGTGAGAGAGTGACATGGAATGGGCAGGGGAGAAGCACAAGGGCAAGAAAACAATGAGGGAAGTGTACGAGGCTGAGTGCAACAAGATTGGGGTCAGGGAGAATCACACAGGCAACAAACAGGAAAACAGAGTAAAGGAGAAGTTAAATACACGAGGGAAACAGCTGAAAAACACATGCAGACTATGGAGTGCTCAACATAAAAGAAAAAATAGCGACTGAAAAGCAAGGAATGGAAAAAAAAAGAATAACAATTCACTGGGATCTCGTCTTCCTTGTTAGAAGTGCATTATATCATATTGCACTTATTTATAATAAGGCGGACAGGATATCCGTCACATGTGTGATGGAGTAATAGTCCAGCAAACACTAAATCAGCCCCTTTATTGTTGGGGGAGCTCCCGGGCCCTCATCAATCTGAAAACAAATTGACAAAAAGCAAAAATATTTTTGGGTCCCAAAAAGCACACATTGCCATAGTAGTCCCTGGACTTAAGGAAACTACTTTGTATGTATATGTGCTCCCAGTCGGAGGGCAAAATGGCAGTACACACAGTGAAGTTAGCTAATGGCTGAAGTCGGCTGGCCCATTGTCCCATGCTGTATGCTGCAACGGCAGAAGAAAAATGTGAATAACACAATTAACAGAACAGTCAATGAAGAGGGCTGGCTGATAGTCCCTACAAGTAAGTATTTTATACATATAATTTTAGTTAAATCAATAGGTCTTGGCTAATGCCAGTTCTAAAAATGATGGTCCAATCCAATGAGTGAAAAAGTGGAAACAGGTATCCTGATCTATGTTTTACTTCAAGGGGGCGGAAGGGAGACAAGGAGAACTAGTTGCTATCCCTCTAGATTGCACCCTTCACCCAAATACAGACTCCCCTCCAGCCTCTGAGCCTGTCTCAATTCACCCACCCACCCCTGGATCAAATCTTCTGCACTCAGACATGTCTTTGAAAGCTGCAGCCCTGCCCCGGCCATTGAACGGCGGATTATTTATGGACCCTGAATGTACATGCTAAGCTCCCGCGTTCATGGCCTCAATGACTGACCTGAAAATGTTTAGATTTCATCCTGGGAAAATGCTACTGTTTCACTTTTTGTCATTATTTAACAGTTTCATAGTGCTCGTAGTTCCTCGGAAAATGTGATGATGTGTGGAGATAATGAAAAACACAATACATGTCTGTCCCTTCACGGGATGCAATGTAGTTTTCTCACAAGATACTAGGCACACTTTTTTGGGAAGTTTGGTTTTTCAAATCTTTATCCTGCTATGGATGGATCAGCCAGAGACCAAAGTCTGGGATTACTGTTTCAACCTATTTCCAAATGTCTGCGAACAGCCTGTTTGTCAATTCAAGAAACACGTCTTAAATACTGAATGGTCAACACATGGCCTCAATTGTATGTAAATTCCCAGCAAAAAGTCCAACGCAACTTTGGGAGTACCAGCCCAGCACGTGCACTGGGTGTCTTCATCATCAGGACTGGGGATAGCACTGACACCATTCGAACCAAGTAGACAAGAAGCAATGCCATGACCAAGACATTATAACTACGAACGTGCCAGAGAAACTATGGGTTAACAGGGGGGACCAGGACTTAAAAAGGCCCTCAAAAGACCAAGAGCCTGCAAGGGCTAAACTTCACATAATATGGCCATAAAAGGCCAGGGGGCAGCACAAGCAGCAGACACTTCCTTCACTCTGGAGCTTGGCAAACTACAACAATCAACTGTGCAATGACATCCAGGTTAGTGTGGAAGAATTCAGGTGAGTGGTGAAAGCACCTCAGTGAGCAAAGCTACCATGACACTGGAAGACACCCAAAAGAGTATGGCAGAGACCAATATGAGTGTGGAAGATTGTCATGATTATGGAGAACACCAAAGTGAATATGAAAGACAAGATAAAAATGAAAGACAAGAAGAATATGGAAGACACCAAGAGGAGTATGAAAGACACCAAGATGAATATGAAAGACTTCAAGATACAGATGTGCATGGAACACACTCATGTGAACAAGATCCAGATGAGTACAGAAGGAGCCCAGAGGAGCAAGGCTGGCACCAGATACAGCAAGTGTGAAGAACACAGACAACAATGAAAAATATCCATATAATTGTGGAAGAAACTGATGAGTATGGTAGACCCAAAGATGAATATGAAAGACACCAAGATGAGAGATGAAGGCACCCAAGGGAGTGTGAAAGAGAGCCAAGCACAGGAGAAACAGGAGATACTCGAGTTGAAAAACAAGGACTTTTTTGCGGTATACAAGGACAGCCCAGAAATTATAAGGAAAGAAGTCTATCATAAGACGACACAACCTGGGCTGTTTTTCTTCCAGAACTAACAGCACAAACATGTAAAATGGAAACATCTCCTCAGGAGCACCGGAAGAATCTCACCCTTCACCATCACCGCTGCGGTACTTGACGTTTTCCCAGCACAATTTGCCAACATACAGGTGTAAACTCCAGCGTCCTCAGGCAAGCACTCATCAACAACCAAGCCTGCAACTCCATCATGGAAAAAGGTTTTGCCGAAGCGCAAGGGCTCACCTGAAAAATGGCAGATTTCTCAAAATCAGTCACACTGTTTGGCACATACCGGTCCACTCACTGAATCGCGCATACCTGAGTTGCCACACAAAAATGACATTCCCAGAAAGAAGTCACTGACGCAATTCAGGATACACTATAGAAGTGTTTTTCCATAGACCAAACAGAACATAAATAACACCTTCTTCTGACTGTAACCAGTGGCATCATTATTTAGTCAAATAGAGGTAATAATCACTACTCCTATATTTATGCTTGCAATCCCTTTATATAACTTTGCAATTCCTGTGATTTAATAAATCCAGCTAATGAATTTTGAAACTTAATATTCATTAACGTTTTTTAGTTTTAGTAATTGATAGTTTGCTGCTGTTCTTGGATGTATGCTACTACCTTGACCTACTGCTACATCGAAGACACTATATTCACTACAGCTACATGAACAAGTTAAGTTTTAAATGAATTATATTACAACTTTAACCACCTTACACCAACCCTGCATCTAAATCGACCATTAATTAGATTCAATTATATTTTATTACAATATTTACCCTTAACTCAACCCTAATTTAACCATATCCCTCTATCAAAATAATTACGAGACAGTTACTGACTTTAACATAACCAAGTGCTAATCCCACTCCTATTCTCTAATTACCTAATTAAATGAAATAACAGTTTTACAGCTTTGACTTGATCTAACCATAAAACCATCCATGACTCTAAAACCAAATTTATTTCAATGAAAATAAATAAGTATTCTTTACATACTCATAATGATATTGTTATTATAATCATATTATTATATCTACATCAAAGTATGAAGCACACACACCTTGATGTCGATATGGGTATTGTTGGTAGGCAGAGTCGTGTGGAACAATCCAGAAAACTCACAGCAGCCGCCTACTCCAGAGGTCATAGATGCTCATACCTCAACAGTAGTAAATACACAGTCATTCACTAGTCAATATTAAATGTAATGCCCAGTGTTTCTCAAAATAATATATTTATTGATACATTTCAGATTATCGACTCGTATGTCTCAGTATGCAAATACATTTTATTCCGATTCATATAAATAGAACAAACCAAAAGAACATATAAGTGGATTCATACCCACCCGCAACAGTCATAAATATCTCTCTAAAAGATCTTCCATCATGCTCTCACATTCATACATTCACTCATACACTAATAAAACCTTAAAATTCCAGATCATCATCTCCCCAGTATCTCCTGAAACCCAAGGATTAATCGTGTGACATAAAATCCAATTTTTCATACTTTACTTGAATTAAAAATCTTTGTTTGGCACACAAATAATACAATCTTGTTTTGTGCCCAATATCTTGCAATCAATGTCTTTTTATTATACCACAGTGGTGTGGAACATCCTTTGCACTGTGACATGAAATACAACAATATGATTTGAAGGGGTAACTTATATATAACGTATGTAATTAGAAATTAGAAATAAGATTAGTGTTTGAATTTTTAATGTGGATCCACTCTGTAACCACAATTGGGTTGCACTTGATGACAATTGTGAGAGTTCAGAAATAAGGGTTTGCAAAAGAGATAATTCTGCCAAAACACATTAGCACGGTTTTTAGGTTTCACCTGCACATCGCCTGCGCTGTGCTTGAGAAATCTATTGGTTTCAAATACAAACTTAAAAGGGACTTTACATCCCGCCTCCTCTCTTTCCTGGCTTCTCACTGGTTCTTGTACGTGCCACTTACCTTTCCTACATTTCTTCTGGCTGTGGCATATTTCCCTGCTTTTACCAATGCTTGTTCCTCGTCTGCTTCTCTTATCAGTTTCCCGCGGCCAAAGTACTGTTACCATCCACTTTTGTGGAACAATATTTTAATAAAGTTTTGCCTTTTACTCTTGCAGCATATTTATACAACAATTTATCACCCGGAGAGATTAAGTGATTTGCATAGAATCACAGGATGTTGAGATCCCAGCTCTCGAGTCAGCAGCTCTGGCTGCTGCGCCACATCCTCTCCACTCCCATGTTGCCTATCAGGGAGCTCTTTCCTCTTGCCAGACGATGATTGATAAAAACAGCTCTTTATTCATAACATAGGCAAAACCGATGCATTACCAATGCTTGTTTAGAAGTGTCTTACCATTAAACATTTTACTATCAAGTTCAATGATTTCAACAAGGTTGTATGAAGATGTTGGAATTAGGGAATTAGGGAGACTATTGATGCACATAGAGAATGAATGTAAGTGTTTGAGAGTAACTGAATGAACTAGATGAAATGAAATAGTCTAATTCTTTTAGATTCTTTTTGGACATGTACAATCAACTGCTTAATGTGGTTTTCAAGAAAAAGTAATAAACATTTGATATCATTTTTGTAATTATGTTAAATTATGGTTGATTTTAGGCACAGCACGCAGGTAGTTTATTCTGCAAACTATAGAATAAATATGGGTCCACAGGAAAACTGTCCGCATAGCTAATTTCATGTGATGTCATTGACCATTTAAGGCCATATGTTTATTCCACAGTTTGAAACAAACTTTTACAATCATTTCATTTGCAAATTGGAAATTCATTTTTGAGAAATTGTCTCTGATATCTTGACTTTTTGAGGATAAGGCAGCTGAAAATGTGTGCAATAAAAAAATAGGTTGGGGGAGGTGGCCTGGTGCCCAATATTGGGATTAGCTGTGGGCCAGTCAGATGCGCTTAGTTTATAGGCTGATTTCCTAATAGACGGATGCAGCTGAAACACCAGTAGGATCGTAGAAGTTTAACCTATTTTCAATAAAGAAATGCCACATGGCACCATGTTTGTTATAAAAAAAATACAATAATTAGAAGCATTGCTCAAGACATGTATGCTGTTCTGTATTTTTGTGCTACAAACAGATAAGTCATGAAAATGTGTACAGTGTGAGTGTAACAGGTCTATGCTACTCGGCCTCAATGCCATAGTCACTCCCAGAACTTTGCTTACCATTGTGTTGCCAAGAGACGCTGATTGGTGGTGTGCCAGTAACATGGCCCTCTAGCGTGAAGTCACTTCCTTCCTCTACCGAGCTGTCCCTCAGAGGCCGAGAGAAGGCAGGAGGCTCTAAAAGGAATAGCAGGCCAGAGGCACATTTACAATCATTAACACAATCAAGGTATGTTACATGGTGGCCAACAAAACTTAGTGTAAATCAGAAGGATGCGCACTACAAAAATGCTGCATTTTGATTGTCTCCGAGTAAATTGATATCAATAACAAAGCAGGAGCCATGTTATGGAATTCAAAATAATTTTATTCTTCAAACATCGCAATGCAGCCAAGCCTAGCTGGACTCAATGGACTCAAAGAAGAATTCACTTGTTTGATGGACAATAATGAATATTTGATTAAATGAACTTTCAGTAAACTTTTTGGACTTTTTATGCGCTCCCTTATGTGTGTTGTTTTCATTATAGAATCTAACTCAGGATTGAAAGCCACCTTATTAGATAAGGTAGGCATAGGGCACTCTGATCTCATCTAATCCAATACTCAACATATTGAGTCACATAAAAAGTCTGGGGTGAAAGAGGATGCAGTATATACAATGGATCACATATATTCACCATGTGGATCCAATAAAGCTTGAATCTACTCCTTTGCTCCTTTCTCTAGTCTCCATATCTTAAGACTGCCCTCATCCTTATCTGGAAAAAAATCTAACCAGAGGAACAACTAAGTCCCACATCTCCACTGCTTGTAGACTCGTCACATGTCATTGCTTTGTAGCGCCCGTAATTGGCTTTCATAGCCCTTTCCCCTGCTCATTTTAAACAACTTTCTCCTCCTTACATTTAGGGCCATTATGTCCTTTCAGTCTCCTTCCTAAGGATGATCTTTCATAAATGTGCTTCCTCATTTGAACCACTTTTCTCCCTTCCGCGACTCCTTTCCTTACTTTTTCCTCTATTTCGCCTAATGACCAAAATTTCTCTTCCTCACAAACTACTGCGGACCTCAACCTTTATTACCAGCATACGCTTCCCCACACACACATCTCTTTGCTTACCCAAATGTTCAGCTCACGAAACTGAAGCCTTATCCACCATCCTTTGTATTTTCTGCTCCATTTCATTATCACCTTCAAAATCAGACAACTTAGTCTGTTCTGTTGCTTTAGGGGTTTATCAGTCAAAACACCAGAAAGGAACACTATTTCTTAAAAATCAATCAGTATTTCTATGAGTCACATACTGACCACCATACACACATTTCACAACCAATAATGATCTACAATGACAGGTGACAGAAAATCCTGTCATAACATGAAATCTCTGTTCCAAATATGTCCGTTATTACATTTTCTTTAATGCATGTTTGGCCAAAGAACCAAAATGGCTGGCGCGCGTTCCAAAACACCTGTGTGTACGATGGCCGAAAGATTCTCTGCACATCAGTGCACCAACTCACACACACAAGCACAAACAGCATCAGATGTGGCACTGAACAATCTTGCGCCGTTGCTCCAAGTAAGGACAAAACAGCATCACGAGTACGGAGCTCCAAAGCCTGACTCAAATCCCCAAACACTAACCAAAGGTAATAAAACCAACTTAAATTTATTGTGGCGCCTTTAAAACAAAAAAATAGCCCGCAATTCAGATACCAAATAAACAAACATGACCGTGTCTAGATGTCAAATAAATATTCTATAATAATGAGTGTTAAAAATATGTGATGCCTTATCATGAGGAAAACAAACATTGGCAAAGCCAATAGGTGTCTCCTATGCGAGAGCAGTTGGCTTCGCCAATGTCTTTTACCCATGTTGTACACCTGCATGGCTGTGCAGCATGGCTAAAAGTAAAGGTAGACAAAAAGGGCATGATGCGGCCAGCACTGGCCATGTCATAGTGCTTTTGTTTTGTTTTGGCAGATGGGGGAAGGCAGCACAGACAACGGGAGGTTGTGGGTGGGAGGGATGAAGCAACACATAGAGGGGGGGTTTCAAGTTTCAAGTTTATTTTTATTATGCATAGTTACTAAAATCCATTGCACAGTTTTGTGCTGTCAGTAAAAACATTGATACACATGATAAAAGTGCTGTGCAGTGCTTACTTACAAATATACAAAAAGGCTGATAAAACCGATTGATGGGTGCCATTAAAATGTGACAGTAAAAGTTGAGCCGTAAAAAGTATGCCCTGCAGTACTGCTTAGCTGTGATAATAATGGTTAGTGTGACCTGCGATGTATGAAACGATAATGCCAGACAGCCACAGCGCGGGGAGGGTTCAAGAGGGAAGGACCAAAAGGGAAGAAGCAACAGGAGCACGGGGTGGGAGGGGAAGAAGCAACAGGTACAATGGGGTAGGAGGGTAAGAAGCAACAGGTGCACGAGATGGAAGGGAAAGAAGTAACATGTAGCAAGAGGGGTGGAAGGGGAAGAAGCAACACGAAGCAGGAGGGTGGGAGGGGAAGAAGCAAAGGAGCAGAGGTTGGGAAGGTAAAAAGCAACACGGAGCAGGGAGGTGGGAGGGGAAGAAGCAATACGGAGTGGCAGAAGAAGCAACATGGATAACAAGTGGGGGTGGGAGGGGAAGAAGCAAATAAAGAAAACAGTACCTGAATCACAGTGTGAGCAGTGGATGGATAGTGGAAGGACACTAATCAAGCTAAATCAACCAGTAGTTGGTTTATGCTCCACACGAAAGAAGAGGAAGTGCAGCCGGCATGTGCTGGCCAATGAGGAGGAGGAGGCAAAGAAGAATGACAATGAAGCCAACAAATGATAAGCAATGGTTGGGCTCCTAGCCCCTTATAGAAAACAGTATCCCTTGTATTGTATTGTATTGTAATTGCATTTATATAGCGCTTACTACCTCTGACAGGGCGTTTTAGCGCTTTTTCGTAGAGTAGCCCGCTATTCCGGAACCCATAAAGGATTAGTGGTGAATTAGTATAGTGAAAATAGGAAAGTAATTTGAGTGGTAGATATTTTAGTCAGTTATTTGGATTGAGCAGGATAGTGGAGGGATAGAAGAGGGAAAAAGGTTTGCATTTATATAGCGCTTGCTACCCTTGATGGGGTGTTAAAGCACTTTTTCGATGAGTAGCACGCTACTTGGGATCACAGAAAGGATTAGTGGTGAATTAGTATAGTGAAAATATGAAAATAATTTGAGTGGTGGATATGTTAGTCAGTTATTTGGATTGAGAAGGATGGTGGAGGGATAGAGAAGGGAAAACAGTTTGCATTTTTTATAGCGCTTGCTATCCCTGATGGGGTGTTGAAGCGCTTTTTCTGTGTGTAGCACGCTACTTCGGAACCCTTGCAGTGACACCGCATGGGCTATCGGCAGGTGAGACCTAAGAACACTTGTCCAAAACAAAATCCATACACCAAGCATGAAGAAGGACTCAAATTACCTCCACATTTCGGAACATAAATGAAACCACAGAACTATCAGGCATAGAACATAGCAGTGCATGAGCAGAAACAAACGAAGGAATACAGCTGTGGGTTCTGAGTATTTCTTCATGTTTTAAACTGTTTAGATGTTTTACATACATGCCGCAGTGGCATGCTTCATCATCAGGCCCCTTCTCACAAAAAATACACGTGTGGTGTTAGTGTGGGCCACAACCCTCCAAAGAGAGAAGCTCCTGAGGTACTCAAAACTCTAGAGGGAGTCCTCCGTAGAATAGGTAGGGGGTGTGAAAAAATGAAGGTGAGCGCAGAGGAGAAAGATCATGGTAAAGCTACCTCCTGGTGGACCAATAAATATTTTATTCTATTCATCAGTGAGTGGGGGTAGGATATATAATGGAGGCTTTGTTGACTACAAGGCATTTTTGTGAGTTTGTGGGGCCTGTTTTTATGGGGTGAGTGAAATTAGAATGTGTTCTGAGCATGGCTGAGCAGAGCAATACACGTTTTGGATGTAGGGCCCAGTTACCGACAAGAGCACAACAAAAACTATAAAAATGCGAAGAATTAAGCATGCACTGACTAGTTAATCATGTATGTGTGATGCCTGCAGCCTGTACTGCTTAAGGCCACCATCACGTTCATGTTTTCAGTTTCAGTCCATGTTTGTAATGGGAATCATCAACACTACATGTTTCAGTGGTATTTCTAAAACTGGCAGGTGTGAATGGTGGCATTATGTGTGCAATGATTAGTGTTTTTTCAGATATTTCTGACATGGCAGTAAAATTGCTGTTGAATTTTTTGCATATGTAATGTAAGACTGGTTTCTTTTTAACAGCTTTAACGTGCACAGCAGACACGTTTGTGCAAGTAAATGCTTTTGAAGATCAGGTTTTTTAGTTTTTTTTGTACTTCCTGCAAAGTCAGCTGTCACATGCTAAGTGGCTCCCTGTAAATGGTGTTAAACTGTTAGCATGAAAATCCGACTTCTCAGTAAAGTCAAACCGAACATTCTTTCAAAGGACAGGAGGGTAATCACCCAAGCACGCTGGTGGAGGAAGATGCCACCAAAAGGCGGGGCTAATGCATGTGCTTTACCAGGGCAGCTTCCGACATCAAAGCACTGATATACATCCAAGCATCACACAGCAGAGGTGTCACACAGGCTACACACACTATAGGTGTTCAAGCTAGCACTATACTACACATTACACAGCTCGTACAAGGGTTAGCTTTCAGGCAGCAGAACTGCACCTAGGGTTTCACATAACATACGGTCTCAAGATCCATACAGCAGAGCTATACTTCAAGTGACGTAGAAAGGGTAGGTTTAGGTAAAGACAGCAGAGCTATCGCTGGGGTTATAGAGCTCCTGCAGGTTTTTGCTTTAGACAGCAAAGCCATCCCTTAGGTGACAAACAACTTAAATACTTTTTCAGCATTCCTCATTTGCAGGTTCAGACCTCAGCTAGCAGAGCTATCTCTCAGCTGGAGGCCTTAGATGGAAGGACTATACCTTAGGCTGGGGAGGCTGACAAGCCTTGCTTTTAGAGAGGGAGAGCTATCCAACAGGAGGTACTAAAGCAGAGATACACCTCGGGTTACAAAGCTCTTATCTTGTCAGCTTGGGACAGCGCAGCTAAGGCACATGTTTGACAAACCTTGTAAGGCGTGAACCTTGTGGCGTCCAGGCCTGGCTGGACGCTCGCTGCGCTGAGGCTAGGACTCTGACGTGGCTACGCAGTTTAAACAGGATGACACACACACTGTGGGTTATGTGCGAGCCAAAGACCATGAGCGGTCTTGCGCTCATTTATTTAAGCCTTCGGGTGAGCCCGCCCTCCGGGTGCGTGCGTGTGTGTGTGATACAATGTATGGTGCGGGCCGGGTGGCACCGACACTACATCCCTCCAATCTTTTAGATACTAAGATATTTTAATATTGCACTTTCAGTTTTGGTACACCTGGCATGCAAAGTCTCTTAGTCTTTGGCTGGGGGCAGGATTCGGCCGAAGACCATACCTCTGGCTCCGGGAGATGTTTTCCACCCCTGCCGTCCCATCGCCCCCTTCCGGTGACTGGGGGCTTCCACTCGGGTTTGCCTGCTCTTCACCAGCCGGTGATCCTCCTTCTGGACGTTGTGTCGCCGTTGTCTGACTACTTCGTGGAGTGCTCGGCGGTATCATTTCTTCTCCCCCTTCTTCCACGCCTATCTCTTCACTTGTTGTTGTTAGGCTGACCCCCACCTTCTTAAACCAAGACACATTTCGGGTGACCACTCGAGACCTGTGCATAGCAGACACCATGGTTCCCTGCACATTAACGACCTCCCACACCTCCGGCTCGTACGGAGTGCGATACTTCCATCCCGGGTATTGGTCTTTCACAATGACTCGGTCTCCTACTTGAATGTCCATCGGTTGTGCCCGGCGCACTTGGCTTGCCTTGTCGTTGTTACTTCTTCTTCTGGCTTGTGTAGCATCCTGATCTAGCTCGGGTGGATTCTAAGACGGGTCAGCAGGAATGCTGTCTCGAGGCACTTTCCTGAACAGCAGGTTCGCCGGGGCACATTGAGTTGTACAAGTGAGGTGTCTGACGGTATGCACTTAGAAACTGCTGGAGGCAGTGCTCGACATCGTCGCCCTTTTCGACGCCAATCCTAAGGGCCCTGTTCAAGGTTCGCATGAAGCGTTCTACTTCTCAATTTGTCTGTGGCCATTGTGGCGTGATCTTGCGATGTCGAATGGCGCGGGATGACAGGTACTCCTGGAACTCTCTCCCTTGGAAGGGTGGCCCATTATCTGACTTGATTTCCTCCGGAAGTCCCATCATTGCGAAGACGCGGTCAAGTTCAGCCCTGACCTGGGGAAAAGCCATCGAGGACACTATTTCCACCACAGGGAATTTTGAGTGAGAGTCAATGAGGACCAGGGTGCTCCGCCCGTCAGGGAACGACCCGAAGTCAACACTAACTTGTGTCCATGGTTCCGGGCATGGCGCTTCAGTAATGACTGGGTATGGTGCAGGGTCGCTTCCAGTGATGTTGCACGAGTGGCATGTGCGGATTGCTTCCTCGACCATGGTGTTCATGCCAGGGAACCATACCTTACTTCTGAGACCGGCTTTGGTTTTAGCTATCCCTTGGTGGCCCTGATGCGCCAGACAGACCACTCTCTCTTGAAGGCTCCTGGGGATCACCAGGGTGGTGCCGCGTAGGACAATCCCATGAAGACCTTCGCTGAGCTCGCTCCGGGCTCTCCAAAGCTGCTGATGGAACAGTCTCTCCCCCTCTGTCAAGGCACTGACTCCGTCAAGAAAATGATGCCAGCTCCGGTCCACCAACGTTGCTTTGACCTTAGTCAGACATTCATCAGACTCAGTGGCCCTACCGATGTCCTCGAGCGTGAGAGCATTAGGGCAGGCCTCTTGAGAGATCATTCGAACAAATTCTTCTGTGTTGTCTTCGTCGGCCACGTGTCCTGGTGGATCAGACGTGCCGGGGTGGCGAGACAGGAAGTCAGCAGGTTTGTTGACCCCAGGTCAGAAGATTACGTCAAAACGGTAGGCTTGCAATTGAACCGCCCATCTCTCAATCCTTGGGGGAGCCAACCGGGACGTGCCTGCAAAGAGCGGAACGAGAGGCTTATGGTCAGTGACCACACGAAATTCCTGTCCATAGAGATAGAGATGAAAATGTTGGCACGCCCATTTGATAGCCAGGGCTTCACGCTCTATCTGGGCATATCTCATCTCTGTTGCTGTTAACGCTCTGCTTGCATAGGCAGTTGGGACCCACTCCTTCGCTTCCGTCTCCTGCATGAGAACCGCACCTAGCCCCACAGGGCTAGCATCCACCACCACCTCCGTGCGTCTGTTGGGTCGAAAGTACGCCATGACTTTGTCGTCGATGAGGGCCTCCTTCACAGCATGGAACGCCATGTCTTCTTTTGCGGTCCACACCCATTGTTGGCCTGACTTCGTGAGATTGCGAAGAGGTTCGGAGAGTGACGCTAGATTGGGGATGAACCGGCCACAATACGTGGCCATGACGACAAAACTACAGACTTCTGTGGGAGACGTAGGTCTCGGGGCAGCACGGATGGCCGCTGCCTTCTTCGGATCGACCCGTAGGCCATCTCTGGAAAAGATGTAACCGAAGAACTCCACCGACTCTTGGTAGAATGAGCACTTCGCTTGGTGAAGGGTGAGTCCACTCTCCGCCAGCCATCGAAGGGTGTCCCTGAGGTGTACATGGTGTTCTTCTAGTGTCTTCGAGAACACGAGGATGTCATCACTCAAATTGATCACGCCTTGCAGCCCCGTGAGTGTCTCCCTTATCGCGTTCTGAAATACCTCCGCTGCGGAGGACACCCCGAAGCTCAGACGCTTGTAGCGGCGCAGCCCCACATGGGTGGAGAACGTCGTGATGTTTCGGCTATCAGGATAGAGCTCAAGCAGGTGGTAGCCTGCGTTGAGGTCGAGTTTTTTAAACCACTTGGCCCCGTTGAGGTCGGCCACTATGTCGTTCATGGTGGGCATGAGATGTCGTTCCCGCTTCACGGCTTTATTCGGAAGACGCATGTCGACACAGAGTCGAATGGCTCCTGGCTGCTTCGGCTTGGGGGCAACGACCAAAGGCGACACCCATGGGGTAGGCCCTGACACCTTCTCAATTACGCCCAACTGCTCCAGCTTCTGCAGCTCTTTCTCCACTTGAGGGCGAAGGTGGAACGGCACCCTCCTGTGCCTCAGGGCCGTAGGCTTGACCGTTGGATCAATGTGTAGTTTGAACAGCTTTCCTTTCAAGCGCCCCAACCCTTCAAATAACATGGGAAAGTCTCTGAGGAAGTCTCGGGCGTGCAGGTCATGCACCTGGTTGGCGAAAAAGACCAGCTCCAGGTCTTCTGCTGTGTGGCAACTAAGGAGCGTTCCTCGCTTTCCTTCGGTAACGTGAAACCGTGTGTGCAGGCGGCGCCCTTCACTGGTGACTTCAACCTCCATGACTCCTCGTAGGGGTAGTGCCTCCGTCCCGCTGTAGGTGTATATTCTTGCCTTGGATGGCTCGAGCGGGGGTCGCGGTGACAACTACTCGTATTGATCACTGTCCATCACGTTTACTGACGCCCCGGTGTCTATGAGTGCTTTTACAGAGGAGCCTGCCACTGTGATGGTGCACATGGGTGGAGGTCAGCGCTTCGGACCTTCTCGACTGACGAACGACACTATGAAGACGTCATCGTCATCCGCACCTAGACCAAACCCTGGCGGGGTGGTATCCACTTGATCCAACGGGTCTTCCAGCATCAGTTGCCTCACTGCCGTTGACGGTCCACGCTGCCCTGACATGTTTGTCTTCGCTCTTCCTCCTCGGCATACCTTTGCGAAGAGGTTGAGCTTCCCGCATTGGGAGCAGGTCTTCCCTCTTGCAAAGCACCTGCCCGCCGGCGGGTGATCCAAACCACAATTACCACATGCGCTCCTCTGAGGCGGCCTTCCGGATCCTCTAGGTGTCGCCGGTCGTCTCTGAATCGCATCCACTCTTTCTTCTTTTATCAGTGGATGTCGGGAAGTCCCTGACTGCATAGTGGGCCTGTTGAGAGCCGCCTCCACCTCGTCCGAACGAACGTTGGACAGTTCGTGTGACCTGGCGAGCACGAGGATTTCATCCAAGGTGATGCCTGGTTGCCTCAGTATCAGGCGGTGCAGCGTCACTGAACGGCATTCTTGTATAACTTGCGCCCTGATCTCCTCCCTCTGGTCATGCAGCGTGCAGGAGCTCGCCAGCTTCCTCAGCCGGGCGTAGAACACATCTATGGTCTCGGCTTACCGGAGTTTGAAACGTTCAAAATCAGGGTTTATTTGCGGGTCAAAATGCCTGTTTAACGCAGCCACCGCCTCATCGTAGTTGTCATCCGCCCCTGTGTTGGGCAGCATCTCGAATAAATCATACAACTCTCCCCCTCCATAGCACATGAGGAGCGACGTCTTCACCTTCCCGTCCATCTCCCTCATGCCCACGAAATAGTGATCTAAACGGCCAATCCAGGATTTCCATCGCGCTGCCGCCGTTGCTGGTTCCGCGAGCTCACTGAATGGGGGCAGGGGGGCCGCCGTGGCATGACCGGGTTGCGGTGGTGCGTGTAGGGGCACCTGCTGCTGGGCTGGCGGTTGCGCCGTGGGAGCACTAGCTCCGTCCACGTTGGGCACACTCATGACTGGTCGCAGGTGCACTCGCTGAGCCACCACCCCGTGAGTGATTCGCCAGGCGAATTATCCAACACTGCCCCTCCAACCGTTGTGGATGGCTGTGCAAGGGTCTGGACTGGTGCCCGGTTGCACTGACTAGCGCTTGGTGATGGTGGTGAGGGACCAGTCCGCAGCGCTGGGCCGATGCAGGCAGTGCAGATCACTTTTAGCCAGTGGTGAGCAGGAGCAGGTAGATGGCTAACATGCTTGCCAGTGATTGCTGCCGGTGGCGAGGGGGGTGAGAGCTGCACAAGCTGGGCTAATGTCCTGATGACACTTGCAACAGGCAATGCTTGTTTCCTTCCTTGGCTCTTGGGACTGTGCTGTGCAGGGCGTCCTGACTGCCTCTGCACCACTGTGTAGTGCGCGGAGCGCAAGGGTGCACACAAGCCCTGTCTCCCAGGGCAGCCGGCTCGACCACGTGGTCATGGGAGCAAGGCCTTCAGCTGGAGCGGGCGTGCGTGCGCTGAGCAGGCTCAGTCTCACCTGCATCGCGCGGCGCCTCTGGCAGTCCCGCTCGGCCGCGTCTGTTATCTCCCGGGCTCCAACAGCTGACAGGCTCAGCGACGGCTCCCAGTGCAGGGTGGGCACCCGCTGGGCAGCACGCAACGATCGGCCGCCGTCTTCAGAGCGGGGTGGGCACCCACTCGACACCACTCACTGCCGGCTGTTCCTCAGAGCGGGGTGGGCACCCGCCGGGACGGCACGCGCCCATGTCTCCGTGTCTTGTGCGCGACGGAGCGGCCTAGATGACAGCGGAGGCCGCACAGCGCACCTCGACGGCAGGGACAGCAGCCGGACCAGGTGAGGCACGGCAGAGGCGCGGGTGGGACCCGTCTCGTCGCCAATGTGGCATCCAGGCCTGGCTAGACGCTCGCTGCGCTGAGGCTAGGCCTCTGACGTGGCTACGCAGTTTAAACAGGATGACACACACACTGTGGGTTATGTGCGAGCCAAAGACCACGAACGGTCTTGCGCTAATTTATTTAAGCCTTCGGGCGAGCCCGCCCTCCGGGTGCGTGCGTGTGTGTGTGATACAATGTATGGTGTGGGCCGGGTGGCACCGACACTACAGACCTCACAAAGCAGAGCTATTCCTCAAGTAACATAAAGCGAAACCTTGTTTGGCGTTAGACACCAAAGCTATCCCTGAGGTTTGTTTGATTTTGGCTGCTGTGATGCGTACAAGAAATCAGCCCAGCAGTCCTCAGGGTGTGATCGTTAAGCAGAAGCAGAGGGCGGATATTGCTGATATTTAACATGCAATACTATACCACCGTCTGTTGTGGCAAAAGTTACCTGTCACAGTTCAGCAAGATACTGACACACACCTACAAAGCCCTACACAACAAAGGACCAGCGTACCTCAACAAACACCTGACCTTCCACCAACTGACCAGACACCTCCGATTTGCCTCCATCTTCCTCACAGACAGCCCCCGGATCAGTCGCACCAGTGGCCAGGACATGGAACAAGCTTCCCCTCATCTCAGGACCGCACCATCACTACAGCAATTCAGGAAAGAACTCAAGACCTGGATGTTTGATTGAAAACCACCATGCAGCAGTCAAACTCCCCAGCACCTCGAGACCCTCATGGGTGATTTTCCGCACTTTATAAATGACTGATTGATTGATTGAGCATTATTTAATGATTGTGCAGTATTTTAGTGCCAAACTGTGACAACAAATGCCATGCCAGAACTCCTCTGTAAGGAACTTTTGTGGGTCCAACTTCAAACAGCATGACCTTGATGGCCTTTATGAACTGCTATTTATTTAAAAAAAATGTTTTCGAAATATGGGAAATAGTAACCTGCTGCTCATATGCCAGGAATTGGCCAAAAAGGCAATTAAATGCACACTGGGATTAAGTCATGAAAATGTCTGTGTGCGATAAATCCTCGGTAGCATTCCATAAACACCTCAACTGATTATACTAGGCATACCCAACGATGTAGACATCCCAAGGAAGAAACTACTGTTTTGTATACTGGGCTTTGCTGGTGCTAAAAGAGATGTGGACAGGCTGTGGGGAAGGGAATGCACTCCCACGAGAGATATCTGGTAATTGGGAATGAATAGATGTATGAACCAGAAAGAGTGGTGTACGAAAGCTGCGGCTGTCCCAGGAAATTTGAGAAAGTTTAAGGGCAATGGAGAGCTTACCACAGACTGACGGACAGCTCCAATGACCCTTTGGGTGGAGAGACCCCGCCGCCATACAGCCATCTCCCACCGTGGGAGCACCGGCAGAGGCGCCAAGAACACCCAAGATTGATGATATGTGCCACTCGGGCAGGAGGGGGGGTCAGGGGAGAAAGGAGACAGGAACGTGTATGTGCTTGAGTGTTTACTGCATATACATTAGCCATTGTTTGTGTAAAATCAGTAAAAAGTTGTTGTTTTTTAATTCTCAGTAGCCACAATATTTATACTGAAGTTATGTCATCTGTAGCAATAAATTGTGTCCTGTGGTTTATGCCATCAGTAGTGAGACAGTGTGTACTGTAGTGGGGTTAGCTTTCTAGACAGTGCCTCGGACATACCACGGGACGGAGGAAAGTAATAATTACTATCCTCCGTTCCGTACTCCCATCACAGCAGTTCCAATCAATATACAAAGGTTTGCTGGATGGCCTCCGCCGCTTTCTATGGCTGTTCACCAAACTTTCCCAAGCTTTTTATTTTTCACAAACAAACTCCCAGAATAGCGGTCTGGTTCTGAACAACCAAAAAAGTAATGACCTACCACACCCTGGGAGCTGTTCCCAGGGCGTGGGGGTCATTATTGTGTCTTTCTGTCCCTTACCGCCAGGTTATTCCCACTGGTGACGGACAGAAAAAAATTGAAATGACACCATCCACCCTAAACAGGGTGGGTGGTGTAATATCCTTCCTCCAACGGTCCTACTCTATCGGGCCTTGGTGGAAGCCAAAGGGAACTCTGTCGACAGAAAACTTAAGTTCCACCAATCTCTAAAAGAGGCAGGCGCACCAAGCAATTGGCGGACAGGATGCTCTATTGCCTTGACAACTGTTGCCTTGACAACAGAGTACCCTATCCGCCGAACTCTAAATTAGGCCCTAAGTCTTGATCATCTTGATATTTGTGTTGACCTTACAGCTAAAGGGAACTCGGGCGGAAAGGAAGGGATAGGAGAGTGAGATGGAGGGAGCGAAATAAACATGAGGTTTTTATGCCTGTTGGTGCACGCAGAGCCCTTAACGCCGCCATTAGGCCGCCCAAAGTACCTCTTCTAAATAACCTTTCCGCTGCTGGACATATTTTTAATTATACTCAGCTTCTAAAAACATTCAACAGCACTACTTTACCAAGAAGGGAAGAGGCAGCCCAGGAACGAGCACAGCGAATACATTTGAGAAATAAATAACTGCGACATCTCATGTAAAGCTGTCTGATACTTTCGTTGACAGTCGTGGGATATAAAGAAAACCGAATGAATAAACAAAATATCTTAGCAGAAGCATAACTCAGCAGCAGAATATAAGCGTGGTAGGTGTACACATTGACCACCAGATGGCAGCATTGTATAGTTCTGACGACTTTGTGTCTTTACAGGTTCTTACTAAATAAAACTAAAAAAATGCATAAACAAACATGCCATCAGAATCAAAACATAGCAGCAGTGTGTACGGCTAGTAGGTGTACACGCTGACCACCAGGTGGCACCACTGCACACAGGACACAAGTCCTAAGGAAAATAGGGGGGCTAATTATCATATATAATTCACAAATGGAAGTGACGTTGCAAGACGTGAAGCCGTACCCTTATAACCATCCTCACTTAAAAGATCAATGGCCTATTTTATAAAAACAACAACTTAGCATAGTCACAAAGAACATTTTTAGCTTTACTTTTTATAGAGCAAATATATTTTTTCACATATTACTGTGTAAAGAAATTTCAGAAAATGACTAAAAGAGGCAATTTATTTAAATAGACTTGTAGCTTGGTAATTACATTTTATGTCTGCTTTTAATAAGTAAGCAAAGTGTACTGGGAGTATTTTTTAAACATTAAACTTGCTGTGAATGCGTGTTTAGTTTCCTGCTGGTGTTCTTTAGCTAGCTTCAGGTGCTCTGAACTGCAAATGTGAAGCACTTCTGTGCTAGAAGTGCTTCACATTTGCAGTTCAATAAGCAACAGAAGGGTTGATGGTGTGAAATTCTCTGTTCCTCAAATAAGAGATGTAAACATAACTCCTTCCGGGGCTATTCTCACAAATAAAGGGGATGCTGCCACTGGGGTGGAGTTTACAAGCATCCTGAGGTTAGCAGGGGTGTAGTTACCATTGGTGCAGCAGAAGCAGTAGCACCGAGGCCCAGAGCCCTGAGGGGCCCTTTGAACCCTGAAAATTGCTGTATTTTGCTACCCTACCAGCAGTTAAAGGGGCCTTTTTCTTTGCCAGGGCCCGTGACATCCTTGTCACACTACTGGAGCCCAGGTTACACGCATACAGAGCTAAGAAACAGAAGCAGCTGCAGTGCTGGGGCACAAGATGGCACCTCTCAGCCTCGTGCTGAGGGGAACGGAAGATAGTCCACCCGTGCCCTGATTGCATGGTTCTCATGGCTTTGTGTCCTCGCTTCGGTTCCAGTTCACGCTAAATAAATAAATGTAAAACAGACATTTTGCTGTTAGAATCATAACCCAGCAGCAGTATGTAATAGGTGCACAAACTGACCTCCAGGTGACTCCTTTACACTGTACGTCTTGGGGAACGAAAACTTGGAGCACAGACGTAGGTTGTGAGGGGGCTGACTAACTGCGGACCCAGTGTCGTCGTGAACCCCCCCTTTAGCAGCTAGAGCGGGAGGGGAGGTTCTTTAGGGGCCTCTTCTGCCTGCAACTGGCGGACGGAAGCTAATAACAGTAATACCGTGTCAATACGGGAGCAAGGAAGAACGAAAGAAGGGCTGTTAGAAAAGGGAGAGATGGAAGGAATATCGAATGGAAGGAAAGGTGAAAGGAAGGATGGATGAGTGAGTGGGTGGATGAGTGAGTGAATGGTTAGCTGGCTGGATAGGTAAATGGATGGCAGAGTAAAGGGATTGATGGATCGGTGTGTACACAGGTGAAAGGGTAGCAGAGTAAAGGGATCAATAAGTGGATGGACAGGTGAAAGGAAGGCAGAGTAAAAGCATGGATGGATGGGTGGATGGATGAATGGGTGAAAGGATGAGTAAATAGATGGCAGAGTGGATGGACGAGTGAATGGATGGCAGAGTGGATAGATGGACAAATGTATGGAGGGGGTATAGATGGATAAAAGAGTGGATGAATGGATGGCAGAGTGGATGGATGGTACAGTGGATGGATGGATGGCAGAGTGGATGGATGGTACTGTGGAGGGATGGACAGCCGGGTCTGGTGGCTCCGTGGACTAACGCATCCACTGCAGGGGCCTGTTTTGACCTCATTGTCACAGGTTCAAATCCTGGCGGGTTCACTCAGCCTTTCATCCATCTGAGGTCGATAAAATGAGTACCGTTGGGTAACAATAAACATCTGTTGTTCAGTGCCAAGATACCCCGTTAGGGGTGAGCGTGCGCTTTACAAATGCACATGTTATGTTTATGTTATGTTATGTTATGGATGGCCGAGGGGATGGATAGATGAAATAATGAAAGACTGAATAATGGATGAAACAGTGAATGGATGGCAGAATGTAAAGGTGTAACTGTGGATATCAGGAGGCTCTTCGATCAGTAGCAGCACCACCCCCCTCTTCCCCCAGCGCCTTGAGACCCTCGCGGGTATGTAGTGCGCTTTATAAGTGACATGATTGATTGATTGAGGTGATGGAAGGGTAAAAGAATGAATGGATAGATGCTTGAATGAAAGAGAAAAGGGAGCTCTTCTAGGGAGGGTTGGGCTCACTTGCTTTGCTTGCTCGGTGTCATCAGAGCTTTAGTGCTAAGAGGGGGTGTTTTATTTCTTTGGCTATTCCCCTGTGCCGAACCCATTCATTTTCTACATATAAAGCTATGCCTACCTTGCGCGTCTATTGTGCGCCAGTTTGACAGCATGTAAACCGCAAGTGGCCAAAGTGAACGGAACATGCAATAAGGAAAGACATCTCCAACCATGTGTGACTATTACAAAAAAGCTAGGTCTTATGGCACTCAAGGGACGGGCACTTTGAAATGTATCATGCTTCATGCAGACTGAGGTAATTTGATAGAATTATTTTTTATATAAATTGGGGGAACGAGATGCAATTAAAGGTTGCCCCAGTGTAAGTTCTGGATAAAGGACAGCATCCCCACGAACAGCTAAAAGAAATATGTGGCAGCATGCAAGGAACGCGGATGTAATTTGTGTCATGGAGAAGCCGCCAAGTATATTGCTTTAATATGCCCTTTTTAGCAAACGGAGAAAATAATATCTGCACTGGTTTATGGTCATGAAAAGTTTTCCTTATTTTATGGCATGGCCTAGACAGATCCATGCTTGGATGTTGTTAGGCAATGGACAGATGTACGTCAGTAGCTGCGTAGGGCACTTAAAGACGAGGTAAAACTCTTGATGTAATAAACTAGGGCAGTGGGCTTAGGCCACCTCAACTGTACGTCCCAGAAGTGATCCATACCCAGGGCTTGTGTTGACTTCTGTCTCCTGTTCAGGTCTTTTCTTTGATGAAGTCACTTCCGTTTGCTATGAGTAATCTGGTCTTCTAGGGATCCTGGCCTAGAGTGCGGCTCCTATGAGGCTTCAGCTGGCTGTATCAACACATGGATGCCCCAACAGCTTCCAGCTTATGTGCATCTCTTTTAGCCCTGCCTGGCCATACCATGAACTGTACCCTCTGTCCAGTCTGCATCCTTTACTCTCCGCCTATTTTCTGCAGGTGATTAATGCTTTTACACTTGGTTGTTTTTTTCTGTCTTTTTCCTTTAGCTGAAGCATTAACATTTTTTTAAGTTACCATTGCTAAATCATGAATCTTGCACTCTCGAGTCCTTCTCTTTTAAGGAGACCACCAGACTCTCATCAGTAAAGGGAAAACACCTTCACAAATTCCAAACAAATTGGGAAGCTGCTGCTACCACTGGCCTTCAGAGACATAGGTCGGAAATGATCGATGGAGTTGCAAAGACAATTCTAAGAATCCTTGATTGCATGTGAATGGCTTGCATAGCTGAAGTGCAGTAAAGGAGAGGTGACGGTGTCATTCCCGGGTCTATTGCACGAGTTATGGGCCTTGGAAAGGTGGCAGCTTGAGTGGAGTAGCCTCGAATAAAACTGTGACAATCTTAGCAACGATGCGGTCAACTCCCAGAGTGATCTTGTGAGGGTGAATCTAAGCAGACCCTCCAGCATTTCGCGATTCACAAAATAATCGCGAAATCAGCTGAGAAGCGTGATGACCGCAATATTTAACTGTCTGGCCGCAAAAAAGGTCTCGTCAGACAGGAAAAAAATGGTGACATCTTATTGGCTGTAGGCACACACACGTCACTATGTGACGACAAGCAGCCGTAATAGCTGCCTGCTTCCTCCTGCCGCATTAGGGATTACAGAAGCAAAAGTACAATGTACACAAGTGGTGGCAGGCACCGATCGGGGGTGAGGGGGAGTAAAAAAAAAAAAAAGGTGGAGGGTGAGGGGGTGTAAATGAAAAATAATAAATAAAACTTACCTGATTGATGCGTCTCTCCTCCGTCATCCCTTCGTCGTCTCTCCCAGCCAGAACAGGAAGCACCAGGCTCCCCATAGCCAATCACAACTCGGCAATAGTAATGCAGCCTGGGTGGAGAACATGCAAAGTGCGCATGAATGTTTGACCGGCCCGAGACTACCGGCCAAAAATTCATGCGCACTTGGAGTGGACAAACCACTCATCCCCCTGCTCCCGTGTGAGCAGCCCGGACCCGCCCGCAAAGCTGCAGCAACAGGAAGACGTAAAATGATAATGACATTGAGTTATTATCATTTTATGTTTCCTTTATTTCACTGCTGCAAAGAAGTGGGGCAATGCTCCTCTGTCTTAGCGGAGGGGCCGCCACTGATGTACATGTTCAGAGCTTGTACAGCTCGAAAATAGCACTTCAATGGCCAACTCTGAAAAGTGGTGCTAAGTTCTTTGGGTGTGAATTAAACCAATCTGGCCACTTTGCTGCTACTTTGTCCTGTGTCCCGAGGCTGCACTTTGAAAGGGAAAAATGTCTGAGAAAGACGACATTTTCTGCATTGTGTTTTTTTTTCTTTTTTGCATCCATTTCACAGGGGAGCGACTAAAGGAAAGAAGTGGAAAAAGAGGGTAAGCGCCGTTTCAGCTGGTGAGGAGGAGTAAAGTGGAGACAGAATGAAGGGGAAAGAGAGAGAGAGAGAGGAGAGAAGAGAAGAGCCCAGAAGAGGGGAGAGAACAGGCAAAAATAAGGGAGCAGCGAGGCACACTTTTAATGTTTGCTCCGGTACACATTCCATCTTCCACGGGCCTCTTTTTCAGAATGGGCAGACAAGATCTCCATACAGGTATAGCAAAATGCTCCAGTCTGTCAGGTCAGAGGTCCCTCGGTGAATATGCGTGCATCTTAAAACTGGAACTGCTGAGACTGTTGCCTGTCAGGTTTGAGGAGCATTGATTTGAAAGAGTTGCATGCCTTGGCCCCAGTGCTGTTGAAAGAAAGACAAGAAAACAAAAGTAGTGCTTCACTGGCAAACTCTTTAAAGTGGTGCTAATGTGTGTGCGTGTGACTAAAACCAACCTGGCCACTTTGTTTTGTTTCAACATTTTTTTTCTTCCTTTTGTTTCTCTGTCCAGAGGCTTCACTTGGAAGAGAAAAATGTCTGAAAAAGACGACATTTTCAATGTGCTTTTTTTTCTTTTTTGGATCCATTTTTCAGGGGAACGGATGAAAGAAAGGAGAGGAAATAGAGGGTAAGTGCTGTTTCTTGAGGTCACGGTTTTCAGCAGGTTAGGAGGAGCGAGATAGAGACAGAATGAGGGGAGATAGAGAGAGAGAAGGAGAGAGAGAAGGGGAGAGAGAGAGAGAAATCTGTGAAGAAACCTCCATGTGTAAGAAGGCCAGCAAAAACTGAGATGGAGCGCAAAAAACGAAAAGGTGCCTAAGTTCAATCAGCAAAGATAAGGAGGAACGGATGACGGGGGACAAAGAATAAAAGGAACGGGGCAAAGTCCTATGAAGGGGGCAGCAAGCAGTGGGAGTTATTTTAAAGACACTTTTTTTGTTCAGACGTGAATGTATATTTTCCGAAAAACATGTATTTCAAATTGTTATAAGGAGAACGGCACAGTGCACTTCTCCGACCTACTCTTATATTATCGGATCAGGGCTAGCTGTCGCAAGTTGCATAGCTCCTTCCCTGCCCCTCCACCCACATTAACAGTCCTAGTAGAACAGGTACTAACTAACACATCCCAGCGTAAGCTAATCACAAGACTATACAATTCGATGAAACTCACTTTTCCGATCATTCGTCCCTAGTCTTTTGAGGGATGGAACGAAGAGCTACCCACGCCCCTTACTGAAGAACAGTGGAAGCTCTAGTGCTGGAGATGCTGTCCCCAAATTACAAACTCCGCTTAATTCACTTTAAATTTTTGCATAGATATTATAGGACGCCTGCACAGCTTTTTCGGATGGGGCTACGCGAAGATGCTAGATGCTGGAGATGTGGTTCACCCCAGGCCCCCTTTCTCCACATGGCTTGGTATTGCCCTAAGATAGCACAATACTGGGTAGAAATTTCTGCTTCAATTAACGGGATACTAGAGTCGAGATTGGAGCCATAACCACTCCTGGGTATTCTAGGTTACACGAAAGATACCACTGCTGAATCTAGGTGCCTACTTGCGATGTTACTGTTGCTAGCGAAGAGACGGGTGGCCATGACCTGGGGGAGGGCGAGGGTTCCAAAGACCCAATCTTGGGTTACAGATGTTACACAGTGTCAGGAACAGCTTAATACATTCTGGGAGCTGATGCAGAAGGCCTCTAGGCCCCGGGACATTTGGGGCCCCTTTCAGGACTGGATTAGATCTCAAGATTCATTGGATGTTAATACAATTGAGCCTTAAGGTTGCACTAGGAACTAACGCAGGTTTGGCCCAGATGACCAGGTCGACCTGACGTAGCCTACAGTCACTGTAGCGGACCCTTCTGGGTAACAACACACTCTATTGACAACTCGGCTGTTCCTTCTGATGTTTACATTATTGACAAATGTTGTGGCTGACATAATGCTTAACTTGTAGATACACGTGATTTGGCTGCTGTACTGGTTTCTCCCCGTTGTTGGGGTTGTTGTCCTTTTTCTCTTCCCTTTTATTTTTCCCCTATCCTTCCTTCCTCTATCTTCCCTCTCCCTTACACTTTTTCCCCCTTCCTCTTTTTCCCCCTTCCTTTTGAGAGCATGAGATCATACATTTTGAGTTGAAATTATAATATGTCTGTACCAATATGCTCTGTATGGTTTATGTTCTCTTTTTGTTTCACAAAATGTTCAATAAAAAAAGTTAAAAAAAGAAAAAAGAAAATTATTATAAGGAGAAAATACACCTTTAGTATTTTCATCTATTCAGCCATGTGTGTTGCATGCTTTTTGGATATGTTTTTATTTGACACGTCATTTGCGACAACTTCAGACACATGTATTTTTTGTCATTAGAAATTCGCTTTTTGACTGAGGACTTGTGTATCTGTCTTTACAGTAATAAGCACAGGCTTAAAAATCTCAGTATGCAAAATGTTGCTGATGAAAATATCTAAAACTAGCTGAAGGTGTCACACTTGGCCTGGGTCACAGCAACACAGCCCCCTATTGTACATCATCATGTTCAACCATTATAATCACCCTGTGACCCTGAACTGCACATCCTCCTCTGATGCAATGAAATCTAGGGGGTCATTACGATGTCGGGTGGAATCACTTCCGCCCGATACCGACTCGGTCATGGGACTGACCGACACCCGGTCGGCGGTCCTGACTGCCACATTAGGATGCGATCGAACACTGTTCGGTCGCATTCCTATAATTTACTATGGGAGCATGCAGTACGGCCCTAAACCGGCCGTAATGCATGCTCCCAAAGTGAAACGGGAGGTGCGGTTCATCCCTGCACCCTGTGGCAGGCACAACAAGGTGCCTGACATAAGGTGCAGGGATCAACAGGGGGGCACCATAGGCCATGCACCCATGGAGGCCCTGCTGGGGGCCCCCAAACACGCTTTCCGACATGGTTTCCATGTCGGACAGGCCGGCATGGAGACCATGTCGGAAACCGTCATCATAATCTCAAGGGCGGAAAGACCCGCCCTTGAGATTACTACCCAACTTCTGACTGGCGGACGGGCTCTCCGAGCCCATCAGAAGCCAGCCAGAATGACCGGTCGGTTTCCTTTCTGATCGCCTCCATCGTAATGAGGCGGTCGGAAAGGAAACCGAGTGGCCCATTAAGATGCGGCCGTAAAAGTTCTGACCGTAAGTCGGAGCCTTTACGAGGTGCATCGTAATTGGCCTGTTGTGTTCATCTTATGCACAATAATAAGTGCTCCCTCTCCTCCCCCCCAGTGGACTGTGCGCTTTTATGTTAGCTGGACTTCATTAAAATGGATGGGGTTGGCCTGTGTTATGATCTATCTGTGAATTGGTACCCATTTGTTGTGTACCTCTTCATACATGTTTTATACAAGAAACATACCTACTCGCTTTGTCAGTGAATGTTTCACTAAGCAATTACGATTTTCCTCAACCAGTCTGTTACGTTTCAAAACATAGGGGCCGATTCCGATGTCGGACGGACTCAGGTCCGTCCGACATCGTCCAGGAGCCGTAACCGACCGACCTGCTGTCGTCGGTTACGGCCCTGCAAGTACGATGCGACCGAACCCTGTTCGGTCGCACTCGTATTCTTCACAATGGGAGCATGCATTCCGGGCGGAATGCATGCTTGCATTGTGAAAAGCAGGTGTGCAGTTCATCCCTGCACCCTGTGGCCGGCACCCCAAGGTGCCTGCCACCGGGTGCAGGGATCAACAGAGGGGCACCATAGGTGCCCCCAGGCTGCCATTCGGCGGCCTCGCACCCATGGGTGCCCTACTGGGGGCCCCCAAAGACAGTTACCGACTGCCTTTTCGTGCCGGAAAGACCGGCACGAAAAGGCAGTGAAATACTGCCATCGTACTCCCTCGGTCGTGAAAAGGCGGCCGGGGGAGTACTGAAGGATTTCCAGACGGCGGACGGGCTCTCCGAGCCCGTCGGAAGCCATCCGGAAATCCGAGTCGGATTCCTTTCCGACCGAGCCCATCGGAATGGCTCGGTCGGAAAGGAATCCGGCCGGCACGTTCCGATTCGGTCGGAAGGGCTCCGACCATCGTTTGGTGCCCTTCCGGCCGAAATCGGAATCGGCCCCATAGTGTCCTACAGCAGATGGCTCTCGGGCTTGGAACCGCTAGCCCCAAGTCAGCACAAGGCCACAGAAAACAGGATGATAGCAACCCTGTGCTACTGTGTTGGGCTTGACCTATGATCCAGAATGTTACTAGAAAGGAGAATATAGCAAACAAACATTCTCAGACACTTTAAACATGCCCCTTTCAAAGTGGAACACTCTACTAAAGCAGTTTCCATTGATTTAAGGCTGAAACGGAATGATTGCAAGTAAAATAACATGCTGCAATAACGCCTAAAAATTCCCATTGTTGTGCCGCACAATTTGCAAATCTATGCCGCAAAATACTGCGGGGTCTGACTAAGGAAAAGGCTCCATAAGGCAACATCCACAGAAAGGGTCCCTTCTCGGGAGGTTGGGTGTCACAGAAAGAGGCACCAAGAGTTATTGAAAACCACAGGAAAAGCTGACAAGACTGGCCTCATGTTGATTGTCACACAAAAGTAAAGTGGGACATTTATACACGGTTCCTATTATGAGTACCGTCCGAATTGCTCTTACATCCAGGTTTTGTGCACAGACCATTTCCTCCAGGTCCTACTAGGAGGAACTAGCATGTGGAAACCAGTGCAAAGCAGACCAATACCGTACAGGAACGCGACTGAAAAGAAAATTGGAGCAGGTTACTCACTATTGCACGATGCAGAACAAGTGACTGCGCAAACACCAATACGATAATGTGCACTAACAGTGTTTGCCCAGGTGTGTTTTGCTCCAGGTTTTAAGAGTACCATCTTAAAATAGTGTGCATGTGTTTTACTATCACTAAACTCATCACATTTTGGGATTCTGATATATTTATATATTCTAACTCATAAAACAATAGTGAGCAGGAATGTGGTGCATTTGGAAGTGCTGTGTATGGGTGTCAGATCTGCAATGGCAGAGAAATCTGCAGGATAGGGACAACGGTACAAAGTACGTCCTATCACGGAATGGCAGGCTGCTTTCCAGACACAGCCTTTGGGTAGCAATTTACTGAATTGAAGGGTAGTTGCCAGCCCTCAGCACCCAAATCTGAGGCACACATAGGTGTGAGGTTTCTGCATTTGAGGCTCATCAACTCAATGAAAGTGTGATCAAATAAGACAAAAGGCTGGGCCTCACCTAAAAGGTCACCTTCACCTTGCACACCAGAATGTGCATAACCCCTATCATCTACCAAAGGGCAGTGCTTCAGAAAGTATACTTAGCAGCCCCTTGCAAACAAAGTCTTCATGGAATTTCGAAAAGGAGCCCAGTCACCATCCTCCTCACCTCGGTGTCTGGATCTCCAACTTCCAGTCACAGGAATGCAGCAATATAATTCAACTGTTTGGGGCAGCTGTCTTCACCCTCCTTGTGTAGTGTCAAACTAGAGGCATTCAAAATGGATCCTACGCTGCTTTGTAATTAATACTGGAAGCCACACTTGAGGATAGTCATGAGAAGACATGTGCTCCAGCATTTACAAAATCTCCTTTTAAATGATGGGATTATTTACCCACATATTCTTTCACTTTGATTTGATCCCGAGGTTACTGCTTCCTTTGAGCACAGTCTGATGCTCTCAATGTTTTCCTATATATGCCTCCAACCATTAGGCTATGCTTACACCCTAGAGCTGATCAGCAGTCTTTGCTGAGGTGGGGGTCTAGTGGTAGCCCAGCAATGTACAGACTGTTTGTCTGATTCTAGTGCCTATAAAAAGTCCCTAATATAGCACTATCTCCAAATGCAAGTAATGTTTCTTTCTATAGTCTTGCATTGTCAAATTGCATGCTATCTTAAAAAGCATAGTCCATATTTATAAAACCCAGCATGAGAACTGACCATTACTTAAAACTTCTGATTACTGCCTCGTCTTTGTTTCTCTGAATTAGTCCTACCCTTCCACCCTTTGCATGCCTCCTCTCTCTAACCACAACCTTCCCTAAGTCACGTGCTTGATTGCATTAGTCTCTCTTTGTGTAATTCTGCAAAATACCCAGAATTCTAGTCAACGATCACAGCCTCTCCTTCTTTGAAAGCTGTACCCCTGCAAATCAACAACACCTAACAATACCTAATCTCCTCTCCCTCAGCTATCACACACAACCAACTGCATAAACTATTGATCACACCTAACTCCTATTTAAACAACAACAAAGAAACTGGAGTGAGTGCATAGAATGTTTTTTCTTGAGCACACAAGACTAATCCTAATAACCAACAATACTCAATAACACTGGACTAACCACTAATCCTTGGGCTCTGGAGCAGCGTGCTGCTTGGCGTAAAGCACTTCAGTGCTTCGTCAAGGTTCATAGTAAGCGCTATATAAATGCAATTACAATACAATACAATTACAATATCGTCCCATTGGGTGTCGATTTTCCCATCATTAACTCTCATTGGGTGATATTTTCGTAGACGATATTCTAAGAACGATATCCCGCTAATGCACCTGGCAAAGGGGTTTGTGTGTTTCAGTATTGAAACTGCAGTAGATGCTGGTGGGCAGGATTTATTTGCATCATCAGAGTTACATGTGGCTCTCGGTACGGGAATATCGGAAGGGGTCTCTGTGGGAAGGGGCTGGCTGGAGGTGTTTGGGCTGGGAGCCAAGGGGAGGCAGAAAGTGTCTGTGATAGCCTCTCACACATGGACTTTCATGCTGTCAGAATCATTCAACAAGATACTGCCAAATTCATGGGTGCAGAGCTTAAATGGTTATACTTTCCATATTGCTTCATATCTAGTTGCACATCTTTAATTTCTGGTGCCACATGAAGGAATTGACCAAATTCCTATCACTATAGGGAAGGCTTCTTCAACTATTAGCTCCGGAGATACTGGTCGCTGTCCATCTACCTGCAAGTAGCTCTCCTGTGTGCAGCTAAGTGAACTAACTTAGGAGCTTTTGCTTGTTTGAATTAATATATCTATACTAAATGTCTGTATTCAGATGGAAATGTGTATATGTTCAGAATTCATAAACTGATATTTGGATAAAAATGGTTGAAGTTCCAAAATATATTTAAAGCTAATATCTGAGAGATAAAAATCAAACAGTGTTCGGTAGCTTATTACTAATGTTAATAATTTGGTGCTAGGGGCATTGAGCTAAGGCTGTTATGTATTAACCATGCAGGTGCATTGCACATTGACACATTACCGCTGGCAACTGTGCCTAATGCACTGAGGTGATCACTGCTGGTAATCTTGCATATGATGGGCACTTATGTAATCTTGTCTTATGTGGTTACTATTACTTTTGTAATAATATTAGTAGTGCAGGAGGATTTTCATTGAACATGATTAGCTCTTATTAGAGTAGAGGTTGGAGGGTTCACTGACAAAATATCGATAGCAAAAATATAGATGACAAAAATATCGATGAAAAAATATAGAATGCAAAAATATTGACTCCCTATACTTAAACAGGTAAGTACAAAAATATTGAATCAAAAATATCTAAGTTAAAAATATAGTTAAAATAAAATAATACATATTAAATATATAAAATATTAATATCTTTAACAAAATAAATTACATTTAATATACATTTTAACTAAATATAAAAAAGAAACTTAATTAAAAAAAATATAAACAACAAACCTAATAATTTTTATATATATATATATATATATATATATATTTACTTTAAAATAATTTATTAACTTTATCTTTATTAATTTCTAAACGTTTAAATGATATAAAAATAAAATATATACATATATCAATAATTTAAAATTAAAAAAACATTCTATAATTAATTAAAACATTGAACGTGGTTGAAGGACTGCATAGGTAATGCCTGGGTGATTGCATGAGTGCAGGGGCAATGAATGGGTGCATGGAGGAGTGAATGGGTAATGCCTGGGTGCATGAAGGAGTGCATGGGTAGTACCTGGGTGATTGCATGAGTGCATAGGTAGTGCCTGGGTAATTGCATTAGTGCATAGGTAGTGCCTGGGTGATTGCATGAGTTCAGGGGTAGTTCCTGGGTGATTGGAGGAGTGCATTTCGCAATACAATAAATACAACAGTAGAGAAAATGTTGGACAGCAGAATAATTACATTTACTATTCCAACTGCAGTGAATACAACAGTAGGTAAAGTGTTGGATAGCGCAGGGGTAAAAATTACTAGTCCCACTCCAAAGAGTGCAACAGTTGTGAAAGTGTTGGATAGCGGAGGGGTAAAATTTACTATTCCCACTCCAGTGAATGCAAAAGTAGGGAAAATGTTGGACAGCAGAAGAATTAAATTTACTATTTCAACTCCAGTGAGTGCAACAGTAGGGAAAATGTTGGATAGCGGAGGGGTAAAAATTACTATTCCCACTCAGTGAGTGCAACAGTAGGGAAAGTGTTGGATAGCGGAGGGGCAAAAATTACTATTTCCACTCCAAAGAGTGCAACAGTAGGGAAAGTGTTGGATAGCGGAGGGGTAAAAATTACTATTCCCACTCCAGTGATTGCAACAGTAGGGAAAGTGCTGGATAGCGAAGGGGTAAAAATTACTATTCCCACTCCAGTGAGTGCAACAGTAGGGAAAGTATTGGATAGCGGAGGGGTAAAAATTACTATTCCCACTCCAGTGAGTGCAACAGTAGGGAAAATGTTGGATAGCGGAGGGGTAAAAATTACTATTCCCACTCAGTGAGTGCAACAGTAGGGAAAGTGTTGGATAGCGGAGGGGCAAAAATTACTATTTCCACTCCAAAGAGTGCAACAGTAGGGAAAGTGTTGGATAGCGGAGGGGTAAAAATTACTATTCCCACTCCAGTGATTGCAACAGTAGGGAAAGTGCTGGATAGCGAAGGGGTAAAAATTACTATTCCCACTCCAGTGAGTGCAACAGTAGGGAAAGTATTGGATAGCGGAGGGGTAAAAATTACTATTCCCACTCCAGTGAGTGCAACAGTAGGGAAAGTGCTAGATAGCGGAGGGGTAAAAATTACTATTCCCACTCCAAAGAGTGCAACAGTAGGGAAAGTTTTGGATAGTGGGGGGGTAAAAATTACCATCCCCACTCCAGTGATTGCAACAGTAGGGAAAGTGCTGGATAGCGAACGGGTAAAAATTACTATTCCCACTCCAGTGAGTGTAACAGTAGGGAAAGTATTGGATAGCAAAGGGGTAAAAATTACTATTCCCACTTCCGTGAGTGCAACAGTAGGGAAAGTATTGGATAGCGGAGGAGTAAAAATTACTATTCCCACTCCAGTGAGTGCAACAGTAGGGAAAGTGCTGGATAGCGGAGGGGAAAAATTACTATTCCCACTCCAATGAGTGCAACAGTAGGGAAATTGTTGGATAGCAGAGAAACAAAAATTACTAATAACATTTAAACAATTGAAAAAGTTTAATAATCTTAAATATAAATAAACAATATTTTAAAACTATACGATTAAATATATTAAACATATAAAAAGAACACATTATAATATTAATTACATATAACAAAAAGGTACAAATATTATATAAAATAAATTTATAAATACATCTATAAACAATATTTATTTAAAAGGAGCAAATATTAACAAACAAACAAATTATTTAAAACATAAATGTATTTATTTTATTTCCTACCCTATAACACCACACCAATAAAAAAGACTTCAACATTTTTATTTACATTTATTTCCATAATTAACATAAATAATAATGAATTAAAAAAATATTATTAATAAAAAAATAATAAACATTCATTGAGTACACATTCTTTAACACTATAATATCCACAACACACACCTAAAATTAATTACACAATTAACATAATTAATTACTAATTAATTAATTTAAATAACTAATTAATAATTCATAAAAAATGTTTTACTTCCCACCATTTACACCTATAAACACCACAACACACACCTAAAATTAATTACACAATTACCATAATTAATTACTAATTAATTAACAACTAATTAACAACTAATTATTAATTCATAAATTAAAAATAAATTACTTCCCACCATTTTCACCTATAAACACCACAACACACACCTAAAATTAATTACACAATTACCATAATTAATTGCCAATTAATTAATTAAAATTAATTAACAACTAATTATTAAATAATTAATCACAAATTAATTTACACATTTAACACTATAACATCTCAATTAAACAAACATTAATAAATAAAAATTATTCAATAAATGCAATTTAATTATATTACTTCCCACCCTATTCCCCTATAAACCCACAACCCGCTACGGAACTAAAAACGCAAAATTGAAGTAAAAAAAAATAATAACTACTAAAAATAATCAATACATTTTATATAATTAAATTACTTCCCACCCTGTTCCCCAATAAACCCACAACCCGCTACGGAACTAAAAACGCAAATAAAAAAAAAATAATAATTACTGAAATTTTAACACATATAATAAACAAACAAACAATTCTTATACAAAAAAACATACATCACACACATATAAAATATATACTAAAATACATAACATTAATAAAAATTCGATATTTTTAACTATATTTTTGCAAATGATATTAAACACTTCGATATTTTTTAAATCGATATTACTTACCCAAAATCGATATTCTTGACCACGAGAATTTGTCTGTTGATATTCCTGACCCACGATATTTTTGACACGATATTTGTGCAATTCGATATTTTTTACTCAATATTCTATCTCTGCATAAGGTTGGAGACCCCTGCTATAATGTGATGAAAGAACAAATGCACATAGAATACAATCTCACAGACTGCAATCCATCTGAATCATACCAAACAGATCCCTAACAAAGGAAATCCAAGCTGGAGAAGGGACTACCTAGGGACTTAGAACAATCCCAGAGGAAGCACTATACAGTGTCCTGGGAGACACACTAAGGGCAACAAACAAAAAGCTAGAATATTACAGATCGAGTGAAAGAAACTTTTAATTTTGTTGAATGCCTTACTGAGGTAAGCCGAAAACGAAGCCATACCATCACCAAATACAGACTGAGTGACCCTACAGTGCAAACAGAGACTGGCTGACACAGATCAAATCAGAAACCCCAAATCAACAAGCAGACTGCATTCGCGAAGTGGAAACAGAAACAATTTACCCTACACTGCCCTACAAAGAAAGCTCATTTTGGTCAAAAAACAAAAAGAGGAAAGTCTGCATCAGCCTCTGAAATCTGTCATAAACAGCGAAGACACCAGCAACATATTTCAATGCATGTGACCAAAAGAGATAATGTACATAAAAACATCGACTTAAACAACAACCACAGAAGAGACTCTTGTATCTAATATGATACTATTTTGACTTATAATGCTCATAAGGTACAGTGTGTTATACTTGTACTGGGTTCAAGCCCATACCTGATAATCATCACTTACAGAATATGATACAAAGCAGATGACTTACTATTATTGTTACTATCATAACAAAATCACTGCTGGGAAGAAATATTGAAAACTGAAGAATGAGCACTTGCTTTCACTCAACATTCATTTCTACAGCTTCAAATACATAACTGAACTATCAAGATGTGAATAGATCCTGAAAGGAATAAATTGTCCTTTTTGGCCTCGATTTGCTCTTAAACCTGTCTGTGTGATATACCATTAAAACATCTCTCAAGGCTCTTCATCAGTACCTGTCCTTAACAATGACTTGTGGAACCAGCACAGAAGATCACGCAGTGCTGAAACCTAGCACTCTCAACTCCACCAGGCCTTATTAATAGAATCACCCTCTTAGAGGGATACCACAAAAGAGTACCCAAGACACTGTGTTTTTTTGTAGCAGACCTTGTTTAGCATTTTCATTAATAACCTGGAAGCACAGATAGTTAACAGAGACCTAGTTCCAGGTCTACATGATTCTGATGATGCAGAATTAATGGATGGAACTGAGAATGCACTGCACAAACTGCTAGCAGAGTTCCAGTCCTATTGTAAACTAAGATGCCTAGAACCAAAATAAGAAGTAAGAGTTTATAGTAATGGAAATACTTATAGGTAGAATGCGTGAGTCCTGAATAATTGAGTAGTGAATATCATTATACCTTAATATTGTAGCCTTCGTATCAAGGACAACAATATCAACAGGTAAGTATGTAAAGATTTTCTATACCTAACTTCAGATATATCTACCTTGATGAAATATTTATCTTCATGGTACGTAAGTATGGGGCTAAGAATAGTAAATCTATACTGCCCTATTGCCGTGTAGTTCCTATATACCATATACAGGATCTGCGCGTTTGGATAACATAAACTGTGGGATTGGTGGCGGACTGATTCCGTGCACCCCCACCGGATGCGTTAGCCTGTCTGTATCAGCTAGCTCACAGTGCCACTAGAGTCTCCTCTTATCGGGGAGAGAATATTTCTTGGCAATCTCAGAACATGACAACCCTGATCCCCCAGGATCGTGGAAACAATATACTGCTTTTCGCTCAGTCACTCGTGCACACTTAGGGGCTCATTAGGATGGCGGGCGGACCTGAGTCCGCCCGCCATCCCGACGGTTTTGGGACCGGCCGCCAGACATGCGGCGATCCCGCTCCGCGAATTAAGATGCGACCGCCACCATGGCGGTCGCATTCCGCAATTTAACATTGCGGTGGGTGCTGCTGACAGCAGCACCCGCCGCGATGTTAAAATCGCATGCCAGGCATTTCACTGCACGGTGCCTGCCACTTGGTGCAGCGAAATGTAGGGGGGGTACCATAGGTACCCCCCAAGTGCACCCCACCCCCCCCAGACACAAGGGGGGCCCGCTACAGGCCCCCAAACACAATATGGCGGGGGGTAAAGCTCATGACGATGGCGTAACGATCACCACCGCCGGCCCGGCGGTGGCGATCGTTACGCCATCGTAATGAGCCCCTTAGTTTGTCTCAGAGATACACAGAATAAACAGGCTGGGCGTTTTAATACGTATTTATTGAACAGTTATTATTCTAATGTAGAATATATGAGCTGCAACAACCATTAGACAGTAGCAGAGATATATGATTAGCAATACTATGAAAGTAAATGGATGGTATAGTTCTACCATCTTGCAGAAATCAGGAATATATACATGTACATAAAACACATGATAAAAAGTGCAACCTAAAAGTGTGTACTCCTAAGATGTCTCCCTAACTAGATGTCCCTAAATGTACCTAGCATCTATGTAGGTGTTCTGCCAAGAATCCCTCTAGGATCTAGTCAACCCCCATTACCTGAAAATTAGAGAATGTGGGACCCCGTCCTGGTCTCGAGTTGGACACCCCGCTAGGGATGTTAGACCACTGCTAGCTAGAGCGTCTGCATGCAGGAACCTCAGCGTCTCTGGTCAGTGTGTCAGCCGGGAAGTCACGGTCTCCGCTGTCTTTCTAAGCAAGACATGATGTATATATACCCATAGGTCTCCCCAGGGGTCCTACCTTGCTGTGTTACTGTGTCGGCCTAAAGGATGACGTCGGGCCTGAACTTTATACAGAGATATTATACAGGAGATGGTAATCCTACTGTTAGTCCTGCTGTGCTTCCAAGAAGCCTCATGCATAATGTATGAGAATCAAACCAGGGAAAAACCCGCGTTCTGAATGCAGTGTCATATCTGAGTAAAAGGTCAGTGCCTAAGAACCGTTATGTATGTAATGTAGGGAAGAATATAGGTGAAAGGTTGCAATGTTACCTGCGCCTATATAGGGTACCTTTATGGAATATAACACCCACTCCTCTTCCGACTGGACGACATATGTAACCTATTATTGTACTACCATTCAAACTAGACAGTGGTACGCACAAAGTGTTAAAAACATTTAAAAATGTCTAAAAACAAATTTGCAAGCCCTAGCTCTAAAATGTCCGTTGTTATAGTCCGAATCACTATAAGCATTATAAAGACATGTATGCCCAAAAAATGAAAGGAATGTCAATTTAGTTTCATAGTTCCGAATTTCTTCAAAGCACACGACGAGCCAAATGAGTCAAATGTTTATGTGTCCTGGCTGGTAGACGCAACATTTCCGTTGCTTGCTCCCGCAGTAGACGGCCCCTGTAACACCTCACACAGAATGTCAATTGAGCACAGATGATGTTCCACGCTGTCCGCAGACGGTGCTGTGGCAGCCAGTGCGCCGTCCAAAGCTTGGGTGACAGTGGAGGAGCCGGTGTCCATACCAACAGGTGCAGTTACTACCTGCGGTGGCTCAAGGAATGCCACCATCAACATTGGAATACACTGAGGACAGTGCAGAACATGGGCCGTTATCAGGTCCAGTAACGCATTCACGTCCGGTTGCGCACATGATGGGAGTGTCAGACAAAGGTCTAACACGCATTCCTCTCCGCAAAACAGGCATCGGAGGACAGGTAAGATGCAGTCCATCCAGACTGGTTGAACAGACAAGAACCAAGATGCACTTAGTTCTCTTAGGCGAGGCGTGCCTAGATGTTGTACCATGCGGTCACGGTATTTAAGGCTCCAGGAGTGCTTTTTCCATCTCATTGGTGACTGGGACGTCCATTGCGTAGCAGAAAAATAATAATCAGGATTCCCCCTATTAGAAACAGGATCAGCGGCAGTCCTCCAAAGATGCTTCCGAATACGGAATGAATGAAGTTTGGTATAACTCCAAGTACCGTCTGAGAGGTGCTCAGAAGTCCAGAACCTATGGTCTTAAATAGGTGGACAATGCCTGTCGTATCAGACATGTTAAAGATACGATTTACCATTTCTGCGAAATGGAAAGGGCAGTTTGTATGAATAAGCACCTGTATCTCTGCCGAAGACCTTGCGATCTGGAGATCAAAAGTCTCTCGAGCGGAGGTTAAGGGCACAGACTTCTGTAGAAGCATGGCTTTCATTCTGCTTAGAGTATCAAACCGTATTAAAGAAACATTCAGTGAAGGCCATAACGGCGCCTCCCTGACTGTATGTGTCGGTAGAAACAATACTTGCATACAACAAGTAACCCTGGAGCTCACGGTTACCAGATATGCAATGCCCTGGAGCATTCAACAGCAGCCTTGACTGTTCAGCATCAAGTAACTCCCATTCGAAAGTAGCCTGAATGCTGGAGTAATCACTGCAGCTGGGGCACCCCTCAGATGACAGGATAAGTTCACTACAGAACCATTACAAGCTCCGTGCAGCATTATATCCTGACATATGAGTGATCCACTTAAAGCGTTCTCACAGTTTGTACCGCTTAGAAACACTTCTCGATCCCCACTCCGGCACCGAAATCTGTATGGTAATTCCCAAGATTCCTTAATGTATTCCTTACCCATTTTTTCATATCTGCCTGCCAGCATTTGTTTAAGGCAATACTGAAACTGAAAAGTAGTGACCGGTAGAGTTATGTGGCCATGGATTAGCCATTCCGTGGACGGTGATTCTACCACTGTAAATGGGAAACCTATCCAGTTTTTCGATACGCTGCATTGTATATTTTGCTCCCCTTTGTGCCATTTCTATCTGTTTTTCTGTTAGATTGTATTCAGATACCAGAGACGTGCTGTTGATAAAACGCCAAGGCACATAGCCTGCACGCAAAGATTGCAGCGTCCAGCTCAATAACATAATAGAACGTAATTGAGATTGCCCGTGTTGTAATATGGCCAAATCGTGTTCCAGTATGTCTATCGCAGAAGATACAATGTTGCCTAAGGAATATATCCTGGAGGTCAATGTAGTTAACCCATTGTCTACCACTGCTAGAGATTTTTCTAGATTTATACGGTCTATTTCACGTAACCTCTCTGCGGCCTCTTGTTGTGATATTTTCCATATTTCATTGTAGACAGCATAATAGAAACGTTTCTGACGTGGTTGCCTGATGACCATAGTGTTGATAACAATACATACTATCGAAATCTGATGTGCTTTCCAATGTTTCACTATTAGAAAACGCAGCAGATTTTTCCAAATCAGACAACATGTTATTAACAGTTTCAAAATCCCAATAATCGGAAAATGTACTTGAGGTAATGATATCACTTAATGATATTTTAAATAAATGTGGTATTTTTAAAAGTTCGGTCGGGCCGTATATATCGAAATCAACCTTGTCCCATACTATATCATCAGGTATAGGAACTGCTGTAATGTTCACTGATGACAAGTCTCTTTGTTCTCCATGAGATGATTGATGTGGTTTTAAAATTAAATTCACCTTTTGGGCTGCAGAGCTTTGTCGAATGTACTGTCCATTAATAAGCATGTTAAAAACTATTACTAAGCCTAACCAGAAAAGAAAGAAAAGCACCCCGGTAATTATCCATAGTTCTACCCACGGTGATACCAGGTAAGTTCTTCTAAGAAAGTTCAGAAAGTCTTTTACTTGCTGCTTGCGTGATTTTTGGGCTGGCGTAGTTTCAGGCTGACTTGGATCCAAAGAAAATGTATCAAAGTTTATGAAGTAGCCAGAAGCAGTTCGATCAATTGTTTGAATTGCATCAGGATTTGTTGAAATTGTACTTTGCTCTTGTCGAGGCACGTTGACGTAGACATCTGTATTTGGCCTAACAGCTATTTGTCTGTCATTTTGAGTTTGATTTTGAAGATGAACTTCAGGTTCAAGAGGAACGAGTTCCATAGCATTGTTGCATAGTCCATCATTCCGTACAGGGGACTCTTTGAACGTGATGAGTCTTTCCGTTTGAACTTCTTGGATTGTAGCGAGAGGAGGGCGTCTGCTACTTTGGAGTCCACGTGGCCTACTACTCAGTATAGGCCACATAGTGTGGTTTGATTAGGTCAATTGAGACAAATCTTTTCTCCTTTTTTCCGGCAAGAGGCGGTAGAAGTACAGTTCTTGTTCCTTCGACTGCTAGGACCTGTACAGGCTTTCTGTAGGATGGCCCAAATTCTTTCTTGTCCGCTATTTTCTCTCTGACCAGATCCCCGACTTTTGGGATCCAGACAGGTCTTGCCGTGACTGATTTGACTTCCCCAGTGGCGGTCTGCTTCAGGTGGACATTACTTTGTTGTGTCCTGGATTCATTTAGATCCTGTAAAACAGCCAAACGATCATGGATGTCAAAAGGTATTACATCCGCCACTGCGTCTACACAATCAAGATCAGGTACCCACATTCTTGTCCCAAATAGGACCTCATATGGAGTGACACCCCCTAGAGAACTTCTTGGCATGTTGTTCATAGCTCGCTGGACTCCATACAAATGTTTTACCCAACTTTCACCCGTGCCAAATACTCTAGCTGTTAAAGATTGCTTCAAGTCCCGATTTTTTCTCTCCACAACCGATTTTCCCCCGGGATGGTACGGAGATGAGTACCGCAATGCTACACCCAATACTCGCATGGTCTCCTGGTAAGCCCGAGAGCTAAACGCAGGGCCGTGGTCAGAATGTAATGTGGCAATTGCGTATGTCCCTATGAAGACTCGCAAATCTTTTATAACAGTTCGAGCGTCAGCCGAGCGCTGGGGCCACACCCATAGGAATCTCGAGCAGGACGCACGCACACGGACAATCTGATGCTGTCTAATAATGGGATTTGCGCTTGGCGTGCTCTGGTGGCCCCATTTATCTGTTGACAGATATCGCACTTTAAGACGAAGTCTTCAGTCTGCTTTGTTAACCCAGGCCACCAATAGCGTGGTTTCAGCAATGAAACAGTCGCCGTAACTCCTGCATGTGCAAAACCTATCCCTTCGTGTGCTGCTAGAATCAAACCTACGAGCCATATTTGGAATTACTCTATCCCCTACTCCAGGAATCTGACCAAATGGAATGTTATTGACATCTAACTTGTAGGAGTACTTGAGTGGAAACTTCTTTGGTAATGCTTTGCTGTTTTTGCGTGAAGCAATGACAGCTACCATAATCTCACCGTCTATTCTCGTTTTAGAACGAGTGATTGCAGCTACGGAAGCCGTGCGTACAGCCCCCTTTGCGGCTTCATCAGCCAATGAATTCCCTTCAACGTGAACGCCATCACACTGATGACTCAGTGTATGTATCACGTGAGCCCTCGGTAGTTCGGTTTTCAACTCCACTACCTGTTCCCATAGCATTTTATGCTTAATTGTGCCACCTTTTGCATCTTTGAACCCATTTTGAACCCAGTGCTGCAAATATTCATTGTAAGACTGCACACAGTAAAAGGTATCGCACACAATTAGTTTGGGGAATTCTCGATCGGTAATCACTAGTGCCAGTATCAGCGCTTTTAACTCTGCCGGCTGTGCCGTGCAGTCTCCTAGAGATTGCGTTTTCGTGCAACTTGGATGGAACTTTCCATCCTGCATGCGACCTTTAACGATTGCGCATGCTGCGCTATATTGTTGCTTACTTCCTATGGCCGATTGAGCAGATCCGTCAGTGTAAATAATATATTCATACTGATCAAGAGGCAATATTTAGTTGGGCAGAGGATATTCTTGTTCGTATTGCAGGAATGCTTGTGTTTTTAAATGTGGGTCGTACCTGTATTCTACGTCTGTTGCAGTGAGAGAATTAGCCCATTGTATCCATCTCGGATCTAATGCTTTAGCGTTGCGAACGCTTGCCTTTGTTGCAGCCTCTAAGGCTGGAACCGGAGTAACTACTATTATTCGTTTCCCCTGAGCCAGTGCTCTTTCTCTCACTATAGCAGTCTGTACTGCTGTTAGAATCTTTTCTGTAGCTGCGAAGCGCATCTCAGCATTTGTGTACAAATGTGATTTGTATGCAATTGGTACTGTTTCACCTTCATTGTATGTTAGATAGGTGTACCCAGATTGACCCGCAACTATACGGATCACCAGGTTGCGTACGTTTACGCGTGTCTGTAAGTGTTTGGAAGCTATCATGTCAGCTTGTAAGGAACGAAGTGTTTCTGTATGTTCCTGTGTCCATTGTTTTACTGAAAAATCAGGTTTTATTAAATCATAGAAAGGTTTTACTCTTTCTGCGTAATCTAAAATGTATGTTCTTCCAAAATTTAGGAAACCCAGAATTGACTGTAAGTTTTTCAGTGATTTTGGAGGTTGGAGCAGTGCACATTTTTCTAAAAATTGGCTGCCAGGCTTTTCCCTTCACTTGAAAGCTCATATCCTAAAAACAGGACACTGAGGTGGGCAATTTTTGATTTTTTAAAGTAGAATTTGTAGCCCTCAGATGCAAATCCCAAAATTATGGTATTCACTCTGTTCAAGTGCTCCTCTAGGTCATCGTCTGTTAGATAAATATCATCCACATAGGACAATTCCTCTTCGTCCAAATTTTGAAGTAACTCAGTTACTCTGGCCGAAAACAACCCCGGGCTGTTCTTATACCCTTGGGGGAGTCAACAAAATTGCTGCTGAGTCCCTAGCGCTGAGAAGGCTGTCAGATACCTGCTTTCAGGCGCTATATTTTGGCAGAAAAATCCATTTGAGATATCAAGGGTTGTTTTATATTTTTTCCGCACAATGTTATTCATTAATGCGGCACTGTGTGCATTTTGGACTGCAAATGTCTTAGTGCAAGTGTTTAAATGTCTATAATCTAAAACTAGACGATATGAGTTGTCCGGTTTCATGACAGGAAACAAAGGATTGTTCATTGGTGAGGTGCAAGTTTCAATCACCCCTTGGTATTCAAGTTGATCTAAGATCTCCCTGACCTGTTTTTTAGCTTCTTGCTTTATTGGATACTGCCTCTGTGCAGTCGGAGTATTTTTCAAAGGAATTATGTGGTGGGTTGAATCCTCATCCCATCCAACATGGTTTTTGTAAAATGCCGGAGCCCGGGCTACCGCCCACTCCTGCGCATATGTGTGTTGCAAATGCCTGGGAATATGGTCTGAGAATGACGGAAGAATTACTGTTTCTCCTTTAGGGCAATCCATGACGAATGCTGGCGGCCAATATTGTTCAGCTAATAAAATATCATAGCCAAATGTCAGGTTCTCCCAAAAGAGACCTCTCACTGTTCTACTTTTGTCCCCCTCCATCTGGAGCGTTATTTCATATACTTTATGTGGACACTTACCCTAGTATCGGGTGTTTCTACCGTGATATAATCATTCAAGTCCGCTGTCACCAGAAATTCCATCAGGTTCTGGCGAGCTATTGTTATTTCTGCTGCACTGCCTCGCATCGTCAGAGCCCATTCCCCGTTCAGTAGTCGAGTCCTCAGAATTCTGGGCATGTCTGATTTTTAGACCTGCAACTTTCTTCTTTTTGAACTGTGGCTTTTGCTTTGGTTTCTCTTCTTTTTTAGAAGTGTAATCTTGAGCGTGCTGCTTGTCTCTGGACTTTGTACCCTCTTCTTGTCTTTCTGACCATCCTTCCCTCTCAAAGTTTTTCGATGAACCCTGAAAGGAACGAGAGGAACGTGTATCAGTATCCTGATACCTGTCAGGTTTCCTAATATTATCCCTATTCCTAAGGTTATACCTCTTTTCGGAGGGCTCCTGTGGAGGAGATCTACCTCGGGATTGAGATCTGTTTCCTTTAAAGTTTTGCTGTTTTTTATTGTCCCACTTCTTCTTAGTAGAAGTAGGTGTCTGCTTAGAAGTGTCCTTTTCAGGACTGCCCATCAGTTGTGGTTTTAAAGCTTTCCCACCCAAACTGTCTCTGCCTAATTCTGCATATGCAGTTTCAATTATTTTGGGTAGTTCGTGTTGTTGATCAACCGGACTGAACTCCCTTAGGTGTTGGCGGATAGCCACTGAAGCTGCTTCCCCTTTAATATTAGCTAGTATTATGGCTGATACCTGGGCATAGTTACCTAGTAACTTCATCCCTAAGTTCAGGGCAGGCTCTGCTCCGTACTCGTTCTGTATTTGTCTTAATACATCTGGTACTACTGCTAATGACGGGATACCATGAGTTTTGGTATAAATGGCAGCAAAGACTGTACCCCAAGTGGTACAATCCTCTACTTGTGGTGTTATCCCCATGGGCAAGCAGATTGTTAGCATTCTGTGTTTTTCATACGGGGTAGTATTCGGGAATACTGCCTCTAGCGGAGTTATTTTCTGAGCTACCCAGAATGGTATTTGTTCACGTTTTGTGGGCATTTTACCCATTACCGCGTGTAATGTTTGTGGTGTAATTTTAGTTGCTGTACCCTGAATTTGAGTTCCATTTGTTGCAACTATTGCTGGTTGGACTGTAAGTGTCCTCATGACGAATTGCGTCATGGTCCTATATATTTTAATTAATTCTTTGTGTTGTGTGAGTAAGTCTCCTGGTGGCATTGTTTCAATGTCAGGATGTGGTGTGTAGGCTGCTAATATCGGCCATGTTGCCCCTTCTCTTCCGAGCGGGCGAGTCTTACTCTTCTTCTTATGTGGGGTAGGGCGCCTTTAAACCAGTATAAGTGTTCCTGGTACGTGAGTGGAACCTCAATGTCCTCAAATGGACAATATTCCATTGGTGCATCTCCTATGTAAGAGTGAAATGTTTGTGTTCTTGCATTTGCTGCTGGGAATGTAACCCACGAATAAAATACCTCTGTTCGGTTTGATTCGTGTGCCTCAATCACGAAAACTACTATGCCACCCCTAGATGATAAACCATTCTCTAGCAGTTTCAGGGTGACTGCATTTCCAAAATTCGGTGCAATTTGTATTGCGTTTGCATCTTCTTCTCCCGAGAGGGGTAGATCTACTACTGTACTATCTCCTGTCTCAGTCATTTTGTAAAGAAGAAGTTTTCCAAGGGAACTAAGATAAGGTGTTTTTGCACAATTTTAGGAACACTGTGTCCTTCAAGCTTGATTAACCAACAGCCAATAAATAGGATTTTTCGCCTACTCAGCTGTGGCGGAGTTTTGTGCCCACCCACTACAGACGTCTCTGGTGTTTTGTGAGTAGGGGTCTCTGAGAATAGCACGACTGAACTACTCAGATTCTACAGTAAAATAAGTACCCAACCAACGTGGGCGGCGCCATGTCGTGTAGTTCCTATATACCCTATACAGGATCTGCGCGTTTGGATAACATAAACTGTGGGATTGGTGGCGGACTAATTCCGTGCGCCCCCACCGGATACGTTAGCCTGTCTGTATCAGCTAGCTCACAGTGCCACTGGAGTCTCCTCTTATCGGGGAGAGAAAAGTTCTTGGCAACCTCAGAACATGACAACCCTGATCTCCCAGGATCGTGGAAACAACATACTACTTTTCGCTCAGTCACTCGTGCTCACTTAGTTTGTCTCAGAGATACACAGAATAAACAGGCTGGGCGTTTCAATAAGTATTTATTGAACGGTTGTTATTCTAGTGTAGAATATATGAGCTGCAACAACCATTAGACAGTAGCAGAGATATATGATTAGCAATACTATGAAAGTAAAGGGATGGTATAGTTCTACCATCTTGCAGAAATCAGGAATATATACATGTACATAAAACACATGATAAAAAGTGCAACCTAAAAGTGCGTACTCCTACAATGTCTCCCTAACTAGATGTACCTAAATGTACCTAGCATCTATGTAGGTGTTATGCCAAGAATCCCTCTAGGATCTAGTCAACCCCCATTACCTGAGAATTAGAGAATGTGGGACCCCGTCCTGGTCTCGAGTTGGACACCCCGCGAGGGATGTTAGACCACTGCTAGCTGGAGCGTCTGCATACAGGAACCTCAGCGTCTCTGGTCAGTGTGTCAGCCGGGAAGTCACGGTCTCCTCTGCCTTTCTAAGCAAGACATGATGTGTATATATACCCATAGGTCTCCCCAGGGGTCCTACCTTGCTGTGTTACTGTGTCGGCCTAAAGGATGACGTTGGGCCTGAACTTTATACAGAGATATTATACAGGAGATGGTAATCCTACTGTTAGTCCTGCTGTGCTTCCAAGAAGCCTCATGCATAATGTATGAGAATCGAACCAGGGAAAAACCTGCGTTATGTATGTAATGTAGGGAAGAATATAGGTGAAAGGTTGGAACGTTACCTGCGCCTATATAGGGTACCTATATGGAATATAACACTATATGCACTTACCTTTCAATATTTTTGTCCTCTGTATTTTGGCTCTGATGACGATATTCTCTATTTCATATTCCAGACTACAAGCTGGCTAGAAAAGACCTTTTGTGATTAATGAGGTGTGATAACAGGAGGATTATGGTTTTGATTACATAAGATGTGAAAGATGGAGTACTTGGGAGGTCATTACGATGACGGGCGGACTTCGTCCGCCCGCCACCGTAGCGGTGAATGGGACCGTCCGCCATAGGAGCGGCGGTCCCGCCGCGAGTATTAGGATGCCACCGCCACGGTGGTGGTGGTATCCCCTATTCCCAACATTGTGGCGGGCGGTGTTCACAGCACCGCCCGCCACAATGCTGGGAATGCACGTCGTGCATTGACATGCACAAGGTGACAGGCACCGCGCGGTGCCTGCCACCTTGTCCATGCCAATGCAGGGGGGTACCATAGGTACCCCCCAAGTGCACCCCCACCCACTCCCTCCCCCGGGGGCCTGCAACGGGCCCCCAATCGTAAAAGACCGTATGCCTTTCTCCGCACATCTCCGCAGTCATCATAATATGGATGGCGGTGTCTTGCAGACACCACCACCATATTACTGCCCTTTTCCGCCCGGTCACCTGTGTGACCGTCGGAAAACCGGCGGACGGTCTTTCCGTCCGCCGGGCTCCCCCCTGCCATCGTAATGTGGCGGGGGGGAAATGGCATGCGGGCGGAGGGGAATGGCGATCCGCCAGTCATCATAATGACCCCCTTGGTTTGGTCGATAGTGAAGAATAGTCTTAAGTTAACAAACACTGCACACATCTCGCACAGCAAGGCATGGAGGGGGCTGGCCAACTATTATCCCCAAGATCATCTTTGAAGAAAAAAATGAAATACTGCAGGTTTTTATCTGCAAAAACAAAAAAAACAATGCTTCTGACATGTTGGGAGTGTTCTACGACCCATGTTTTTGTTTGCAGCTGTCATGGTTTGTATGATAATCTTCAGCAGGAAAAAAGAGATTCAGAAGGCCCATCCTAAATAAGTTGGGCCTCCCAACACTCTAAGCCAATAGCCCAGTGGTGAATGGGCCATGGCTAATGGTTTCCAATAGTGGAGCCAGCAGAGACTTTGGTATCAGAAACCAGACAGCACCAATGGTGGAACAGGACTTCCACCATGTTTTCAGCTGATGACCTACATGTGCCACACTCTACTTGAGACCGTAACTCTATAAGGAGACTAATGCAAAGTAGACTTTGGGTGCATGTTAATATTGCTACTTAACTACCCCCACTCTGTTTTTTGCACACATTGCACACATTTCTTTTAAAAGAAAGCAAGTGCTATGACGCAGTCAACAGTGACTACATCATAGAGCTTTTCTTTTTCTACCTTTAAGCCTTGTTGCACAGCAGCTTATGCTGCTGTGCAACGTGTCTAAAAAAACATTGACAAAATCAATACATTTCACAGAGGCGAAACCTGTTGGCTTTGCCAATGATTCTTTTTTAATATTTGTAAACTTCCTAAAGCAGGCCTACAGAGCCCTAAAGGCAAGGTGCACTATATTAACGGGCTGAAACTGTAGTTTCATGTTTTAAGGACCTAACAGTAAAAATCACCAATGTCGTTTTTACTGTTAAAAGGATAGTAGCCTCACTGGCGAGTGCAGAGTTACAGGCTGACATCCCAGCCCTGCTAACTTCTGACATGGACTACTAAAGTTGGTACTTCATCAAGACATCAAAATAATCAGTTCCTTAACTCTGATTTTTCATGGTTAAATCAATTTTAATGTCACTGGTGTGCAAAGTGAAAGTATAGTAAGTTGCCACTTTGTTGCCCAAGGTTTCCAGTGCCCATTTACTATTGCACACAAAGGTCTGTCCTTAAGACAGCCTTCTGGCCTCCTGGGGAGAAGGGTAAACGACTCCCAGAAGAGCCTACAAAAGATCTGCCAAAGGACGAGATGTTATCTCCTCCTGGCAGAAAAAGTCACACAGGATGAGAGCCCAAAAGGCAAGCTTCAAAGAGGAAGTCGCCTTTTATGGGAAAATCGCAAGCACATATGAGAGGGGCTGCTCCTTTGTCTAGGTAGACAGAAGGGTCTCAGGGACAGCGAGGGGAAAACACTGGTCAGACCGGCTTTCCCGTGGGCCACACACCGAGAGAGGGGTTCAGCCATCTTGAGAGTGGGCAGAATACAGCACTCTGGGACTAAAAGTTGTCATCAGGCAGGAGGGAACCAAGTAGCCCAGACCTCCTCTAAAGGAACTTTCTGGACATTAAAGAGGCACCCCAGGCCCCAGAGCATAAAAGAGGCACCCCTGGATCCCAGAACTGAGATCTCGCCTGGATTAATGTAGAGGACTGAAGAAGGACTGCCCTGCAGACCTTGGAGCCCAGCAAAAGAGAGACTGCACTGAAGTTGGACTTCTCCTGCTGCTCTTTGGGCTAGCAAAGACACTGTGCCTGCGATGTCCCGCTCGTAAAGAAGTCATCCCCTGTGCCCAGCCAAAAGCAGAGTCTCCAAGAATCAGTTGACTTCCTGTTCACAGCACAGGGCCACACAAGCTGAGAAAGCCTTCATGGGCAAGCTGGTAGCCCAGATCACTGGATCATCGCTCCTTGCCACAGTACAGCCTGGGAGCTCGAGTCCTGATGCTCAAAAGTTGCACCCAAGTCTGCTGGACCCGAGAGGGGGAACTAACCCAGAAGATGGAAACTGCTGGTTTGACTGTAGCAGGGGACCAGTAGTCCAGCGGCGACTGAACTTTTGCAAGACCTAAAACGACTTTGAGGGACATCGACCCCTGTGGCCAAAGTCACCCCACCAGGACTGTGGACCGAGGAGTAGCCTCAGGAATCACCTGTAGACCACACTGCATTTTCAGCATCCTTGAACATCTTCAGCATCTTGTACCCCTTGAATAAGGACCATTCCATAGACGTTAATGGCAAATGGCTATCAATGCTGAACTGGAGACTACTTTTCTGGTGAAAGTAACTGTTCCATTGGGCCTTGGTGCTCCTCTTGATTGGCTCCCCACTGGAGTTGGTCGTCCAAAGTAATCTTAAGTACACACATTCACCCTTGATGTAACTTTTTGTTGAGGAAGTTTCTAAGTGTCAAACTAATTGAATTTGTTAATGTTTGTTCGTAGTTGAGTACAAAGTCTTGGTTTACATTTTTTTTTAAAATCTAGATCGCCGAAGGCTCTGGTGGATCTTTTTCATTTTGGTGTCCATAAATTCATAAACACAGTCTATGATTATAAATTGCTGTTGGATTTCTTGAGAGTCTTGTTTCTTTCTTCTTCAACAATTTAACACAAACGAATTTAAATGCCCTGCAAATGACTGCGTTACCGAGCATTCAGCATTCATGCAGCCCCAGTGGGTAAAACAGACAGTTCGTCACTTTATCTCGGCTCATGGCCAGGCCACATCAATGTAGCGCCCAGTGGGCATACCAGTCCAACCCCAGTGGGTATAGTCCGCATTCAAATTAAGGTGTGTGATTAACTCACTCATAACTCCAATCTAGGTGCTAGCCAGTCTTGCATTCCACTCTCCTTTAAAGACTCAACAAGGACCTTGAGCCGAGATAAAGTGACGAACTGTCTGTTTTGCCCACTGGGGCTGCATGAATGCTGAATGCTCAGTAACGCAGTCATTTGCGGGGCATTTAAATTCGTTTGTGTTAAATTGTTATTTTGTACTTACTATGAAGGCGCAGCAATTTATAATTTTCGTTACCAAAGAAAATGTGTCTTAAGCCCACTGGGGCCAAAAACCTTTGAGCTGATGATTAAATAGCTCAATGCAGTGATATGTTGCCGAAATGCTTGCTGCCAAAAAGCTTTGAATTTACGATTGCACAGTTTACGGCATGTAAAGGTTAATTTTATGTGAATTTTTGCCGCATTAATTGTTTACAAAACACACAAGATAATGGACGGAATGCTGCACATTGGCAAACATTCACCCCCAGTCACAGATCTGGGTTTAATCCATCGTTATTTTGCTTCACCACGCCACCCCAGTTCAGACATAGCCATATGCAAATCAGTCTTGACCCTGTGCCTAATGGGAACAGTCCAGACCGAACTGCCAAGCCATGTCTTCCCTGGACCGGAATCAAGCATCCTAGGACCGGTTTCAGGCTATCAGCCTTCATCAGCCAGGATAGCTTGACTCGAGTGGCGTAGTGAGCACGGGACCCACGTCTGGGCATACCCTTCCCACATAGGGCGAAATGCAAAATACACAAGATGATGGACGGAATGCTGCACATTGGCAAACATTCACCCACAGTCACAGATCTGGGTTTAATCCATCGTTATTTTGCTTCACCACGCCACCCCAGTTCAGACATAGCCATATGCAAATCAGTCTTGACCCTGTGCCTCATGGGAACAGTCCAGACCGAACTGCCAAGCCATGTCTTCCCTGGACCGGAATCAAGCATCCTAGGACCGGTTTCAGGCTATCAGCCTTCATCAGCCAGGATAGCTTGACTCCAGTGGCGTAGTGAGCAAGGGACCCACGTCTGGGCATACCTTTCCCACATAGGGCGAAATGCAAAACACACAAGATGATGTAGGCTATCAGCCTTCATTAGCCAGGATAGCTTGACTCCAGTGGCGTAGTGAGCACGGGACCATTAATTGTTTACAACATGTCTCGCTCAAAATACTCAATGTTCCAACAGATTGCATTCTAGCTCCGTTATTATGTATTGCACAAGGAGTCTGTTTTCACTATCTATTATGATGAGGTGTCACATGATTATGTATAAACACTGGTGTTTTACGTACACTCGTACTCGTGACCAAGGAGGTCTTCCTCCAAAACGCGTCGAGTGACTGGGCAGTGAAAAATAAAAACACGCTGGCAAGGAAAAAGTGGCTTGGACATCGTTTTTCTGATACTGGTATCAACGATCGTTTGGATATATATATATATATATATATATATATATATATATATATATATATATATATATATACATTAATACATGCCAATGTGCGTGCACTCAGGAAACACCAGGACGAGAAGATACCAAAAAGTGTAGATTTATGAATTAATAAATCTACACTTTTTGGTATCTTCTCGTCCTGGTGTTTCCTGAGTGCGCGCACATTGGCATGTTTGTGGATTACTCTGCCGGATACTCCGCCGGCTCTGCGCGCTACCTCCCACGGGTCCTGGCTTCCCAGAAGGAGTGCTTCGTGTTCAATATATATATATATATATATATATATATATATATATATATATATATATATATATATATATATATATATATATATATTTATATATATATATTCAATGAAAAAAAAACAAAGGTTGCAGGGACGTTATAGTTAGGAAAATTGAAAAAAACCTTAGAAATTTACTGAAAAAACCAAAGGTTACAGGGACAGTAAACAGCTACTGCCCGAGGGTGGGCACCTTGGGAGGTAGCTGGAGCCGGCCCTGGGGAGTGGTGGTACCCAGGGCCAACCATGGCTCCACGAGGGCATGAGGGGGGCCCCTCTCCATTATAGTAGTTAGCCCCGGGGAGGTGATGGTCCCCGGGGCTGCAGCCCCCCCTCAATTTGAAGATATTGCCCCAAGGAGGAGGTGGTCCCCGGGGCTGCACGGGGGCCGTGTTGGCCCCCCGCATTAATTTTATGTTTAGCCCCGGGGAGAAGGCGGGGCGCGGGTGGGCCCAGCTGGCCCGCCTGCATACATATTTTTAAGTGCCCCTGGGAGGTGTTGGTCCCCGGGCTGTGGGGGGGTACGTAGTCCCCCCAGCATTTATTTGTTCAGATTTGCCCTGGGGAGGTGGCGGCCCCCAGGACACGAGGGGTGCCGAGTGGGCACCCCGTATACATTAAAAGCAGTGCCCTGGGGAGGTGGCGGTCCCTGGAGCTTTTATAAGCCTGAGAAGGGGGCCCGTGCACCCCACTCCTTTTTATCATTTCTCATGTACCCGGTACCTGGCCCACCCGGGATTAAACATTACAGAAGTGAGGGAGCCCGTGCTTCTTTTTATTTTATTTTTTGGATCCAGCATGACTTCTGCTTAAAACATTTTTTAAATGCTTTTTTGCCCCAGGCGGGGTCCCTGCGGGACCCCTCCAAGAGGCCTAGGGGGTCAGGGTATTTCTACCTTTCCCTTTTTCTTTTCTTTAACGTTTTTTGTGAGACTCAGTTGAAGCCGAGTCCCAAGATGGCTGCCAACACTTCCTGGTTGGAGTGTTGGCAGCCAATCACATTTCAGCACAGGGACTGTCGGATTCTCTGAGGATCCGCATCCCTAGATATACAATTTATTTTTTTTCTAACTCTAAAACTACTGAACAGATTTATACCAAATAACCAACAGCACTCTTTCTGGACTAAGAGCTAGCTTTCTGCCAAATTGGTGTAATTCCGTCCAGCGGTTTGGGCTGTAGTCCTCTTCAAAATCCCAATGGGATTTAACATTGGAAAACCCCTTTTTTTTTTACCCCCCCCCTTTTTCTCCGCCCTCGCATGATAGATCACCCCAAAACTTTCCAAGTCCAACAATATTCACTGGAGCACTTTTTGGGGGAAATTTCGTGAAGATTCGTCAAACGGTGCAAAAGATATAGGCAAGTCAAAAAACGCTTTTACTATGGAAAATAGGTCCTAACTATAACTACCTACTGGCGACCACGAGTAAGTTATTTATATATATATATATATATATATATATATATATATATATATATATATATATATATATATATCTCAAAGAAAAGATGCTGTCGTCGGGGCCCCCAACCTGCAGGGCGGTCTTGACTAATGCAGAAGACAGCGATTTCTGCAATAACAATCCAAACAAGAAATGCTGTTTTCTGCATTAGTCAAGACCGCCCTGCAGGGTTGGGGGCCCCCGACGACAGCATCTTTTCTTTGGTGTCAAATAGGGGGGCATGACCCGCTCGCCATGTCACAAGCCTAAGGATTGCCGGCGATAGTGTGACGGGTTGCGAGAAAGGGAGCAGAGCGAGGTTGACGCCTCTGTTCAGCAGGTCCTGGACCCGGCGCTTAATTGACTATGTGGGGCAATAACGTGCAAGTGCACCAGTCTTTCTCCCGTATGGCCATACCTACCTGTTACTATGAAGATTGTGAGACAGGAGTTGATAACATCACGAAGATTACACATGGAGTACGCTGTCTCACAAAGTGTATTATGGGACTTGGAGTGTGGCCAATGGACGGGCATATGATCAGGTACAACTGGGACATTGCACTTAATGAGGACACACCTTTGTTAAAAGCAAATGCTGAAACGCGTCAGGTGCCTCTGTCATGTGATTGCCTGCGCCAATAGTAATAAAGCACCTTTTCCAGGAACCGGGTCTTGGCGCATTTCTTGTTTGGATTGTTATTGCAGAAATCGCTGTCTTCTGCATTAGTCAAGACCGCCCTGCAGGGTTGGGGCCCCAGACGACAGCATCTTTTCTTTGGTGTTAAATAGGGGGGCATGACCCGCTCGCCATGTCACAAGCCTAAGGATTGCCGGCGATAGTGTGACGGGTTGCGAGAAAGGGAGCAGAGCGAGGTTGACTCCTCTGTTCAGCAGGTCCTGGACCCGGCGCTTAATTGACTATGTGGGGCAATAACGTGCATGTGCACCAGTCTTTCTCCCGTATGGCCATACCTACCTGTTACTATGAAGATTGTGAGACAGGAGTTGATAACATCACGAAGATTACACATGGAGTACGCTGTCTCACAAAGTGTATTATGGGACTTGGAGTGTGGCCAATGGACGGGCATATGATCAGGTACAACTGGGACATTGCACTTAATGAGGACACACCTTTGATAAAAGCAAATGCTGAAACGCGTCAGGTGCCTCTGTCATGTGATTGCCTGCGCCAATAGTAATAAAGCACCTTTTCCAGGAACCGGGTCTTGGCGCATTTCTTGTTTGGATTGTTATTGCAGAAATCGCTGTCTTCTGCATTAGTCAAGACCGCCCTGCAGGGTTGGGGCCCCTGATGACAGCATCTTTTCTTTGGTGTTAAATAGGGGGGCATGACCCGCTCGCCATGTCACAAGCCTAAGGATTGCCGGCGATAGTGTGACGGGTTGCGAGAAAGGGAGCAGAGCGAGGTTGACTCCTCTGTTCAGCAGGTCCTGGACCCGGCGCATAATTGACTATGTGGGGCAATAACGTGCAAGTGCACCAGTCTTTCTCCCGTATGGCCATACCTACCTGTTACTATGAAGATTGTGAGACAGGAGTTGATAACATCACGAAGATTACACATGGAGTACGCTGTCTCACAAAGTGTATTATGGGACTTGGAGTGTGGCCAATGGACGGGCATATGATCAGGTACAACTGGGACATTGCACTTAATGAGGACACACCTTTGATAAAAGCAAATGCTGAAACGCGTCAGGTGCCTCTGTCATGTGATTGCCTGCGCCAATAGTAATAAAGCACCTTTTCCAGGAACCGGGTCTTGGCGCATTTCTTGTTTGGATTGTTATTGCAGAAATCGCTGTCTTCTGCATTAGTCAAGACCGCCCTGCAGGGTTGGGGCCCCCGATGACAGCATCTTTTCTTTGGTGTTAAATAGGGGGGCATGACCCGCTCGCCATGTCACAAGCCTAAGGATTGCCGGCGATAGTGTGACGGGTTGCGAGAAAGGGAGCAGAGCGAGGTTGACTCCTCTGTTCAGCAGGTCCTGGACCCGGCGCTTAATTGACTATGTGGGGCAATAACGTGCAAGTGCACCAGTCTTTCTCCCGTATGGCCATACCTACCTGTTACTATGAAGATTGTGAGACAGGAGTTGATAACATCACGAAGATTACACATGGAGTACGCTGTCTCACAAAGTGTATTATGGGACTTGGAGTGTGGCCAATGGACGGGCATATGATCAGGTACAACTGGGACATTGCACTTAATGAGGACACACCTTTGATAAAAGCAAATGCTGAAACGCGTCAGGTGCCTCTGTCATGTGATTGCCTGCGCCAATAGTAATAAAGCACCTTTTCCAGGAACCGGGTCTTGGCGCATTTCTTGTTTGGATTGTTATTGCAGAAATCGCTGTCTTCTGCATTAGTCAAGACCGCCCTGCAGGGTTGGGGGCCCCCGACGACAGCATCTTTTCTTTGGTGTTAAATAGGGGGGCATGACCCGCACGCCATGTCACAAGCCTAAGGATTGCCGGCGATAGTGTGACGGGTTGCGAGAAAGGGAGCAGAGCGAGGTTGACTCCTCTGTTCAGCAGGTCCTGGACCCGGCGCTTAATTGACTATGTGGGGCAATAATGTGCAAGTGCACCAGTCCTTCTCCCGTATGGCCATACCTACCTGTTACTATGAAGATTGTGAGACAGGAGTTGATAACATCACGAAGATTACACATGGAGTACGCTGTCTCACAAAGTGTATTATGGGACTTGGAGTGTGGCCAATGGACGGGCATATGATCAGGTACAACTGGGACATTGCACTTAATGAGGACACACCTTTGATAAAAGCAAATGCTGAAACGCGTCAGGTGCCTCTGTCATGTGATTGCCTACGCCAATAGTAATAAAGCACCTTTTCCAGGAACCGGGTCTTGGCGCATTTCTTGTTTGGATATATATATATATATACACAATTACTTATATAGTTACATTTGTTTTACTTTTTATATGCATTTTATCCAATGCAATGGGGTTTTTTATGCCTTTTAAACCTGGCAATTTTATGAGCGTTATATGTATTTTCTTAAATATTTATTTATTTAACTACATATTTAATGATATTTATATCGTTATTGCTCATTTTGCACATTACCCGTCTTGATATACTTGCTTCGCAAAGTCGAAAGGAAGTTTGGAGAGTGTTGATAAGTACTGCAATTTTTTCCATGTCTATGATGATTATGAGTCACGTTATTCAGCACTGTCACTTTAAAGGTTGCGACCGCTCCTCTAACATGTCATGTGATCAAGGCCCCTAGAGGGCTGAAACGCATAATGGCGGCGGTGCAGGGCACAACATAAAATAGAATTGCACCAAATCCTGGGTTTGCATCGTCTTTTTCCAACGGAGTGAGCAAGAGGCGATTCACAAATACATTTTACTGAGTTGGCTTCCTCGGTACCAGCGTAACCCCTCCTTCGATTCACGGGCCGCGCGGCAGGAAGCAGTTATTCCGGAAGGTGTCGGAGTATCCAGTCTCTCCTGTAAGGAGTAGCCGTGGTTGCCCCCGGACAGCGGAACAGCCCCTATTGCGAAGCGGAAAGGCAGAGCCGGTGTCGGAGGACCCGAGCAGCACCTGAAGTCTTGCGGAGGTAGGAGCTTGCTTATTGTCCGGTGAAGGAGTGTGCCTGAACAAGACGTCGGTATCCAACCGGGCGTCTGTGGTCCGTATCTTTATTCAGTCCGTAATTTACAGCACCATGTCCGCTGACACGTTAAAGAGTCGCGAGGCGGCGGCAAGCAGCATGTTTGACAATTCCCCAAGTGGGGCGAGTGTAACCAGTCTACCTACCAGCAGTCCACCCAATTCCAATTCCAACATTAGAGAATTGTTCAAAAACCTGGAGAAGCTCATGAAAGCGGAGCAATCTAAGTGGTGGGAGCACAGGTCCCTCACTCGATATCTGGAGGTGGGAAGGATACCAAGGGGACTACGAATAATGCTCGCCCCGAGCTATGAGAACCCTGACCCTCGAATGTTAGCAGAATGGGCGGATTGTAACTTGGGGTCTTCGCAAAGATTAGTTGAAATTCTCGTGAAATACGCTGAGAATGATCGCGAAGCCCTACAAATGAAAATCGACGCCTTAAACGCTGACATAGAGAAATTAGAAGTCACGACTGTGACTACTAAACACCGAGACGAAATGATGGCACGCTTACACCGTGAAGAGGAGATTATCAAAAAAAGAAAGGCCTTTAAGTTCCAACGGGACAAGCTAGATTACGAACATGGCCAAGTGTTCACCTTTTCGAAAAAATATGACAATGTTAAGGCATCGAGAAAGGTGATTCCTCCTCCTGCTGTTCTAAACGATGTAAGTAACAGTATATTGGCAACCACGTCAGCCTCGGATCTTAGTTCGGCAATCGACAGTGAGTCCGATAACGAGCAATTAAGGGTCCAACGCTTGGGGTTTCACAAATTATCCCTGGCCCAGGAAGTCGATTGCCTGTGCCAGGACAGAAGGCAGACACTTCGTCCTCGTGCTCCAGGTGTAAAAACCAGCGACACCACAACAAGAAACGATGGGAGAGACGACAATGCTGTAAAAAACGCAAGCACAAAGCAAACCAACAGGAAACCAAAGAAACAATGGAGGCGCAAATAGAATCGACAATTCACAACTGTGATTCAGAAAAAACAATCATCAACCTGACGAACGTATCTTTAACTGAGAGTGAATTAAACATATTGTCACTTGAATTATCCTTTAGTCCCAAAAGCGATTTTAATTATGCGCAAACCCGCGTCGACATGTACAAATTTGTGCGCAAACTCAAACTGCGCAAATTCCATCTGCTGCAAGGGCCGTCAAGGAGTAAACAAATTGCGGCACCTATTCATGAAAACATGAGTCCTTCAATATTAACAGCGGGCGATGTGGGACTGTTGCAAGATCTTCAACAATTGCAGCACGAAAATGGTGATGTTGAATCGTCTTACAGCCAAGATTCGGCAGTACAGGGTGGTGCCACATCAACCAATTTCAAGCCCGAATCAACATTTTGTCCGGTTATGCTACGGGACAATATAGATGTTTTTCATGATAAGATATCTCAGGAATTGAAATGCCTATACAAAAAACAAGGAGGTATCAAAAAACGTTATACCAGCCAAGACAACACGTATTACCAGCTGATGAAAAAGTTGCAGGCCAATGACAACGTAATTATCCGCCAGTCGGATAAAGGCGGCAACGTCGTGTTGTGGCCGAGAGATATGTACATGGACGAAGCAATGAGTCAACTTAATGACAGGGACTGCTACAGACGCAGCACAATGTTAGCTGTCAAAGCTGCGTGGAATACCTTCTATTCTAGTCTACTGGCATGGAAAAATGCAGGGTTGCTGACAGCAGATGAATTTAAATTTCTCAAAAATGATCACCCTGTGATGCCAGTAGTGTACTTTATACCAAAGATACACAAAGACACATCGAAACCACCAGGAAGGCCAATAATTTCAGCCTGTAACAGCCTCATGGAAAATGCAAGTAAATATGTGGACTTTTACTTACAGGAATACGTGAGGGGACTACCTTCTTTTATTCTCGATACAGGAGACTTATTGCGAAAGTTAGATGATATAGTTTGGAATCCAGACTATTTGCTTATATCATTGGATGTCTCGTCCCTCTATACGAGTATTCATTATAGGGACGGCTTAAAAGCAATTGAGTACTTTTTAAACACCAGACCAATCTGTTTTTTTAAGCGCAACAAAATGTTACTGGCCATGATCACAATGTGTCTTGAGAACAATTTCTTCCTTTTTCAAAATCAGGTATTCAAAGCAGGTCAGGGGCGTGGCAATGGGGGCCTGTTTTTCCCCCAGTTATGCCTGCCTGCACATGGGACTGTGGGAGGAACAGGTCCTCAAATCCACCTATGATGAAATAATGTCTACCCATGTAATAAGGTGGTATAGATACATTGATGATCTGCTGATAATTTGGAAGGGCTCGGAGGATGGAGCTCTACAATTTATCGAGCAAATCAATGATAACAACTTAAATTTGAAATTTACAGGCCAGATCAGTAATGAGTCCATTTGCTTTCTTGATGTTGAAATTATAGTCCAGAACAATCAGTTACATACAAGATTGCACAGAAAACCAACTGCTGGGAATGCTTTACTGCATGCGGCAAGTCACCATCCTGCACATTTGATCCGCAGCATTCCCTTTGGGGAAATGCTGCGGATAAGAAGAATTTGCAGTACAGATTTGGATTGCCAAAAAGCACAAAATGAATGCCGGGATAGGTTTCTCAGAAGAGGCTATTCCCTGGGAGTGGTCAACAAAGCTATGGTTAAAGCAAATGAACAGGGTAGATCCCAGGCGTTGGCCTATAAACCTAACACCGATCAAAAGCTCCTATCTGAGACAACACAACCATCCAGATTGATTCTCACTTACAGTAACCAACAACAAACAATACGTAGGATTGTGAACAAGAATTGGGCATTGGTCAGAAATGATCCAGTCTTAGGTGCTAATTTGACCCGATCACCTAACATTACATTTAGAAAAGCCTGCTCGATGAGCAATTCGTTAGTTAAAAGCAGTCCCGAGGTGAGAACCAATATATCATGGCTTAATGCAAGCAAAGGGTTCATCAAATGTGCGATATGCAAAGCGTGTAAACATGGAGTAAGTAAAACTGAATATGTTACACCCTTTAGCAATAAACCAATCCGTATCGACAAAAAACTGACCTGCAAGACAGATTATGCAGTTTATGTGCTGGAGTGTCCTTGTGGCCTGCGCTATGTGGGCAGTACTAAGCTGCAGGTCCACAAGAGGATACTCCAGCACATAAGGGCAATTAACAACGGCGATATGTCGCATCCCGTTGCTCGGCATTTTGAGGAACTCCATGCCAAAAAATTACAAGAGCTCAGGTATTTTGTTGTGGACTCGGTCCCCCCTCTGAGAAGAGGTGGTGACCGTGAAGCACTTTTAAGGAAATTGGAGACCAAATACATATTGGAGATGGACTGTAAAACACCATATGGTCTGAATTCCAGTGAGGATTTTTACAAGTACCTTTAACATTTATGTTTTAATTCCCCATGCTAATGTCTAAGCCTGCTGCTGCCTCATCATTGTTTTTACAATTTTATGTATAGTATGTTTTTGCACATTTTTGCACATTTGAACTTAGGAATTTACTGGTGACACTTTACATTGCACTGGCACTTTATCTTATGGCATGGAATGTTAGTTCAAAGCCCACTTGGGCTATATTTTTCCACTCTCGCTTTTTGAGAGAAATTGGTAATGAAATGTGATTGATTGGACCCAGTTAGGATTGGATTCTTTGCTGCTATATATATGGAAAAAGTTTACATTGTTTTACTTTTTAATATGCATTTTATCCAATGTAATGGGGTTTTTTATGCCTTTTTAACCTGGCAATTTTATGAGCGTTATATGTATTTTCTTAAATATTTATTTATTTAACTACATATTTAATGATATTTATATCGTTATTGCTCATTTTGCACATTACCAGTCTTGATATATATGCTTCGCAAAGTCGAAAGGAAGTTTGGGGAGTGTTGATAAGTACTGCAATTTTTTCCATGTCTATGATGATTATGAGTCACGTTATTCAGCACTGTCACTTTAAAGGTTGCGACCGCTCCTCTAACATGTCATGTGATCAAGGCCCCTAGAGGGCTGAAACGCGTAATGGCGGCGGTGCAGGGCACATAATAAAATAGAATTGCACCAAATCCTGGGTTCGCATTGTCTTTTTCCAACGGAGTGAGCAAGAGGCGATTCACAAATATATATATATATATATATATCGTTTTTTACCCTGTAAGCATTTGTTCATGTACTGTTCTAAATTTACATGTGTTGTATACTCCTACCATTTAGTGTTAGGCCCGGATATTTGCAAGTTGTTTTTCTTTGAACAAGTCTTTCAAGTCATGAAATGTGCTGTGATTCCTTCCTTGGTTCACAATGAACATGGGCACTAACTCCATCATGCATTGTTTTACACATAGTGAGTGAGTGTGGACTGTTGAGTGAGCATAGCTTGGGGCACCATGTACATTGTTCAGTGTGATATGGGTAATAAAAGGAGGAGGAAGGTAGGTGTATGTCAAACTATAGCACTACAGGCTACTGTCTTGGCTGTAAAGCAGTGCCCTCCAATAGTAGTGGCTAGTAGATGATACAGATGTCTGCAACAAAGTTCTTAAAATTATCTGGTCAACCATAGCCTGCTGGCAGGATAAGATGACCATGCAGTAGTGCTTGGCAAAAGTGTGTGGTGTTCACCAGGTGGCCTCTTTGCAGATGTCAGCTAACGGGATGTTACCAGAGAAAGCCATGGCTGCCTATTTCTTATGGGTGAATTGTACCCTGGGCGTAACAGGTAGAACACTCCTAGCTTTGTGGTAGCAGGTTCAGATGCACTTGACTAGCCATCTCGCTATAACTACCTTAACGATGAGATGACAAATGTGAGGTTTTGCAAAGACTACAAAGAGCTGGTCAGACTTGTCAAAGGGCTTGGTCCTTTCGATGTAATACAAAAGAGCTCTTTTAACATCCAACATGTGTGGACCTCTTTCCGCTAATGAATCAGAAACAAGACTGTTACCTCTCCATCAAAAGGGTGGAGATAGTTTCTGCTGAGGACATGTCTGTGGGGTGGGATGCTGGGAGGGGTTGTGAGAAATTTTAGGCATTAGCCATGGTGAACCACTACTAACACCCTCTTGTCTGAGATGATTTCCTCCAACAAGAGAGGTATTCTCACCTTGACAAGTGACTTCTGATCGAGGTAGGTAGGGGGAGTCACAACTTAGAAGGTGGAAGCTCCTTTACCGCAGCCACCCTTCCCTCTGTTATTTCCCCTGGATGCACCCCTAGTGTAACCGCTGCCTGCCTGCTGATGTAAGGTGTGCCGCTGATAAGACTGTGGCTGGTTTGGTGTAGTGGCCTTGGCTCATTACCTGCTCTGTTGTTTGATAAAGGAACGTCTAGCAGTTGGAATTCGCAGGGCATTCATAGATTTGGCAAGCTTCGTGTCCTTTTTTATTGTTTCATGTATCTCGTTAACCTGGAGGCCAAAGAGATGCTCTCTGTCAAACAGGAGGTTGAGGAGATGCTGCTGGACTTTGGGTTTGAACCCAGAGATGCGTAGCCAGGCATGTCATCTGAGGAGGACGCTGAGGTTAATGCACCTGGAGGCTGTATCCAAGGCGCTGCGCTTGCAACAAATGTTGACGTTCAATATGGTCTTGACCTCAGGCACTACCCCCTCCCCCTCTTTCTGTGCTACTATGGGAAGGGTTGCACAAAATCCTGTGTCTCCTACCACTGAGACCTGCCATACTCGAAAAGAGTCCAACAGAATTGACGTTGAACCAATGTGTGGCTGACCCTACCACTTTCCCATTGCCCTGAACATTGATTTTTTTGCTCTCCATATCAGATGTAAGCCTGTGGCTTGGGTGGAGTTTCTCCTGAGGACAGTGTGGACCTCCAAGGAGACAGGAGGGACCTGGCCCTCAATGTAGATAGGGTCAGCAGGTGAGGGTTTATATATTGTTTCAATCCTAGGTGCTACTATCCCAACTTCACTGCCTCCTTGAAATTTTCTGGGATAGAGTTGAGCATGCCTTTATTCATTGTCCACTATGAAGTCCTTTTCCTCCTGAACGAAATGCATGCCCACATTAAGGTGTGCAGCTGCCCTGTGTCTGTGGTATCATCTGGTGGGGTTGCCCTAGCCGGGTAGTAGTCCAAATTAAGATAGACCTTGGAGTCAACATTATAGTCATCCCATGGGTCATCAATGGGACCTAGGTCTAAGGGCTGGTCATGCGGTTTTGATGGGATCACATTGACTCCTTGGTTCCGAAAAGGTGCATGGTGGCCCATCAGGTGACTTTGGCAGATTCAATGGAGGTAGTATGTATGAGTGTGGTGGTGGTGGAGATGGTAGTTAGTAGCAGAGTTGGAGAGGTGGAGAAGGTGGAACTTATGGTAGAGGGTTTGTGCCCCTGTCCCTGTGAGGTGGTTTCGCCAAGATCTTCATGGTGATGGGATGAAGAGCCATTTCTACCTGGCATCGAGCTCCTATTGGAGTTGCTGTAGATCGGTGCCTCCAATTTCTCAGATCCAGCATTCGACAAAGCTTTTGGCATCAACAGGATTTTCAGCGTTGATGGAATCTTTGGCACCAACTTTGGTGGAGCCTTCCGCACTGGCTTCAGATGTGAGTGGGGGTGCTCGATGACCTTTGGCAGAGCCTTATTTGACTTCAAAGCCTTCTCTTAGTGCTGAGTGGAGCAAAAGATGGCAGAGGCTCTGGAGACTTGGGTCTTTATGCCCAATTCCCACAGAAATGGCATGGAACTTTTTATACATTCCGCGGCTTGGTCGCATAACAGAAGTAGTACTTACGACCCTAGGAGTGATCCTAGTTTGAAGGCCAGTGGTTCTCAGTGTCAGTTCAACGTGCACCTCTTCCTCGCGCTCTGACTTGCTCAAGGGTACCGCCTCTGGACTGGACGTTGTCTAGGTAGCTGGGGTTCTGGATGGACCTTTGTCTTTGCCTTCTTTCGTGCCAAAGGATCGTCTTCTCTGAAAATATCTCGAGTTTCAGAGGATGACTTTTGGTGCATCATGCCCAGCACCTCTCTCTATGGTACCTTAAGACCTTAAGGTCTTCTTCAAGTGCAAGACAGGACTCACAGGAACCATTGCCATGGTCGGGAGAGAAACACAGGTTACAGAGGTTGCAGTGACCTAACCACGGATACTTTGAGTTGCTCCAGGGGCAATGTTGGATGGGTGTCCAGTCCATCATCCTCTTCCAGTCTGCATTCACCTCTGTCGGTGGCTGAGGGAGGATATGCAGCCCCAAAGGCACATGGAAGCCTGGAGTGTTAGTCGGGGGTCCTCCAAAGGTGTTAGTTGGAGAAGGGTGAAGGGTGAGATGCGAACTGTTGTTCCGATACATCAGTGTCAAAATTCAACCGTGTGAGCCCATAAAAATGTATAAGGAATGCAACGAATTTGGAGCTATGTCAGTGTATGTCCAAACCTGATGGAAGAAAAAAAATCTAAGATAAAGTTTGTGTCCATGCACTTTGTCCCCAGAATCAAGGACAAAAACGGACATACATGAGGACAAGAAGTCAGAAAAATTGGGAATAGAAAATAGCAAAGCCCCTATCATAAACTTATCTTCCAGAATTTTAACACAAGATGAAATATTGGTATTAGGAAAAGGGTTAGGATTTGCCATCTCATCCCCTATTGATAAATTCAACTTAGAGAGAGATTTAAGGAGTTTTGTTAGAAAAATCAGACTAAATAATTTCTTTGAAGGTAAAGAAAAAATTCCCTCAGAAAACAAATCCGGTTTGAAACCTAAATCAGTGTGGACCCTTTCCAGACACATGGTGGGTAAAGAAATAGAAACATCTGAAAAGGTGATAGAGAAAGGGATTGAAGATCTCCTTAAGAAACAAATTTGGGTTGATAACAATTTATCCTATCAACAACGCACTGCATTACATAATTTGGAGCAGCGCAAAGAGATCACCATAAAACCTGGAGATAAAGGTGTCAGCATTGTGATTTTGACACAGTTGATTATGATAGGAGAATGAATATACTATTAGAAAATGATTCCCACTATAGAAAATCAAATAGAGATGAATGGAAATATCTTGGTGCACGGATAGGCAATATCCTTAGACAGGCTAAAGAAGACAGTGTAATTTGTCAGGAGGAATATGACTTCCTTCTTAATGAGAATCCTATTATACCAGCCATGTACGGACTTCCAAAGGTACATAAAGATATCAATGATCCTCCTATGCGTCCCATTGTCTCCAGCATAGATTCTTTGACAGAACCTTTAAGTAAATACGTTGACAAGTTTCTGCAACCCCTAGTGGTTAAACAAAGGGCATACATCAAAGACACGATGGATATGATCCATAAAATTGAAAATATCCCATTTGACGCTCAAAAACAATGGCTAGTAACTCTAGACATAGAGGCCCTTTATACAAATATTCCGCAAGATGATACTATTCAGATGATAAAGGGTCTCTTTTCAAGTGAAAACGACGAGTAATCTCCACATTTAACATTTATAGCTGAGTGTGTAGAGATTATCCTGAAGAATAATATTTTTTTATTTAATGATATGTTTTATTGCCAAATTAAAGGGACCAGCATGGGAGCCACATGTGCTCCCAGCCTGGCATGTCTTTATATCTCTTCCTTTGAAGATAAACATATTTATAATGAATCAGACCCATTTTATGAAAATGTGAGTCATTGGTCGAGGTACATCGATGACGTTTTTTTCATTTGGCATGGATCAAAAGAATCTCTTGATTCTTTTATTGAATGGTTAAACCTGGGTGATGATAATTTGAAGTTCACCTCGTCAACTGATAACCAGATCTGTAAGTTCTTAGATATAAAAATAACGAATAACAATGGTCTTCTGGCGGTTGACCTTTACACGAAACCTACCGATCGTAACACGATGTTACACTATAGAAGTAATCATCCTTTGAGCCAAAGAGAAAATATTCTATTTGGACAATTTCTTAGGATACGACGTAACTGTACGAATATAACTGACTTTGAAATTCATGCAAAAACGTTGACTAAAACATTTACAGACAGAGGCTACCCCAAAAAACTTGTGAAGAGGGCTTATAAAAGAGCAAAATATTTTAATAGGGACAGTCTTTTTGAACCTAAAACAAAAAGAAGCGAGCGAGGGCAAACAGCAAATTACATGCATCACTAATTTTACTAATATGAGCAATAACATAAAAAATCTTATCAATAGAAATTGGCATCTTTTAAACGGGGACAATGTAACTAGATTAGAGAAACCCATCTTTGCCTACAGAAGAAATCGGACGATAAGAAACTGTCTGGTCAAAACCTATAAGACAGAGACAGAAATGAAACAAATGAGTATACTTGGCGGTTCATGCCTCATGGGAAATTTTCCCTGTGGTTCCTGTAACAACTGTGCTAGTATAATGAAAGGTACCACTGTCAAATGCAACGGCATTACACACCTTTTAAAAAAGATGGTAAATTCCCATACAAAGAATGTAATCTATTTGATTATGTGTCCCTGCAACAAAGGATATATAGGTGAAACATCTAGGGAAATACGCATTAGACTGAACGAACATAAGTCAGCTATACGTAACAAACGAAAAAACGCTCCTCTAGTAGATCATTGGATAGAGATGAAACATACAATAGATGACTTAAAATGGTGTATAGTGGAAGCAATACAGACTAATGCGAGAGGAGGTGATAAGGAAACCAAAAGGAAAAGAAGAGAACAATTTTACATGTCAAAATTCAATACCTATAAAAGCGATCTCAACAATAGAGAGGAGTGGGAAAGAATAATATAATACTTCCAACTGGTTTTTACAAATTATCGCCTTTATTGTAGTTTGTGATCTTGGCTGTGTCTCTAATGGTTTCTTCGATTGTTTTTTGATCTTTGGTCTTATATATATATATAGAAAAAATTCATAAAATATTCATATCCTAACCTCTCCTGTTTGGTCTGTATTTTCTTCCTGATACAATGTATCAATGCATATATGAATATATAAATATTTCCCTCTTTTACCATTCTGAGGGTGATAAGTATCTTCCCATTCAATTGTAATATTCTTCAAGGCGCAGGTCAGTCTAAAATTGAGAGCCTATATTTTATCTTTAATCGTATGGCGAGAGCTCGGCCATTGTTAAATGGTTTTCATTTACCACTACACTTATTCTATTAGACAAGTGATCGGGCAACTTTTGATTTGAAGTTTACTTAAGATCTAATTCAGGGGGATTATGTCGCACGATGTTCTTATTTTTTGATTCTGATTTCATGAAGGAATGTTTTTATTGATGAATTCTCTACTTGTAGTTATGTCCCAGTATTCCTGGGGGGTAAAGTAGCACTTTAGCTATAGCAAGTGCTTCTTATAAGATGGCCGCCACGATATTCCTAGTTTTTGCCTTAGTACGTGACATAACGTGATATGGGCGCAGCCGGCGCTTTCCATTTAAATAGACCACGCAGAACAGCGTACATTTTTAGAGCACAGACCCGGATACAGCGAGCTGCGATACGGGCTGTTGCAACACTCTAAAATTTTGTAGCCCATTTCTGCTTAGTAGACGCTTATAGTCCCGTCTTTTGCTGCTATTAATAACATCTGGGAAGTCGGACACTGCAATAGATGTCAGCGATTCTAAAAATCCCTTCTTTCTATTTTTTCATTACAGAGTTCAATATATATTTTGAACTATATCCAATCAATTGAGACGATTGAATATAATTGATAGTCCGATCAATGAATAGACTACACGGGTCTTTTTGATAAATACAAGGTGAGATTAACACATATTTGATTAGACTATCTCCACGATAGAGATTACATCACGTTTACAGCTTTTTTCCTTTATCCACAGTGTTACCTAGGTGGACGAGCATTTGCCCCACAGGGGCGACTAGTAAACGTCCTCACAAACTTTTTACAATTCTTTATTATCAGCTCAAGTATGTTGTTACAATTTATATCTATAGTTCTACACCTAGACACAGGCGAGTGGGGCTTTGTGTAATACATTATATATTCTTTACAGAATTCCACCTGCGAATTATCAATCCTTGGGAATGGAACAGTTATACTTTGATTTGTGAAACGCTATCCTATGCGTTAGGTGACGCATTAATTTTCTTCTATATGGCCCCATTATCAGAAGGTATGTTACATAACACATACTCTCTGTGTTTGGGTTAGGTTAATGTATACCCTTGATATCCTCTTAATGAGTATTTACCTATTAAAGTTTATTCACAAACCGGTAATACTGGTTCTTTTATGTTTGTTGTGAATGGTATTTTCAAACTGTTTTAATGTTTGATAATATTGAAATTTGGTTGTTGTGATATGTATTATTGTATTAACATAAGCATCCTTTATAAATTAAAATGATTATTTCTTTCTTTATAGTGATGATTATATATTGTACAATACTTGTCCTGAAGAAGGTGACGAATTGTTGATCTTTCACCGAAACGCCACGTCGACAGTTGTTTTACATTGTTTATTAATTTCCAAATTGTTTTTAAGCAAAAATTGTTTTTAACAATAAAGTGTTTTATATAATTATTACAGTACCTATGTACATTGGATGGTGCCTATGTGATCTGACATTTTATGGTTTCATTTTGTTCGCATTAGCACTTTAATATGAGGTATTTTTAATTCATAGCCCATACTTAAACAATTGTGGTAGTTTTGATCATGTTTTTTTTATAAAGAATAAAATATTCAGATGTACATTATTTGCTTCAATATGGTTTTTTCGGCTTATGATTAAGATTATCACGCAATTTAGCAACCTTTGATGTTTGTGTTTATGATTTGCATTTATCAAAAAATTCTTTGTGAAGTTTTGAAATACCATATCACAATTTTTTCTCAATTGATTCTTGTGGTTTGCCGGTTTGTTAAACAAATCATCTAGTCTGATTTTATCTTTCGGTGAAAAGGAATCCTTTTTGTTTGTTTGATACATACCCTGTCCCTTTTCTCGGTATTAGGGTAACTCCCCTGTGAGTTTGTGACATGCACTTTGTGCACCACAGTAGGTGTCACAGATCATCTTGTGACTCGAAAGACTTCTTTGAAGAAAAACAACTTGCAAGCATCCAACCCCAACACTAGATGGCTGAAGTATGCACAGCATGTGTATCTACAGCCACACATACTACGAATATATATACAAGTAAGTATATATTTAATATTCTACACTTACATTGATGTGGAGATAAACAAAAATAGTAAATGTAGATTTACTGATATATGCTTACTTTGACAATATGTTGGGAGTCGATATTCTGGACTGTGAACACAATAATATTGCAGGTCAGTAACAAAAACTAGATAAAGTGGTAGAACTCCGACTCTCATAACATCAATTGATAATGAAGGAATAAATTAGACTTCTTGTCTTTCATTTGCTATGAAACCTGCCTCAGCTACATACCGTGCAAACATGTATTTCACCTGTTACTATGTACATCACTATCGCCAATTGCTTTAAAAGGACAAAATAATATCTGTAACTATGTCATGGCTCCCAAACGTTTTCCTTCTTCAGTTCCAAAAGTCATCCCAGTCAGCTATCAGGTGCCACTTCAGAATGTAAAACAATTGCTAGCATAGCTCCTTAAGGCTCCCAGTTATTGCCTCTTTTCTCATCTGCATCAAATCCCAGCATCATCTTCTGTAGTTTAATGTAGGCGTTTATACCTCAAGGTCAGTGGAAACTCTATCTGCGACTCCATCACATCAAAAATAATCTTTGACAGAATCAACTGCTAGATAAAGCCAAACTGGTTGAGTCACTGTGTTTCCAAGACAGAAACTCGAAGTGTTGGCTGTGGATATTCTGTCAAAAGAATTAAACTTGTTTAGTAAACTCTGAAATATGCAGGCACTTTTAAGAAGAGTGAGAACAAAGTGAAGAAATTCGACCGTGTCTCTAAATTACATAAGTAAACCACTGACTGAAAACCAGATTCCTTACTTTATCAGCTACACATATTTATAGAACCAGTTCTAGAGGAAGAGCGCGTGAGAGCCAGTGTCATGACACGCTGAAGTTGGCAAAGCTTGACATTATTATTATTAACAACTTATAATGCGCACAGATACCCCGAGGGGTTTCCCGGCGAAGGACCTTAACAGATGACTGTTCTAATCATATAGACTCAGAATAGCCATTTTTTCAGCATCTTACTGGAAAGGTGAGCAATGATTGACAGTTTCTTAAGTCAACCGGTAACGATACATATATTAAGAGTACACAACAGTAAGAAGATTTACCAAACTCAAGAAACCTGATTGCACATATTTTCAGAAAGCTACCCTTAGTTCCAGTAGTAGAAAAATATATGATGTTTAATCCAGTCCACATGGAGATTAATGGGCGAATAACTTTCAGCGTGAATAAAATAATTCTCATGATCTGTATGATCTCTATGTGGCCAACCACCCCAACTCTATTGTTTTGTTGTAAGAAGCCTCTAAATTCAGACAACAGCAAACACTACAGTGTTCTCCAAGGGGTCCACTAATAAGAAACTCTGACAGTCGCTTTATTCCAAGCCTCTGACCTCGGGGACTTTGAGATAAATATAATTGTTACGGCAAGTACCTAACAAAACAAGAGGAGTAAAAATCATTCACACTGTCCTGTCAATCTAACAAGCCCAAATACTGAAGGCCAATCACGTGACATTACTTAAGGCCAGTCTGCTTGAACATAACAACATTCTGGACTTGTGCAATGTCTTCTCTCTTAATGGTAACTTTATTGTTTAATTGACACAAATTATTTTCTTAATGATGATCATCTTGTTTAATTATGTAAGTCCTGCTTATTTGATGATACCCATGTTGTCTATTTTTTTTAACTATTCATTTGAATTATATAATTGTGTGGGATCTGTTTGAATCATGAAAGTCTCATTCTTCATTTGTTTAAGGTGTGTTTGCCTCGTGATACCTGTGATGTCTCATTGATAGAACTGTTTGCTTAATGATAGCCATATTGTTTACGTGTGCAAGGTATTCTTGTCTGACATTAAGCATCTTGTTTAATTTTGCAAGAACTATTTGCCTGACAATAACCAAGTTATTCAGTTTGTAAGGCCTGTTTGACGTGATGATGTTATCACTTAAGTGTGTGGAGTCGGTCTACTGATAACCGTATTATTTATTTGTGTATGGCCTTTGCCTAAACATACAATAGGTGGGTCATTCCAATGCCAAAACGTGCCAGCTGCACAAGCAATAAAACTCTATAAAATTAAATAAATTAAATATTGATCAAGGAAAATGTCTTCTCAAACCTGCTAAGTAATGGCAGTTTCACAAATCAAGTGTAGTGTAGAAGTCAGACTTTTGTCTATAAAAACATTAGTAGATTGGAACAAAAACAAACTTATATTTGAAGTGAAAAACTGAATGAGATAGTTTTTAAAAGATGCAGGAAAGGCTGTCAAAGGAAAAAGCTTTACTGCAACCAACTGGTAAGCCCCTCCTCCTATTGCTACTAATGCACGGGCTAATAGGTAAAGCTTAAATAGCACAATATATACCTGTATTGCCTGTAGGCACTGATTATAGACATTGTGTAATTGGGTGGTCCCAGTAGGAGAGAGGGAATTTAAAGATTGATTTTTTTTTAGAAAGAGAAGAAGGGGTAACTTTGCTTACTTCATTTGAGAGACCTTCCAGCTCCAGCGTGTCTATACAGCAAATATTTGGCAACCTTCAGAAGAAAACTTGAAGGAAGAGGTGACCAAAAGGTGATGGTTATTGCTTTTAAGAGTCCAGGGAAGAGAGGATTGTTGCATAATAGATGTCAGGAAAAGGGGGACACACATGGAACATGGTTGCGAGTTCTCCAAAATGGAGGGTCGAAATGACATCACACGCTGTTTGACACAAATGACTTCACCGTTAACCCAATTGTACCCACCAAATATCTTTCTGTTTGCTGCTTATGGGATAGGAGAAGGGTAAGAACTGGAAACATCTGACGGTAAACATAGTCTGACGTACGGTGTCGTGGGCAGATCTGGATGGAACACGACTCCTAACGTCTTTACTTGGACAGCAGTGTCTAGGTGTAGTTGAAAAAGATGAGGACTGTGCAAGTTCTGAAAGGATGAACACTGTTTTATACTGAAAATGTTGTGATTTGAAACTACTGAGTAGTGTGTGACTAAAACTGGAAAACACTCTCTTTCGGTACTAATCTTCAAGAAAATTCTACAAAGGAGGAGAAAACTCCCAGCTGACGTTCTTGACGTTTGCAAATTAAATCCCAGCAAGTGGTGTTTAAGGATGAGGTAGGCAAAGGAAGATTAAGACAACCCAATCCGGTAAGGTGATTGATAAAGCAGAGTAAATTAACTAAGAGATGGACCTGAAAATAACTGCAATACCCAATCCTAGGACACCTGATATCTCTTCCGTAAAATCCTAAAGTCACGAGATCCGGAATTAATGGAGCATGCTGAGAACCCACTCGTGTGACGGGCAAAGAATGACTACGTTTTCATTGTTTTTGGCACACCTTGGAGTGCTCTGGGCTGAAGCGAAACTGCTCTGAGTGCAGAATGTATTTGTACATATTGAACATGGGACAGAGCTTAGGAGGGAGAGGGTAACCTTACTGAATTGTCAGTACATTGGGAGCCCATGGAGTGCTGGGCACATAATAACCTGTGGTGTGTTCACTCACAAATAAAAATGGGTGGGTGATTGGAAAGAATATAATACATGACTGGCAGCAGCATTGTGCAAAAACATCAACTAACAGGAACATAGACCTGGCTGCCATCTTCACAATGCAACAGGCACCGCACGTCTGAAATCTGACTATCGTGTGGAAAAGAGCTGTCGCCCTGGTTCCAGAAATGATGCTAGGTCACCGGGACATGCTTCCTCAGCAATAGGGGGGGTGATGAAGTTGGTGGGAGTTTTAGACCACCACCTCTGTGGAAGATGTCAGATGATGTATACCACTGCCAGGAAACTAAACGGAAAGCGTCCAGAGCTGGCAGAGCTGAAAGATGCAGGCAGAGCATGTACTCGGGAGTTGGGAAGGCTGTGCTCAAGACTCAATGTGTCTGAAGAGCCCACTGGGACTGACTTCACAAGAGATTCCATTCCAGAGACAAAACCCATTCAGAGCACTGTCGACATTTATCAAAAGGACTCCTATACTAAACTTCAGAGATTCAAACACAAGCTCGCAATAAAAATAATGGTCTTATGAGAGTTTCACTCTATTACATTATTCTAAGAGTAAGGTTGGAATCAAGAAACCCAAGTTAATCCTTTAACAGTCAGAATTTGCATAGAATTGGTCTTGCAACAAAACTTGAAGTCCCATCTTCTTAAGTAAATAGATGCGACCACTCGGAGTGGCCATCAGCTCCACCACCTGCTCACGTGACACGTGCAGCACATGGTGGATACTCCCCAGTTTAGAGCAATGTAAAAAAATGTATAGCACATAATCATACACACATTCCACACAACAAATGCAATGCAGTTACCTCTAGGCACCTGGCAGGGCTCCAACAAGCAGTTTCACTGACACTGAGTTCAAACTCACAGTGAAGGCAGCAGGTGGGGTGTGGCAGGTCTGTGCATGTCGGTACAGGTTTAATTTCTGCTCAATTTACTAGCAACTTCCTCAAAAATCAGACAGAGAGAAATGGAGCAACGAACGAAAGGGTAAGATAGTTCCTTAGCAAGAAAACAAAGTGCTCTGGTTTTCCAATCCCATGAGTGAAAAACCGATCCCGTCCAGTTTTATATTTTTTCTTGCATTCTGGCATGTGCAGTCCTGATTTGATAAATGCAATAAACAGGACTACAAAGAAAAAAACCAGGCCTGAATGATTGATTCACGGATAGAATTGAGTGACTTGGGAGTTCTCACCTCACTTCCTGCTGTCCTCCATTTGAACCTCCTTCGAAGTCTTAGATCCTAACCAGAAGCACTGAGGAGGGAGATACAGGGTTTATTGATTACTGTTGATCTTTATAAGCCATGGAAGTACCAGGATTGGACATCTCATAATTGGAGAAAGGCCATGTAACCAATGCCTGAAACAGGACTGAATATTCTAGAACTGGAAGTGGAAAGTGCATGTATTGAATGTATCAGGATTGGAAACCCTTTCAATGTAATGGAGCCTTCTATGCAATTAAGTAATTGGGATTGGGTATGGAATGACATCATCCGGAGTTCATATCCTATAACTGGAGGAGGAGAGTAAATGGAGTGGAATAATCAGGATTGAGCATTTTATAACCGAAGCGGGACCGTCGTTGCAATGACTGAATCGGGATTGGATATCCTATAACTGGAGGAGGAGAGTGTAACCAATGACAACATCAGTATTGAATATTCTATAACCAAAGGTGGACCGAAAATACAAATAAAAAATATGGATTGGCTAACCTTCAACCGATAGCGGACAGTGTATGCAGTGAAAGAATTGGGATTGGATATCCTTTAAGTGTAGGAGGGCCACGTATGGAATGACAGCTTTGCAATTGGATAGCTGATAAATGAAGACAAATCGTGTATCAGGGTCAGATTTTCATGAACTGGAAGCGGAATGTGAATACAGCAACAGAACTAGGATTGAATATCTGATAACTGCTAGCAAACTGCACATGCAATGACCGAATGGGGACTGGAAATCCTATAACCAGAGGCTGTAATATTATCTCACTCATGAGAGGCTGTGCATCATTCCGGATATATTTAATGCAGTCAGTGATGAGAAGAAGAGACCTGCCAAACAATGGTGGCCCTGCCAAGTCTATGATGTCACTTCACAACTTTACTACCCAGCAGTTTATTCTGCTGTCTCTATTGCTATCTCTGATATGGATCATGGACAGCCAGAGGGTAGCACATAATAAATTGAAATGGCCATCAGCTGAGATGGGTCTTGGTGTCCTGGTTTATGAATTGTATTGCGTAGCTTCACAGATCCTGTGGGTTCAAGATGGTTGGACAAAAGGCCACTGTCATATGAAAGAGCAAGAGTGGAGAGGTGACTAATGGGTGACTTACTGATTTTTTTTACTAAACTGACCGGAAGAAGGGTGCCGTGATGCATTAAAGTAATCAGGCATTGATGGGATCTCTGTATTACAAGAACATGCACGAGAGTGCCATATGCAGCCAAGAACCCCTTACACACCTCACTGGGTTGTAACAGAGAAACAACATAAAACAGATAACAGTGTGGGACGATAAATGAATGAAGACACTGAGGGAGCTATAAGACGGGTGCTACATCACCCCGTTTCAGGAGTTGGTCAGAGACTATGATATTGCTGTGGGACAGTTTCTAATGTACAGCTATGTAATTTAGACACTTGGACAAACACAGGGAAAAGTAGACTCAGAACCTCCGATACACACAGGTTTGCAGTTATTATGGTGGGACACGCAAGAAGAGCAGTAGCTTTATTTTATAGGATACTACTAAATATGTCAAAATGTTTCTTAGATAGGCTGAGAGAGAAAAAGGCAGCCGATTGGCAGGGAAATAACGGAGGTAGATTGAACTCAAATATTAAGATATATGTTCAGAAATTCCAAAAATCTAGTTTCAAGCTCCCACAACTTAACATCATTCACCAATCATACTTTATCCTAAGCCAGGCCAGAGTCAAGTTGCCTTAGATGTGTTACTACAGCAGTGGAGTTTTATCACATGGTGTGGAACTGCCCAAGATTAATGGAGTACTGGAGAAATGTTGTACAATTACTGACAGATGTCACAGAGTCCAGTGCAGAAGTTACCTGAGATTTGTTTATTGGGCTGATTCCCTTATGTCCACAAAAAAACGTTAGTAGTAAATTAATGAATATAGCCTTGGTGTTGGCAGGAAGATAGTTAGCATGACTTGGGAGTTTGTAGAGGGACTACTGCTGTCGAAATGGAGATCCGACATATTAAAATGGGCTAGTAGCGAGACCACAATCCTGAATTTGGAAGACAAGAAAGGAGTGAGAAAGCCAGAGGTTGGCCAGAGACTGGATGTGATTGTAAATTATTTGCCAGGTATATGGGAGAATTAAATTCGAACTCATTAATGGGGACAATAGACTGTCAATTAAGTGTACCCGTCCCTATTGAGGTATTCTATAAAAATGCCGGGTGAGGTCTGAGAGGAGCATAGTTCATAGAGATATAAGTTCGAATAAAGTTTATCAATCGAGGCAATATAGATTGCAGATCATGAACATCAGCACACTGCTGCTTGTTATTCAACTGCTAACCTATTGTTACTAAAGCTATGTACTGCATTCAATAACATACAAAATACAACATACATATCAAGGTCCTAGATATATCCAATTGACAATAGCTGCAGAGAGTTAGTATTAGGTTGGTAGAGCATATGAATGATTTATTAGTTCAACTGAAAATAAGCATGATATGACAATGTAAGAAAAAAATCATTGAATGGCAGTGGGCTGTACAGCAAAATAATTGTAAGTAACATATCGTATATGTAAATTCTCTGTATATTTTGCAAAATCAATAAAATACATAAACAAAAACAGAGGTGCATTGTTCATGCCCTAATAGAGTGAAGATTAGATATCCTATAACCAGAGGTAGACCATTTATGCAGTGAGAGAATTGGGTAAAAACAAAATCCTAAAATAGACTGCCAGGCACATATACAATAGCAGTAGTGCCATTGTATATCCGTTAAATGGAGGCAGAACTTTTATGCAATGACAGCATTGAGATTGGACAGCCGATAAAGGAGGTGAATCATGTATCCAATGAAAGAATTGGGACTGGATATCTGACCAATAGCTGGTGGACTGCAGATGCAATGTAAAAATCAGGATTGGCTATCTATTAACAGGAGGTGGAGCAGGTATACAAAAATAGCTCTGGGATTGAATATCTGATAACTGGAAGCGGTTCTTTTTGCAATGGCAACATTGGGATTGGCTATCCTGATTGGAGCCTTACCCACGTGTCCTCCAAAGACTGGAAGAGATGGGGCGGTTGGCCACCGGTCAAGTTTACCCGACACTAGCACTGCTACTACCTCATCCAAAGCACCTACCTGTGGGAAATCCTCTGATTTCTTGTGGAAGCTTATCAGTTGTGAGACTTCACGTAGATACATATGCACATGTCTGGATGGAAGGCAGCAGGGAAACAGCGGACAATGCATCAGTTCCTTCATAATAGCCAGTGCGTGCTGGAACTTCTCATTTTATGGCAAGCAAAGGACAGTGGCTTCCCTGAAACACTCGTACAGGAAGTAAGGGTCTGCGACTGGCGATCCACCCCAGCTATCTTTTGTAGAATCTGAAGGTGATGTAAAGTCAGAGACGTATTGGTCTGTCCAGCTCTGACCATCCACAGTCATTCAGTCCAAAGCATTTCAATGGAAAGCTCAACTTTGACCAGCAAAGACTTTCTGTTTATTAGTAATTGTTGATGGTCTACAAGCAAAAAGTCTGAAAAGTGCTGCTCAGATCTGATGCTAATTTGAGACTGAATCTCCTCTTTGGGACAACAAGACAGTTCTCTTTTTATGAAAAATGAGTCCACTGCTTCCTGGTTTGTGTATGACAAAGCGAAAGCACAAAATAATGCATGAATACATTTATCAGACAGTGCTGGGCTGCATACACTAAAATACTTTCGCTAAAACCCACTTCAGTACCTCATCGTAGGAGGAAACACCCAGACACGTCAACAAAAGGGCTACTCTCTAGGTCTCAGCCGAATTTCCATTGGACCCAACTAATTGGAATAATTTTGTTAATTCTTCTTTTTTCTTTGATGCAGAATTACCGATAATTACATGATTAATCCTACTTGCGTGATTAAGAGTAATTTATGGAACGCGAGCAACCGATCACACTCATTATTTGTGTTCTGCTGCATTTAGTGCTGTTTCTTAGTGCAAAATGCATCCTCGCATCCATTTTGGACACAAGGGTACATTTTTAACTAAGAAAATAGCGCTAATTGCCGGTAGTTAGCTGAGGGAAAATCCTACCCCAAGAGCACATTTAGGAAGTACAAGCAGCTGCTCGCGCTCGCTATTCATGTTCTGTTGCACAAAGCGCTATTTCTTAGCGCTAAATGCATCCACTGGTCCACTTTGGACACAAATGGGCATTTATGCACTAAGAAAGAGCGTTAAACACAGAAAGACTCTCCTTGCATAACTCAAGTGATATCTAGCAGAATTCTTATATAATTCTGTGAGATAACGCTCAATGAAATTATGCAAGTTACGCCCACCTCTACCTCTCTCCAAAGCCAGATCACACCATTAGAAATACTGATTTCATTTACTTATTTATTGATACACTTATCTAGCGCTCTATGGCACCAAGAAGGGAAGCTTCGGAACTGACTGGAAGAGAGAAAGAGGAGGGAGACAGAGAGAGAGAATAGGGGATTCATTTATCAAAACACTAGGCCATCTAGGAAGAGAATTCAAGACAGGGATGGGGAGATCAAAAGGAGAGAGGTCTACAAAAGATAGATAGATAGATAGATAGAGAGAGAGAGAGATGGATAGATAGATAGATAGATAGATAGATAGGAGATCCGACATATTAAAATGGGCTAGTAGCGAGACCACAATCCTGAATTTGGAAGAAAAGAACGGAGTGAGAAAGCCAAGGGTTGGCCAGACACTGGATGCGATAGTAAATTGTTTGACAGATATAGGGGAGGATGAACCCCAGAATTAAATTCGAACTCATTAACGGCGACAACAGACTGTAAATTAAATATACCCATCCATATTGAGGTATTCTATAAAAATGCAAGGGTGGGGTCTGAGAAGAACATAGTTCATAGAGATATAAGTTTGAATAAAGTTTATCAATCAAGGCAATATAGATTGCAGATCATGAACATCAGCACATTGCTGCTTGTTATTCAACTGCTAACCTATTGTTACTAAAGCTAAGTACTGCATTCAATAACATACAGAACACAACATACATATTAAAAACCTAGAAATATCCGACAATTGACAATAGTTGCAGGGAGTTAGCATTAGGTTGGTAGAGCATATGAATGATTTATTAGTTCAACATATCGTATATGTAACTTCTCTGCATATTTTGCAAAATCAATAAAATACATAAAAAACAGAGGTGCATGTTCATGCCATGATAGAGTGAAGATTAGATATACTATAACAAGAGGTAGACCATGTATGCAGTAACCGAATTGGGTAAAAAAAAATCCTAAAATAGATTGCCAGACCCATATGCAATAGCAGTAGTACCATTGCATATCCGATAAATGGAGGCAGAACTTTGATGCAATGACAGCATTGAGATTGGATAGCCAATAAAAGAGGTGGATCATGCAGCCAATGAAAGAATTGAGGCTGGACATCTGACCAATAGCTGGTGGACTGCGGATGCAATGACAAAATTAGGATTGGATATCTATTAACATCCAAGCACCTACCTTCAGTTGATAAATTAACTAAAAAATCACACAGAGTTCTTTTGGAAATCAATATCAATTCTGTGGGAATGAGCCATTTCTTCAAAACGGGATTTAATCCTCCTCTTATCCATTTTACAAATAGACTCTGGTGCAATAAACAATTCTGCAAGTCCAATATCAGTGAGAGGCTTGTTAATATAATTTAACCACGGTATGGACAAGCCCTTATCCTGACCAAGACAATCAAACATAACCTCTCTATTGAAAGCGTCGTTTTCATTTGTCCATACAATCACCCACAACAATAGAGGGGCCATCTTAATAACATTAGCAATGTAATCCAAATGGAGCTCAGAATGCAGGATATAATTGGAACTGGAGGGAGGTAAATTCATAAGTCACCTACAGATCCTGTTTTCCTCCGTCTGTATGGCGGAGGAATTATGGTAACCCCACACCCCTGCTCTATAGGTAGCTGTGTGCGTACATTGCAAACTGTAAATCTTAGAATAAGGTAATATAGTACTCCTTCCCCCTCTCCAAACAAGGTTCGATAAGGAACCAGTTGCCCCACCAAATTTTACTCATGCGGTATTCACCTGCGGTTGCCAGGAATTACCAGCATCATATATAATGCCTAAATAACAAAAACTACGCACTGAGTCTAAACATTGGTCGTGCACCACCAGAGAAGGCAATCTTTTCTGCCCGGGGCCACAGGCCATTATATGGGATTTCCCAAAGTTCGTTTTCAGCTAAAATGTACCCCAGACGCACCCCACTAACTAAAGGAAAAACATCCGATAATTCTCCAGACTGTCCATACCGCACCATGGCGCTCAAATGTTCATGCAAAAAATGCAGAAAAGTAACAAGGGAGACATCAACCCCAATTTGCTTTTGTTCACCTGATCAAAGCCTGATGACAAATTCATGAAGGCCAGGTACAGTGGGCAGCGCCTTGCAACAGTGTACTTACTAATTATCAGATGTATAGTCAGACACTGCTCCACTGTACCTAGTCCAGCATCGAAGCCATACTGATTGGTCGACAAAATGTTATCACTGGCCCACTCCTTAAGCCGGTTAAAAATAACTCTCCCCAGAATCTTCAAGGAGCTATCAATAAGTGATATAGGCCTATACCATGACGGCTATCCTCTATCTCCTTTCTTAAAAATTGGCACTATTGTGGAAACGGTCCAGGACTCCAGAATCCGGTCACACAAAGAGTTATTGAAAACATTTACCAACAAAGGAGCCCATAAATCAACATTACTTTTAAATAAATCTGGAGGGATGCCGTCAGGACCCGGGGCTTTGCCATTTAGCAACCTCAACTTCCTGGAGACTAACCTGAAAAGTCGGAAAACCTACTAAGAGTTCCTATAACCTCTGCCAGCATGCATGGATCTTTGAATACTTTGTAATGGGGTTTAGTAAAAGCCTGACTTTTTGAGCCCTCTGTAAGGGGGTTTTGGTACGAGGAGTTTAGTAAAAGCCTGACTCTCTGGACACTCTGATAGGGGGATTAGTAAAACCCTGACTTCTTGCAGCCTCTATAATGTGGTTTGGTAAAAGTCTGAATTGCTGCACACTCTGTAATGGGGTTTAGTAAAAATCTGACTTGTTGCAGGCTCTGTAAAGGGGTTTAGTAACAAAAACTTGACTTGCTGAATGCTCTGTAATGTTTCAGTTAATTTTTTTTACACCTAATTCGGAATTTTGGCTGCCAACACTACAGAATGCAAAACATGCTGCTGCTAAACAATAAGAGAACCACCTACCAAGGTTCTCGTTCATACTTGCCTTTGGTTACAGAACAAAACGATTTAACCTCATGTACTGTAGCCAAAATAGAAGCAAAAATGTCGTTGGGCAGGTACAAGGTTCCTGGTAAGGAACATGACCTCGATGTGATTGGAAGAAAGCTTGGGTGCAACTGACCAGCACCAGCACTTTCACTTCCTGTACCATAAAATGAACCTGTCACCAGCCCTTCGCAGGCTTACAGTGGGATTTCAATACTGTAGACCATTCAATGCTCCAACACAAATGAACTGAGCAGGGGATGGAGATTCAGGGAAGGGACACTTCTGCAAAATGGCCCTTTCAGAAGAGTCACCCCAAACGTTTTGCCTTTTTCCTCCACTTTTTCTGGCCTTCTTTTTAGGCATAGGACTCTGAGCACTTTACCACTGCTGACCAGTGCTAAAGTGCATGCGCTTCTCCCTTAAACATGCTAACATTGGTGTACTAAATTGACATATTAAGTTTGCCTGTAAGCCCCTTGTAAAGTGGTATACCATATACCCAGGGCCTGTAAATTAAATGCCACTAGTGGGCCTGCAACACTGATTGTGCCACTCAAAAAAGTAGCCTTTCAAACCTGTCTCAGTCCTGCCATTGCAGGGCCTGTGTGTGCAGTTTACTGCTGCTGCGACTTGACATTTAAAATTACTTGCCAAACCTTAAACTCCCCTTTTATTAAACACAAGTCACCCCTAAGATAGGCCATAGGTAGCCCTAAGGGCAGGGTGCTGTGTAAGAGAAAGGTTGGACATGTACTGGTAAGTTTTGCATGTCCTAGTAGTGACAAATGGCTTAATTCGTTTTTCACTACTATCAGGCCTACTCCTCTCATAGGCTAGACTTGGAAATCCCTTAAAACACTTTTAAGCTGTAATTCCTGATCAGAAAGGAGCAGCTGCATCATGTTTTATATCTTTGGAATGGTAATGATAAATCCTCTTTAATGGTAAAAGTGGATTTAATATTACTATTTTAGAAATGCCACTTTTAGAAAGTGGGCATTTCTCTGCTCTTACTGCTCTGTGTGCCTTGCAGCCTGTCTCCAATACACGTCTGGGGTAGGTGACAGCTATACTTTGTGCATTCACTCTAGACATTCACAAACACAGGAAGGGTGGGTGTGACAGAGAACTCATCTGCATTCATAGGCATTCTGATAACTCTTCCAAGGCAGGAAGAGAGAGGGGAGCTGACACACCTGGATAGGCAGTGTCCTGTTTCCCACACATAGGGATGATTACCCCCTACTCATAGTCTGGAGCCAGGGTTGGGATGAAAGGGGGACCTGTGCACTTCAAGGGCGTGCTTTGAAGTCACTCCCACTTCAAAGACACAACTGGGTATAAGTACTGGGGCCCTGACCCTGCCAAGACAGTACACTACTGGACCTGTGAAGAACTCTGCCAGGAGTAAAGACTGCTGTGCTACAAGGATTGCCACTCTGCTTGACTGCTGGTCTGGAAGGACTGTGTTTCTGCTTTGATGTGCTGCCCTGCTGCCTGCTGATCTCTGCCCTGCTGAGGACAAGGACTGAACCCATCTCACTTGATCCCAGAGTGACTCCAAGGGCTTGCTGGCTTGCCCCCTGTTCTGAAGTCTCAGGGCCATCAAAGACTTCCTACAACCCTGCAACAGCACCTGGACTCTGCCATCTGTGAGTCCTGCCCTTCTAAGTGGTGGCAATCCAGTCCTGTCCCTTGAAAATGAGCTTTTGCTGTGCAGAACCATCAAAATCGATGCAGTGACGACTTTGCACCAATCGGAACCGACGCATTGCCCTTCGACGCCAACACAGGAGCTGATTGCTGACATCGATTCGATGGACTGTGCAGCTCGATGATGACAGACAGTGTGGCTCGAAGACGACGCAGTGCCTGCATAGTAAAGGAGTTCGTTGACAAAGATTTCATTGTCTGTGCAGATTTGAACCGACGCATAGTCTTTGACGTCGATGCTTCCTCTATCCAAGGTACTTTTTCAGCGGGACCTGCATGAGTCCTGTAGCTGGCCTGCCCTCTATCGCGGCCAGCCTGAACTCTGGATTTACCCCGGTCCAGCGCAACCTCAAGTAACGCCTTAGTAATGTTGGCTTCTAAGCACCTCATTTTGATTTCATCTTTAAAAATTCATAACGCCGGTTCTACTTATTGGAGTTTTGCTGTTTTGGTCTTGTTTAGTCATATAAATATCATCTATTTTTCTAACCCTGTGTGGTGTATTTTTGTGGTGTTTTCATTGTGTTACTGTGTGCATGTGTTGCACAAATACTTTACGCATTGCCTGTTTACATAAGCCTAACTGCTCTGTCCCAGGCTACCAGAGGGTGAGCGCAGGTTACCGTTTACAGTGTGTCTAGCTTACCCTGACTAGAGTGGTAGTTCCTGCTTGTACAGGGTGCATACTCTAACAACCAGAAAACCCATTTCTAACAGACGCTCTCCTGTAGCAGTAATACTGTTCAAAAGCTGTCGTGGGGTGGGAGCAGAATGTGATTTCACTATTTAGAAGAGATGAGTGTGGGTTTTAACAAATTTCCTTTTAAATCTTTACCTCTTAAACTATTTTCCAAGATAACCCTTCGCCAAACACCCTGCCCGATGTGAACAGCTGTTTCTCTAACCGCCTACACAGGATCACTGAAAGTATTTTTGATGCCCTTGGCAAAGAAATGTTTTGTCATTTCTCCTTCACGGAAACGTTTGCTGTTGGAGCACATGGCATCCATGGTGGTGGCGACCTAGGTAAACACCTAGCCTTGTTATGCCTTGTTACCTGCCATGGAAATTAATTGAGATTTAAAGGGGCCATCCGATGAATGATGTCACAATACACCTCAAAAGCTCAGCTAACATCATTAAGCAAAGTAACATTCTAGAACACCTATTGTTGGTGATTGTTATAAGTGCAATAGTGGTCTAAGAGCACTGTATTTTTTTTTTCTGCACTGGATTCCCCCTTTCTGTGCTCTGTGCCAATGCAGAGAATTCCCAAGTCATACCTATTGGCTTCAAAAGAGTAAGGGCCTGATTTATATCTTGGCAGAGGGGTTACTCCGTCACAACGGTGATGGATATCCCGTTCGCCAAAATATAATTCTTATTATATCCTGTGGGATTTATATTTCGGATGATGGGATATCCGTCGCCGTTGTGACAGAATAACCCGTCCACCATAATCTAAATCAGGCCCTAAGTTGCTTAAGTCTTTTAAGGTGTTATCTAAAGGACACAGTATTCCAACATCTCTAGACGTATCCCTAGGCTTCAGACCATCAAAATGGACCTAGAAACATTTCATTCATACTGTCTGGACAGTAACTGGTGACACAGTAATGCCATAGGTGTGCTTCTGCACGTAACATAATTTCCTCCTTGATGATCAATGGCACAAAGGCAAATGAGACAGATGATTCCTATAAAAAGGCATCCCCAACTATATCTGCAGAATAAGAGCATTGGGAGGATGGTGAATAATCAGTGGAATCTCAGAGTATCCATAAGATACAGTGATGTGAATAGTAAGTAGCATGTTAACCACTTCTTTCCACAAATTCCTCATATATGGAAAGAACTCATAGCAGTATCCCTGGAGGTGGGTCTAAGGACATGAGCATCCTTTTCTAGCGAGAAGAAAAAGATTAAGTACAGCTTGGCCAGACCTCGCATGGTTCCAAATCTCCATATCGATCGATTAGTGCCTTCATAAATGTTTGAACGAAAGCTCATGTTAGAAGGTAGGTGTCCCTCCCACGAGGGCAGTGGGCGATACTTTCTCTCCTGTCAAATGGCTTTGTGTTCCTTCAGGCGTCTCAAAGTTGTATTTTTTTTTTTTGTTGTTTCGTAGAGTGCTGGTTTGTGATAGTAAGCCACTTCATTTTGCTGATATATCGTGAACAGGCAGATTTTGCTATCACCGACCCCTTCTCAGGTCAGTGATGATCCGTGAACTGAGCATGTGGATCTGTCACTTACTGTGAGTTCTGGTTTTATCCTTGATGGATATCAAACTGCGCTCAGTGGGGCCCTCTTGCTTATCAAGAGGTAGGGGGCACGGTCATGATGTTAATGGGCATGTACATCTTGGTGAGCAGGCACTTGTTTGGCTTTTCATTGAAAGCTGCTAGATTTGAGAGATTTATAAGTGAGCAGAGTTTCATAGTTGAGCACCTAAAACTTACATCAATCTCTGCATGAATCTGGCTTGTGCAGATCATACTTTGATTATTATGTAGTTAGAAAATAAGTCCTCTTAGGCTTTAAAGACGCCGCAGAGAAGTTTGAATTTTAGTCCCAGAGCTACTAGACACATGGAGGCCTTTGAGGGCTGGATCCAAGTTTTTCAGACTGAGGCAGAGCCTGATGCCTTGTTTTTGCAGCTTTGTAGCTTCCAAATCACTTACTGTGGGGCTTAATCGAGTCTTAACAGCACCAAAGTCTTAGTCAGTACAATGCAGTGAGGTAAATGAAGTTGCAGGAGAAGTTGTTTCAGAAATATGTGGTAGATGGGACTTTAGGAATATATCTTGGAAGAGGTGTGGTGCAGCGGCCAGGGCGGCTGACCCTGGAGCCTGGGGGTCACGGTTCGATCCCGGGTGCCGGCGGTAGGTTAGCCCAGCACCATGTGACTCTGGGCAATAGCTCGCTTAATCTTCCCGACGGCTCCCAGCGCCTTGACACCCTTCGGGGTAATTGTTCGCGCTTTACAAATACCGGTGTATATCCACTATTGATTATATTTTCGTCAGTGAATTCCTGACACCCAAGCTCCACACCTTGAAGTAGATGACAAGGACGAAAGTGATCACAGACCTCTGCATGTTATCCTGCAATTAGACTTCAAGGCTTCACCTCAACTACTCCCACTTGGGGAACCAATGGGGAAATAATGCCACAAAGTTCTCCCCAGAATCAAATGGAAAGACAACTTTGGCAAAAAACTAAATAACTGGATCACAACTAAAGAGGCAGCTGACAAGCCATCCAGCACAATTACACCTCTGGTGCACTGTGAGGAACTAGCTGCTGACCTTTGCACAGTCCTGGGCAGTGGACCGAGGCCCACTCCGGGAAGATGTCTCCCCACTTGACCAACCACCTCCCAAACTACAACCAAGGAACTTGCCACAAGCAGGCGCAACCTACAGAGGTCCATAGCGTCTATGTTATGTTATCTGCATTTATAGAGCGCGTGGCTGCCCCAGCAACGGGGCGTCCCAGCGCTAGATCAGATAGAAGCGGACAGAGAGGCAGTTCTACTAAAGGTTGGAGAAAAGCCACGTCTTAATAATTTTTCTGAAAGCCCAATGGTCTTGCATGCCGCGGGCAGCAAAGGGGATGGAATTCCAAAGGGTGGGTGCCAATGCCCTGAATGAATGCCCCCCTGCTCTTGTCCTGCGCACCCGCGGGACACAGGCCAGGTGGAGGTCCGCAGAGCGCAAGACTCGGGCCAGAGCATACGTCGAGCATAGCTCGCTCAGCATTTGCGGACCCAGGCCATGCAAGATCTTGTGTGTGGTGCATAGAGTCTTAAAGTGTACTCTCTGTTCTATAGTCAGCCAGTGGACCCGCCGAAGGAGGTCGGAGGCATGGCAGTGTTTAGGTAGTGCAAAGAGCTTGCGGGCAGCCGCATTCTGTGCCCGTTGAAGTCTTTTAGTTACGGCTTTGTTGGCGCCAAGTAGTAGCCCATTACAGTAGTCTAGTCGTGACAACACGGTGGATTGGACAATCATCTGTCGGATGGGTGCATCAAATAATCCAAAAATGGGTTTCAGGCCACGTAAGAGACCAAAACAGGTGCCCGCCACAGCCTTAGCCTGTACCTCGAATGAAAGGGTGCTGTCCATCAGAACTCCCAGATTCTTAACCACGCTTTTCGACTGGGGAGGGGTACCAAGGGCCCTAGGCCACCATTGATTGCCCCATAGATGGGTGTCTCGTCCCACCAAAAGCACTTCTGACTTGGTGGAATTCAATTGCAAGTAGTTGTCGGCCATCCATTCAGAGATGGCCGTGAGGTCGCCTTGGAATTTCGCCTGATCTTGCTTAGCGTTGTAAGAGAATGTAAACACCAATTGGGTACCATCGGCGTATGATACCATTGCCATGTTCCGGGCTTTGGCCAGAAGGGCCAGGGGGCGGACATAAATATTAAATAGAGTGGGGCTCAGGGCAGATCCCTGGGGAACACCACAGCCGAGAGGATGGACATTGGAGGTGAAAAGAAGAGCAGAGACCTGAAAAGACCGATCGGTCAAAAAGGACACGAACCAAGCCAGGGCCTTGCCGTTGACCCCAATCTCCTCTAGCCGATGTAGCAAGATCCTGTGGGAGACCGTGTCGAAGGCAGCGCTAAGATCCAACAGGATCAGTGCCGAGGTTCTGCCCTCATCCAATGCAGACCGTAGCTGCTCTGTAACTGCAAGTAGTGCAGATTCAGTGCTATGTCCAGACCGGAAGCCGGTTTGCGACCGGTCTAGAATCAAATTAGCTTCTAGGTATTGCGTCAGGATGGAGTTGGCATGATTTTGGCAAGGTATGGGAGCAGGGATATTGGGCGAAAATTTTCAGGCAGAGACGTATCCAGTGTCGGTTTTTTTAACAGGGGGATAACTTTGGCATGTTTCCAGGACTTAGGGATCACTGCTGCTGAAAGTGACCTGGTAATCAGCTTGCGGCCCTCCGGTAAAAGGCAGTCGTGAAATTTTCTAAAAAGATCAGGTTTTAAAGGATCATCAGGGGAGCCTGATTTTACCTTGGCCGACAGGGCCTCCATGTCTTTAGGGGACATGGGCCGAAGGTCCTGGAGGGAGTAGGGCATAGCGACCAAGAGCGGATTCCTCCGGTGATCAGGGGAAGCCTTACCCGGACAGAATGCGCTGTAAATGCGTTCCACTTTGCTAATAAAAAATTTAGCCAGTGTCTCATAAAGGACAAGGTAATAAAGATGTGTCTGGACAAACGATTTCAGCATACAGAGTGGCCCACAGGCAGATTGTATGGCAACTAAAAACTAAAAAAAACAAAGAGGAATGGATAAAGATCTTAACCATCCTACAAGAGAAGAATCATTCTCATTTCTGGAAGCGTATATACAGCCTCAGTAATTTCACCAAGACTAAAGAGAATGGCGTGGTGGGAAGGGAGTAGATCACTTACGCCAAGCTCCTATATACGGATGACCAGGTGAAAGAAACAACACCCACCCATCCAATTCTAGCTTCAGATAGCTATGCTCAACCATCCTCCCCTCTCACTGAGGCCTCAGTCATCGCCACAATACATGAAATAAGGAGAGATGGGGCCCCTGGACCTAACGGCCTCCCCACTTCAGTCTTCAAAACCGCACAAGACTTCTGGGCTCGGATACTCACTCCGCTCTTTAAATATGCCGTTCCCACTGCAACAACTCTGATTTCATGGAGAGGGTCTATTTTCTTCCCGATTTACAAAAAGGGAGTGTTCAAACCCAGCAAACTACCGGCTAATCATCCTTCTAGACTTAAAAGCAAAAGCTTACGCATGCATCCTAATAAAAGATAGAAAAAAGCATCCTTCCATACTTCCAATCCGGCTTTAGGCTGGAAAGTTCCACAATGGACAATGTTATAGCATTAGCGTACCTGTCACATCGAGCCACACGGAGTAAACAACCACCTTTGTTCTGCTGCTTCGACAACTACAGTGCAGCCTTTGACAGGGTGCATTAGGGTAAGCTGTGAAATTACCATCCTGGGGACCCATCCGCTCCTCAAAGCTATAATACCTCTATCTCAGGGGACTTGGGTCCGGATAAACACAGGCCCCACTACAGCAACTGCAAAAGTCCTTACCAACAATGGACTCAAACAGGGATGCATGTTGGCCCCCCTCCTTTTCAATCTTTACATGGCCGACCTGGGCAAAGCAATGGAAGGCGCCAGCCTAGTTACACCTAGGCTGGGACAGCTGCGTCTCCCAATTCTGCAGTACGCAGATGATATTGTGGTCATGGATCACACTAAAACAGGTCGATATAGAGCCCTTGATGCACTTCACAGGTTCACCAAGGTCAACAAACTTCAGGTAAAAAATGGAAATTCCAAAATTATCATAGTTGGAAAATACCCCCACAATAAACAAGCACACTGGGGGCTTGGGGACCTACAAATAACAACGGTTCCAAGCTATAACTATGTAAGGGTCCGGTTCACCACAGGGGCCAGGCCTACAGCCCATCTAAAGCATCTCAAAACCAAGGGGGCTGGAGTCACACATAGTCTGAAATGCCTGAACAGCGGCCTGCAAAGCCCAACCGCTGAACCAATGCTAAAAGTCCTGAGAGTGAAACTGTTTCCAGCTATAAACTACAGCCATCTAGCCTTTCATGGAACACTGGAAACACAATTAAAGAACACTCAAATTTCAACATACGAAAAAATCTTTTATGCACCTCGGCAAATCAGAAGAGCGAGGCTGAGACTGGAGCATGAATGAATCCGGTATTTGTAAAGCGCAAACTACTCACCCCTAAGGGTCTCAAGGCGCTGGGGGCCGTCGGGTCAGGGAGATTAAGTGAGCTATTGCCCAGAGTCACATGGTGCTGAGCTAAGCTGAGCTGCCATCGGGGATCGAACCGTGAGCCCTGTGCTCCGGAGTCAGCTGCCCTGGCCGCTGCGCCACACTCCCCCAATGGACCTCAAATGCCAAGGGGGCCTAATAAAATACTACATCAGGAACCTGCAGGCCCCCGAGAACACACTCAAAGCACAACTCAAAATAATCTTCGAGGCAGGGGGCTCCCAATGGCATGGCAAGCGTATCTAGCCGAGGCCATTAACAACTTGAAAATCAAGGCCACCAATCTACACTGCCTGGTCATACCTTTCTCAGCCTGGAAAAGGAAGTGAATGTGCAGGTCAAGAAAATCTCTTTTAAACTGGACACTAGGGGGCGTGGCCAAGATGGCGGACGGGTAGGACGTGCCTGCTTGCTGCTCCGTCCTATCGCCCGGGACCAGCCGACATAGCTTTGAGAAGCAGGTCAGGAGGGACGCCAAACTTCGAGAAATCACCCCACGCAACCCTGGCGAGTGTCTGGAATCCCTGCTGATGGCAGGGGAAACCGAATCAGCTCCTGCCCGGCCGGTGCGGAGACCCGTGCGTTATCAGGCCTGTAATCAACGTGGAGGCAGAGCTGCAACATATCTGCCTTAGAGCGCTGAGGGCGGTAGTGCTCTGCCCCGTCCTCCCAGAGAACGAAGAGAGGCGCCGGGGACAGCTTGGAATCCGCCTAACGTTGTGTGAGCCCCTGGAGCCAGCGACCAGAAGAGGAGAGGTAGGGGCCTAGCACGAGGGGGCGCGGCTGGCCCGGAGACGCTCTCCGTGAAGCGGGCACCTGGCGTAGTGAAATCCCCTGGAACTTCTTGGGGTAGAGGAGAGCTCGAGCCGCGATCCCTACGCTGCGGGGGAGGTGGGTGCCATCCCCTCCCCCTGTCCACAACAGCACGGGTGTCCGTCCGGGGAGGAATAGAGCAGGAGCCCCGCCGCTGGGCTAGAATGTATTGAGACCCGGTTTGCGGGATTTCTGAAGCGACTAGAAAGGGGGCTCCCGGCAGGGGTGGGTGCGATCGGCTCTCAGGCCGGAGGGCAGGCGCCAGGCATATCGCCAACGCGAGCAAGGCGGCATTGGGTGAGAAAGGAGGCCCGAGTGGTGCAAGCGCGAGCGGGCCCCCAGGCGCAGGACACGCACCTGGAGGTTTTGGAGTTCTCGGCGGGGGGACATAGGAGCTGCGACACACATTAGAGGCCCCTGTAGTAGCTCTGAACACAAGGGCATGGGGAGCTTGGGTCCTTCTTACGGGCCTCACTCCTGCACGCGCCCGACACTGGGGGGCCTGAGGCCAGCGGCCCACTCTGGAATTCAGCGAGGGGGCAGAACTGTGGGGTCGAGTCCACCCCCTACTTCGTGGGAGCCTCGGAACCCCTTTGCCCCAAAGGGCCTGGACCCTGGGATGGACTTGCAGGCCGGGGGGCCCTGTGTGTGCGCTCTTGGTGAGGGCCCTCTTCATCCTGGGGCCGGCCGGACCTAGCGGACCTGCAAAAATTGATAGTGGGGGCCCGGGCTAGGACCACTAGAAGCGCCCTCTTCGGCACGGGGCGAGGAGTCCTCAATAACCACAGAACAGGGTGTAAGGGCTCGGCTCATTGTGAGGCCACCTGGGTCCTGGCGTGAACAGGAATCCGCCAAGGCTCTGGGGGGCTGCTTAGAGTCCACCAAGCAGGCCAAGACCTACCCAACAAAGCTTTCCCGACACTCCCCCCTTAGGCCATAAGTGTTCTACATCGCATAGCCAGCTGACCCGCCTGAACCTTGTGGTCTGGATGAAGGAGGGGCAGACAAGTGCACAGAGCTTCTCCAAGCTGTAGTTGACCCAGAGAGGAGACCCAATAGTCTGCTCAAACCTTGAGTCCCACACACCGAGCTGGCGGGAAAGACCACCTAACTGGACCCCGTCTTGGTGGTCAGCAGAATACACAAAACTTTGAGAGCGAGAGGACTCGAGCCGAAGTGTCCCACCGGAAATGGGTGGACCCTCTACAGGTAGCGCGTCTTTTTCCCACTCACCGAAGCTACTATTGAGCCTTCCTCCGAAATGGCTACAGGGAAAACTAAGAAGGAACGCTCTGTAAAAGACCTACTCCTTAAATCTGGCCCTGGCAATATCGACACGGCATCATCCCAGCCTGTGGCGCTGCGTGCCCGGATGGGGGAGAAGTAGAAGCCCCAGTAACACGTGCTTTCCTGGAGACATTGTTTGCCTCTCTGAAAGAAGATCTCCACTCAGTAAAAAAGGGACTGGCACAAGAAATCCGAGAGATAAGGAGGGATCTGGAGTCAGTAGGTGACAGAGTGGACACTTTAGAAACACAGTCTTCAGCTAGAGATGAGGAAATTCACCAACTCCAGCAGGAAGTCCTCCGCCTACAAGATCAACACCTTGATCTCCAGGTACGCAGGGGACTTAGAAAATCGCTCCCGCCGGAATAACATCCGTATCCGGGCGGCCCCCCAGGGAGCAGAGGGGTCAGACATTGAAGCGTATGTCGTGGATCTTTTCCGCTTCATCTTGGGCGACCCACTGGATCAACAAATCAAATTGGACCGTACACATAGGGTAGGTCCAGCAAAAACAGCAGCGGCCCCACCTCCACCCCCAGATATCCTCACCTGCGTCCATGACTTCCAGCTTAAAGAACGCATTCTCCGGGAGGCACGAGACAAGCAATCTTTCGAGTTCCGGGCAGCGCGCCCTCTCCTTTACCAGGACCTGGTGGCCTCTACACTACAAAAGAGAAGGGAGTTTAGGCCTGTTACTACCCACTTGCGATCTAACAAAGTTCCTTACTCCTGGGGGCACCCGTTCCGATTGATCTTTAAATGGGATGGGAAAACGCACCATATTAGATCACTACAGGAGGCGCAGCAACTGTTGAACCTAACTGAGGAGGGACCGGGTCTCGCTACCCACACAGAATCTGGCAACAAACCTCCGAAAGCAGGGAAGTGGCAGAAAGTGGGCCAGACCCCCCTGCACCTCCGACTGGACCCCGAAACCATTGCTAAAGAGCGCAAGGCAGTCATTGCCACCCTTGAAGAAGACACTCTCAACGCGGACTGATATTGGCCAGTCTGGGCCTCCAAGGAACTCTTTTCGGGGTATTTCAGTAGCCCACATTAGCAAATCCTCTTGTCCTTCATGTTGCTGGGCTCCGGGTGGGGCGGGTTGGCGGCATGAGTCCTGCTGACATTCCTCGTTTCAACCATTGGCACAGTGACTGCCCCACCTGATCCAGACTTTCTTCTCACGAAAGACTCTATAATATGTTGTTTGTTGTACTTTTTTTCCACTTGGTTATGGGGTAGGGGTTATTTTCTGGGGCTCTCCTTCCGATGGAACACAGTTAGGATTATGATGGCGCTTGCGCCCAAGGATGTATCTCCCCCCCCTCTTGAGCTCTCAAAGACCCTCCTGCTAACTCCTTGTCCTGCATGCCTCTACCAGCGTCGACACACGGGTAACCTACATTATGAGGGTCAAACTACTTAGCTTAAATGTAAAGGGCCTTAATAACCCCACCATAAGAGCGGCTTTCCCTACTGGAACATTCACAGAGCGACATCTGTCTGTTTCAGGAAACGCACCTTTTAGCGCAAGACACCCATAGAATGCACTCCAGGAAATTCCCACGACAGTTCTGGTCGTCTGGACGAGGGAAGAGGGGTGGGGTGGTGGTCCTTCTCTTGCATCGCTTTCGGGGGTCAGTCCTAGACACTTGCTTTGAAATAAAGGGTAGCGCGTTGGCTATACGGGTACAGATGGGGTCACTTCAGTTTACTGTGGCCTCCCTCTATGCCCCTAAGGAACACCAAGAAGCTTTTATAACAGAGGCAATGGCGGGGGTGCTCCAGTCTCCAGACCGGGCCGTTTTTGTGGGTGGGGACTTTAATCTGGTTATGGATGGGGGAATGGATCGCTCTGCACAAAGGACAGGCCAGACAGACGCGTTCACAACAGAGAGTCTGGCCTGGCTGGCCGACTGTGGGTTACACGATGTTTGGCGACTCCACCTCCCGAACGAGCGAGACTACACTTTCTTTTCTGCAGCACATAAGACCTACGATCAGCTGGACCACTTCCTAGCTTCGCCAGGAGCTTGAGAGCTCACCACAGACTCTTCCATTGAACCCCGCTCCCTTTCCGACCACGCAGCCATTACGCTCACTTTCTCGATCCCCACAGGCATCTCCCAACGTCCCCCCTGGCGTCTACGCGAGACCCTGCTGCAGTCTTCCGACACAGTAGCTGCAATCAGACGCGTGATCAATGACTACCTGACTGTAAATGACACTGGGGGGGTCCCGCTTTCTTCAGTTTGGGAAGCCCTTAAACTTGTTACCAGAGGCGCCCTCATAGCACAATCAGCACATGAAAATAAACCCAGAAGGGACAAGAGAGAGGAATTGGGGAAAACTGTACTAGAGCTTGAGTCCATACAAAAGCGCATGGGTGCTCCCCGGGTGTGGCGTGAATTAGAACAGGCTCGGCTTCAGCTTAAACGCCTCGACCTCGATAGGGAAGAATATGCCATGCTCCACCTCAAACACAAATTTCACTTGGGGTCTAACAGAGGGGGTCGGATGCTAGCCCATTGTCTGCGTAGTGCCCAACACACCAACTCCGTCAAGGCTATCCGATCAAGCTCGGGCCAGATGGTACATGGCGACATCGACATAGCGGCAGAGTTTCGGGCATTTTACACAAACCTCTATGCGAACGATCATGTGGCGGACCGTGATCCACTCCCCTACCTCCAGGCGGCTGTGTTTACCCCATTGCAGGAGTCGGAGGCACTCGACCAACCCATTAGGATCGAGGAGGTTATTTCTGCCATTGCCAGACTAAAACCTATGAAGGCTCCGGGCCCGGACGGATTCAGCACGATTTTTTACAAAACTTTCTGCTCGTAACTCGCTCCTTTTTTAACCCGCCTATTTAACTCTTTCGCCGAAACCGGGTCACTAACCGAAACTATGCTGCAGGCGTCCATCTCGGTGATCCCAAAACCAGGGAAAGACCCCAAGCTCTGCAGCTCCTATCGCCCGATCTCACTGCTTAATATAGATGCAAAGCTGTTCACGGGCATTTTGGCTCACCCCCTCAGCCCACTGATGCCGGGCTTGATCGATCCCGATCAAGCGGGTTTTATCCCCTCACGTCAATATGGGGACAACACCAAACGTTTGTGCCACCTCATTGACAAAGTCAATCGGTCCCTGGAAGAAGCCCTCTTACTGGCGGAGGACGCAGAGAAGGCGTTTGACAGGGTGCATTGGCCCTATCTGTTTGCCACCCTTAAGCACTTTTGGCTGGGAGACCGGTTTCTGAATTGGATGCGTAGTATATACAACGCACCCAAAGCCTCGGTGAGGGTGAACGGGGTGAATTCGGAGGGACTGCGGGTTGAGAGGGGCACCTGGCAGGGCTGTCCGCTCTCCCAGCTTCTATTTGCCATATACATGGAACCCTTTGCCCAGAGGCTAAGGGACAACCCCGGGGCGGTGGGCATCACGTTCGGGGTAGACCGCCATCTCATCAGCCTTTATGCGGATGATATAATTTTTTCCATCGCTCAGCCGCTTCCCACGCTCGAGACGATCATCTCCGAATTGGAGTCTTTCGGGGCAGTATCAGTATTCAAGATGAACCTGTCTAAGTCACAAATATTGAACCTCACAGTCCGGACGGACACTGTGCAAGCTCTCCGCGCAAAATATGAATTCCAATGGGTCGATGCTGCGCTCCCCATACCTAGGTATCACACTTGACAGAAACTTTCCTAAAACGGCAAGATCCAATTTCTCCAACTTAGGAACCAAGATCCGTAAAGATTTGAATCGTTGGCGACGGCTGCCGTTGTCCTGGCTTGGCAGAATTGCCACGGTCAAAATGAATGTATTTTCACGGGTCTTATATGTTTTCCAGGCGCTTCCTCTCTCACCTCTGCCCGGGGAACTACGCCAGCTCCAACAAAGCATAGACCGCTTCATCTGGGACGGGTCAAAGTCTAGACTCCAAAAACAATTATTGCGACGCTCAAAACTGGAGGGTGGTCTGGCGGTCCCTAATGTAACACAGTATTTCCAGGCCGCCCAACTTAGATTTTTGGTAGAATGGAACTGCGCCATGACCGAAAAACACTGGGGGCCAGATGTACAACCGTGGAAATAGCGCCTCGCAAATTGCGAGTTTTTTGTGACTCACAATTTGCGAGGCGCTATTTCCAATGTACAACAGTGTTTTTCACACTGTTAGCGATTCCCAATGGGGTCGCAAATAGAGAGGCTCATGAATATTAATGAGCCTCTCGCAATTTGCGACCCCATTGGGAATGGCAGGCCCTCACAGGTATGGTGGCCTGCTGGGCTCAGCAGACCACCATGTCTGGGACTGCTTTTAAATAAAGCAGTTTTTTTTTTAATGCAGCCAGTTTTCCTTAAAGGAAAACGGGATGCATTTAAAAAAGAAAAGAATGAAACGTTTTCGTTTCATTTTTTAAGGGCAGGAAGTGGTCCCTGGGACCACTGCCTGCCCTTAAAAAATATTTTCCCCCGCATTTGCAAAGGAGAAGGGTGCCCTGGGGACCCCTTCCCTTTTGCGACCCCATTACCACCCTCTTGAAGAGGGTGGTAATTTGTGAGTGTTTTGCACCCGAAATTGCAGACGAAAAACATTCGTACATAGGGTTGCGCTCGCTATTAGGAAGGGAACGCCCCTTCCTAATAGCGAATCGCAAAACCCTATTTTGCGAGTTGCAAAAAGTTGCAACTCGCAAAATAGGGTTTGACATTCCCCATGCTGTTTTTGCATGCGCAAACAGGTTCGCAAACCCGTTTGCGCATGCAAAAATGGTCGTACATCTGGCCCTGGGTCTTTATGGACCAAACTGTTGCGGGCTCGCACATTTGGAGGGAAACCTGGCTCCCACGAGCCCATAGATCCTGGGGTTTATATTCTTCCCCGGTAACGAGCACAACTTTCAAGGTGTGGGACCAAGTTGTGCTTCCAGCGGGCCTTTCGTCGTTCCCCTCCCCACTTACTCCATTGTTTACCAATCTGGGCTTCCCACCGGGCTTGTCGCCACAGGTAGACAAGAGGTGGTTGGCGGGAGGGTGTAAGAGGGTGGGCTGCCTCTTCGATCAGGAGGGCCTCATTCCATTTGATGAGCTTAAGTCCCAATACTCCCTGTCGGAACAAGAGAGGTTCACACACACTCAACTCACCCACTGGGTCCTTGGCCCTAGCACACGTCCCGGGGCAGGTAGGCCCATGACTCCTTTTGAGAAATGGCTGATATTAAAATCAGACAATAAGAAACTCATCTCCGAACTTCACCGCTTCTTATCGAAAACGTCACATGCCCAGAGAACACCGGGTCAGAGGCAGTGGGAGACAGAGCTGGGACGCAATCTCTCTGATAAGGAATGGGGGGACATATTTTATAGGGCTCATCACACAACGTTCAATGTAGGCCACACAGAAACTGCATACAAAATTACCTCCTATTGGTATTATACCCCTACACGCACTCAACGATGGAACGCGCTCTGTGATGGCCAGTGCTGGAGGGGATGTGGTAATCCGGGGTCAATAATACATCTGCTGTGGAATTGTCCCAAGCTAACGAGATTTTGGGAGCAGGTGCTAGACGACTTGGACGGCGCCTTTCAGATGGAGATCTTTCGCTTTCCCGCGTATACACTTCTGGGTCTTCCCAACGCCCTTACTTACCCATTACGGTCCATCAGGGGCCGTCAGATAGCCATGGCCCTTAACGCAGCGCACAGGATTCTCCTGGCACAATGGGGAACGAGTAGAGTCCCAGATCACCGGCAATGGCTCCACCAATTGTGGGCACTGTTGGGCATGGAGCGGTTGCCATGCCAGCTGGCGCTGACCCCGCAGCCTACGCGAAAATATGGGCCCCATTTATTTCCGTCTTGTCTAAAGAATTCAGAAAACTGACCTGCCCGACATACCTGCGTATCCTCAAACTGGTTCCATCTACATAGGTAGCATTTGGGTCCTCGAGGGGAGGCACCTTGCAATTTTTCCGCTTTCCTATCATAGGCTCACACTCACATGGGCATCCTCTGAAGGAGGGAGGGAGGGGGGTGGGAGAAGGTGGAATTTCAGTTACTTTTTGTAAAGTTATTTTGCGTCAACATGTTGTTATTTGTTTGAGCAAGGCTATGCATATATTGCACTCAGCACATTGGTGACATCTGTTCTGATATCCCCCACTGGGCACATAGAACTGCTGTTAATTGCCTGCCTCGGGGGGGCTACCTCACGCGGCCGGCCCTTGTAGGGTTGTAGGTGCACCGCTGTGTACCATACCCTCACCCACTTACCCCCTAGTTTACATTCCAAAATCAGCTCATTTTTACGCATCCGAATATGCAAATTGGCCCAGTTGGGGTTGTTAGCAACTTGCTGTTGAAACTGCTTGCTCTGTTATATATCAATAAAAAGATTTAATCCATAATCTGGACACTAAAAGTCTCCGTCACTGCCCCACTTCTGAGGCAATTGATGCCTCCTACATGCCAGGGAAAGCCCAGCCCTACTTTCACCAAGCCCTCACAGCCCATACATGCAGGAAAATCATATACATGCGGCTTCTTGCCCTGCCAATCATGGATTTCAACCCCTCTTGAGCAAGGCAGGATGAGGCAATATCCTGCAGACTTTGCAACTACCGCAGAGAATACTGACTCCACTTACTGTGCTGTTGCCCCAAACTCGCCAGTGACCATCACAGCCTGTTAGCCCTCTTATTCCGTGCCAATGGAATAAGAATCTGTAGAAAAGCCTAGAACCTGCGTTTCTCCAAGAACACTCCAACGACCTTAGCAAGGCTGGGAAAATTCACTGACGTCTTTTGATCTGCACTCCTATTGACACACATGGGTGACATTGGTCCAGGTTCAACGTGACTCATATCCTTTCTTCCTTTCCTGGGGTGAAGAGTCCCAGCCTGCCCTCTTGCCCCCATTTTCCTGGCACTTTACTGAAAAACGAATACATCACGCATGCTTTAAAGGACATATGCAAAGATAATTTGGCCCTCGCTGCAAGTCAAGTTGCAAAATGAGCATTCTGCACTTTCTTGTCTTCTGCTTCAACTCTTTGAGCATTTTTATCTAATCATTTTTAATCATAAAAAATAATATGGCTCTAGTTGTATGTCAAGAAGAGTTAATATGCATGCTGCTCGATTGCGATGCTATTTCTTCTAATAATTTTAATATCAATTGTGATGCCATTTCTTTTAAGAAGTAATGCTGGCAGTCTTTTAATATGTTTTTAACATCTTTTATATTTGTACCCAGGAAACACTGTGTTTGAAAATGTGCATGTCTGGTGGCCGTCTCAAGACGGACAGCCAAAGCAATATGCGCACTTTGAAAAGTGCACATTCAGCCCACCATCCTCCCTGCTGCTGTCCTTCAGCAGCGCCCCCCCCCCCCGTCCTGACGCTCAGTTTATGATGGGATGATAAAAAATAAAATGGTAATGAATTATCATTTTATTTCTCATCTCAGGGGCATTTAAGTGGGGCGGAAGAGCCGCCCCTGTGTGTAATGGAATGACATGAGCAAACATTTGGAACTATACTTGATAATACGATACGACCTGAGCCAGTGGTCTCAAGCAAATATTCAAAATTATCTATGTAAGGATCTGCCATAAAATCTATAATATTTGCTCCTAAAAACTATATAAGTAATAAAATGATCTAAACTGCTTGGCATGAAAGAAAGAAAACTTGTCATGGGTTCCAGATGATGAAGATATTTTTGCACTGTTGTTGGATGAAGGAGGGGGGAAAAAAACTGGTAACTTGATTTTCTGGCTGATATGAATGTTATGGGAAGAAACAAAGGTTTGACCTGTCAGGCAACTTTGTCAATCATCAGTTAAATGGGTAACAAATGGGGGTTGTGCATAATACTTGTAGTTCTCTCGCCTTAGAGGCGGAGGAAACAGCGACCAAAAAGAATATCTTCAATTTCAGGTGTTTCAAGTTACAAGAATAAAGGGGTTCTAACGACAACCTACATCAAGAAAGCCAAAAACTGATAGAGGTCCCAGTGAATGTTAACAAGATTTCGGCAGCAAAGGTTCACTGTACCTATCGAAACCAGGCCACTGGATAAACCTTGCACAGGAATCCTTGATTGAGCTAATGGACAAAATTCAGACAAGCAGCAAAATAACCTGTAAGTGTTAACATTGTAGTCTTCCATGACCAGTGACAGACTGAAGGTCAGAATCTAAGATAGGACAAGAAACGTTACAGACCTCTCACAGAACTCAATTCTGGAAACATAAAACCACCAGCACAAAAAGCCACTTAGTCCCTCATTACCAGTTAGAAGTTAAATTGCAATGCCTGTGTAAACCTTTGCGTGATAATTATAACATCCTCACAGTTTTCCCCTGATAGTTTCTGGCAGGTCAAACCTGCCAAAAGTTATGAAAAGGCCTATAAAAAGGCAAAACATGTGGAATTCTATGTATTAAATACTGATTATGTGAGTTAGTCCTCATTTTGAAGTTTAAAACTCAGAATAGAAGGTATATTTTCCCCTGTTAATAGCTCATCCCAGGGTAATGGTATTTACCATGTGTGGTAAATACCCTACCCTATTCCGCCCAACTTGTAATGAGGCCTCTGGTGGAAAGCCTCCTAGAGGCATTGGCCACTTCCATTACTTGGTCACAGATTTGCACCATATAAGGACCAGTCTTTCACGTCTTGAGTCTGATGGAAAGCAAGAGAATGGCTGCCAGACCTCCCAAGTACTGATTTAGCTGGGATTACAGCTTTCATTAAATATCCCTCATCTACAGCACATCCTAGTAAAACCAAGCTAGTTTTTTAAATAAGGTGTTGCCTTTTGTTCCAGTAGGAGTTATAGATAATGCAAATCATTTTACATTTGAACCTAGCATCCACTTGAAGACATTAGAGATCTTTCACCATTGGTTTTAAATGGTTAATCTGAGGTTCAGGCAGATCTTGCCAGCCTGATTTGGGGGCCTTTGAAGTCTGTCTATTAAGCTATGTGGGAGGTCTGTGTAAACAACATTGGATCATGCTGTAGACATCGTAGGAATTCAATTCAAAGTGTTTTGGAGAGAGAACATTTTACTGAAGCATGTAGAGTTGCATATTGACACCCTTCATCAGTGTTGATTTGAGGTGCAAATGAACGTCAAAGATAATTCTCAAGTTTTTAGCTTTCTGAAGAATAGTTTGAATCGACCCCAGACTACAGCACCATTTAAAAGGAAGATAAATGATGAATTAGTCTCATAAGAATAGGCTTTGCGTTCCATGTCGGGTAGGAACCTTTCTATCATCCAGTGTTGATATTATCTTAATAAACATATTTTTAATTGTTATACACTTTACTACATTAAGCCTTCCAAGTGCAGAAGTTACATTTACACAATCATGAGTTAAAACAGATGGATTTTCAATGTCTTTCTGAAATGGGGACGATTGTAGGAAAGACATTATTCATCAGACAGGTTGCTCCAGAGGGTTGCTGCCCTATGTGAGAAACACATACCCCAGTCTCTGATCCTCTGAATTCTATTTTGGGGTAGGAGGTTTTTTCCTTTGGTCACTGGTTGATAGTTCTGCAACTTTAACCTTGTCTGATGCAGCTATGTAGACAGCTTTGCGCACCAACATTAGGGATTTAAACTGAATTCTCTCATTGATAAGGGTATAGCACAGGTCTCTCAATGGATGCAAAATGTGATTTCGCATGGGATGCCTTTCACAGGCCTGGCCACTTTATTCTGGAGGATTTGTAGTTTGCTAAAATTGGAATTGGATGTCCACACATAAAGGGCGTAAAGTAATCTATTTTTCTGGCTAATACACCCTTGATATAGTGGCTCTATGTTCTTCCCCAAGGTGTTTGACATGTTTCATTAATTTGAGCTAATAACTACCAGAAGAGATCACCATGTGGATATCGCTGTCGAAAAACATTATAATGTCAAAGATATCCCCCAGTTTTTTTCACATTGTCCTTATTTGTTTCACCCTAATGTTAAAACATGCAAGGTTTGCTTCATCGGATTGTCTTAACTTATCTTAACCAATCAACCAAACCTCATTCTTTTCCTCATTCAAACCAAGGAGATTGGAGTTCACACAGTTTTGAATAAGATGGAAAATTTCTCTTACTTTGTCACCAATATCACCCATGTGTCCAGAAAGATTCAACACCAGCTGTCTGTTGTAGGCATAGTTATGAATGTTTAGCTTCAAAGGCAGCAAAAAGTTGTGTAGAGCTTTGATATAAATGTTAAACACTAAAGGAATTAAACAAAAACCCTATGGGACTCCATACAAAACCTTTCATGGAGAAGAAACTGTTTCAGCCATTCAGATCCCGAACACCTGGTCTGTTAGGAAAGATTCAAACGATTTCTCGGACACATTGGATACCTCTAACACTTCCCTCATCCTAGAATTTTGTGATAGAGCGTGTTAAAAGCCCCAGACAGGCGAGAAGCATTAACAAAGCTTAAAACAGTAAAATATAGACATCCAAAAAGGCAACCTCGGGCTCTTTACCAGGTTGGAAGCACTGCTGTACAGACTTAAGTGAATCCCTGATTTAATATATACTTGAATATGTAGACTTGCAGCTTTTCCGAGAACTTACGATTTAAGGAAATCGTTGTCACTAGTCAATAGTTTTTGGGGTCCTCTATTGCCAAAGTAGACTTTTTTACAACAGGGGACACCCAATATTCTTGTAGCTCTTTGGATATTTCCCCAGTCAACGAAAGCTTTACCATATGAACTATTATTGGACAAGGCCCACAATAATCTCCCTCTCAAGCTTCTAGGGACAAGAGTCACCTGGGCAAGCCATGGGAACAAGATTTTTGTAATTTTGACAATATTATACTGAGAAACTACCTTCAAAGAAAAATACTTCTCATGTTCTAGTTGGGACCAGCTAGTTCTGTCAGAGAATAATATCTATGAAACAGCTACCCTTTCTTCCTAAGATGTTGGTCCTGATATTAAAGATTTGGGCAGAAAATTATTCCTTCACTTTAAGAGCGGCTGAGACATACTGGTCTCCTCAAAGAGCAGAAAAGTTATTTGGTTTTTGTCTGTGTATCAATTTTATAAGTGAGATCTTTATTCTTGCCTTGAACTTTCAACAATTTTTATAGTAAGCACATTCATTTCTGACAGAAATTACTGACGCCTTCTTTTAAATTTCCTCCCAGTTCTTTTTAGGATCTGGCTTTTGACTGCACAGATGTCTAACAGGCCTATTGCTAATACAATAAACATAAAGGAGCCTTCTGATCTTCTTTTAACCACTGTTTTTCTTCATCCTGCCTTTTGCAGCCACTAGCTTGTGACTTTATTACTCAAGTCTTGGTTCAGCTCAGTGGAGTATCCACCTCTCAGGCTCTCACCTAATACTATTGGATGTTTGTATCTTTCTCCCGGCACTGAATGTGTGCACTGATCTGCCTGAGGGGCTACTTTGCAATTGTAACCCTCTCTGTGCTTTCTATCAGCTCCCATCTGTTTGTCTAACTGAACACTGTATGTGTTAGCACATGCCACCCAGACTTACTGCTAATGCTGGGTATCCCATTGAGTTCTGCGATGGATAAGCTGTTTCACTTCTGTCGCTCATCATTCTGCAGAACCTGTGGGAGTAAATGTGTCTACATAGGACTTATGGGTCTGGTTGTCACTAGCAAGTTCAGTCATGTTCCTGCCAGTACTGTAATGATGTTTTAGAAGTAAATCTTTAAAACTGCATATGCTTGACCCTGTTTTCAGGCAGGTCGCTCCCCACGCCGCACAGCACCACCTGTGTGCCCGTGTCCCGCTCGCTGCTGCTGCTGCCGTGAGTTCGAGGCCCTCCTCCACCCGCAGGCTTCCACCTGCGCCTCATCCCTGGTGGCCCAGTGGGGAGCCGTAAGTATCTGTGTGCCCCCTGTGCCCCCTTCTGCCTGTCTGCCTCTGTTTATTGCCTGTCTGCCTCTGTTTTTATTTTCTGTATTTCGGTTTTTTGGTGTAATTCTTTTTTGTAGCATTGTATTGTGCCTCGCATTTTCCGCCCGTTTCCGCTCTCCCTTTCCCGCCGCTGCGTCCCCTGCGACCCCGCCCCTCCGCGCGCCCATTCGTCCCGCTCCCGCCTCCCAGCTGCTCCTCCCTCCCACCTCCCCTTCTTATGGCGGCCGCTGCGCGGTGAGGAGAGCGACCCTTGACCCTGTTTTCAGGCAGGTCGCTCCCCTCGCCACACAGCACCACCTGTGTGCCCGTGTCCCGCTCGCTGCTGCTGCCGTGAGTTCGAGGCCCTCCTCCACCCGCAGGCTTCCACCTGCGCCTCATCCCTGGTGGCCCAGTGGGGAGCCGTAAGTATCTGTGTGCCCCCTGTGCCCCCTTTTGCCTGTCTGCCTCTGTTTATTGCCTGTCTGCCTTCTGTTTTATTTTCTGTATTTCCGTTATTTAGTGTAATCCTTTTCTGTTCCCCCTGTGCCCCCTTCTGCCTGTCTGCCTCTGTTTATTGCCTGTCTGCCTCTGTTTTTATTTTCTGTATTTCGGTTTTTTGGTGTAATTCTTTTTTGTAGCATTGTATTGTGCCTCGCTTTTTCCGCCCGTTTCCGCTCTCCCTTTCCCGCCGCTGCGTCCCCGCCCCCCGCGCGCCCATTCGTCCCGCTCCCGCCTCCCAGCTGCTCCTTCCTCCCACCGCCCCTTCTTATGGCGGCCGCTGTGCTGTGAGGAGAGCGACCCTTGACCCTGTTTTCAGGCAGGTCGTCCCCACGCCGCACAGCACCACCTGTGTGCCCGTGTCCCGCTCGCTGCTGCTGCCGTGAGTTTGAGGCCCTCCTCCACCCACAGGCTTCCACCTGCGCCTCATCCCTGGTGGCCCAGTGGGGAGCCGTAAGTATCTGTGTGCCCCCTGTGCCCCCTTTTGCCTGTCTGCCTCTGTTTATTGCCTGTCTGCCTTCTGTTTTATTTTCTGTATTTCCGTTATTTATTGTAATCCTTTTCTGTACCCCCTGTGCCCCCTTCTGCCTGTCTGCCTCTGTTTATTGCCTGTCTGCCTCTGTTTATATTTTCTGTATTTCCGTTATTTAGTGTAATCCTTTTCTGTACCCCCTGTGCCCCCTTCTGCCTGTCTGCCTCTGTTTATTGCCTGTCTGCCTCTGTTTTTATTTTCTGTATTTCGGTTTTTTGGTGTAATTCTTCTTTGTAGCATTGTATTGTGCCTCGCATTTTCCACCCGTTTCCGCTCTCCCTTTCCCGCTGCTGCATCCCCTGCGGTCCCGCCCCCCCCGCGCGCCCATTCGTCCCGCTCCCGCCTCCCAGCTGCTCCTCCCTCCCACCTCCCCTTCTGCCGCTGGCGCGCCAAAGGCGCGCCTAAGTCAAGCCCGTCTGCGCCTGTCCGCGCCTGGACCAGACCCCCTGGCCCCCGCGAACACCACGACGACCGACGCCACTACGATGCCAGCACCCTCCACGCACTCAACACCGGACGATCACACGCCTGCTTCCTGGCCGCCCTGAAGCGCACCCAAGGACCCTTCTCCTGCCGGAGCTGCAGCTTCACCAGCCTCCGAGCTGCCAAACCGCCCACCGAGAAAGGACGCAACCACCTCAGATGCATACTACTCAACACCCGCTCTGCACGCAAACACGCCGTCGAACTCTGGGACCTGCTCGACACATCCTCCCCGGACGTCGCCTTTCTGACAGAGACCTGGATGAACGCCTCCTCGGCACCCGACATCGCCATAGCCATCCCGGACGGCTACAAGATCACCCGCAGGGACCGCACCAACGGAGTAGGAGGAGGAATCGCCATCATCCACAGGAACACCCTCAGGGTCTCGACCAGCACCGACGACACCCTCAGCACCGCCGAACACCTGCACTTCCAGATCCACACTGACCCCAACACCGCCCTCAGAGGAACTCTCGTCTACAGACCCCCCGGACCACGGCCTCAGGTCAGCGACTCCATCGCCGACTTCGTCAGCACGCACGCCCTCGCCTCCACAGATTATATCCTCCTCGGAGACCTGAGCTTCCACCTCGAAAACAACAACGACAGCAACTCCACCACGCTGATCGACAACCTCGCCAACCTCGGACTCAGACAGCTCGTCACAACGCCCACCCACTCCGCCGGTCACACGCTCAACCCCATCTTCTCCGCAAGCTCCCACGTCACCTTCAGCCACACCACCGAACTCCACTGGACCGACCATCGCTGCATCCACTTCACCTTTCAGAAACCCACCACACACCACCGCACTCAACGGACCCCCCGCCGCAGCTGGAGCAAAGTCACCGAAGATGAGCTAAACACCACCCTCGCCCGAAGCCCACCCTCCGACCACATCGACACCGACACCGCCGCCCACAACCTCAGACAATGGATCAACGACTGCGCCAACACTCTCGCCCCGATCAAGAAAGGCTCCAACAGATGCATCGACAGAAAAGCCAGCTGGTTCACCGCCGACCTCCAGGCCTCCAAGCAAACCTGCTGAAAGCTCGAGAAGAAATGGCACCTCGAACAGACACCGGACAGCTATGCAGCCCACAAGAACGCCATCCGCAGACACCATCACCTCATCCGATCCGCCAAAAGGGCCTCCTTCAAGGACCGCCTCGACAACAACGCACACAACAGCAAAGAGCTCTTCAACATCGTGAAGGAACTCTCCAACCCCAGCTCCAACACCAACGACATCCCACCATCGCAAGACCTGTGCGACTCCTAGCCGCCTTCTTCCACCGCAAGATCGCAGACATCCACGACAGCTTCAACAACCAGACCAACCTGACAGCCACCGACACCTCAGACTCTCCGCCAACCATCCACACCGATCCCCTGCTCGCCTGGATCAACGTGAACGACGACGACACCATCAAAACCATGAACACCATCCACTCCGGCTCTCCGTCAGACCCATGCCCGCACCACATCTTCAACAAAGCCAGCGCCACCATCGCACCCCATCTCGCAAGATCATTAACATCTCCTTCGAGACCGCGACCTTCCCGGAGAGCTGGAAGCACGCCGAGATAAACGCCCTACTCAAAAAACCCAAGGCGGATCCGAGAGACCTCAAGAACTTCCGGCCCATCTCCCTGCTCCCGTTCCCGGCGAAGGTCATCGAGAAGATCGTCAACGGACAACTAACCCGCTACCTTGAGGAGAACAACATCCTGGACCCGTCCCAGTCCGGGTTCCGCAGCAACCACAGCACCGAAACTGCCCTCATCGCCGCCACCGATGACATCAGGGCCCTGCTGGACAACGGAGAAACCGAGGCCCTCATCCTCCTGGACCTCCCAGCCGCCTTCGACACAGTCTGCCACCACACTCTACGCACACGCCTCCACAACGCAGGGATCCGAGACAAGGCCCTGGAATGGACCCCCTCCTTCCTCTCCGGCAGAACCCAGTGTGTCCGCCTCCCGCCCTTCCGATCCGAAGCCTCCGAGATCATCTGCGGAGTTCCCCAAGGATCATCCCTCAGCCCGACACTGTTCAACGTCTACAAGGCACCGCTCGCCCACATAGCCCGATTGCACGACCTCAACATCATCTCCTATGCCGACGACACCCAGCTGATCCTCTCCCTCACCTAGGACCCCTTCACCGCCAAAACCAACCTCCACGATGGAATGAAGGCCGTCGCTGAGTGGATGAAGAACAGCCGACTGAAACTGAACTCAGACAAGACGGAGGTCCTCATCCTCGGCTCCACCCCCTCAGCCTGGGACGACTCCTGGTGGCCGACCACACTGGGAGCAGCACCGACATTCCACCGACCACGCACGCACGCAACCTGGGGTTCATCCTCGACTCTGCACTCTCCATGACCAAGCAAGTCAACGCCGTCTCATCCTCCTGCTTCAATACCCTCCGCATGCTCCGCAAGATCTACAGATGGATCCCCACCGAAACCAGAAGAACGGTCACCCAGGCCCTCGTCAGTAGCAGGTTGGACTACGGAAACGCCCTCTATGCAGGAGCCTCGGCCAAACTCCTGAAACGACTGCAACGTATACAGAACGCCTCTGCACGCCTCATCCTCAACATCCCTCGCCACAGCCACATCATCACCCCACCTGAGAGACCTGCACTGGCTCCCCGTCAACAAGAGGATCACCTACAAGCTCCTCACCCACGCACACAAGGCACTTCACGACACCGGACCAGCATACCTCAACAGAGGACTCACCTTCTACACCCCGAACCGCCAGCTCCGCTCCGCCGACCTCGCCCTCGCCACCATCCCCCGCATCTGAAGAGCAACCTCCGGCGGCAGATCTTTCTCCCACCTCACCGCCAAGATCTGGAACACCCTCCCCATCCACCTGCGGCAGACCCAGGACCTACTAACCTTCAGGAGGCTGCTCAAGACCTGGCTGTTCGAGCAGTAGCAGCACCCCTCCCCCCCAGCGCCTTGAGACCCTCACGGGTGAGTAGTGCGCTTTACAAATGATTGATTGATTGATTATGCTGAGGTTTTTTTTATAATTTCTGTGTAAACCCAATTTCTAGAACAGGCAGACAATATTGAATTCTGATGGCTTTATCATTTCTGTATATGACCGTTTTGAGAGCAGAAGACAGTATTGAATTGCACAGCCCTATTATCAATCCAATTCAGGCTTAAAGTATCTTTATAAAGTGACATTGGATTGCTGACCATAATCCAATCTAAGATGTGAACCTAGCACATGTGGGTTAAATAGCAATTTGTGTTAACCCCCGTTCCTTTAATGTATTTCATTTTCCATTCGCTGAGCTCAATATTTGGTCTGCAAACCATAAGTTCAAACCCCCCCATAATAATCAGGTGAGAGTTAGATGCTAATAAAATTAGACACATTTCTAATAATTCGCCAGAGAAATAATTGATTTAGGAGTTATATATAATAATATTATGCACCATGATTCAGAAAGACTAATGTTAAAATTCACTACTGACTATTCAAAGGCATTAGAACCTTTATAGGTAACCATGGATAGATTCATATAAGAGCTGTATATTAACACAGTCACCCCCTCCCACTAGTTCTAATTGTTCTAACAAAGTTGTAGCCATCAAGTACCTACTAGGTTCAATCGAGTCATGTTTCTTCATTCTTGTGTACCTCAACAGATATAGCAACTATTAGGGACATTCCTTTTCTATTAGATTGCTCAATGTAGACATCTGGGATTATATCCAATCAGGGTAGAGACTGCCTGCATTAATATTTAATGGAGTATTAAAGAGCCCCAGCCCAATAGGTTACTTGACAGTCTGAAACTCATAGATGATGCAGGAATCAATGGGTATTGGGCGGTGCTGTCTTTCATCTTCACTAGCTAGTTGTCCAAGAAGGTGAATGTGTGCTCCCCTTCCTTTTAATGTGTATAACCACAGCAGCATGAATATTTGTGAAGACTTATATGTACGAGCAGCGAGACTTACTAATGCCTTGCTTGACAGTCACCCAAGTGGAGAACTTCTTGTGGCATTTCCTAGTGGGAAGATAGAAACAAGTGTTCTGAAGATGCAGTATCACAATGAAGTTATCCAGGTGTAAGGCCTCAATTATCTTTGCTGTGGTGATCACCTGGAATGTCTCCTTTTAGAGGCATTTCATCGAACACTGCAGATCCAAGATGGGCTGCAAGCCTCCCCTCCTTGGAAACCAGGTAATAACTGGTAAAGCACACCTCCTATGTTGGGATCTTGCTGATGGTCTCTGTACACTGTTTTACAGACATTGTCTCCCTTCCCTTACAGTGAAGCATGATGGTATTAAAAAGAGATTTTGAGTTTGATGAAGTAGAGGCCAGGTGAAGGTGGATTAGCACCCCCCCTCTATAAGGGGGAAACTGCTGAATAAAGGGTTAAGACGATTAATACAATTGTGTTATTCTCCTTGACTTTTTCAAGAGACTCTTGATATTGAAAGATGCCCCCCCACCTCCATCAAATGCATTATTAAGCAGCTGGGTGTACACATCTGAGGAAGTCTCTGTGGAGTTCCTCAAGGTATGCCTGACCAGGACCATTCCAGAGCCCACGGAATGCCACCACATGTAATGTAACCACATGTGCAAGTAAGTACTTAGAAGTCTGTAGATCATCTAGAGCAACTTACCTGAAAGCAGGTATATATGTTTCTGTAGTAATATGGTTATTTTCCTGGAAATATGTCACAATGTGTGGTTGTGTTATGCAGGTAAGCATATAGTGTTAGTACATCTCAGGCCAACAATGCTTGGGGCAAAGACCTTGTGGTCCTGAGAATCTCAACTCGTACATGTATTATCTAGTGGTAATCAGAGGAAGGCACTGGCTTTACTTTACCTGAGGCAGTTCAATGAGCATTTCAGGCAAGGAAAGGCCCTTTAAAAGCTCAGAACCCTTGATGTCAGCCAATTCTTTCTGGACACTCTCTTTTCTACAACTATAAGCGAAGATGGGCTCTGCCAAATAGCACTCTGTGAGGGTTTCATCAGTGTTGTATCTGGAAACCTCAAAGGCCTAATTGATTCTCACTACCATAGACATAGAAAATAAGTCATCTGAGAGCACAGAACATGGGAACTGAAGGAACACTTCAGGAGAAATTATAAGCCCATTCATAGTTTGTAAATTTAGAAAGATTCCCACGACTTTGTTCAGAGGCTTTTTACAGCTTGTCCTCAGGGTCACAGAAGCTCTGGTACAAACCCAAAAGTAGAACTGAACGCAGGAAAAAATGTAACCATGACTCCTCGTCAAAGTGCATATGACCCACCTTTTTGGGGCTGCTGTGTATAAGTGAAAGGGGGCCAGTGGCTGTGCTGGAAACACTGTAAGGCATGAAGACTGGCAATGGCTCTGAAGATGGGGAAAGTGCCATCAGAGGTGGGGCAAAGGGTGGTGCCAACTCTGAAAGCAGAGTGATACCCTGTGAAACTGAGGAGGTGAAATCAAATGAAGGACTCTTAGTGATCTTCCCAGAGTCCTTGGCCTATGGAGCTGGGAAGGACTGACAAAAGGAGGAATACTTATCTTAAATTTTATGAGGCGGCACTAGTTTCTCAGATGAGTAAGAAAAGTGTTTAGGCACAGTAGAAGATAACCTCTCTGATTGCCAATTTGACCCTCTCCCAAGATGGCGCTTAGAAGATAAAAAAAACTTTGAACTGGACCTCTTTTTAGTAGTGTCGTAGGAAGAACCAGCCTGGATAGGGGCTCCGGTTGGCTCAGTGTACAAAGATTGGGGCTGGGACCCAGATTCTCAGGACAATGTGGGGCCAGGAGGACTTTGACCTTTCTTCCCTTGAAGTCCTTGGGGTTCATGCTGTGAGAGGGCTTGCAAGCTCCACAGTTGGGATCAGGGCCCGAGCACCACATAAAAAGCTGATAATGTTCGGAACACGAAATTCTTGTATTCCCAATCCTCACAGAGTTTAACTTAGCCTTAGGCATGAAAAACTGGGCTTAAAGACAAGAAAAAAATGAAGATAAAGAGAAAACAAGGCTCTTCCCAAACCATCTGAGGAGTCTGTGGTGTCCAGACATAATGAAATCACTTAAAAGTCATGGGCGCTTCCTTTATGGAGCTGGAGAGCAACTTCTGGTAGCGATGCCCATACGGCTCCACTCTTGTAGTCACTCCGGCATCACCTGGTGCCCAGAAAGCAGATCCTTAAAGTTTATGAATATACAATTCCAAAGTTTGAGGGTATCTCTATAGATGCAGAATCAGTAGATTATCCATTAAAAATAATACATTGGTCTCATTGCCGTGCACAGGCATGTTCTAAAGCAAGCTAAGTAAAGCCTCTCATTATTTTCTCTGCTCGATTTCTTGATCCTCCCACATTCAACTTTGTGCTACATTTATTGATTCATCTAATGCCAGCTTCGTTTAACCATTGTTTGCAGATTGACCTTATGTCCCAGTGCTGATGGAATTTGATGGAATTTGATGGGAAAGCATTAGCAGGAGACGTTTAGGCATGTAGGGTCTGATGGTATCTATGAAAAAAAGGCATCCAGGTGACTGGGGACTTTATGGAGGCGTTGCACACTCTGCCACATGAGCTAAGTTTCTGGGTTACTAAGAAAGAGTGTTTCTTCCCTGGTTTAAAAAGAAGATGTATGTTAATGATGTGGGTCAAGAAAGGCCTAAATACGCATGTCATACACAAGAGAGTGCACAGAATATACATCCATTGCCCATTACTCCATTCCCAAACTTTGCATCATAGCCCCTACAGATGCCGCAAAGACCGTTTCTGAAGAATGGATGGACGAAGCTGGCCTTTGCTTACATAGTTCAAACACCTGGGTACCATTTCCAGAACTGGAACAGCCATTTTGAAAGAGAGACTGGGATGTCAGAACTCTGAATCACACATGGCTAGCTTCCACCAAGTAGAAAGGCATCAACCTTCCACCCCCTTAACACGAACCTAGAAACAGGAGAGGGGCGAGTTTCACTCATCAATGGAAACCTACGAAAAGAACAAACAGAATGGGCTGGAGACTTTCCTCGCCCTCCCACCAGGTCAACAGCTTTCCGGGAGAAGGATAAGAGAGTCAGTGTGTATGTACACACTGGAATTTCCAAGACGAACATCGCCATCCAAGCACAAAGGAGACCACCATTTTGTGCAGCACACACGTGTGGTCGAGTGCCACTGCCCCCCAGCAGTAACCAGTACATTCACAATCTGCAAAGTCTCAAGCATACCACTAGCATCCTTTATACATGTCCCTAAATGATGAAAACGAAAGACCCTAGTAATGGAGGCTGAATTATGTTATGTTATGTTATGTTAATTGGAGCTTCTAAAGCGCATATCACCAACTGGTCTCTAAGCGCTGTGAGAGAAGGCACCATAGCAGCTCTACTGAGTAGTGCGCCCTAACTAGGCCAAGATTGTGCCCCAGGCTTCTATGAAAAGGATGGTTTTTAATTTTTTCCTAAAAGGGAGAAGTGCTGGTTCTTTCCGGAGGCCTTCCGGCAACTTATTCCAGAACTGGGGAATCAATGTGGAGAAAGCTCTGCCCCCCTTGGAGGAGCTCAGGAAGCGAGCGCAGGATAGTAACCCAGCATCTGAAGACCGAAGGGAGCGCCCTGGTACATAGGTTACCAAGCGTTCTTTAATATATGCTGGGGCCTGTCCATGGATTGCTTTATGGGCTATACATAGCCCCTTGAATCTGGTTCTCTGCTTCACTGGGAGCCAGTGTAGCTGCTGTAGTAGCGCGGTAGCATGGGCCCTCCTAGGGAGCCTGAAAATCAGTCTGGCAGCGTCGTTCATGACTACCTGAAGTTTTGTTAGCTGCTTCTCTGGAAGGCCAACATACAGTGAATTCCCGTAGTCTAAACGAGAGATAATCAGTGCAGTCACTGCCATGCGGAGTGCGGTGAACGACAGAAGGGGGGCAAGTTTGCGTAACAATCTTAGCAGCCCCACACATGTTCCCACCACGGCAGAAACTTGGTGGGACATGGAGAGTTTGGCATCTAATTTTATCCCCAGACTCTTTACAACTGGGGCTGGCTTTGGAGTAGGGCCCAGCTCTTGAGGCCAGAATTGGTCACTCCAGGGGTTAGTATCTGTGGTGACAGCCAAAACCTCAGTTTTATCGGGGTTAATTTTGAGGAAGTTGGCTGTCATCCAGTTTATTGTGAACTTCAGGATGTTCTGTATTCGAACATGGGCCGAGGGGGAGTTAGCAATCTGGATGATGATTTGGGTGTCATCTGCGTAGTTAAAGACTTGGCACTCCATACCAGATAAAGCCGCCACCAGGGGGTAGAGGTAGGCGTTAAAGAGGAGGGGAGACAGTGCCGATCCCTGAGGGACGCCGGCACGTCAGCCCACCAGAATCAGAAACCTGGTCAGCAAGTTGGATCCTTTGCGATCGGTCTGATAAGTAGGAAGTGAGCCATTGAGTGCTACCCTGAACTCCTAGTTCCCCATCCGCGACAAGAGTAGGCCATGGTTGACCGTATCAAATGCCAACCATGGCCTACTCTTGTCGCGGATGGGGGAACTAGGAGTTCAGGGGGTAGCACTCCAATGGCTCACTTTTTTTTAATTGGAGATTCAGTAGGAAGTCTACCACCACGCATACAGCCCAGGTAAAAAAATGATGCGCCACCGAGCAGTATCGGGAATTAATTATGCCTCATTTAAATAACTGTGCAACAATTAAGTGATTACACAAGTGCATTACTAGTGAACAAAACATTAAGAACGGGCACTTATGGGGTCCACAACTGTTTTCCACATTACATTATTTTACTCTTTCATATTTTACCTATGAGTTTTATATAGTGCTGCTGCTCCCCACAAGAATGCGGCTGCCCGCGGCGCACGCAGTGGGCCCTTTAAGAGGGCGGCCCCCTAGTGCCGCTTCAGGCACCTCCCCGTCCTTGTAGCTGGGACTCCCTCCTCTGGGAGTCCTCCCTCGGGTCTGGCGCCTCCGTGGCGGCATTTCCGGTGCGCGGTGGGATTGGGACAGGTATTTCTACCTGCCCCCACCCACTGGCCACCCTCTTTGTCCCCTCACTGGACACGCTGTCCAGCAGTGTCGCGCCCCTGGGTCCGGAGGTACCGCAGGCGTCGGGCAGAGCAGAGGAGCGTCGGGTCCGTTCGTGCTCAGGTGACATGTCACGACGCGTTCCCGTCCGGGGGTAGTGTTCGGGTGTCATTTGGGTGCGGTGAGTTTGGGCCTGTTGTTCCTGCGGGCCCCTATCCCCACTCTTTGGGACCAGTGTCTCGGCCGCCAGTTTGGCGGTGCTTAGTGTGGTTTGAGAGTGGGGGGGAGCAATTGAGCAGCAGGGTGGGTGGCTTGCGGCCTCGTTGGGTGCACAGGCCCTCGGCTGAAGGTTCTGCCAAGCCATTTGGACATCGTGAGTAAGGCCATATTCTTTCTATATTTGAGTCTTGGATGTTCAGGTGCTACTGAGAGAATCCTTTAATGAGCAGTCATTGGCTACCCTGTTAAGTTATGCACATTTGATTTTGCACACTTCTGCAAACCTCGCTGATGTGGTAGGAAATTAACATATAACTAGATTAAAACAAAGTGCTAGTGTAGGAGAAGAGCTGTTTTAATGTGCTCTCATCTTGACTGGTCTAAAAGCAACCTAACCGCTGCTTTCTGGACAAATTGTAGGCAGTGTAACAGGCTTATCCTTGTGTTTTTATGTGTAATGCTGGTATCGTCAAGGGTGCGGGTTTTACCTATGCAGGCAGGGCCGGACTGGCCGTAGCGGGCACCGGGCGTTTCCCCGGTGGGACGCTAGGGTGGGGGCCGGTTTTGAGCCCCTGGGGGGCCGGTTTTGTTACCGGGGGTCGGCAATATCGGCCCCCTTTAACAAAATCGGCCGAAACCGGCCCTCGCAAACAGCTCGGCTGCACCCCCCTACCCCCAGGGGGGCCAGCCGAGCAGTTTGCCTGGGCCAGTTTGTGGTTCCCAGTCCGGCCCTGTATGCAGGCCTCTAACTGTCCCCAAAAGAAGGGCCCGCATAGGGCAGAAAACGGACAGGGCCGCAGAATGGTTTTATGTGCGGTAGTAGGGGGCCTTCGGGTTACACTGTCATAGGTTCACAGCAGCCACGGTGTCATATGGTTAGCGGCCTTACTTTGTTAAAGGGATGTCTCTTGATTAGAGTTTCTTTGTTAAAAAGTTGACTAAAAATGTAAAATATTTCTGAAAAGTACATTGTATGAGTTTGGTTCGCCATGCCAATTTATTATAATCTTAGAGGAGTTTCATATGTGACCCCAGAGGCCTAATGGTCAAGGCACTGGCCTCCCTTGGCAAGGGGCTATGAGATCGAGACATATCTAGGGTGATGTGCATGTTCTAGCTTTATAATTGATGATTCAGGACCAGTGGCGGCTCCTCGAGGGAGTGCTGCGGGGCGGTGAGGCAGGGCGGGGAGGGGAAGGGGCAGTAAACTCCGGCATACGGCCAAACGGAGTTAAGTAAATAAATAAATAAATAAAACGAATTACATTACGCGCGCTGCATCGCCGATTTGGCGTTGCAGCGCGCAATGTTTTATTTATTTACTTAACTCCGTTCGGCCGTATGCCGGAGTATACTACCCCCCACCCTGCCACTCCCCCACCCCGCCCACCGCCCCGCAGCACTCCCTCGAGGAGCTGCCACTGTTCAGGACACCTGCATCGCAGGGCGTCTGCACAGCCTTTCTTGACAATTGCAATGTCGATAATTTTCCGGTCAGGCCGGCGGGTCGCGCTGTTGGGGCTATTGTCGGTGCAGCCGGGAAACGGCCACTACAACGCGGCCGTTTCCACGCATAACCATAACCACGCATGCATTACAACGCATGCGTGGTTACAACGAATAGCCTTTACCACGCATACCTTTACTACGAGATACGTAGTAAAGGCATGTGTGCTAAAGTTAAAAGAAAAAAAAAGGGTGGGCTTGGGGGGGGTCTCCCCCCCCCAAAAAAAGCGTGGGATTAAAAAAGGGGGTTTGGGGGGGCACCCCCCAAAATAAAATTTAAACAAAAAACGCACCTGTTTCCGTTGTTTAAAGAAAAAGATGTGGAGGCAATCAGCGTCGTTAGAGGAAACGGAAGGACACTTCCGCTTCCTCTTAACGACGTGCAACGTCAACTCGGAAGATCAAGAAGAGGAGAGCTAAGGGGGAATGAGGGGGTGGTGTCGCGCAGGGGTAAATTTAAAGAGTACATTTTTAGGGTGATATCCTTTAACATGAAAATGCCATTAACATGCAAATTTTAACAACGAAAATCGTTGTAAAAGTATGCTGTAAAAGGCATTTTCGTGGTAAAGGATATGCGTGGTGATGGCATTCGCGTTGTAACGCATGCGTGGTAAAGGCATGCGTTACAACGGAATGCGTTGTAAAGTCATACAACCGTGCAGCCATGGTCGCGGGTTCTCCCTGTGCTGGCTGTTGCACTCCTCCCACGACGACACATTGATTTTGCCACAATTATTTATAGAGTGTCATTCCTTGCATTCCTCACCTGCAGAAATGTGGACAAGTGTTTTCACGGGGGCTAAGCACCCAGTGCCTCAGGAATTTTTATTAATATGTTGGGGACGGCGATTTCGGTGGAGCGAGCCTGCCTATGGCCGGGGACACGCGAGTCTTGCCCATCGGCCGTCCTCGAGTCGCAGCGCGCTCAAAGATATGTCAGAATGCCGCATTCATTACAGTTGCCAGCGGGACTGTCCTGTGGGTTGGCTGGCATCGGCGTGCCCTGCCTGCGGCGGAAGGCAGATGGAAATGCCACATCCATTGCAGTTGCCCAGGTTGCTAGCTTGGTCCTGTCCAAGCAAGGGTTCAAGTCCCAGAAGTATGGACAAGGGCACCTTTCATTGATCACCAGACTGCAGCACATTCACCTAATTTCCACTTTTCCAGGTCCCTGTAAAGGCGCCATATGGCTTCATGCTTTAAATCTGGAGGTTTCTTAGGCTAATGCCACAAGTTTATGCTTCGATTGGCTAGAATCAGAGATCGGAAGGGTCATTTTCTGCAGCATGTGTCGCCCAAAATTGGTTAAAATAATAAGTCTGGCTCTTCAAAGGCAGGTAGTAGTCCCCCCTCACCCACCTCAAGATCACCCAGACTGAATAAAGGAATAACATTTACTTTCTACAAATGTAATGCATTCAGTCGCAGCTTCAGCCAGCTGATATCCTTGAGAGTTTCAGAGGCTAAGGGGTTTGTACATCCATGCAATATGTTCACAGTTCAGGAGCAGGGGGAAGCAGTTTTTGGGGCAGGTTAGCATACCCCAAAGGTGTATCTGTGGGTTTAATGCATGTGTATCTCTGGTCTTATGGCGGTGTAAAGCCAAAGTCAGTTGGCACACTGTGTTCTTCGGCTGCCCTACCTATGAGACATTTAGAGGTATGTCCATGGTAAATTTTGTGCTTATTAGGGTTCTCAGACCAAAGTGGTTTGTATTTTTTCATTGGGAAGAGAGATAAGTCAGGTACTTAATAGCTTACAACGTAGCACATTAAGGTGGGCGGTGTAAAAATTTCTAGTTGCAACCAGGAGATTCCCCCATTAATGTCAGAAACTGCTCACATTGCTAGCAGTTGAGCAGCCTGGGAAGTCTGGGGGCAAACACCACAGGTTAAACTGAACAGGCAAAATTCCTGTAAGTAAGGAGGGATACATGGCAAGTACATGAGGGCACCCTTGCTTAATGTCACATATTTCTAAGCTCATCGGATGGTTGAGCCTTTACACATCATAGGATAGTCACCAACGTGCAACAGGCTATTAGGTATGACTCGCCAGGACATTGACATGCACTTCATACGAACCGGATCCTCTATAAAGGATAAATGATGAAAACAAGACTGGGGTACGCTTGGCTCAAAAATCCTCTTCACCAAGCTGTAGTGCGTCATCTTGTGGCCAGGTGTCTTTGAGTGACAGGCAAGTGCAGTAAGGGAGCTTTATTAAGTAACTTGGTTACTTGCAGTGAGGCAGAGGGGTCCCAGCGGACCCACAAAAGGTGGGCTGCGGCAAAACATGAAATTGGGAATCTTAGATTCCAACATTATCATTGGCTTAATAATACGCAAGACTCTCTGGCCATGCGGGGTAAAAATGTTCCAGCATGAATTACAAGGTAACTAGAAGGTAAGCCGAACTCGGCTTTGATTCTTTGGAGGGCAGTCGATTCCGGGGATATCTAAGTGAACTAGGTCTATAGCTGGATGGAGCACCAGGGTCACAGCTGGTTAGCGGATAGTGTGTATCTGTGATCGGACTGCAGTTAAGCAAGATTGGTGGGCTGCGTAAGTTGTCACTCCAAAAAGGGTGAGGGGACTGCAATAGTGTGCACAATACAAACATTACTTCAAACAAGATTTGACACCATTATGTGTTCGCCATGGTTTAGCAATCAAAAAGCCTGTGCAAATGTCTGGTCAAAATCAGCAAAGTATGTGCCCCTGGAACCGAGGGCATGTTACAGGTTGCTTCAGTTAAGCAAATAATTCCCCGCCCTGATAGCCATCGCAGCTAGGCTGGCTGTGGAAGCTGTCAGCTAACAAGTGTGCTGCTGTCCCAAAAATTGGGGGAAACAAGGTGTTAAAGCACAAACGGCTACAATGTATTAAGAACATTTGGCATCTCCATTATTCAAGAAAAGGCAGGTATCTGTACTTATTATGCATCACCTGTCCTCACCCACGCTTCTGTTCCATGGTACACACTAGCAGAAGTTGGGAAGTGCTCACCTTGCCCTGGGAGGGGACACCAGCATGGCGTCACAGCAGCTATATAGCGCAGTCAGAAGGTGAGAGGCTGGCATGCAATATGGTCATGTAATGAAGCAGAATACGGGGGCAGGCGTAATGCTATAGGCGTTACTTCTGCCATACTCGGGCTGAAGGGTAAAGTGCCAGGAACCCACAAATAGAGTGGGTTTTTTAGAAAGGGGTTGCGCAATTTTGCCATCCCAAACAGTGTGTGCTGCGACTCCAATGAGGGGGAGAAAGAAAGGTTCAGGCTCTTATGCTGACAGTTACTAGAACACAGCGTGCATTCAAGTTTGGATGGAGCAGGTAAATTTCCACTGCCGGTGATGTACACGGGGGTAAACAAGGGCTTAGTCAACCCTAATGTAAGGCACATATTGCACGCAGTGCTCAATGGATTGAATCAGACATTCCAGAGTTATGAAGAGCAGTAGTTTTGCATCCCCGTTTGGGTAAGAATTCTGGCCGTAGTGGTACTCCTATACAGGAGGTGGCCAGCTGGCAGAGATAAGGGTATGGTGTTGCCACAATCAATAACTTGTTAAAAAAAAAACTGTTAGCCTGGGAGGCGTACTCCAAAATGTTTTCCAACGTATTCTGAAATCAGTGACTGGGCGGTGATGGGTAAATGCACGACCTGGCAACACCTAACAAGAAGGCCCTTCTTGGCACAGTGCACCATAGGGATTTCACCCTTAACTGCGGGTAAAGTAGAGAGCAGTTGTTTCAATTCCAGGCAGGCCATCGAACATGCCTACGGACGGGTAAATAAAACTGTGGTTAAATCAGAGAACAGTAGTTCACATTTTAGTGGAGGCCATCAAACCTGCCTACTACAGGGTAAATAAGCCATGCACAAGCCCGCCAAGCAGGAGGGCTTGATTCAACTTTATTCAAAAAAGCAAATAAGTGGGCTTGGTAAATAAGGCTTGGCCTCTTGAGTGCATACGCCGCAAGGTTCCCCCGATAGGGTCGGGGAACAACTGCGGACTGTTAACCTGTCAGAGGTGGATAGGAATTGTCCAGCTAGGAGGACTGGTAACCTGTCAGAGTTAGATGGGAATTGTCGAGCTAGAAGGACTGGTACCAACACGTTGCAGGAGGTTATGGAGCCTGCCATGGTGGGGTGGAGGGCCCTGGATATGACGGTGGCCACATCCAGGACTTTGGCGGAGTTACAGGGCGATCCGGAGGCTGATTGGTACGAGGGGTACCCTTTCAGGAGCACAATAAGGGTGCATTATGCCAAAATCCCAGGAGTCTTTATGGCAGGACCCTGGTTGAAAGCGACGGCGCCCCACTAGTCCTTCGGGCGGTTGTAAGCCTGAGCAACCGGGGGCTTGCCTGGTTATGCTCCGCCCCTAAAAAGGCATGAGTAAAAGATATGGACTGGTGGTCCATGATATGTAAAGGGGATAACCCCCACATAAATGGTAGCACCGATTGGATTGGCCACGGTGCAGTTTGGGTCATCAGGTGGGCAGGGCAGCTTAGGTTAGTCACCGCTGCCTACCCTTGGATCGCCCGTAAGTTAACCCTCCAAGTTGGCATACTCCTTGTATGTAATAAACCTGCAGCAAACTTTCTCCAACAAAATCTTGTGTGGACTGTTTATTTTGCGCAGTGCGACTAGTTACTGCTGAGCGGGCGGGTTGCCGATATCGGCACTAAGGCGGTGGTCTCAAGGCACTTAGTTAAAACAATTCTGAGTGTCCTTGGAGAAGCAACACTGACAAACAACATTTTCAGCGTTCGGGGGATAAGGGCTAGCAGTGAGTGTAGAGGGGTGGCAGCAGTGCACGGGAAGGCATGTGGGCGAGAAAGATGAATCACTTTGGTTCCTGCTATTTGCTGACAGAACATAATCATGTTGGTCCCCCGGAAGCGCTTTTAAGTTCTACCTGAAGGACGTGAGAGTCGACCGGATGCCTACAGATGGTGGCTCATTCATTAATAGATATTCAGTACAAACGAAGGTCCGATTAAACAGGAGTATCTAACCCAGTAGGTTTATCCGTTGAAGTGGCAAAGCAAGCGAGCTCCATTTGTGCATGCTTGCGTTCATTGGGATATTAAAGGCAGCCCTATTAAATAAATATATGGCACTTGGCTCCAGAGAAAGGACCGGAGCTTTAAAAAGTGAGGAAATGCTTGGTGCTAGCGGCTGTGAAGAGAAGAAGCCTTTGGGAACTTTAAAAAGGAAAGAAAATAAGCCTTTGATCCCAGAATCGGTGCAGAGAAGACAACGTAAGTTTAGAAAAAAACGTTGGTGGACTTGTACAGGCCGGTCCCCCCCACCCATTGAAGCCTTGTTGGGCGTCACCCTCCGAAGCTCGTGTTGTCCGGCTGATAAACAGCAGGTGCTAGCCGGAGTCAGGGGATGAGGACAGGGAAGACTTTGGGAACCTGGCTACTATCCCCAATAATGTCACTTCAGAATGATGTGAGCGCACCAGAACTTGTCATGTTGAGGTAGGTGTATCCTACAGTGGTTTATCGAACACTCAACATGGTTGATACAACACCCTTCAGAAGTTGGTCAAATGCTAACTAGCGTTTAATATTTCTAGGAATGGTGAAAAAGACATAAACAGAGGCCACATGGCCCCGCTCGCACGCATCTCCAGACAGCACGACCTCAACATAATCTCCTACGCCGACGACACTCAACTGATCCTCTCCCTCACCAAGGACCCCCTCGCCGCCAAATCCAACCTCCATGAAGGAATGAAGGCCGTCGCCGAGTGGATGAAGATCAGCCGACTAAAGCTGAACACGGACAAGACAGAGGTCCTCATCCTCGGCTCCAACCCCTCAGCCTGGGACGACTCCTGGTGGCCAACGACACTGGGAGCAGCCCCGACACCCACCGACCACGCACGCAACCTGGGAGTCATCCTCGACTCAACGCTCTCCATGGCCAAGCAAGTCAACGCAGTCTCCTCCTCCTGCTTCAACACCCTCCGCATGCTTCGCAAGATCTACAGGTGGATCCCGACAGATACAAGAAGAACAGTCACCCAGGCCCTCGTCAGTAGCAGACTTGACTATGGGAACGCCCTCTACGCGGGAGCCCCGGCCAAGCTCATCAAGCGACTGCAACGCATACAAAACGCCTCCGCACGCCTGATCCTCGACGTACCACGCCACAGCCACATCACCCCCCACCTGAGGAACCTGCACTGGCTCCCCGTCGACAGGAGAATCTCCTTCAAACTCCTCATCCACGCACACAAGGCACTCCACAAGACTGGCCCAGCCTACCTCAACAGACGACTCTTCTTCTACGTCCCCAACCGCCAGCTCCGCTCCGCCGACCTCTCCTCGCCACCGTCCCTCGCATTCGAAGAACAACCACCGGCGGCAGATCCTTCTCACACCTCACCGCCAAGACCTGGAACACCCTTCCACTAAGCCTACGACAGACCCAAGACCTGCTGACCTTCAGGAGGCTACTCAAGACCTGGCTGTTCGACCAGTAGCTGCACCCCCCCCCCCCCTTTTTTCTCCCCAGCGCCTTGAGACCCTCGCGGGTAAGTAGTGCGCTCTACAAATTCTGTGATTGATTGATTGATTGACTGATGGTAACAAGGTGAGTGGCCGTCTTGCAATGACGCATATTCCAGCTTGGTTCAATCTATCAGCACTCAGCACATGAAGCAAGAGAATTCTCCGAGAGCTTTAAACAAAGAAGAGGTGCTTGACACTGACAGTAGTGAAGAGAAGCTGCAGGGAAGTTTCAAAAACAATAATTCTATACTCCAGTGATAGTGCAAAGAGGCCTTCAGGAGTTTAAAAATAGGAAATACATAGTTCAGTAGACCGTGCAAAGAAGCTGCTGGGAGCTTAAATACAATACTCTGACCTGCAGCTGTGAAGAGAAGCTGCTGATAGCTTTAAAAAACATACAATCTCGCAAGAGTTCAGGACACCATCTTCATTCAGGCTGTCTAAATATGCACAGAGAAATAGCAACCAGGAGGCTCAAGCTTGCATGCAAGTCTGAAAAATAATTACAAAAAATGCATTTGGGCCTGATCTGCAATGAAAAAAATATTGCTTGTGTTTAAAATCTACATGTGAAAAGATTTCATGTGAAAAATATTGATAATTCATTGTAGTTTTAAGGTGTAAAATTGTCCCTCTTGCATTGCAACGCAAGCACTCGCTGGGCTACAGAATGGTAAACCAAACAGCCAATAGCATTGGGTGAGAAATGTTTACTCTATGGAAAACATCTGCATGTATAAATAATTATATTGTTTTTAGAGGAGGAGTGACAAAACCTCTGGCAGATAGCTGAACTGTACTGCCAGACCTAAAAACAAGTCTTTTAGCAGGAGAGATTTGTTGTCAAATAACACAAGAAGTTTCTCCAGTCGCAGCATAGAATTACTTCTTCCTGAATGATACATTGAGTCTTTCCGGTCAAGTTGTGTTTGCCGAGAAGTGCTGATGTCTTTCCAAAAAATGGATAGTCTCTCAAGTCCGAAAGTATCTGTCTAGGAGGAATGATGCTATCCAAGTGCATTAAGTCACTCCAGAGAGTGAGTTCATGTATAAGGACTGACATGCTCTCCAAAAAGGCCTTTAGTTCCTCCAGTCAGGGTGTGCATGTGCCAGTGGCGTAAAGAAACTTGAGGGAGCCCTCCTGCAAAGTACATGGAGGGGACCCCCAATGCTCCGGACCCAGTCAGGAGCTCTGAGGTCAAGGGCGCGCTCAGGGGGCCCGCACCAGGGGGGCTGCGAGGCCTAATGTTACACCACTGGCATGTGCTCTTCAGAGGTGCGTAATGTCTTTAAAGTAATGGTGTGCATGTTCTAAAAAGATTGTGTTCGCCAATAAAATTCTTCCAGTCAGGATATGCATGTCTATAAGGCATGATGTTCTACAAACAGTAAAGCCTCCACAATCAGGATATGTTTGTTTATAAATGATCTGTTCTCAAATGTTGCATGACATTTCACTAGTCGAAGGTGTCCGAAGTCTCTCCCCTGTACTTAAGTGTGAGAAAGTCATCCTTTTGCCCTGAAAACTCCCATTTTTGATTGATACTGGTGGTAACTGACTCTCACTGCGCACTGGTCTCTGCTAACCAGGCCCAGGGCCAGTGCTCTGATTAAAAAAGGTGTATGGTAATTAGGTGTAATTACAATTGGCATTGACAACCAACCTGTAAGTCCCTAGTATATGGTAGGGCATGTAGGTTTAGAGGCCGAGCAGCTTTGAGGCCCTTAAGTGTGCACTGTTGACTGTGTTGCCTGCTGTCATTTTAAAAGGTGGCCCTGCTTTGCAAGCTGCTTTTAATTGAAAGTACATGCAACTTCAACTTTGGATTTAAAGGTACTTCCAAACTATTAAACTACCTTATTGTTACACATAAATGACTCCTAGGGTCTACCCTAAGTGTCCTCAGGTGTAAAAGATAAGCAGGGGCATTTCATAAAGATGTTTTTATGTCCTGGTGAGGGAAAAACTACCAATTTTGTTTTTCCCCATTGTAACCTTTTAGCTCCATAGGCTAACATGGGAATACTTTAATAAAGTATAACTATTGATAGGAGTAAGCGAAAATAATATTTCAAGGACTTAAAAGGTTGGCAATGATGAATACAACAACTTGCCACTGTTGAGTTTATCATAACTAGTAGTGAAAAGAAGCTATGAAACTTTCTTTTCTGTGAGCCAAAATCCAGCCTTCTAGCAGCCTCTCCGAATTGGCCAGTCTTACCAGGCTGAGCCAAACTTCTTTGATGAGATTAAAAGTGGCCTGCACAGAGATAGAGGTTATCTGGTGGGGAAATATCTGTGGCAGCAGAAGAACAGGCCAGGAATGGGGATGGGTAATCAAACTGGTCTTCAAAGAGAAGAGGACAGCAAGAATGCAAGCCAATCCTACCCCCCTCGTCCTGTCCCTCCATGCAGATGGGAGCCCCGGGAATGGAATTTGCAGGAGGTCTGAAGGGAGAGTGTTAAGGGAAATGATCCACATCAGTAGGTTGGCTTAGTCAGATCTTACTCCCAAGGAGAGACATTCTCCATCTTAAATTTTAAAGTACAGTGCTTTGTGGGAAAAGAATATGCTACACTTTGGAGGAAGCTGTCATGCTTTTGGGTAGCACACTGCACCCCATTGGACTGGGGTGCCCCCCTACTTGTCTCCCCAGCACATTGGATAAATATGTGAAAGCTGCATAGCAACTCAGATCTGCTACCTGAAACTACAAGAAGAAGGACTGCCCTACTGGAACCCTGGCCTGCACCAAGAGGACTGCACTCTGAATGACTGCGCCTGCTGCACACTACAGAACAACAGCCCTAAGGACTTTGCCTTGCTTGAAAAAGAGAAGGAATGGACTCCCTAAAAACAACAGGTTGAAAGAGCTTCACCTGCATCATCTCCAGCAAGAAGAACCCATCTGACCAGCTTCAGCTGTACTTTAAAGGATTTGCTCAGGTGCATTGTGGGACTCAGAAACTCTGCAACCTTGGATTTTGTTGGACACTTTGAACCCCCAAAAGGAACTTGAGGAAGCACCTCCTTAAGTTTGGAGAACATTTGAGAACTTTTGTGAAAAAGCTCCATAAGGTGACCGACCCGACGTCGAGAGTCAAGCTGACTATCTCGCACTGCGACCCAGCCTGGATTTCAGGTTTGTCCCGCTGTCCAGGAGTTGACCGGGGGCTCCGGTGGAACACAGCTGACAAAGCTGCTGTGAATCCAGCTTCCTGGAGAGGCCCGATCGACGTCAAGAGAAAATCCTCTAGAAAAGTTACTAAGTGCGAAGGTAAAATCTTGACCGAGGCCTCCCGCTCGGTCTATCCAACCAGGGGTCAATTGCGGTCGGCCTCAAACTTTGGATTTGTTCTGGTCAAGCGTGACCAGATGTCCCAATTTGGCGTTATTGATTTTTAAGCACTAGAAAGTGTTTATTCTTTAAAAATTCATATCCATATATTGGATTTTTGTCGTTTTTATGTCATTTTAAAGATACAAATATTTTCTATTTTTATAAATTGGTGTTGGATTTTTATTGTGTGTTGTGTCTTACTTACATAATGTATTGGTGTTTTTAAATGCTTTACACACCTTTCTCCTAAGTTAAGCCTACCTGCTCTCAGGTAGCTACTAAGGGTTGAGCCAGGGGCTAATGTATTGATACCGTGACTAGAACTTTTTTGCGTTGGTGGCCTTAATGCTAGTGGTAGGTGCATACTTACCCCTACCAATTACCTACCTTCCAACAATGAGGAGTGCATTCTCCTAAAGTACCTAAAATCACTGTGAACGCGAAGTGTTTGTGTACAACGATGTGGTGTCTTCTCTGAAGGTGCATGAACTGTCTCCACTCAAAAGTGCACTAAGTCTCTCTACTCAGTGTGTGTCTACTTAAAAGATGTGATTTGTCGTAAAAAGGTGCATGAAATATCTCCAGTCAAGATGTGTTTGTCTAGAAGAAGAGGTGTTGTATTAGAAAGTGCATGTAGTCTTTTGACTACCAGTTGTTACTCACACACTAATAATTCATAGAGCATTACATTGGTATCATTAAATCGGGAGTCAAGAAATTCTTGAGTGAAACCCCTTGCACCAAGGGGACATATATGTGTCTCCAGGAACATGTAATTTTAAGTATGAAAACTCTTTAGAGATTATTAAAGCCATATACATTTTTCCTAACTCCTGTGGCATTTGCTTGTGTTGTATGTTGATAATTTGTTGTGAGAGGATACATGGTGAGGAATTAGCAAGTGCCTGTTAAGTTTAGTGTCTAGCTAGGGGAGATTTTTCTGGTATATGGTTCATTAAATCGAGAGTGCCTCTACATCGCATGATTTTACATCTGCAGTGCCTTTACATCGCAGGGAGGTAGGTAAGTATTATTTTGACCCCATATAATTTGACATATGTATACATTTATATATTTAAATATGTGTATACATTTCTATGTGTCTATATATAAGTATACTTTTATATGTATACATATATATAATACTATATATGCATTTAAATATATTTAATGTCCTTTTTAATTACAATTCAATTCAATATGTCTTTATTTCGATTAAAAATCATAAAAGACTTTACATTTAAAACAAAAGCTCCATTTCATTCTCATTAAATTTTTACAAAATTTATACAATAGAAAAACAATCAAAGAAAGAAGAAATAGATCCACAATGTTGAGGTACCGTTAATATACAATAAATAATTAAAACTAATAAAACTTCTGACCTTAGTGCCGCAAAAATCATACCAGTAAATATCTTCTTATATATATATATAAAATGACCAGGTGAGTACACTCAACCCTAATACAGCATAAAACAATGTATACTACTCCCTCTTTATAAAATTCATCAAACTAACTTAGCCTCATCTTCTTTGCACGTATGGCCCACATCCAACTAAGGAATTTAGCAACTGCAATCACTATGGGTTCTTTAGTGTCAGTTTTTAAAATCCTAAATGCTTCGTTACCAGAACGAATGCCCATATTCATACAAATTGGTTTGAGCCATTTATGCCTAGGAATTTTATAAGCAGGGCATACAAATAAGATGTGAGCTAACGATTCTGCTTAGTGTTAAACAGAAGGGGCATTTGCTATGATTTTGGGCGTGCCATTTACTAACATAAGAATTAATCGGGAGAGAACCCACTCTAAATTGATGGTAGTTTCCTATCATTAAAAACATTAATAAAATCCCAATAGTTCTCATACTCTATGTCGTATTTGTGCTCTAAAAATTCCTTTGTTAGTGATGGCCTTATTAGAGAGGAAAAACGCTTCATTTTGACCATATTCCAGTACACCATCGTAAATTCCTTCTTTGAAGGGAAAGGATTATCGACGGGATTCTCCCACAGACTACTCATCCCCATCTCACTCAGAGTATCCTTTACCCATCTCAGCCATGGTATTTTGCACATACGGTCTGCCTCCCTGACTGTAAGAAGAGCCTGAGCATACAGGGACAGTTCAGGTGTAACCCAAAGCCTTCTCCAATAAGCCACGGGTCTAAATCGTGCCGTGTCCTCAATTGAACGACAACCCAAATCTAAAAAGAGGGGCAATAAGGGTGTTGATTGGGGAAGACCAGTTATGGCCCTCAAAAATTTGTTTTGGGCAATAACCAGGGGAACTAAGTTATCAAATCCCCATAATTCTGCCCCATATAAAACCGAGGCACTAATTTTAGAGTTATATATTTTTAAGACAGGAGCAACGGGCTTGGTGTAAGAAAGACGCTGTTCCTTCAATAGGGCACCGGACAGTTGGGCATGTTTAAGGACCAACAAATCAATATGGGGCTTCCAATTAAGTTTTCTACCCAATGTAATCCCCAAATATGTAAATGCATGGGTCTGCTCAAGGGTAACTTCATTCATTACAGCTCTGCCCTTTATAACCTTGTGTTTGTGTAGAACCATGAATTTTGTCTTCTCCACGTTGACTACAAGGTCGTGGTCCTGACAAAACTCCTCAAATCTAATAATAGCTGACTGGAGTCCTTTTTGTGTCTTGGAAATAATCAGAGTGTCATCTGCAAACATGAGCAAAGGGATCTTCATGCCTGCTAAGGTGGGAGCGTCAGTAGGATGACTCTGAAAATACAACACTACCCTATTGATAAATAGAGAAAAGAGGGTTGGTGCTAAAACGCACCCCTGTCGAACCCCCTTTGCAATAGAAAACCTATCAGTAACACTCCCTTGCAGGCCCCAACGTACCTGTGCATAATTAGAGTCATGTAATGTGACTAAAATGGCCAATAATTGCAATGGCATGCCCTGTTCTGCAAATGCTCGCCACATCTTGGTGCGTGGAACAAGATCGAAAGCCGACTTAAGATCAATAAAAGCCGCGTAAATGGTACCCCCTCCTATAATTACCACTCGCCAGTAAATTAAAATAAACCTAAAAACCTGGTCAATAGTACTGGTATGGGATCGAAACCCCGCCTGTAGAGGAGACAGAATATCGAATTCATCTATCCAGGCCTGAATTCTTCCTAATACCAGCCTAGCTGTAACCTTTTGAATACAATCAATGAGGCTTATAGGCCTGTAATTGCCTGGATTGGAACGGTCCCCTTTCTTAAAAATTGGGAGAATTTCTGCTCCTGACCATGTATCAGGCATTGGGGCACCACTGGCAATGGCATTTACGAGTAGCTGGATATATGTAACCCAATTCGATTTGTCATACAAGAACAAGTCAGCTGGAATGCAATCCAACCCAGGCGCCCTCCCTCTCGGAACCGATTTTAACGCGATTTCCACCTCTTCCTTAGTAAAATGCAAAGAGGGGTTAAAAGAGGGCATTTTAAACTGTTCTGGGTCAAGTTCCGTGACTGCGAACTGGGCCTTATAGTGTGATACCCACATCTCGGGGGCTACATGGTTAACTGGAGCTTGGCTCAAATTGCCGCTGCCCCATTTTACAAGATGCCAGAAAAATGCCATATTTCTCCCTTTACTGGCCTTGAGCAACTCATCCCAATGTTGCTCATCCCAGTCCCTTTTTAATTACATTAATATTAATTAAATAATTGAATGTAATGTATTTTCACTTTCTTAATACATTATAAATTAGTTTTACATTACTTATCCCTGGAAACCCCTTTTTACCCTTAAACACCACCATCTCTAAACCCTAAAAAACACTTACTACACCCAAATACTACCCAAATACTATCCACCCCATAACCTTAAAAACTTCCTGCTATGCCTAAACACTACATATCCCTGAACCCTAAAAACACAGTATTACCTCTAAACACTAACCATCACGGAAACCTAAAACCTCCTTAGTAGCCCTTAACTCTACCCATCTCAACCCTAAAAACACCTTGGTATTCCTTAACTCTACCTGTCTCTGAACCCTATAAACCCTTACTACCTCTAAACACCACAATCACTACACCCTAAAAACTCTTTACAACCCCGAAACAATACCCAACACTGAACCCTTAAAAATTCTTCCCAAACCCCAAAACTATCCATCCCTGCACCCTATAAACTCCAGACCATCCATTAAAACTACTCATCCTCACCTCCAAAAATTCCCTTACCACCCTTAAAACTCAAATTTTAAATTATAAGTATTTACATTTTAAACACCATGTACTTATATTTTACATTTAATATTTTTTTTAAATATAACATTTACTTATATTTAATATTAACTAATATCACTTTACCTACCTAATATATTATGTATTAAATAACGTACATTAATTTGTATAAATGTACTTTTTTAGATTAAATATATATGTATTACTTATAATACCTAAATTTTAAATACATTAATTGAAACTTTAAAAATATGTTTAAAGTTAACTTTCCACTGTGTAGTTATGTTAGGGTCAGAGTTTCCATAGGAAAAACATTTTTTATTTTGCTAATAACTTTCATGCCATTTCACAAATCTTCTCAAAACTTTCCCTAAACTTTTTATCCACCTCAGCTCCTTCCTGGGAAGTGTTAAGTTGATCCATCAAGCAAAGACCAAGAAAAAGGGGTGATGGGGGATTAGGTCCCAAAACATTGATTTGCTATGTCAAATTCCCATAGGAAAGTTTGGTAAGCAATACAGAAAAATCGGCTTAACTGAAATAGCCAAAATTTAGTAGAAAGTTCTAATTTTTCATTATTTGGTGTAAATCCTCTTTTATCAGTTTTTGTCTGTTTTGAAAAAAGGGGACTAATCAATCCTGAATGGCTGGCCTCAACCTGAACAATATGTTGTGGCAGCCATTACAGGACTCAAGGACCATGTCCCGAATATATAAATATTCACTGAAAAAAACAAAGATTACGGGGATGTTATAGTTAGGAAATGGAATCAAAAATTCTTAGAAATTCACTGAAAAAAATCAAAGGTTACAGGGACGTTATAGTTAGGCTCAGGTTTCACTCGTACAAAACCAGTGTAATTCAGCAGTAATAGTTAGCTGAGTTAACTATAGCTCGCACCCCCGCAATGCACTGCTTGTGACCTTACATATTACATCACTCATGACCTGGTCAGTGACATCACTGATGACATCTCACATGACATCATCCAGTGACTGTGAGTGTTTTTAAAAAGCTTATTTATACCAAGGTGTATGAATCAGTGGGAACCAGGAGGCGTGTTTGCAGAGTGGTAGAGAAAGGGGGCAGGGCCACGAAGACCTCAGCAATCCTGCAGTGTGGTACTTACTGAAGGCTACAGGAGGGGCAGTTGGCCCATAAGGCAGTCCTTGGGGGCGAATAACTCCTCCTGTTACCTCCAGTAAGTCCCACACAGTGCAATTGCCTAGATAGACGTCTTCGAAGGTCACGCCCCCTTTTTCCACCACTCTCCAAACGCGCCTCCTGGCACACTGATGTTTGGTGGATGAAGTCCCCTTGGCGCCAGAAGGTCCTTGGGGGCCAACAAGCCCTCCTGTTACGTCCAGTATGGCCCACACAGTGGGACTGCTGATAGGTCTTTGGAGGCCACGCCCCCTTGCTCCACCACTCTGCAAACGCGTCCCCTGGCACACTGACGGTTGGGGGATGAAGTCCCCTTGGCTACTAAGGGTCCTTGGGGCCAACAAGCCCCCTGTTACCTCCAGTATGGCCCACGCAGCAGGATTGCTGAGAGGTCTTCGGAGGTCACACCCCCTTTCTCCACCACTCTGCAAAAGGTAACAGAAGGTCTTGTTGGCCCCTAAGGACCCTCAGCAGCCAAGGGGACTTCATTCCCCAACCAACAGCGTGCCTTGAGGCGCGTTTGCAGAGTGGTAGTGAAAGGGGAGGCGGGGCCTCCGGGGAGTTGCTGGGCTTTTTTAATTTAATTTTTTGTTTAGTTTTCTATGGGAAGAGGGGCTGCGTAGCCCCCCTTTACTGGGCTAGGCATTTTAAGAATGGGGAGTCCCCAGGCCGATTTCAGCCCCGGGGACCCCATCCCCACTGCAATGTCCCACGGGTGGGCACTCTGGGACATTGCTGGAGCCGTCCTTAGTGGGGTGGTGGTCCCCAGGGCCATCTAGGGCTCCAGGAGGGGGGCCGCGCAGCCCCCCTCATTTCTTTCAATTTGCCCGGTGGGGTGGTGGGACCGGGGGTCAGCGACGGACCTCCTTCATTATTTCATTTTAGCTTGGGGGTGGTGGCTGCACGCCCCCCCACATTAATTAAATTTAAAGCCCCGGGGAGGTGGCGGTCGCTGGGGCTACGGGGGGTCCAAGTGCCCCCCGAACTCTTTAAAAAAAAAAGCCCCAGGGAGGTGGGGGCCCCCGGGGCTGAGGGTTTCTGTGCAGCCCCCCCCCCCACTGATCAAAGTTAAAGCCATGGGGAGGTGGCAGGCCCCGGGGCTGCAGGGTGGTTCCACTGGGCTCTTCTGCATTATTATCTGGAAAGCCCCAGGGAGGTGGCAGACCCTGGGGTGAGGAGGGGGTCCAAGAGACCCCCTCCATTAATTAAATATACAAGCCCTGGGGAGGTGGTGGTCCCTGGGTCGTGGGGATACCGTGTGGGCACCCACGCATAAATTATAACAAAAACCCTAAGAAGGTGGTGGTCCCCGGGGTTTAATTAACCCCTATAAGGGGGGGGGTCTGTGTGCCCCCCTCCATTATTAAAACAGTGCCCCTGGAACCTGGCCCACCCGCAGGCAGATAATGAACGAAGCCCGTGATACGTTTAAAAAAAACTTTGGCCGGAATCGCGGATCCCGCAGAAAATAAAAAACAAAAATGGCTTTTTTTGGCCCTTGGGGTTATCAGTGGGACCCCCCCCCCCAAGAGGCCTAGGGGGTCAGGGTGTTTCTACCCTGCCCCCTTTTCTTTTAAAAAAAACTTTTTGTTGGACTAGGTTCAACCGAGTCCCAAGATGGCTGCCAACACTTCCTGGTTGAAGTGTTGGCACCCAATCAAATTTCAGTAGTGTTTCAGTAGGCTGATTATATATATATATATATATATATATATATATATATATATATATATATATATATATATATATATATATATATATATATATATATATATATATATATATATATATATATATATATATATATATATACAAACAAGAACATGAAGGATCACAAGAAAACAATAGCAACCAGCCAGGGCAAAAATATGGATCCCAAAGGATACAATGAGTCACAAAGAAATAAAATATCCAAGAAAGAAGTGCCTGAAACAGAGGGATTCACCCAAGAACAAAAATATATTTCCACTACAACGCTTCAACCTCTTGAGCAAAAGCCTCTATTTCTGTCCTGTACCTAAGGATCATAATACGGCCAACATGATAAGAGACCTAAAAACCTTCGAGAGAAGATGCAGACTTGCAGAATACTATAACAATAATTCTAATGTTGGTCTGCCAAGCTACCTTCCAGATCCATTTAAGAACGCCATCCCAAATCATGGACTCCTCAATGTGGTTGAAATCCTGTACTTGATATATCCATCAACAAACTCATCAAGGAATTAACACCTAAAAGGATTTTTGATAACATTACCCGAGAAGAAAGAAAAGCTTTCCATCTCCTTCAACAGAGAATGGATGTCATTATAAAACCGGCAGACAAAGGTGGTGCAGTGGTTGCCATGAAAGTAAGTGATTATATTGAGGAGAGAATGCGACAACTAATGGATACCAACACTTGCAAACCTTTAGAAACTGATCCCACAGAAGACTTGAACAAAGAAATTAAGAACATGGTTGTAAGGTACATGAGCTTAAACCTCATTGATGTAACAACAGCAGATATACTTGTTCATCCCAACCCAAGACCTGGGAGATGTTCTATGCTTCCCAAAATTCACAAAATGAACAATCCTGGCCGTCCCATCATCTCTGGCAATGACACAGCCACTGAGAGACTATCTTTATTTGTCGACCTGCACCTCCAGCCCATTGTACAGGAACTTCAATCATTTGTTAAAGACACCAGTCACTTCCTTCAGATTATTGAAAAATTAAACCAAACCTACACATTCAATGATGATACTCTTCTTACTACATTTGATGTTACATCATTATACACCAATATACCACATGAGGATGGGCTTATGGCATTATCTGAAGCTTTTAATAAAAGAACTGTGAAAAAGCCATCAACAAATGTGTTTACCAACTTTGCAAGAGTTATCATTAAATCCAACAATTTTACCTTCAATGGTAAACACTATCTGCAGATCCAAGGGACTTCCATGGGCACTCGGATGGCTTCATCCTATGCAAATATCTTCATGGGCAAACTAGAGAACTGTATACTTGCTACTTCTAGCATCAAACCACTGGTATGGCTACGATACATTGATGACATATTTATAATATGGAATACAGGAAGTGGAACATTGGAACAATTTACAGCTTATATCAACAATATCCATCCTACCATCAAATTTACCAGCAGCAATACTAAACAGAAGCATCAGCTCACTTTTCTGGATGTGTTACTCACCATTTATGAACAAAAAATTACAACTGATCTGTACCACAAGCCTACAGATGCTCCTTTGTATCTAAACTGGGCTTCATGTCACCCACACCACACTAAACTCAGTATCATCTACAGCCAAGCACTCAGAATAAGACGCATCTGCAGCAATGAGGACACCTGTAAAGACCATCTACAGGAGCTTGCTACATTATTTAAAAGGCGAGGTTATCTTCTGCATATCATACAGCAACAAATTGACAAGTCTTTGCAGTTACCCAGGGAAGTACTTATTTGGAATACCAACAGCAGAAACAAAAGTGACAGAACTCCATTTGTGGCTGACTGTCATCCATCAGCTCCCAACTACAGAAATATAATGCAAAAAGCATCTCCCTTACTGTCCACTTATGAAAAATTGCAAAAGATTTTTCCAAAACCACCAGTCATTGCTTACCGCAAAGCTCCCAATTTACGATCTCTTGATGTGAGAGTTGAACTCAAGCAAGTTGTAACAAATGCAGGGGTTCATTGCTGTGACTCTAAAAGGTGCATCACATGTGAATACCTTTTACAAACATCATCAGTAACTAGTTCTGTTATGAGAAGGACCTATGGAATAAGACAGCTTCTCATATGTCGCTCAACATGCATAATTTATGTGATTCAGTGCCAGCGTCAAAGCTGTAGAAAACAATATGTAGGCCAAACAGTGAATGACCTCCATACACGATTCAGGAACCACAAATCGGCAATAATTAACAAGAAACTTGACCAGCCAATCATTTTAACCTTGTGGATCATTTACTATCAGATCTAAAGATTTTCCCTGTGGAACACATCTTAAAGGAAGAACTACTGGACTCCAGAGAAAACTTCTGGATGTACCGTTTAAAATCACTGCATCCAGATGGACTGGACATTACTGACAATACCACCTGATTACTGCATATATTCAATAGCTCTCAAGACTGCATTGATTCCACATTCCAAATTGAATCTTCACTCATGATGCTTTTGAAAATTCAGCTGTGTCATCTATGCAGCCATGGAGCAAACCATCTTGTACTACCTGTGGAAGGCGGAAGCTGAAACGTTGTAGTGGAAATATCTTGAATATATATATATATATATATATATATATATATATATATATATATATATATATATATATATATATATATATATATATATATATATATATATATATATATATATATATATATATATATATATATATATATATATATATACATATATATATATATATATATATATATATATCGACGCTCAGAGGTTGCTCCTGCAATGGGAGGCACTCTGACACTGTTAACAGGTGCAAGTCCTTTATTGGTACAAGAGGCGCAGAGACATCAACCGCTACAGCAGTTCAGCAACATCCAAGAACCTGACGCGTTTCGAAGTATTTGGAACTTCTTCCTCAGAGGCAATGACGTGCTGAAAGTGTGTGTTCCGTGGACCTGCCTCTTAAAATGCCGAATGGCCCGTCCTGGATGGGCCGCCCCTACCGGCTCAGAGCAGAGGATGATGGGTCATGAATATGCCCGAAAACCCGGCCTGTATAGACCGCTCGTCGCGATTGGAGCGCGGAATGCTGGGCCACGGAACACATACTTTCAGCACGTCATTGCCTCTGAGGAAGAAGTTCCAAATACTTCGAAACGCGTCAGGTTCTTGGATGTTGCTGAACTGCTGTAGTGGTTGATGTCTCTGCGCCTCTTGTACCAATAAAGGACTTGCACCTATTAACAGTGTCAGAGTGCCTCCCATTGCAGGGCAACCTCTGGAGCGTCGATATTTGGCGGCCGGCCCAGCCGCCGGGAGAGCACCACCCCATTGGAGGGGGCCAAGAGGTCTGATAACTATCGGATCCCTATCTGGGGACACTGCGATGGATTGAGAGAGGGGCACGGTCATCAAGGCCCATCTGTGGGCTTGAAGTTGGCGGCAGGTCATTATGTGGGGACTGATCTACATCAGCGTGGACTACATGGCCCAGCATTCCGCGCTCCAATCGCGACGAGCGGTCTATACAGGCCGGGTTTTCGGGCATATTCATGACCCATCATCCTCTGCTCTGAGCCGGTAGGGGCGGCCCATCCAGGGCGGGCCATTCGGCATTTTAAGAGGCAGGTCCACGGAACACATACTTTCAGCACGTCATTGCCTCTGAGGAAGAAGTTCCAAATACTTCGAAACGCGTCAGGTTCTTGGATGTTGCTGAACTGCTGTAGCGGTTGATGTCTCTGCGCCTCTTGTACCAATAAAGGACTTGCACCTATTAACAGTGTCAGAGTGCCTCCCTTTGCAGGGCAACCTCTGGAGCGTCGATATTTGGCGGCCGGCCCAGCCGCCGGGAGAGCACCACCCCATGGGAGGGGCCAAGAGGTCTGATAACTATCGGATCCCTATCTGGGGACACTGCGATGGATTGAGAGAGGGGCACGGTCATCAAGGCCCATCTGTGGGCTTGAAGTTGGCGGCAGGTCATTATGTGGGGACTGATCTACATCAGCGTGGACTACATGGCCCAGCATTCCGCGCTCCAATCGCGACGAGCGGTCTATACAGGCCGGGTTTTCGGGCATATTCATGACCCATCATCCTCTGCTCTGAGCCGGTAGGGGCGGCCCATCCAGGGCGGGCCATTCGGCATTTTAAGAGGCAGGTCCACGGAACACATACTTTCAGCACGTCATTGCCTCTGAGGAAGAAGTTCCAAATACTTCGAAACGCGTCAGGTTCTTGGATGTTGCTGAACTGCTGTAGCGGTTGATGTCTCTGCGCCTCTTGTACCAATAAAGGACTTGCACCTATTAACAGTGTCAGAGTGCCTCCCATTGCAGGGCAACCTCTGGAGCGTCGATATATATATATATATATATATGTGTGTATATGTCTCCATCGATGTTCTTCCTCCTGAACACCCAGTCCGGCGGCACGTTCGAACAAACATCGGACCACCATTCAGGTCAGTTTCGTAACTCGTATTTTATTTTTTGGGCATAAACAGATGGCATTCCATAGTCGTTCCAAGTTCAAATATCAAGACCGACGCGTTTCGGCATACTGCCTTCTACTGGGTCACATATATAATAGTGTTTTTTGGTTAGTGAACTCAAAAGAGTACATAACGGGGTCCTCTATTTATAATAATTTGAAGGTTCTAACTATAACTTTACAATTTTTAAAGTTTGTGTAGTTTGAACTTGGTTTGTATAGGGAAAATAAGTTTTCCTAACTATAACTAATCTTTACCCTTTGTGTTTTTCATTGAATTTCATTGTTTTTTTTATTTTTAATAAAAATGTGTTTCAAATCGTCCAGTGTCGCAAGTAGAGGGTTTTTATGTGGTGTGTCGTACAGTGGAGGAGAGTGTTGTAAAGTCTATTGTCATGGAGTATTGTAGATTGGAATCAAGTGGAGAAGAGTAGAGTGTAGTAGAGTATTGTACAGTGTAGTAAAGTGTTACATAGTGTAGGGGCATTGTGTCTCATATAGTGGAGCCAAGTATAGACTGGAGCAGCGAGTTGTACAGTAATATGGCATGTCGCACAGTAGAGTAGGATGTCGTAGACTGTCATACAGTGGAGTAGAATGTTTTAGAGTGGAGTAGGATGAAGCAGAGTGCCATAGAGTGGAGTATCGTCAAGTGGAGTGTCGTAGAGTACAGTGGAGGAGAGTGTTGTAGAGTGGAGTACTGTGCCATATAGTGGAGTGGCGTATTGTAGAGAGAAGATGAGTAGCATGTTGTCGAGTCTCATACAGTGTAGTACAGTGGCGTAGAGTGGATGGGCATAGAGTGTCGGACAGTGAAGCGGCATAGAGCGGCGTATAGTACAGTGGCATGAAGTGGGATAAAGTATAGTATAGTGGAGTGGAGTACACTGAAGTGGGGTAGAGTACAGTGGAGTAAAGTGTCGTAGAGTGGAGTAGCGTATCAGACTATAGTGGCGTGGCGTGGAGTGCAGTAGAGTGAAGTGGTGTAGCATACAGTTGAGTAAAGTGTCATAAATTGGAGTACCGTATTGTACAGTAGAGTGTAGTGGGGTGTCTTACAGTATTGGGAAGTGATGTTCAGTAGAGTACAGGGGCATACAGTCTAGTTGACTCTTGTAGAGTGGAGTAGTATAAAGTACAGTATTGTAGAGTGTGGCACAGTGGATTGGCATACAGTGTTATTGAGTACAATGGCATTGAGTGCTCTAGAGTGGAGTGGCGTACAGTGGCGTAGTGTAGAATACTGTGTCAGAATAGAGTGGAGTAAAGTGGGGTGCAATGGCATACAAAGAATTGCGTAAAAGTGTTGTATCGTGGTCTAGAGTATTGTAGAGTAGAGTGGAACAGAGAGTTGTACAGTGGCATACAGTGTAGTAGAGTGTTGTAGAGTGGAGTTGCATAGAGTACAGTAGAGTGTAAAACACTGGAGCTGTGTAGAGTGGATTGTTGTGTAGTAGCGTAGAATGAGGTTAAGTCTCATACAGCGGAGAAGAGTCGAGTGGAGTGGTGTAACAGTGTGGTGTAAAGTACAATAGAGTGTATTGGTGTGTCGTAGAGTAGAGTGGCGTGGAGTGTACTGGTGTAGCATAGGTAGTAAACAGTTATAAATTGGAGCGGGGTCTCGTACAGTAGAGTGGGTTGCTGTGTCTTATAGAAAAGTGTTGCATAGTGGAATAGAGTGTTGTACATTGGAGTGTACGGACATAGAGTAGAGTATAGAGTTGGACAGAGTAGTGTATGGGGATAGAGTGGAGTAGAATGTCGTAGAGGGTCATGAAGTGTGATAGACTTTTATAGAGTGGAGTTATATAGAGTGGAGGAGAGTGTCATACAATGGAGCGGCATAGAGTGGAATGGCGTACACTGCAGTGGTGTAGAGTGGATTTACGTAAAGTGTAGTAGCATACAGTGGAATAGCATATAGTGGAATACTGTACAGTAGAGTGTAGTAGAGTGGAGTGGCATAGAGTGAAATAGTGTAGAGTGGAGTGGTGCACCATGGAGCGGCGTAGAGTGGAATATGGTATGGTGGATTAGTGTAGAGTGGGGTGGCAGACACTGAAGTGTCACAGCATAGAGTCGAGGAAAATGTTATAAATTGGAGAGGTGTCTCATACAGTAGAGTGGAGTCCTGTGTCGTACAGTGTTGGAAACTGTCGTAGAGTGGAGTAGAGTGTATGGGCATAGAGTTTGGACAGTGGAGTGTACGGGGATTGAGTGGAGTACACTCAGGTAGAGAGGAATAGAGTGAAGTAGAGTTTTGTAGAGTGGAGTTATATAGAGTGAAGGAGAGTACACTGGAGTGGCGTAGTGTGGAGTAGCATACAGCAGAGTGGAATAGCATACAGTGGAGTAGCATAGAGGGTAATAGCTTATACTGTATAGTGTACAATGGAGTAGCGTAAAGTGTAAAAGGGTATAGTGTAGTAGCGTACAGTGGCCTGGCGTACAGTGAAGTAGTTCATACTGGAGTGGTGTATTGTGGGGTGGGGTAGAGTGTAAGGGCATACAGTGGAGTGGCGTACAGTGGAGTGGGGTAGAGTGGAATACCATACAGTAGAAGGGCAAATATTGAAGTTGCGTACAGTGTAATAGCGTAGAATGGAATAGAGTACAGTAGAATAGCGTAGAGTGGTACAGCATAGAGTAGAATAGCATAGAGTGGAGTGGTGTAGACTGGATTAGTGTACAGTGGAGTGGGGTAGAGTGAAATAGCATACAGTGGAGTGGCATCCAATGGACTAGCATAGAATGGAGTGGCATGGAGTGGTGTACACTGGAGTGGCATAGAGTGGAATAGCATAGTGTGGAGTGGCATACGGTGGAAAGGTGTAGAGTGGAATAGCATAAACTGGAGTAGCGTATAGCGGAGTGGCATACAGTGGAGTGGCGTACACTGAAGAGGCGTATAGTGGAGTTGCATACAGTGTAATAGAGTAGAGTGGAGTTGTGTACTGTGTAATAGCATAGAGTGGAGTGTCATAGAGCAGAGTGTTGTACAGTGGAGTGGCGTAGAGTGTATAGTGTATAATAGAGTAGCATACAGTGGAGTGGCGTATAATGGAGTGGTGTAGCCTTGACTGGCATATAGTGACATAGGGTAGAGTGTAATAGCATACAATGGAGTGGTGTACACTGGAGTCATGGCCAATCGAATAGCACAGAATGAAGTCGCATAGAGTGGAGTGCCATACACTGGAGTGGGGTGGAGTGGAGTAGCATACAGTGGAGTGGCTTACAGTGGAATAGCTTACAGTGGAGAGTTATAGAGTGGAGTGGCATACAGTGAAATAGAGTAGAGTGGAGTGGCGTACATTAGAGTGGCATAGAGTTGTATAGTGTATAGTGGAGTAGCATCGTGTAGAGTGGTGTACAATGGAGTGACTTAAACTGGAGTGGCATTGCGTACAGTGTAATAGCATAGAGTAGAGTGGCGTAGAGAGGAGTCTCGTACAATAGAGAGGCATGTGACATTTAGCAGCAATGTAGATTATGGTGTGCAGAGTAACACAAAACAGCAAAGTGCGCTGCCTTGTGTCTCTCAAGATTTACTAATCTACGTAGAGCCTCGCATAGTGGCCTTGCCTTCCTTTGTAAATTTGACTTAATTCCACTGCCCATGTGACACCATGATTGATGCAAGGGTATCACAATCCAATAATATAGCTAGGCCTTAGTTATAGTTTGGGGCATGGTATACCATGATAACTTTGCAGTATACTGTGGCACGTGGTGATGACAAGCCAGCATATAATTGGGTAATGGTTGTTTTTAGAGAATGAAAAGGCAGCCATATTGTTTTTACTATACTTTGGCTGTGTTCAGTGTTAGGGCCTTAAATATAAGTAAGTAGTAAGTCCTTACCTATTACCACTTTATTCAAGTTGTAATAGGTAGGTACATTTATTTATATTTTTTTAAATAAGTTTATGGCCATGTACTGTGGTACTTTTACACTTTTGTGAAATTCTGCCAAAGTACAGCGGTGACAGATATCACTAAGTTTAAATGACTTATAATTTAAACAATACTTACTCTACTTAACTGCAGTACCCAAAAAGAATCATCTCTGCACCATAATATATAACCCTGACAAAATTCATGGAAATCCATTCAGCCGTTTTCGTGCTACGTCAAATACAATAGTCTATGGAAAATGCATTGGTGGAAAAACACTTTTTGGGACCCCCTTTTATCTTAGCACCCCCTTAACAAATTTCCACAAAAATGTACATCATCTCAAAATGTAGAAAATGCTATAGGTCTGGAAAGTATTGTGGTGATTGGTCAAATGGGTTGAAAGTTATTAGGGAGCTAATATCAGAGGAATTCCTACCTTTGGGAATACTAACTATAACTATAGACTGGCAATCAGATTTAATGTGATTTCTTTCTTTTTAACTATTGCATTTGTTATGTATTTTGTTTATTGGTTTACATAATCATGTGAACAAAAATGTGCTTTTAGTTGTTCGTGTAGTAGGTCTGAAACTTTACAAATGCAGTATAGTTAATTTTTGTGGTCTTCCTTGCTACTTGTAGTAGGATTGTGCTACATTAGAAAGCCCAAAGTGAATGAAAGCCAATCATTGTTGTTATAAAAACTAAGATTTATTTTTCCTTATGGCCAATTATCATATCTTCCATAGAGCAGTTTTTGTAGCTCACTGCTAGGTCACTTTTCCAATTTGTTGCACAGGGCTACATAAGGAAGATGTTTTTTGTTTAGCTTGTTGGGCAGTTTTATTTTGTGAGCTAGCGAGCATGCAAAGAAAACATATGTAGATTAAGATGTATTCTATTTGTTATGTATTTGTTTATAGGTTTCCATTAGCATGTGACCATAAATTTCAGTTCTTCATGTAGCAAATCTAAACTTTTACATATGCAGTCTAGTTTATTTGTTAGGCTTCCTTGCTACTTTTAATAGTATTGTACTACAAGATATCACTAAGTTAAAAAACCATATAACTTGAAAAATACTTACTCTACTTACCTGCAGTACCCCAAAAAATCACCTGTGCACCCTATTATCTAATGCTGCCACATTTCAGCAGAATACAGCTGACCGTTTTGACGCTACGAAAAATTCAAAATTCTATGTAAAATGCATTGGATTTCAAGACTGTTTTGTGACCCCCCTTTTTATTTTGCACTCCCTTGACTAAATGCCGCAAAACTTTCAGTCCTCCGACAATTAAATGGGTGCAACAGGTCTGCAAAGTCTCGAGGATATTTGTCGAATGGGTGCAAAGTTATTATTCCTTGGCGCAGTACCTACATCATGGTAACAATGGATTCATTGTATACATCAATAAAGCATGAGCTTGGCCTCCACGCCTGTCAATACTTTCTCAGAGCTCATCCAATCAAATATGTCCAGCATACTGAAATGCTCATGGCGATGCTAAAATTCTGCCTCATTCACAATGCCTTCTTGTTTGACAATAAAAAACTACCTCCCGAAGCAAGGGACTGCTATGAGGGCTTCCTTTGCACCGACATAGGCCAACCTATATATGGGCTGGTGGGAGAAGGAAGTTGCATGGTCATGGGCTGGTGGGAGAAGGAAGTTGCATGGTCTGGCATTCACACTCAATACATGGAGAAAGTGGTGCTTTGGATGCGTTTCATCGATGATCTGTTCCTGATACGGGATGGAGAGGAGAGTTTGCTACAGGAATATGTACAGAAACTGAATGACAACAAGTTGAATATCCAACTAACACCAACCTGAAGCAAGAGCAACGTCGAGTTTTTTGATGTATCATTGAAAGCTAGTGGTGGAATGTTGGATACCCATGTTTTCCGGAAAAACAACAGCTTGTAACTCGATCTTGCATGGGAACAGTGGATACCCCAAAGCTCTTTAGTGGAGCATTCTGTTTAATCAACTCGCAGAATATGCTAAATGGATGCACTATTTGAAGAAGAAGCTATGGCCAAGGTTGGCAGATTTCTTGAAAGAGGATGCCCCCATAAAATCCTTAATGAAGAGTACTGTAGAGTCAAAGTAAAGAACAGAGAAGATCTGCTATATGGCAAAGCACATTCCAAAAAGACTCATGGCCCTGATACTAAGCAACAGGAGGTAATGAACTCTTCTCCTATTAGATTCTTAGAATACAATCAGGATCATCACCCTATAGGATCTATTCTCACACGTAATTGGCATGTCTTGCAACATGATGAGCATATCAAAACAAAAATTGGCCCACACCCTCAGATTACTTTCCATTAGGCACATTAGGCACTTCCGATATCAACCTAGCGCCATCAGCTGTGGTGTCCCGCAGGGGGCATCGCTAAGCCCAACCCTATTTAACACCTATGTTTCATCCCTGGCGAAAATCGGTAGAAAATGGGGAATTGGCATTTGCTCTTACGCGGATGACACCCAACTGATGGTGGCCCTTGAGGAAAGATCTGAAATCACCAAAACAAAACTGCATTATTGCCTCTCAGAGATGGCACAGTGGATGTCTGAGCATTATTTAAAATTAAATGCAGGAAAATCAGAAATCCTGCTCTTTGGGGGTGCCAATCTAATTTGGGACGCCTCTTGGTGGCCACAAACTCTTGGTGCTGCCCCAACCCCCAAACAGAGCGCAAGAAACCTGGGCATCATCATTGATACCACCCTATCCATGAAGGACCATGTGAGGGCCCTCTGTGGAAAAGGCTTTGCGACACTGAAATTACTAACCAGACTTTTTCCCTGGATTCCATTGGAATGCAGAAAAACAGTCACACAGGCACTGCTCATAAGTCAGCTTGATTATGGAAACGCCCTATTCGTGGGCATGACTCAGCTCCTTTTCACGCGGCTTCAGGTGCTCCAAAATGCCGCAGCCAAATTAGTATGCAATAAAAGCAGACTAAGTTCCGCATCAGCGTGCATGAAACACCTGCATTGGCTTCCAATACGATAAAGAGCAGTATTCAAACTGCTCTGTCATGCACATAAAGTACTACATCTAAGCGGACCCAGAATTCTCCAGGGGAGAATTAAGTTCTATGTCCCTACAAGGAGCCTTCGGTCACTCCATCAAGCACTAGCCAGAACTAAACGCATCAAGAAAGTGAGGACTGGTGGACGGTCTTTCTCATACTTAGCAGCTCAGAGATGGAATGAACTCCCCTTGGATCTACGTCTTACAACCGATTACCTGATATTCCGGAAAAACTTAAAACTCATCTGTTCCCTAAAAACTAACAACCATTAATTCTTCTATACCAGCAGCCAAGCACTGTTGCGACTAGCGCCTTGATATCCCTTGGGATGAATGATGCGCTCTACAAATAAACAAATAAATAAATAGGCCAAATCACTGGGAGATATTTTGGCAAAGAGTATATCCATTGACAATGATAAGTCAAACTGGCTTTCTAAAAAAGACTTTCGGTTTTTGGAGATGTGAACATTGCAAGGTCTGCAACTATGGCACTGATAAACATACATATAAGACATTTTAGGGGAAGTCTTGTGCTATTAAAGAAAGGATAACGTGTGAGACAGAATTTATTGTTTATGCTCTCCAAAGTGGCTGTCATATGAAATATGTTGGAAGCGCTATTCACAAACTAAAGATCCGTTTTCTACAACATCTTAGGGCCATCAAACACCAAGATAGAAGTTATCCGATGGCCAAACATTTCTGGGAGGTCCATGGTGGGGCCCGAGCAGTCTATCTTTCTATGGCATTAAACATATAAAGGCCCACCCACGTAAAGGAGATTGTGAACTTGAATTGTGCAGAGCTGAATCCAGAATGATTATGGGGCACATGCATCAAAGGTTTTTGCGATCGCAAACGGTGCGAATCGCAAAAATCGGCCGTTTGCGATCGCAAATTGGCCTTTGGAGATGCATGAAAGTAGCTTTATGCGTAATTTAAGAATTCGCAATTAATTGCGAATTCTAAATTATGATTGCATTTAAGGAATCGCAATTTGCGATTCCTTAAATGCAATGCTAGAAGCACTTTCAAATAGCGATTTCGCTATTTGGGACCGCAAATTACAGACAAATCAAACTTGTCTGTAATTTGCAAAACCTTCAAAAAATGCTCTAAAATGCATTTTTAAGTTTTAGGTTACACACACACATGCCCTTGGGGCATGTGTGTGCGCAACATGGGTGCACATCACACTTCAGGGGTGCAACAGGGTGTCATTTTGACACCCTGGCACTCTTGAAATTGCATTCTCAATTTGCGATTCTCTAATTGCGAATCGCTAATTGAGAATGTCTTCCCATTCATTCCTATGGGCCTCTAGGCCCATAGGAATTAATGGGGAGGTATTCCTTAATTGCGACTCGCAATTAGCGAGTCGCAATTAAGGAATGTTTAGGAATCGCTATTTTTATAGCGATTCCTACATGCATAGGCTTTTGCGATTCCTTAATTGCGATTCCTTAATAATCGCAATTAAGGAATCGCAAAAGCCTACCTTGATGCATGTGCCCCTATGTTACTGGAAACAGAAAAACCATGGGAACATAATCTGGATGCAGAACTTCATGTTCATATATAGGCTGACATGTGATATATTCATCAACTGTAGTTCATATAATTGCCTAATTGATGCACTAGTTCTATGTGATTAGAATCTTTTTCAATTAGCCTTTATGACAAAGTAGAAACCGAATTTGGTTTGGGTAGGTAATAAATGTTTTTTTTGTGCTTTTATCACGTGATTGTGTTTTTAATTGTGAGATTAATCCCTTGATATTGCACAGACAAGCCCGCCAGTTATGTGTTATCCCTTCAAAGATCGTCAATATCCTGGTGTGAAAATTCACTCCAGCATGCTGAGCACTTTATATTTTGCACCTTATAGACAGGAACCACTGTAAAATTATTTGCACTTTCTGCACAAGCACTTTGAGGATAGGGACTACCTTTGTAGCCCTTTGAGAAGTTGTGAGGTACTTTGGAGCAGTTTGATAGAGTATACATACCGCAGCATTATAGATAGCAGGTGAAATAACCTTCATAGTTAAACATGAAGGTCAGCCCTGAATGTATGGAAACGTCCCATATACCAATCTTGTGATCACCACATTGTGGCAATTTAATGTCTGTTCTACAGAATGTGATGAATGCATAGATATTGATAAGACGTTGGCAAATGTCACCATACAATCTATAAACCATAGGTATTTTGATACTCCTGTGGGCAATCCATATATGAGCACTGAGCCACTTTAATGTGGCGGTTGCCCCAAGTATGATTTTTTGTAGTTTATCATACATGCACTTTAGCGAAATGGGCCAATGAACTTATAATGTCAGTTGACAATTTGCCTATTAGCAGTGAGTCATTTTATTGGGATAACTGCCCAGGGCACAACTTTGAGTTGCGTATTATAAATGCACTTTAGAGGTATGGGCCCACAAGGTTTAACTGGGAGTGACCGTATTTGACCATCATTAAACATGTCTGCCATATATATTGTATTTGCACCAATGCTGACAGAACTTTAGCACTCGTCACTTTTTCAACTTGATTGCATTTTGTTAGTGATAGTTGGACTGAAGGATTAGCCAGGTGGCTCTTAACCAACACCACTATGCCTCTGTTAGATATGAAAGTGCATATATGTAGGCTGCATATTAAATTTACAACTTTGCTCGTGCTCAGAAAGTATCATGGCCACTTCAGGGATTGAGACTACAATTGTGAATGTGGTGTTAGGGCTGAGCATACTGCTATGTCATGCTCCATTTATTGAATTATGATGTCCTCATGAATCATACAGTCATCTATTTAAAATTGCAGTGTTGATCTCTGTTTTGACAAACCATATGAAGGCAACCACATGAATATTCTTATAATTAATTGTGTGACATTGAGAGCAAGTAGAATTTGAAATGTACCATTGATTCATGTAATGGGAGTTTTATGATTTTTTTAAATACAGTGTTAGACTGTATTAGACGGGCGATGTGTAAATATGTGAAAATATGGGAGTTCTATAAAGAAAAGTGCAATATAACACATTATGCACCATGGGAGATAATGCAATGTAACCAATATGGCATCAATGTGGTGCCGAGGTGCAAAGAGATCAAAATTCTAGCATGCAAGGTTCAGGGGCAGTGCCATAGAAAAGGGAGTGTTTTTCAACAACTGAGATGTTGTAATACAGGTAGTCCAGTTGAAGGCGTAAGCCGAACGCGTACGCGTCCTGATCTTGGCATGGTGCATTTCATAAATTAATAAACAAGAGTAATTAATAAACAAGAGTTATTACTTTGCTGTGTCCGGTGTCTCCAAGCGTCAAAATCCAGAGTGTGGTCCGGCTGTTCTGGTGAAACAAGATCACAGAGAGTGTTGGTATATACATATATATATATATATCCAAGCAACTCCCACTCCCAACGGAAGAGAGCACGCACACAAGGGCTGCAAGTTTAAAGCTTTTTTATTGAATCAGGCCTTCCCCGACCCGGAAAACCAGGAGAGACGCGTTTCGGCTGCCGCAGCAGCCTTTGTCAATCTAGTTGGCGCCATTTTGTTCCTTCATTTATATTGTCTAAATCATAGACATAGATAAAATACAGCGTATGTTAAAAAAACAATTGTAAAAGTGAAATACAAATTACAAATTGCGTGTCAGAACAATATGGTGGACTAACTAACTGCAATTCCCAAATGAATTGTGATAGAAGACATAATGCACTAAAATTATCAAATTTGATCATATCTGGTTAGCCCAACAGATAAATGTGTTCACATTGCGCGCATAATTTGTAAAACATGTTGGGCCCCATGCATCATCCGAAAATCGGGTCGCAAACGGGCAGATTCGCAGAATCTGCCCCTTTGCGACCTGTATCTTTGCATTTGGGATGCATCATCCCAAATGCAAAAATCGCAATTTAAGGAATCGCACAATTGCGATTACTTAAATTGCGATTGAATTTAAGGAATCGCAAATTGAGATTCCTTAAATGCAATGCAACAAAGTAAAAAATTAGCGATTTCGCTATTAGGGCGCAATTTACCATGAAGTTGAACTTCATGGTAATTGCAAAACTCTTGAGAAATGCACTAAAGTGCATTTTTCAAAGTTGAAGGTTACACACACACATGTCCTTGGGACATGTGTGTGCGCAACATATGTGCACGGATCAATTTCAGGGGTGCAACAGGGTGTCCTTTTGACACCCCTGCACCCTTGAAATTGCATGCGCAATTTGCCATTCATTCCTATGGGCCTGTAGGCCCATAGGAATGAATGGGAAGCTATTCCTTATTTGCGACTCGCAATTTGCGTAGTCGCAAATAAGGAATGTGAAGGAATCGGTTTTATTATAGCGATTCCTACATGCATAGGATTTTGCGATCCTTAATTGCGAATCCTTAATATTCGCTATTAAGGACTCGCAAAATCCTAGCTTGATGCATGTGCCAGTTAATTACATACTTTAAAACATATTATTGCTGTGTTTACAAAACAGCGAGAACCATCTCACAATGAACATAGCGTTATAGAGGTGCTGTGTCACTTGGAGCATTAGGAGGACTGCATTGCACAAATGCAGTGGCAGCTGGATGTTTAAGATGCACTTAGACTTATACTTTACGACTTTCAGGGACCACACCAACAACATAATTCCAATCAATCCATTGATCATGTGCAAGTCATTCTATAGTCAAAACTACTGTAATTAAGGCACAGCACAGCGGGATTTGTTCAACATATGCAATATATGCTCACAGTACGAAAACCTGAATGTGTGACAGCATACATCTCGAGCTACAGCAGGTTGCGCTAACAAACAAATATAAAATACTGTGAATCACGTGATTTTTCACAGGGAAATCAATAGGAGCTTCCCAACTCGATCTTGCTGCAAAAATGTTCGCATGGCAAAATGCGCTGTCATTACTAGGTCTCGCCAGACTTGTTGTTATACAGACCCGATAAAAATCGTATCCTGTGCGCGCAATGTCCCCAGATTTGCACTCCAATAAACAGGCAAATCCAAAGTGTTGGTTGAACATGGGTTGCTATCAGAGCCTTTCCCAAATGGCCAAAGCACATCATCACGTCATGTTTGAAATCTCCAGCAACTCCTTAAAAAGCACCTATTAAACAAACTTCCAGGGTCGGGGGAGGTCTTGTCATAAAAATTAATCAAGCTCCACAGTCCTCACCGTTAGCATCTGCTTTCACAGCGCCCAGTCACCGGTTCTCCTTCGGCATGATGAGTGAGAATGCAGGACGAGAAGGGGAGATGCCGTCCCTCTGCTGAAAATCGTCAGACTTCCTGGTGTCGAGTGAACACCTCCCCCACTGCCCACTCCTCTAACTCTTCCCGAGGTGTGATCCGGGGGCTCACCAGTATAGCACTCCCATGCTTCCTCCATTCCATTTGCGGTCACACCGGCGGCCCAAAAAGACTGGTGGTGCGTGTAAAACGTCTGCCGCTGACGTTGAATAAATATCCAAGCAACACCCACTCCCAACCGAAGAGAGAGAGCACGCACACGAGGGCTGCAAGTTTAAAGCTTTTTATATGTGTGTGTGTGTATATGTCTATATATATGTATATATACATATACACATTATCTACTGGCGGTCGCCAGTAGATAGTTATAGTTACAACCTATTATCCATAGGAAATCCGCGACATTCTATTTGAAATAACTCTCTTGCCGGTTGACGTATCTTCGCAAAATTTTCAAACTTTGTGGCCCGCTCCGGTCCGCTCCTACCCTGAAAGTCTCGGGTGATTCGTCAAGCCGGGGCCGAGAATCAAGGGGGTCCCAAAACGCGTTTTCCCATGCAATTTTCCATAGGAAACTTTAGACACGGTTACAGCTCGAACTGCTGAACGGAATTACACCAAATTTGGCAAAGAGGTAGTTCTTGGTTCAGAAAGAACCCTTTTGTTAAATGGTGTAAATCTGCTCAGTAGTTGCTGAGAAAATGAAAAGTAAAAAGATAGATATATCTAGGGCCGCGGATCCTCGCGAGCACGAAGCTTTATGTTAATTGGCTGTCAACACTCCAAATCAGGAAGTGTTGGCAGCCATTTTGTCCCTCGGTAGAACCGAGGGACAGAAACAAGTGCGCAAAGCGCACAAAGGGGGCAGGGTAGAAACACCCTGACCCCTAGGTCTGCTCAGGGGTCCCACAAGGACCCCCTGGGCAAAAAAATTATATTTCCCGGGGCATGCTGGGGGGGTTAATTTTATGTGTGGGGGCCTCAAGGGCCCTCAAGCCCGGGGACCACCACCCCCGGGCTTTATGTAGAATGGTGCGGGAGGGCTCTGAGCCTCTCCGCAGCCCCGGGGACCACCACCTCCCGGGGCTTCTTTTTAAATTAAAAACCTGTGTGGGGGGCTCCAGCCCCCACACGCCCGGGACCACCACCTCCCGGGGCATTAAGAAATTACAATGGGGGTCCGTTTTGGACCCCAGAGCCCTGGGACCACCACCTCCCGGGGCTGTGCACTGAATGGGAGGGGGCCGCGCGGCCCTCCTGGAGCCCTTGATGGCCCTGGGGACCACCACCCCCAGGGCCGGCTCCTGCAGTGTCCCGGGTGCCTACCCTGGGACACTGCTAGTTTGCAATGACAGGACGGGAGCCTCGCGGCTCCCGTCCTGTCATTGCAAGCTGCTTTGGATATTGGAAGAGAGAGCAAACCTGCTCTCTCTTCCAATATCCAAGCCGATTGCTTTTCACATGGGAGCAGCATGTTAGCTGCTCCCCCTGTGTAAAGCAATGCCGGCTCCCGTAGGACACGGGGAGCCGGCGGGACTGTGGGGGATTGGGGACCCCCACAGTCCCCAACGAGAGGCCAGCCCCGGGGATGGGGTCCCGGGGCAAGTAGTGGCCCGGGAGGGGCCACGCGGCCCCCTCCCCAAAAAAACAAAAAACGATCGGGCCCGCAGGCCCGCCCCCTTCCTTCACCACTCTGCAAACGCGCCCTGGCGCGTTTGCAGAGGGGAACGATCCCCTTGAATACTGGGGTCCCTGGGGCCAACTAGCACACCAGGAAGCTTCCAGTATGCGCCAGGGGCTGCCTTGCAGAGAGGTGTACAGAGGCCACGCCCTCTTTACACCTCTCTGCAACGCAGCTCTATGGCGCTTTGGAGGTATATGGTGGGCTAGTTGCACCCCAGGGACCCTCAGGATTCAAGGGAGTTAATCCCCGACTTAAAACGCGCCACGGGCGCGTTTGCACAGTGGTGAAGGGAGGGGCGGGGCTTCAGGTGACATGTGTGCAAACAGGCCCCGTGGCGCGTTTTAAGATGGGGAATTAAATCCTCTTCAATCCTGAGGGTCCCTGGGGCCAACTAGCCCAACAGGTACGTCCAGAAAGCGCCACAGAGCTGCGTTGCAGAGAGGTGTAAAGGGGTGTGGCCTCTGTACATGCTCTCTGCAACGCAGCCTCTGGCGCATACTGGAGGTTGCTGGTGGGCTAGTTGGCCCGTAGGGACCCTCATGATTCAAGGGGACTTAATCCCCCAACTTAAAACGCACCACGGGGCGCGTTTGCACAGATGTCACCTCAGGCCCCGCCCCCTCCCTTCACCATTGTGCAAATATTCCTCTAAAATCAGCCGAAATCCGAATTCCGATTTACTCACCTGTTATCAGGAGAGACCTCAGTGCTGCATCTTTCAGCCCAGTACTGATCCTCAAAAGTAATTTTAACCGTACTTACCGGTAACTTGAATTTCCTTCATAGGCTAACATTGACTGGAGTGTGGAGTTTTGGAACTTTAAAATATTCCTCTAAAATCAGCCGAAATACGAATTCCGATTTACTCACCTGTTATCAGGAGAGACCTCAGTGCTGCATCTTTCAGCCCAGTACTGGTCCTGAAAAGTAATTTTAACCGTACTTACCAGTAACTTGAATTTCCTTACATAGGCTAACATTGACTGGTTTCACTTGGAAATTCTTCTAAGTGTGGAGTTTTGGAACTTTAAAATATTCCTCTAAAATCAGCCGAAATACGAATTCCGATTTACTCACCTGTTATCAGGAGAGACCTCAGTGCTGCATCTTTCAGCCCAGTACTGATCCTCAAAAGTAATTTTAACCGTACTTACCAGTAACTTGAATTTCCTTCCATAGGATATCATTGCCTGCTTTTTGCTGAAAAGTTTCTAAGTGTTGATTTTTGAAACATACAAATATTCCTCTAAAATCAGCCGAAATACGAATTCCGATTTACTCACCTGTTATAAGGAGAGACCTCAGTGCTGTATCTTTCAGCCCAGTACTGGTCCTGAAAAGTAATTTTAACCGTACTTACCAGTAACTTATATTTTCTTCCATAGGAATCCATTGTCTGGTTTTCAGCAGAAAAGTTTCAAAGTGTCGATTTTCACAAACTACAAATATTCCTTAAAAATCGCCTGTATGACTTAAACGCATTCTTTCAACTGTTTACAGGAGATGCACCAGTGCTGGATCCAGGATCCAACACTGAGTAAGAAAAAGTAACGATAACAGTTTTTACCTGCTAAGTGAATTTCCTTCCATAGGATAACATTGGTGATTCTATGAGAAAAAGTTTCTAAGTGTCAACTTTTAAAATACAATAATATTCCTTAAAAATCACGACTGTAACCAAAACGCTTTTACTCAACTGTTTACAGGAGATGTACCAGGACTGAATCTAGGATCCAGTCCTGTGGTTAGAAAAGTAATCCATAAAGTAACTAATTGCATTTAACTAGAAATTCACATTGAGCTGAATGTTGCATTGTGTTTGAAAATGTGTTGCCCATTGCAACAACTGTAACTACTGTACTTAAAAGTCTATTGCCTATGTGCAAAGTATTTAAACTAAAGTAATTCATTCTGAGAAAGTATTTTTGTAATGTAATGTATAATGTAATTACAATGTAATTTAAAAAATAAAATATGTAAAAGAAATTGTTTCTAAAAATGTAGTAAATCAGTATGAAAAAAATTAATATAAAAATTAATACATTTAAAAATTGTCATTTAAAAAACCTTTGAAATTCACTGAAAAAACCGTAGGTTTCAGGCACGTTATAGTTACAAATTAGCATTTTAAAAACCTTTGAAATTCACTGAAAAAACCATAGGTTTCAGACACGTTATAGTTAGAAATTAGCATTTAAAAACCTTTGAAATTCACTGAAAAAACCAGAGGTTTTAGGGACAGTTATAGTTAGTTGGACATTGCACTCGTACAAAACCCGTGAAATTCCCCGTTATAGTTAGTTCAGCTAACTATAACTCGCGCCCCGCAATGCACTGCTGATGACGTCACATATTACATCACTCATGACATGGTCAGTGACATCACTGATGACATCACTGATGACATCTCAAATGACATCACTGATGACATCATCCACGTGATAATCTGATGCAGCTCCTCACACCCTAATATAACCTTTGATACACCCAATCTAAATTACAGAGTGCCATTCGCAAAACCATAGACACTCCAACACCAATAACTACATACCCACTCACTGATTCTTAGGTCTACACACACACATCCACTCACTCACCCGTACAGTCACTCATACTTATGGTCACTCAGTACAGGACTATCATATGCACTCTTACTCCTATATAGACACTCAAACACCGCCACTCATCCATAGAGGTACTCACACACCTAGTCAGTCATGCAAATAATTAAACACACTGCCATTTACTCACCTATACAGTTATACACACACCAGCTCACTTAATCATACAAATACTAGCACATTGTTACGCTCTTATACAATCACTGATACAAGCACACACTCATCCATACAGCCACTATCACAATCACTCACTCTGCTTATAGCTATTTATATACTCCAATACACATATATACTGCCTTTCACATATTTAGTTACTCACACATGTACCACTGGGACATACATTCACTCACTAACACACTCTTACACACACTTACCCACCCATACAGTCTATCACAGATGCACTCTTGAAACCATCCACCCAGTGAATCACCCACTCACACATCTATGCACAGTCGCACACACCCCATCCACACAAACACTCAGGCACCCATACAGATACTCATAGAACCAATAAATAACCCATATAGACACTCATGTAGCTATTCGCAAATCCATGCATCCACTTACACACCAACAGACGGATACAGACATTCACACAGTTTAGTCACTAACCCATGCATTCAGTAAGATACGTTTAATCACTCACTTGTAGAGTCAGTCACGCACGTACTAAATCATCCATTCAGACACTTATACACCCACTCATTCTTCAATACGCCTTTCCCTATATATATTAAACATATTTAAACTTTACAGAAACACACAGTCACTGGATGATGTCATCAGTGATGTCATTTGAGATGTCATCAGTGATGTCATCAGTGATGTCACTGACCATGTCATGAGTGATGTAATATGTGACGCCATCAGCAGTGCATTGCGGGGCGCGAGTTATAGTTAGCTGAACTAACTATAACGGGGAATTTCACGGTTTTGTACGAAGTGCAATGTCCAACTAACTATAACTGTCCCTAAAACCTCTGTTTTTTTCAGTGAATTTCAAAGGTTTTTTAAATGCTAATTTCTAACTATAACGTGTCTGAAACCTATGGTTTTTTCAGTGAATTTCAAAGGTTTTTAAAATGCTAATTTGTAACTATAACGTGCCTGAAACCTACGGTTTTTTCAGTGAATATATAGATATGTATATCTATATATATATATATATATATATATATATGTATATCTATATATATATATATATATATATATATATATATATATATATATATATATATATATATAGAGATATATAGAGATATAGATATATATATATGTATTCCTGGTTTCCTGTAAGTCTCCGGCTGCATTCACCAAGAGAGACCGGTGCAGGGCAACGGGGTACAGGATCCCCGTATGTATCAAAGCAACACCCGCGCAGCAGCGCGAGTAAACGCCTGCACTCTGGATAGATTTTCCAAACAATTTTATTTAGCTAACGCGTTTCGACCTGCTCGGTCTTCTTCGAAGCTATAAGTGACAGTAGTGCTACTTACCGCCATCACTCCGGCACCACCGGCAACGTGAAACCGGGGGAGACTACAGCTCCCAGACTGCTCCTGAGGGCTGACACAGCTGCTTGCATCGCGCGCCAGGAGGTGCATAAAGGGCCCCGCGGATCCCGCTCGCGGACGCGCTACTTACCGCCATCACTCCGGCACCACCGGCAACGTGAAACCGGGGAGACTACAGCTCCCAGACTGCTCCTGAGGGCTGACACAGCTGCTTGCATCACGCGCCAGGAGGCGCATAAAGGGCCCCGCGGATTCCGCTTTGCGGGACGCGCGCGGGCTCGTCCGGGCGAAGCCCGGGCCAAGGGCGGGCCCGTCCTTGCCCGTCAGTGTCCGGAAGAGGCTGGGCTGGGCTACCCCTCGAACGTCTAATATGGGTAAGCGCAAGCAACTGTGTGGTCAGGACCAGGGAGGGGTAAAAGCTAAAATTCCAAGGAAGTCGGAATCTATTATTTCCTACCTAACTTCGGCGGTGGGAGCCCTTAATAAGGAGATTGCCAATGCAGAAAAAGAACTGGGTATGGGTACGAGTCAAGAGCCAGAGGAGGGGAATGTTACATCTGATTCCGTAACTATAATACCTGTTCCCCTGGAACCCACGGTACTGATTTCAACACCGTTAGTTGCACAGGGCGCTCTAACGTGTAATGCTGTTCAGCCTGGGGATATGGTTGACGTCACTAAGGCCCTTTTGCCCAAGTTAGAAAAGGCACCAAAAAGGCTGTCTCTGGGACCTGCTGGGAAAAAGAGACCTATTAGTAAAACCTGTAAACGGGATAGAGGCGTAAAAAGAAGTACGTCTACTCTAGGGAATGACATGATTGAAAATATCGACCTGACAGTTCGGAACTTGGTGGAAGAGATTTTTACCTCAAGGTTGGAATCTGCTCTCACTAGCATAGCAAAAGATATTATTGACACTTTGCAAACTTGTGTTGCTGGGATTCTGAAAAATGTGAGCGTATTGACACTTTTTTAATGACCTCAAAACCCTTGTTTGTTCCTCCTAGTTCATTTACGCCTCCTAATGTCCAAGTAGAGACTAGGCCAAGCACTGGATTAGTCAATTTGGGCGCTCATCCAGTTTCCCCGTTACGGGTAAGGTCAGAATTTGGAGTGAGGGAGAGTGCTGGGGCACACCAGGTCCGCCCGGTAAGGGGGGACCTTAGCCATAGAGATAGGAACTCTGAGGGACTGACAGTCAATGCCCAGACCCTGGTTACTAGGGAGCCTCTACTATCCCACGAGAGGCCAGTAAATCCTAATTGTGGTAGTATTAATCTCCCCCCAGAAGCGACTCCATTGGCCGCGGTTCTTGTAAGGGTCCCACCACTCAATCTTGATGATAATGAACCCACTTCGACTCTTCTGCTAAAAGTAAAAAAATGGTGTGATCAATATTGTACAGGAAATACTGAAATTTCTTCTGCCATTATAATGGCTAGACGAGTGGGGTGGGTGGGTAACCGCCCGAAACAATTGGATGGCGATTGTATTATTGTTAATTTTAATACACGGAACGTAGCAGATAGATTGTTCTGGGATGCCTCGGACATTAATCAGGATCAGGGGAAGGGGGGTATTAGAGCCCTGCCATTGGGTTATTTTTATCCTCCAGTAAGACGATTGAATGCACTTGTCAAATCTCATCGTGAGATATATTCGAGGAGGCCTTTTCAGCCTCTCAAAAGCATTGATGAAACTAAAAATTTGGAGATCTTTCCAGAAAGTTTTAATATTAGAGACACAATAGACTCGCAAATTTTTCCTGGGAAATTAAGCGGTGAAGGGCAGGGCATAGCCCTTTTAAATAGATTTTCTCCACTGTCCCAGTTAGACGAGAATGACTGACTAGAGTCATCTCATGATTGTCTATCTGATTTCGGCCAGAATCACCAGCCTATGGACCTAGAAACTGTTTCCAATTGTAAGATCATTAGTTGGAACATTGCGGGGCTTAGATCTAAAAGGGATGATCCTAGCTGGCTTGAGTTTATAAAAAATATGATATTATTGCTCTCCAGGAAACATGGGACAGGGAGAGCAATTTTTGGCTGGACGGGTTTAAATCTTTTTTCTCACCTGCACGTTCTACCCTGGCAGGTAGAGCCAAGGGGGCCTAGTACTCCTTCTTTCTTTAAATTTGAAAGGGTCTGTAAAAATGTTGGAGGTAAGCTCCCATAATTGTATGATATTAGAACTGTGTACTCCTACTGGTCCCAAAATATTATTAATTAATTTTTATAATTCTGGCGAATGCGACACTTTGAATGAACATCTTTCTTATTTGAAATGTTTTTAGAAGTTTATAGATCGAAGCAATTCACTTTTTATTATATCATTCTTATGGGCGATTTTAATATTCATTTGTGTAATTTGAATTGTTATGGTGATGATCATTTGGGTCCTCAATATTCGGTGTCACCCCATTTTGAGCATACGCAAAAGGGGAGGCCCTGGAGGATCTCCTGGCAGGAGTTGATCTCTTTGAACCTGGTTTCAATGATTTATCTGAGAGGGTTCCGACATTTAAAGCTAAGGGAAGGGATACTATCATTGACTATATATTTTTGTCCCCCTTATTGTTAGCTAATGTAGTATCCTATAATGCTAAGTTGTCCCCCCTTAGTGACCACAACCCAGTAATTCTTGAATTACACAAAGACTTGGGCCTTTTATGTTTATTGGGTGGGAACACAGGAGTTAATCATGTGACCACAAGTGATCAGGGAGGAGGCTCAAATGGTCTAAAGTAATTCCTGAATCTTTTCTTGTTAACTTACGCATGAAGGCTAAAGATGATATTGCAAAGTGTGTTGATCATTCCACCCCAAAGGATGAGGTGATTAGAGGTTTTGAAGGTATCTGGTAGCAATTGACCTGACTGTTAAATCCAAACCTAGACCTAAACCAGTGGAAAGGTGGTTTGACACAAATTGCTCTAGGGCCCATCGCATCTTAGCACAAGCCCTGAAAAAGAGACCAAGAGATAGGGAGCAGATAGCTAGCCTTAGGAGGTCTTATAAGCTAGCGATACATACCTGTAAAAGTGAGATCAAATCAAAGGCCTGGAATGCTCTAATGTCTGTTGAAGTCTTAAAGGATAGCTCAAAATTTTGGGCTATTGTTAATACACCTTTCTTTTCAGGCATAGAGAATGACATCATGGAAACTAATATATCAGAAGAGCAGTGGCTGGCGCATTTTAAGACAATCTATAGTTCAAGTGAGGTGTAGGTTCCCCCTTCAGGATGGATACTTATGGTGATTTTTCTTTGCTGGTTTTTAAAGAGGTGGATATTGAAAAGGCAATAGTTGAGACCTCCAGTAATAAGGCCCCTGGCCCAGATTGTGTCCCTGCAGACCTGTATAAAAGTGAACCTAAATTTTGGGCCAAGATCCTGGCCAATGTGTTTAATGCTTCTGTTGGGCAGGGGTTTCCTGCGTCTTGGTCCCTGTCTACAATTATACCAGTTTTTAAAAAAGGTCAAAGAGGTGACCCTCGGTGTTATAGACCTATATCACTGATTGATTCTGCCGTCAAAATCTTAGGTAAAGTGATTTTGGCTAAAGTCACTGATTGGGTAAATGATAACGGGGTTTTATCCAATCTTCAGTATGGTTTTAGACAGGGCAGAAGTACCATGGATCAGTGTCTTAACTTATATTTATTAATAGGCAAATACACCGTAGCTAAAAAGGTCCCCTACAAATGGCTTTTATGGATCTTACCTCCGCCTTCGATCTGGTTAACAGATCGAAGCTCTGGTCCATTTTACTTGTTATGGGTATTGATCCTTGTTTGGTTTATTTTTAGCAGACTTACATCGGGATCTTTTAGCAGTAGTTAGGGTCACTCGGGAAGGTAAATGCACTAGTCACTTTAAATCAGGCAGAGGTGTCCTCCAGGGTTGTATATTGGCGCCATTACTTTTTACTCTTTATATTAATGCTTTAGATAAAATCTTGGAACAGGCGAGTTTGGATATTCCGCGTGTAGGAACTAGGACTATCCCGGTCCTACTATACGCGGATGATGCCGTCTTATTATCCCGAACCGCTATTGGCCTCCAGAGACTGTTGGATGCATTCGGGGATTTTATGAAATCCCTGGATTTGGTTGTGAATATGTCAAAGTCACATGTTATGATAATGGGTCAAAGAAAAAGAAAAGGAAAAATCTTCTCATGCAATGGAGCGGAGGTGTCTAGAGTGACCTCCTTTACATACCTAGGGTCTTATTCGATGATAGATGTTCCTGGGTCCCCCAATCTAAAGCAAAAAAACGCAGTAGTAAGATCAACATCAGCTTTATTAGGGTTTTCACAGCGACTGGGAGCAAAGCCTTTGAAGCTATTCTCTCCATCTATAGATCTAAATGTTTGGCCATTGCTACATATGGCTCTGCTATTTGGGGCTATAAACAGCAGATGGGGATGCAGATGGCTGAAAATAAATTCTTACGAACCCTCCTGTCCTGTGCCCCAATCAACCCCAACATTTGCTATTCATCAGGAATTGGGGTTGGGTTATGTAACTGACTCACTGAGACTGGCCCCCTTGGTCTGCTGGCTTAAAACCTGGCTTAACCCTGAGATAACCTTGAACCATCAGATTTTACGGGATGTTGTTGCCTTGGAGAAAGCTAACAGCATCCCGTGGCTGTCTTATGTTAGGTCTATGTTTTTAAACTAGGCGACCTGATATTTATAATGCCCCAGAAGGGATCAAAAAAGATGATGTAATTTGGGTAAAAGCACAATTTTAAATATACTGATGTTGGAACGAGAGGATCGGGAGATTCAAAACCTTCGGTTAGGGCTCATTATTTAATTATTTCTTCCCCGTCAATTGAGCCCTACTTGAGAATTGTAACTAAGCCTTATCACCGTTGGCTATTGACAAGGTTCCGCTTCAACCTGATTCATTTCTCCTGGGTAACCTTCCGGGATGGTGTAAGCCAGAGGATATAGGCCTGTGCCAGTGTGATAATTTTTCATTGCAGGATACATTGCATTTTATCATGTTTTGTGATTTTTATAATGAATTACGGAGGAGGTTTTTAGTCCCCTTTTGAGGGGAAAGGGTTTTTACAGGCAAGACCAGCTTTAATGTATCTTCAACTGTTAGATGACACCTGGAACATTTTTAATATTGCTAGTTTTCTTGTGGCTGCTGTTCGCCTTAGGAGAAGGAGATTTCTTATGATTAATGATGCATGAATTTTCAAAATCATCCTAATGTAATTATTTTAGTTGATAACCTTCAAGCTCTGATGAATTATAGATTTTTGTAGGAATTTTAAAGTTTTTTTATATCGCCCAACTGAATTGAATGATATTATTGTTGTTTTATGTTCTGTGTACTGTACTTTTATGATTTTAATTAATCGAATAAAGTGATTTGACTGACTGACTGACTGACTGACAGTAGTGCTCTATCCCCTATGAACACATACTTTCAACATAAAACATAAAAGAAAGACTTGCGGGTACAAGCACTTGGTTCATAATGGAAAAAAGACTAGTGTCAGAAAAATATATATAAATGATATTGATTTAATCTAAAGCTCATTTATCAGCAACAATGACACACAAGTGTGTTTACCCATGCAGGTATTAAGCAATAATACTTTTTATACATTTTAATTCTGTGGGCTGCAACATTAGTCAAGATAAATCATGTTCAAACAGATTACTTTTTACAAATCAAGCTATGTTACGATGCATGCAAGCTTGATAATATAGATATCTGCAAAGTATACATGTAGATAGATTTGCGGATAAAAACACTTGATACATAATAGAAAAAAGACGTGTCAGAAAATATATACACTGCAAAGAATCTCTTTGATGAAAACATAAATCACTCAACAGCACCGGAGGTGCAGGAACAGGCGAAACTGACAGCAATAGAAACCTGAAACAAACTCTATTCCACTATGAGAAGTTGTGCAAAAAGGCAATAAATAGGACCTGGGAGGTGATCTCACTGGATAATTGCATTGAAGTGGGGAGAGTACCAAGGAGACTTCGCATCCTCATAACTCCCACCTACCAGAATCCCCCTCCCAAATTATTAGAGGAGTGGTCCTCTCTCATGGCTGGAACTTGCAAGAATATGCTTGGACTACTATCAAAGTATGCAGCAAAAGAGTTAGCTGAAGTGGAAGAGGAGTTGAAGAAACTGAGGGAAACACTGGATCAGCATCCCTAACAGGAAGAAGTACCGAGCTTCATGAAGGAGCTAGAGGTTAAATTGACCAAATATGAAGATGTCATCAAGGTAAAAAAGAAATGGAAGTTCACTCGTGACAAAATTGATTATGCTACCAGCCGCATTCTAACATTTGGGAAAAAGTATGATAATGCCAGGAAAGAGTTCAGGCAAACTGTTTCCCTCAGATAACAAGAACTAGCTACCTCTGAGTCAAGTTCGGACGCCCTCTCGGATTTGGATGAACGGCAGTCAGCCATGGCAGCAGGGACCACCCCCTTCATCACTCTTGAGGAATACTGTTTTTTAAGGCAGAGTCAGAGCCCCCGCAGAAAACCGCCAAAAGGAAAAGGAGGCAGCAACGGTGCCGGAAAACTCGGAGAATTGGCACCAGTGAAAGAAGACAACAAGCCGCATGAGAAAGGCACTCGGCAGAGCAAGAGAAACAAATAATGAGTGAGAAAAATCTAACAGTTATTAATCTATCTCCCCATAACTGAAGATGAACGTTCTTTACTGAAATTGGGTTTGTCAGTCTTCCCTATTGCCAACTTTGACTATTCCCGTACCCGCATTGATACCTTTCTTTTCATTAGAAAATTGAAACTATTAAAAGTCTTCTCACAGAAGAAAACAGGAGGTGGTGGGGAGGGGTGGAGATCCCTGTAAATAATCCGGACACCCCCCTCGAACATTCTGTCCATTGGTGACATTGAGGGACTGGCTACTCTGAGGGAGTATAAATTGGAGGGGAGGGACTGGGAGGCAGAGAGAAAATTACTCTGCAACTTGGGTCTTGAGATTGACAGAAGAAGTAGGAATGACTTCAAACCCAAATCCAGGTATACCCCAGTAACTCCCCATGACAATATCGATTCATAGCATGAGGTCATTCTCTGTGATCTCCTGACACTATGGCAGAAGAGTGATAATTGGTATACTAAGAACTTAACCAGAGGAGAACAAGCGGCCTTGGTTTCTCTAAAATAATTGAACAGTTTTATAATTAAGCCCTCAGACAAGGGGGATAATGTGGTATTGTGGGACATCAACAAGTGCAGGAGAGAGGCCAAGAGACAGTTGGACTTTTCTAACAGTTATGTGAAAAGCAATGCCGCTATGTATGTCCATGTTATGGTATTGTACCACAGTATGCTTTCGAGCTGGCAGGAGAGGGTACTGTTAAGCTCTGATGGGATACAATTTTTGTTTGTCAAGAAACCCATGGTTCCATCTTTTTATATGTTGCCCAAAATACATAAACATGACATGGACTCGCAGGGAAGGCCCATTATCTCGGTCAACAACAGCCTCTTGGAGAATACATCTATTTATTCAGATTTCTTTTTGTGTCCTTATGTTCTGAACCTACCTTCTTATTGCAGGGACAGTATGGATTTTATCTAAAAAATACAAAACAATCCTTGGAAGTGAGATTACATTCTTGCCACCATTGATGTTGTATCACTATATATTTGCATAGACCACGAGCATGGATTGAATGCATGTAAATTCTTCTTTAGGGACAAACCCTTAATCATGTACGACCACACCTTACTATGACTAGAGATGCTACGTCTTTGCTTGGAGCACAACATCTTCCTATACAAAGAACAGTGGTATAGACAGACAACCGTGACTGCGATGGGAAGTTGCTTTGCTCCCAGTTATGCCTGTTTGTTTATGAGGTGGTGGGAATCAGAGCATGTTTGGTCAGAGGCTAATGAGGAGTGGCCCAAATGCCTGATATTGTGGACCTGTTACATAGACTACATTTTTGTTATCTGGGATGGTGCGCAGGCAATTCTGACTGCTTTCCTTGATAGGCTATCAGATAATGATATGAATCTCAAATTCACTAGTAGATTAGAAACCAACAATATTGATTTCTTGGATGTTGAAGTAGAAATAGTGGACGAAAACTTTAACACTAGCCTATTTAGAAAAGCAACGGCGGACAATAGCATTTTACATGCTCAAAGCCACCATCCCACCAGACTGAAATGGAGTATCCCGTATGGGGAATTTCTGAGGGCCAAAAGAAATTGTAGTACGGATGAAGCCTTAGGGCTGAAGCCGACAGAATGGAGGGTCGTTTCAGATTAAGGGGTTACCCAGGAAAGGTTATCAGGACAGCTAGAGAAAAAGCAATTGGCATTAAAATGGGGCAGCCTTCTCAGACCTAAGAAGAGGGAAGGCAGTAAGAATTAAGTCAGATTTATTACCACTTTCAACTGTGAATCCAATGCAGTGAGTAAACATTGGCATTTGATCAGGTCTGATTTGGTGATCAGGAAACTGGTGAGCCTCAACCACCTGTAACATACCGCAAGAGCGGTTCTCTTAATGACTTGCTGGTACATAGCTACCCTAGGAGACAACAGGTCTCAGCAGGTACCTGGTTGAGTGAGTTACCAGGTTTCTACGAGGGCCAGACTGGGAACCGAAACCGGCCCTGGCAAACTGCTCGGCCGGCCCCCCCTGGTGGTGAGGAGGGGGAGATGTTTGCAAAGGCCGGTTTCGGCCGATTTTGTTACAGGGGGACGATATTGCCGGCCCCCGGTAACAAAAACGGCCCCGTGGGTGCCCAAAACCGGCCCCCACCTTGGCGGCCCACCGGGGAAACGCCCGGTGCCCGCTACGGCCAGTCCGGCCCTGGTTTCTACAGATGTGGGAAATGCAAGGCCTGTGCCCACAGTCCCAATGTCAAGACATGCATTTTGACTACAGGTAGAAAGATCAAGATTAAGAGTTTGATAAACTGCAACAGCGATTTTGTGGTATACATGTTGGTCTGTGTGTGTGGCCTACACTATGTGGAGAGCACCATCTTCCCAGTAAAGAAAAGGATTTAAGAACATTTTCGTGCCATCAAGAATTGTGACAGAAGTTATCCAGTGGCCAGGCCTTGTAATCAGATGCATGGGCCTAACAGTGACCAGATCTCATTCTTTGGTGTTGACAGGGTTCCAGTGAATCCGCGAGGAGGTGACTGGGAACGGGCACTGAGGAAACTGGAATCTGAGTACATAATCCGACTGAACAGCAAACACCCCAATGGTCTTAGTCAGGATGAGGAACTGCATGTTCACGTAGGCTGATGCACAGTCATCTTCTTTTTCTCCTCCTTCCTGATTCAATGTGGATAGATGGTCCCGTCGAAATGTATTCCATCTAATGTTTCTCCTGTTCTCTGAGCTGTGCATCACCCACGACTTTTATGTCTGTGAGTCTCACCTAGAAATTTCCAATAATTTCCATCTTTTTCTCCCCCCCTTTCTTTTTCTTCTTTTTTTCTCCCTCTGTCACTGACGTTTTCCATCTATGCATGTAAGTCTTCAAGGAAATATTGCACTTAGCTCTTTTAGACAGAAATAGGACTCTACTTATGGAGCACAGAGGTGATAACTTTGTGATCTTTTATGACTCTCTACCTGTTAGCTGGTCCAATATGATTATAGGATAGTTGTGGGCCCTTGTTTTCTTTTTGTATTGAGCCAGAGCTTTAGTTTAAAAAATCTTTTGCACAAACTCACATGGTACATATTTGTGTCTTTATTGTTTGTGAGAATATTATTTGTATACCTTGTGGATTAGCATGCCAAATAGCACTGACAGAGTTCATGATTGTTTATAACTTATGGGATATAAAGTCTCATCATGCCTGCTTGCTCATTAATATAGCACGTATGACAAAATGAATTTGATCGAATATGATTTGTCTTGAATTGATGTTGAAATCTACCTATTCAGAATGCATCATTTTAATACATGCCTGGGCAAACACACTTGTGTTCAACTATGCTCGTATGAGTCATATATAAATTCTATGCGGTGTATATATTTTCTGACACTAGTCTTTCTTCTATTATGTATTAAGTGTTTGTACCCGCAAATATATGTACATGTATGCTTTGCGGATATCTATATTATCAAGCTTGCATGCATCGTAACATAGCATGATTTGTAAAAAGTAATCTGTTTGAACATGATTTATCTTGACTTATGCTGCAGCCCTCAGACTTAAAATGTATAAAAAGTATCCTTGTTTAATACCTGCATGGGTAAACACACTTGTGTGTAATTGTTGCTGATATATGAGCTTTAGATGAAATCAATATCATTTATATATATTTTTCTGACACTAGTCTTTTTTCCATTATGAACTAAGTGCTTGTACCCGCAAGTCTTTCTTTTATGTTTAATGTTGAAAGTATGTGTTTGTCGGGATAGAGCACTACTGTCACTCATGGCTTCTAAGAAGACCAAGCATGCCGAAACACATTAGCCAAATAAAATTGTTTGGAAAATCTATCCGGAGTGCGGGCGTTTACTTGCGCGGCTGTTGCGTGGCTGTTGCTTTGATATATATATATATGACTGAAATATGAGAGAAAATAAATAATAATCGCACAAGCAAGAGAAGTTTGTGCATTCTTTCTCGCCGTTAAGGAGGTTAAGGAGAGCTATACAATTGGATTCGAGATATATATTATATATATATATTCGACAACAAGGTATGCCTTTCCCATACCCAAATGGAAAGCACTCACGGGAGTAGTTTTTTAGCTGAAATGCTTTATTGTGCAGACCCCCCCTTTAGCCTGACAGACGCGTTTCGCCTTGCGGCTTTTTCGATGTCAGTTCACCTGTGCAAAACCGGCAGTATTTCACTTCACAGTGTGTCACATGATCTTACAATAACATAAAAGATGGACTTACATTTCATTGTTGACAAAATTCATGGCGGCCATCTTAGAGCATGTTTTTGGTTACACAATTGCTATACCACCCAAAAGTGTGTAAGGTGCAGTAATAAATTGAATATTAAAAACACACATATACAAAGGAAAGCAAATGTCATTCCTCGAGCATTTGCAATTAGATTGAAAATCATTAGAATATTAAAAGCTTTCATTCTATATAAAAAATTGCTATTTGGCAAAATGCTACCAATTGTATATACAAAAAGAAATTTCTTTTGTAAGGTGCTTTATTGCTCCTTTGCATCATAATTGAGCCCTGAATGGGCAATTCGGCGTCATTTCCTACAATTGGGCCTATCCTTCTGCCCAACATCCGAATATAATTTTTTACAAACAAGGATAGACCTATTTAGATATATCAGAAAGCTGAAACTGCAGATCTTTATCCTCCATCCCAAAAAAGATAAAGCAATTGGCGGAGGATATTGATTTCAACTTACTGAGTGGCCATGATTTGGAGATTCTCATGGCCTTACAGACTCTGGATTCCAATGAAATGCAACAGAAGGAAGTGGACGATGTGGAAACTTGTCTTGAAGTAGCGGGTATAACACAGTCCAGTGGACACAGCAACTTCAAAAGAAAATCACGAGTTATTCCACAGGTTCCTTCCGACACTATTGACGTTTTCAACTAGGCCGTTCTCACGGATCTTAAGAACTTAGCAAAGCCAAAGCAACAAGGGAAGAGTAGCCACAACATCCCTAGAAAACAACGGGAGGCTATCAAGACACTAAAAATGGATCCGACAATAGAGATCAAACCCTCCGACAAAGGAGGCAATATTGTCATCTTTAACAAAGAGCATTATCAGAGAGAAGCCCTACGACAGCTGGAAGATGAGGAATGTTATACAACCATTAACAGGATAGGGTATCTGGAGTGTATTAAAGCATACCATATACTTTTACAAGGTTGGAGGGATGAAGGAATGTTAGATCAGGATGAGTTCCTATTCCTTCATTGTGAATCCCCGGTCCTTCCAACCTTCTACCTTCTACCTAAAATACATAAGGACCCCCATCAACCCTCCGGGTAGGCCTATTGTGGCCTCAATCAATAGTCTCTTAGAGAATACATCTACGTACATTGATTTTTTTCTAGCCCCTTTGGTGAAAGATCTGGCATCATATATAAGGGATACCCAGGTTTTTTGAGACTGATGGAGTGTATTACTTGGGAATCAGATATGCTTTTAATTACCTTAGACATCACAAGTCTATATACCTGTATCAACCATAGAGATGGGATCACAGCTGCCAAATGGTTCTTAAACAAAAGACCATTAAGGTTTCAGAAACATAATTCAATGCTTCTACAAATGATCACCTTCTGTTTAAACAATAACATCTTTTTATTTGCAGGCAAATTATACAGGCAACAACGCGGGACCGCCATGGGCACGTGCTTCGCCTCCAGCTATGCGAACCTTTTCGTTGGCTGGTGGGAGAAGCACGTGGCCTGGGGGGAATCCCACGAACAATGGCTGGACAGCATAACATTGTGGGCGAGGTATATAGATGATCTCTTTATCGTTTGGAGGGGTAGTCGCTCCTCGTCTGAGGAGTATATTGCCTCTCTGAACGATAATGAATTAAACTTAAAATTCACAGGTTACATCAGCAATAGATCAGTCAACTACCTAGATCTGGAGGTCTTCATTGAAAATGATATTTTACAGACACGATTTTATAGGAAGCTAACAGCAGGTAACGCAGAGTTGCACGCAGCCAGTTATCACCCCAAAAGCCTCGTAAAAAACATTCCATTTGGGGAGCTTTTGCGTCTTAAACGCAACTGCTCCAACCAACAAGATTTTTTATTAGCCAAGACCGATGCTCTGGGGAGATTTAAAAGAAGAGGATACACTAATGCCACTCTACAACAAGCTGAACAAAGAGTGGAAAAAATAGATAGGAAGAACTTACTGGTTGCAAAAGCAAAAGGAACCCCCATACAGGAGGAACATGCTAGAATGATTACAACCTATAACGATAGATCAAGTGAGGTTGTACACATCTTTAAGAAAAACTGGCACATCCTACAAACGGATAATATCTTGAAAAATCATCTTCCTACCCGCCCTCTAATTACATATAAACACTGTCAATCTCTCAGTGACCATTTAATCCACAGTCACTATAATGCATCTATAAGGGTGAAAAGTAGGATTAACATTGTGGGATTCTATCCATGCCTTCGTTGTAAAGCCTGTAAACACAGCAACAAAGTCACTACCTTTAAGGGGAGACCAGGGGACCCTAGGCCTCGCAGATTAATCAAAAAGCTCCTTAACTGCAATTTGGATTTTACAGTTTATTGCTTGAAATGCCCATGCTCCAAACGGTATTTAGGGAGCACTATACACCCTGCAAAAAACCGCATCCTCGAACATATGCGCACAATAACCATAACCAATAAAGATACCACCTATCCGGTTGCCCGTCACTTTGAAAAATTCCATCAAAGCAACCGTGATCTCTTAAAATTCTACTGTATTGATCAGGTAGAGAGAGACGAAAGAGGAGGCAACAGAATTAAGAAACTGCGGGTGTTGGAGTCTAAATACATTATTGATCTCCAAACAAAGGCTCCCATAGGGCTCAATAATGATGAGGAGATGTGGGTCCATTTGGAGTAAAAAGGGCATAGATTGATTTTAATTAAATTCTGTAATACAGCCTAATTATTGGGGTAGCAACAGATATAATCCAGCAGACTGCTTACTCTCCGAAAATGATGCCGAATTGCCCATTCAGGGCTCAATTATGATGCAAAGGAGCAATAAAGCACCTTACAAAAGAAATTTCTTTTTGTATATACAATTGGTAGCATTTTGCCAAATAGCAATTTTTTATATAGAATGAAAGCTTTTAATATTCTAATGTTTTTAAATCTAATTGCAAATGCTCGAGGAATGACTTTTGCTTTCCTTTCTTTATGTGTGTTTTTAATATTCAATTTATTACTGCACCTTACACACTTTTGGGTGGTATAACAATTGTGTAACCAAAAACATGCTCTAAGATGGCCGCCATGAATTTTGTCAACAATGAAATGTAAGTCCATCTTTTATGTTATTGTAAGATCATGTGACACACTGTGAAGTGACATACTGCCGGTTTTGCACAGGTGAACTGACATCGAAAAAGCCGCAAGGCAAAACGCGTCTGTCTGGCTAAAGGGGGGGGGGGGTCTGCACAATAAAGCATTTAAGCTAAAAAACTACTCCTGTGAGTGCTTTCCATTTGGGTATGGGAAAGGCATACCTTGTTGTCGGATTACACGCGGTTCACCACCGCAGGAGTGAGCACCCAGGACAAGCAGGAGCAGCGGCGGTGGGTTCCGGTTTTTAAAAAATATATATTGCAAATCCAAAACAGTTAACGCACTCTCATGAGATGATACATTAAAGAACTCCAGTTTGCACCTTGATTGTGTCCTGAGTATATATATTTTATATATATATATATATATGTATTTTATTATGCGTGTGTGTGTGTGTGTATTTCTCAAAAAAAGGTTGCGCACTCATGGAGAATCACTCAATTTTTAAAGTTATTGGCCAAACAACACAAAAGAAACTTTGACAGACGTGTTTCGGCACTGGCCTTGTCAATGTCAAGATGGCCGGCGTCTTATCGTCATTTAAATACAGAAATCAGAATGATTGGCTAGCAGCCTGCACTCATTGGAGTAGTGTGGCTCAATGGTTAGAGCGGCAGACCCTGATGCAGAGATCTGGCCCGGGACCAGGGTTCAATTCCCGCCTCGGCGGGTCTTGGGCTCAATTTCCTCGGACCTGATAATTCTCGCCTCGGTGCCTATTCTAATCATGGGTCCCACTCTGCAACTCTGGGCAATAGCTTGCTTAATCTCCACAACGGCCCCAACAGCGCTGGGATGCCTGGCTTCACCCTGGGGGTGCCCAGGAGTGGACATTTCACAGGGAAAAGCCAGGAAGGGTTCCACAGCGGTATGCGTACAGTGCCAGGACACCTCTTTGGGGGTATAAGTGCGCTTTACAAGTACGAATTTCATTTCATTTCATTTCATTTCATTGGCAGAGTGGACGCACTACCAAAAATGAATTTCACTCGTACATTGCGGGTAGACTAGTGGCCATCTTATTGTGTTATAATTAATCAGCAAACATAAATGAATTCATTCTTCAATCATTTCTGCAATGCCACATTGCACAATTATACGTGATAGCCAACAATTCCAATTGTACAAAATGCATAGCGACACAATGTATACTTTCTGCCACATCGTATCACAAGAACTCATAATCTTTGGCTGGCCGCCTACAGTTATGAACAGAGTGGACATACTTCCAGAAGTTAATTCCGCTCGTCTATTGTGGGTAGAATGGCGGCCATCTTGTTATTTCATAATTAATCAGCAAATCATAATTTTGTGGGATTTTAGAGGTAGTAATTTTTTTTTTACATTTGTTCCTATGTTATTATTGGTATTGAAATATACATATATAATGTTAATAGTGCAAAGACTGTTTTTTGGGGGGGTATAATTGGGCTACTCTTGTGTAGCGTAATGTATTGTGTGTATATATTTGTTGAAAAACATTTGTAATTACTGTTGTGTTTGTTAAGTAACAAAAGAAAGTTGTTCTTCTATGGAGGGAGGAGGGTTGTGTAGTATGATTGTGCACTTTATTTGGTTTTTTTTTTTTTTTTTGCCGCTACCGAAGTACTATCTTGGAAGTACCGCGGTACTTCGCAATACTAAGAAAGCTACTGATAGGCTGGAAACATTTCTTTTTAAACCAATAGAAAGCTGCTTTTTATTTCTGCCCATTCTTGTGCTTTTGACCTTCTCTGAACTGTAACAGTTCTGCTGCTGCTGCTTTTGCTGCGTTAGGGTCCAGTTTTTCACCATGGCTCAAGGAAGAGAACCCAGTGCGTTGCTCATGCTGCACCCGAGGAGAAAGAGGAGGGCATTGTTGTCGATGAGCAAGAACTGAAGCGGCAGCAAAAACTTCTTAAAGAGTCGGTGGTGTGGCAGTTCTTCACTTTTCCTGCTGGTGAGAAAAAAGTTAATGCCCGGAAGGTGACATGCTCATTGTGTCTCAAAGTGCTGTCCCGTGGAAGCGGACAGCGGTACTCATTGGGGACGACAGGAATGCATAACCACCTTCGCGCCAAGCATTCCTTCGAATTGGCTGAGGCAGAAAGGAGTAGAGAGCTGGAGTTGGCGCAACTCAAGGAGGGAACATCTGCTGGAGCTGGAGATATTCCAACTGCTGGACTGTCCCCTTCAGTCGCGGCCACACAAGTACTTGCACCATCTAGTACTTCTGCACCACCCGGCATTCCACCACCTGGCTTGGTAGTTGATGTGAACCTCCCTGGGCAGCAGCGCAACATCAATGAGCATTATGCGGGGACAGAGACCTGCTGTTTATCTTGCAAAACAGTCATCGTCTCAGGGGAGAGCGACCTGAATATCCACCGGGAGCTTGTAATAGCTCACCGCTGCCCTCCCCAAAACCTTTAGGGTTATTTTTGGCTTTTTTTGCAGAAGGTTTTCTTGTGCCCTGTTGGGTGTGTGGTTTTTAAGTTGGTCCGATTGACCTATAGTTTGAAGAAAAAAAAAGGAAAGGGTACACAAAACAAAAAGAAGAAAAAAAAGTTGTTTTCAGAACTATTTTCCATTTCATTATAATAGAGAGCTGCATATGTTTTTCACATGTAAGATGGCTCGACTGTTCTGGACTAGGATACAGTCACTGGTTCATGATATGACAGGAGAAGCCTTTGAGATCGATTTCTTGACTGTTGCGCAGGGCCTGCACGCAAACCCCCATTCAGCTGGTTTCAATGAACAGACCTCAATGTTGATTGACCTTCTACTGTCTCTGGGCACTAAGATGATACTTTCAGACTGGAAGCTAACCTCAGTGAACTCCTTTGAAAAATGGTGGAATTTGCTGTGCTCCGTTAGAGGTGTGGATAATATCCTGTACGCAAAATTGCACAGTACCTCTGGATCCAGATGCCTTTGGGACTCCTTTGATAAATATCTACAGAAATGCAAACCATCAAAGGTTCCTAAATATAGGGTGTGATTGTTGCTTACTGAAATCTACTGCTTCTGCCATAGTCATCGAACAAGGTTGCTGGTGGCCCTGTCAGATTACTATAGTGTAGCTTCTTCTTTTCTTTCTCTCTTTTCCCTATCTTCTTCCTCTGCTCTCGTTGGGGCTCTTTTTCTCTCTTTCCCTTATTTCTCTTTTTCCCAGGCTATGATTTATAGATACCCTTGTATGCTTTTGTTATAGATCACTGGTCACTTCGGAGCCGCAGAGATCTATCAGGCACATGCATCAAAGCTTTTGCGATCGCAAACGGTGCGATTCGCAAAAATCGGCCGTTTGCGATCGCAAAATTTGCTTTTGCGATGCATCAAGGGTCAAGGCCCTCGCAATTTGAGAATTCGCAATTAATTGCGAGTTCTCAAATTGCGATTGCATTTAAGGAATCGCAAATTGAGATTCCTTAAATGCAATGCATTAAAGTAAAAAATTAGCAATTTCGCTAATAGGGGCGCAAATTACCATGTAGTTGAACTTCATGGTAATTTGCAAAAACTTGAAAAATGCACTAAAGTGCATTTTTCAAAGTTCCATTTACACACACACATGCCCTTGGGGCATGTGTGTGTGCAAGATGTACTCATATGCAGATTTCAGGGTGCAACAGGGTGTCCTTTGACACCCTGGCACCCTTGAAATGCATTCTCAATTTGCGATTCTCTAATTGAGAATCGCAAATTGAGAATGTCTTCCCATTCATTCCTATGGGCCTCTAGGCCCATAGGAATGAATGGGGAGGTATCCCTTAATTGCGACTCGCAATTTGCAAGTCGCAATTAAGGAATGTTTAGAAATCGCTATTTTTTAAGCGATTTCTACATGCATAGGCTTTTGCGATTCCTTAATTGCGATTCCTTAAAAATCGCAATTAAGAAATCGCAAAATCCAACATTGATGCATGTGCCTGTATATCTAGCTCGCCTTTTAGGTCTGTAGACTGACCCTTTACAACATTATCTGCTTAAGTTAACAAATTAAATCTGGTCCGTCGTTATTTGATTGTCTGATCTCTTTAGGCGGTATGTTATCGTGGTCTCTATAAACATTCCCACCATACTATGTAGTGTAACAGAAGTGTAATGTGGATTCTTCATCATGGCTTTGTTTTATGAAAACCAATAAAATGTCTGAAAACAAAAATAAAGAGCTGGCTATTATCGCAACTTTTTCACTTACAGGAGCAGGTAGTAATATATACAAAAGAATGGTAAAGGAGAAGTTAAGTGACGGGTAAGTTACATTGTATAGGTATGTATAGTAAAGGAATAGTACTTTACATTCTATGTTTGAAATTTCAATTTGTTACTTGATTTAAAACACTAAATTATAATACATTTCATCTACATTTCTTCACATACACACAATAAATGCAATTTTTTTATTAACTTTTGTTCATGTGGTAGTAACAAATAAGGTACTAATGTATGATATCATCTATCACCTTAAACACACAAAAGGTGATGGGAAGCTGTTTGCAAAAGGTTTACCCACTGGCAATAGCTCGGGGTAACACTCCAACCCATTGTTGTTTTGCTCAATATGCTACCTCATTTTGGACCCAGCCATATGCAAATCAATCTTGACCCTGCTCCTCACGGAAACAGTCCAGCCCGAACTGCCAAGTCAGGTCCTCCCTGAACCGAACACAAGCAACCCAGGGCTGGTTCGGACTAGTTATGGGCTCATCAGCTGGGTATAGCTTGGTTCTAGTGACACAGGGCGCATGGGAGCCATGTCTACGCACACCCATCCCACTTAGTGTGGTACATGAGACACAAAAGGTGATGGGAGGCTGCTTACAGTAAGTGTATCCACTGGCAATAGCTTGAGGTAGCACTCCACCCCATCGTTCTTTTGCTCACCATTCCACCTCAGTTTGGACCCAGCCCTATGCAAATCAGTTTACACTGTGCTGCTCGTTTATCACCCAGCAGGGTGCAGATAAACCTTATATTTTGTTCTTCATCAAACACTGTAGAAAAAAACAAATCAAATGGATTGTGAAAAATCCAGTTTTAATACTCTGCTTCTTCAACTGTGGGTTGTACTTAAAGTCCAAAAAGAAATCATAATAACTAACTGCATTTTTTACCTACAATCCTGTTGTTGGTCTTGCAGTATGGTTTGGTTCCTTAATATTGTCAAATTTTCCAGTAACAAATTCAATGTCATTATTAGTTTTATATTTTACAAACTGTAGTATATCTCCAGTTGCTCCATTTACAAGTGCATTTTCTAAATTCAAAATAAATTGTGTAAAAAATGGCACAGCATTTTTGCAGCTAACGTAAATACTGTTTGCATAAGTGTAGTAGTATTGGTCTACGTCTGTAGCCTAATGGAAATAATAATCCAATAGCAAAGTGTGTTACAGCTTAATTGTGCTTGTTAGGTTGCATGCTATTGGTTTATTTTTTTATATATAGTTAAAGTTTGTCTCTCTTTCACGTGTGGTTTCACCAAATCGGCCAGTACATAACATATAAATGGTGACTTTCCCTTCTAATCCTATAGTCTATTGGTTTACATGGTCATATGACCTAAAATATCTCTGAAATAGTTGTAGGTAGACCATAATATTCTCACAGTCTACAGTCTAGTCTATTTGTTAAATAATGTGCTTCTTTACTACTGTTTGGGCTATGTTACTAGCCCAATATTACATATAACTAATCAGACTGTTTCATTCATACATGTAATATCTTAAATAGTATCTGATTGGACAGTGTTCAAGGCCAGTACCTCCATGTTTCACTTTCCTAGATTCAGTCAGTGTTTCTTGAAGGTTTGTGGTACTGTTCAAAGAAGATGGTTCGTGTGTGGATCATTGGACACAGATATATCTTTTGGGCTCGAGAGTATGCCAAGAAGCGTGTAACTGAGCGTAATTTAGGTTTGGAAAACTTAGAAATCACATAAGTGGCTGAAAGTTGTTTAAGTGGAATAAAATCCTACCTCTCATTTCCTCTCTTAGTTCTTGTGAGTATCCCCATTTCATAATTATTCATTGTAGAGGCAATGATATTGGTTACCTTACTGGTATTGGAATCGAAATAGAGATGAAAGGGAAATTTACATATTTAATGACTCTATTTCCTTACAGCCATTTTGTGTTTTTCAAATATTTGCCAAGGGACAAAATTCCGAAAAATCCCTATCTGTGGTCACCCTAACTACAACTACAGAGTTATATATGTAGTCAGAGAAAGGAGTGACATTGATGTTGAGGTAGAAAGAGAGACAAGGGGACAGAGAGAGAGAGACAAAGAGAGATACTGATAGAGAGACAGAAAGAGGGACACGAACAGAGAAAGAAGCAGAAATAAACAAAGACATAGAAAAGATTGGCAATTGGAGGAGACCCTACAGATGCATAACTGGGTGCAGCTGGGTAGAGGCAGTTGGTGCATGAATAAAATAGATATAGAAAAGGGGACAACGCAAAAAGAGAAAAGCACAAAATGCCGAATGCCAAATGCATACATATGTTCATGCAGAAAGAGATGAGGGGAAAGTCAACATTTGCGATAAGATACACATGAAATGAGGCGTGCATGGAGGTGCACGCATAATCACTAAATACATGCAGATTGCACAATTACCACATACATGCAAAACGGAGTTTGTATAAAGAGACGCTTTAAAAAATGTATACAAAAGAAATACAGGCATAAGATGCATGCACAGAGGTGCATGCGTATTCACCAGATACAAGCATAGATGTGAAAACATAACCACAAGATCCATGCCTAGAGGTCTATGAACGCCCAACAAATCCATGCATTGAGATGCGTGCATATCAACCAAATACTTGCAGAGGACATGTATACCTAACACATTAATGAATAGAAGTGCATACATTACCACCAGATACATGCATACAGGCACATGCATACGCACCGGCCTATGTCTATAGGTACACACATACAGGTGCATGTAGAAGTACCACAGGCCTGCATAGAGACACATTTATACAAATATGCATACGAAATAGAGTTAAACACAGGCTCTCATTATGAGTCTGGTGGAGAGGTATCCCATGGTGGCATACAGCTCGGTCAGATCACAAGTGGACTGATGGTCCAACTCTGAAATTTACCAGGTGCTGGAATACAGGACCCATTTTACCAGGTGTTGATCCACATCTGGTAAAATTGCAGTGAGCCCAGGCAGGAGCTGCAGTCAGAGGCTGAGCCCGGACACCACCTAACCCAATCTTACATCATGGGAAGGAGCATCAAGTACAGCTGTGGTGGTTGGGAGGGGCTGGGGGCAAGCAGACGGACAATAAAATGTCGGGCGGAGAGGATGGGAATAAGAGCACACAATAGAGGCTAGAAAGGAGGTGTTGGAGGCAAGCAGACGATCAACCGAGGGAGTGCCAGGGAGCAAGCACATGGACAATGGATGCTAGGGGCAAGCAGATGGACAATGGAGGGAGAGACTGAGGACAAGCGGGTGGACAGCGGAGGGTCAGTGGGCATGAGGAACACACAGGGGGGAGGAGTACACGAGGGAGACAGATGAAAAACACACTCTCTCATAGAGTGCTTAAACACAATGAAAGTAGCGCCTAAAAAAATGAGCAGTGGAAGGACACGTAATGAATGGGTCCATGTTCCAGGGCAAGGACAAACACGTAAAGAAAAAGGAAGTCTCTGGCAGCTGACCAATAGGTAACAAGCAAATGAGAGTGACAATGAAGCCAACCAATGGTAAGCAATAGGCAGCCTCTGAGCTCTCTATTAGAAAACAAAAGGTCTTGCAAGAGACAGCTCATGCACTGTCTTAAGTGAGACCTAAACAATGACCTGCACTACCCAGTATTTGAGCAGGGTTCATATTTTTAAGAATATTACACCTATCATTATGAGGACAGTTAAAAAATAGGCAGTAAAAAGCCTTGGAAATAGCATTTACACTTGGAAATGCAAGCACCTAGTGGCATAGACATGAAGACACAACAGGGAGCAAGATGGAGAAACTGAAACACAAGCATTGTGCATACCCACAGATACAGAGATACACAGCTAGAGAGACAGATGAAGAGATGGAGGTAGAGAGACTGAAAAACAATAAGGGCATTGTGCAGACCAGACCAACCATGAGTTAAACGGGAGCACAGAGACATAGGCAGAGAGAGGAAAGCCAAAGGCAGATGCATATGGTGAGAGACAGAAGGAAAGAAGAATATACAGATGCTGAACAACTGAGGAAGAGATGTGCGCAAGTGGACAGAGCTGTGGACTTTGGAACTGGGGAACCAGATTGGAGTCCTGGCTTCGGCTCAACATCCTGTGATTTTGGACAAATCATTTAATCTCATCATGCTACAAAATAAAACCTATGTAGAGTAATCTGGTGCTCATGTAAAGGATTCTAATATCTTTGGGCCAAGTTTGTGCTATATGAAACTGCAAAAAACTGATATGGGTAGTGAGACTTGAAGGTAAGTTATAGAGAGAGAGTTACCTATACTGAAAGGGACAGTGTGATAGAGGCCAGGGAAGAGCATGGATCAATTCACCAAACTGGCAGGGATAATGGAGGTGAAATCAGCTCCCTATGATGCCTAAAGACATCCCGGATAAGCCCTTGCCCCACTCGTAGACCGTGAAAAGCCACTTATTCAGTGGCGGCTCCTCCGCTATGGTGGAGGAGCGTTGCCCCATTGCCCGCAGAGGCAAACGAAAAATAAAATGATCTTAATGCAGATCATTTTATTTTTCGTCCTGCGGCTGAGTCTTGGGGGGCGGGGCCACAGCATTGCAGCAGGGGAGGAGGAGTGATAGGCCCTGCTGTCAGTGCGCATGACAGTTTGGCCAAACCCTCATGCGCACTGACATTTCTCCAACCCAGCTATATTGCTGGGTGGAGAGATCAGCAGGCACAGGCTCTAAGCTCCTGATGGAATGCAAAACCAGTGCGCTCCACCCAATCCCTACACTGCTCTCATGGTGAGAGCAGCGTCTGGATTGGCCGCAGGGGAAGCTGGGAGCTTCAGCCTGTGCCAAGAGGAGAAGCCCGGGGAGCAGCACGGCGTGCGGAACACCGGCAGGTAAGTTTTTTTTTTTTTAAATTACTTATCCCCCTTGCGCTGCCCCCTACCCCCGCATTCCCACTGCACTCCCCCCTCCGCGCTGCCCACCCTGCCTCACCACATTTATCTTACATCAGCCGCTACTGCACTTATTGCTACTGAGCAGGCGCACAAAGCCCATTGGGCTCAAAGGGCTTCAGCCCCCCCCCCCCATCGTGTGTGGCAGCCCGGGCTGAGACAGCTTTCGGGGCACACACACAGCCGCACTCGAGTACTTCACAGGTCTTTAAAAGACCATTTACTTGCTAACGAGGCTTCGTTGTTTTTCACACCTTCTTAGAGCCCCTGCATCTCCACTCTGCATATTGCTGGAAGAGTCAGCCCCACCCCGAAATTTTTAGTAGCCCCCCGGAAATTTGGCTCTAGTTGCGCCTCTGCGTGCTGAGAGGCTAGGGAAAGAACAAGTGGGCAATATCGAACTAAAGGAGGCCTCTTAAAACTTTGTTTACGCTTTTTTTCTGTTCATATGTGAATTCGGATTCCAGGGGTAACAAAGATAGCGCCAGGAGTAGCAGAGTAGCAAAGCCCAGCCGGTGGGTAGTAGCTTCTACCCCTGGCAACCCCTAATAAAGTCCATTGGGCTGGGGAGCGAGGAAAAACAGATAAACAGCCTACAATAGCGAATATGCTGGACAACCTTAGAGACAACGGGATACAGGTCTAGAGAGAGACCCAGAGAAAGAAAGAGATAGGTAGCCATAAAGAGAAAGAGATGGGTGGCCATAAAGAGAAAGAGATAGGTGGCCATAAAGAGAGAGAGACAAGGAACAACAAGACACAAACGGCCAGAAAGTGAAAGATATACGAAGCGAGAAAGAGAGATAGGACCAGAGAAAGGGACAGTCTACGAGAGAGAGAGAGATACAGGCACCCAGTGCGAGAAAGAGACAGAGAGCTACTTAGACACAGACACATCTACCCAGCCATGGATAGAAAGAGACAGACAGCATTGCAGAGAAACAGACAGAAAGAGATAGACAACTAGCGAAATGCGGCTGTCCGAGGCCCCCGCAGGGGGCCACTAAAGAGGGCAGCCCTCTAGTGCCAGCTGGGCACCCCACACCCCCGTAGGGGCAGGGACTCAGGGAGGAGTCCCCAAGCCTGGTCGCAGCGCGATAGGCGAGCATCACGTCCGGGCGCGAGGACAGGGGAGGGGTATATAGGCCTCCCCCACCATCTTGTCGTCCTCTTTCGCGCGCCCGGACACGCCGTCTCCCACCCTACCGCTTACCCGGCATGGTTCGTGGCAGGCAGGAGGCAGAGAATGTTGTAATGTTGTCTTTTTCGTTGCAGGCGGAGTTACAGGGCGATCTGGAAGCAGAGGGGTACAGAAGGGTACTTCTGCGCGGCACCATGGTGGGTGCCAGAGCCAAATCCTAGGAGCCTCATGGGAGGTTCCTAGAAAACCGTGTCGGCGCCCCGTTAGTCCTTCGGGCGGTTGTGGGCCTGAACAACCGGGGGTTTGCTATGCTACGCTCCGCCCTGAAAGGGGCGTGAGTAATAAGGAACCATGTGTCACGTGATCCGGGAAGAGGATCACCAGAAGTGGCAGCACAGATGGGGTTCGCCCCAGTGCTGCTTGGCTCATCAGGCGGGCAGGCGGCCCAGACGGTTGCCTGCCCTTGGATCGCTCAGTAAGATAACCCACCATATTACATAACGGTGTATGTAATAAACCTGCAGCAATTTTTACCCAAACAAGAAATGTGTTGTGTGATTATTTATGAGCATGCATGTTACGTTGGAGGGGTGGGGTAGGTTGCCAATGCTGGTACTAGGGATAAGCAGAGACAAAGAAAGAGCCAAAGAGAAAGCAAAAGAGATAAGATAGCATGGCGGATAGACAGCAACGAAGAAAATAAAAGAGAAATGGATGTTCAATCGAAGCAAGAGAGAGACAGCCAGAGAGAGAAATAAAGAGGCACTGAGTAAATTAAACGTATAGACAGCCAGAGAGAGCACGAGAAGACAACGACAGAAAAAGAGATGGGACACCAAAGCAAGAAAGACATTGGTAGGCAGAGCATGTAAGGGACAGGTAACGAAAAAGAGAGGCAGTTAGAGAAAGAAACATACAGCAAGAAAGGAAGAGACAGACAGACAGAAAGAGAAATACAAAGAAGTTGAGAGAAAGAGATAAGACAGCACGAGACATAGGTAGACAGAGAGAGATACTAAAAGAGGTGTAGATATGCAATCAGAGAGAGAGAGAGAGAGAAATAAGAGCTAGGTAGAGCATAAGATATAGACAGCCAGAGAAAGCAAAAGAGATTAATAAAGAAAACATAGGCAGCCGGACCAAGAAATAATAAAAAGGAAGCACAAGCCAGAAAGACAGCAAGAGAGAAGAGATGGGCAGTCACAACGAGAAAGAGACAGAGAAATCGAGAGACAGTGAGGGAGTTAAAGGTATCAACAGCCCGTGACAGCAAGAGCCAGACACCAACAGACAGATAGGGAGGGAGCCAGAGCTAGAGACAGCCAAAGCAAGAGAGGCAGAGAGATCAAAGGGACGCAACGTGAGAGAAAGAAATAGACAGCTGGAGCGAAAAAAAGAGGGGAAAATAGGTAGAGGTGAGAGAAAGAGACAGACAGTAAAAAAGAAAGAGATAGACAACAAATAAACAAAATCGAAAGACAGCGAGAGTGAGAGCGATGGCAAAATGAAGCAAGACCGGTGAGACTGAGGGGGATATATTTGAGTGGGGAGAAGATAGGAAGCGTTAGGGAGCGAGAGAGACTAAAGAGAGTATTTGAAAGAAAGAGAAAATGTGACAGAAGGAGCGCATGACATAAACAGGTAGAGAGAGTCTGAGAGAATTACACGGAGTATGATGTGAACTCAGATCCCTTATCAGCAGAAGCTCTCTCTTTCTCAAACTCATTCAAATATCATGTGCGGGAGGCTGAGAGAGAGTCACATCTCTCTTCAGCCTCCTCACCCCCTCAGCTCTCTCTAAGGGACCGTGCATGGATGTGGCGTACCTGGGCGCTGCTGCTGGGGCTCACGGGCTCCATTTGTGGCCACAGCTATCAGTCCATCCTTCGTCCCTTGGTTTGGAGCTGCGGTGTCTGCCCTGGAGGGCTTCTGCAGGTTGATCCTGAGTGTGGACACGTAATTCATTTTGGAGTGCTGGCAAAGTCATTCATTCCTTGGAGAAATCATCTTGGAGGAGCCGCCGGGGTAGGTGATTCTCCTCCTGGCCTAAGGACCAGATGGATGCCAGGACCTCCCAAACCCAAGGACAAAGTGGTAAGCGCCTCTTCAAACCCAAAAGTCAGATGTTATCCCAGCCTCGCATAAACCTAGAACCAGGGGGTTCACTTCTCTTCACCCTCAAGGACAGGGTGGCTGGGTTACAAGTCCAAGGAACTTAGCGCGTATACAGCCGCATAGATGGTCCTCTCACTTTTGACACCAAGGACCAGCTTCACAGCTCCAATCAGACCCCAGCAACCAGATGGTCACCTCCTCTTCAAGCCTAATTACCAGGTGTCACCTCTGCTCACCCCAAACCCAAGGACCAGATGCTCAACTCTCATCCAACCTTTTGAAAATGGCCAGGTTGGATAACTTCCAAGCGAAAGTCGAGATGGTCACCTCAACACTAAAGGGATGATACGATTCCTTCCAAATCTTAGAAACAGATTGTCACCTCTCCTTCCACATCAAAGACCTTTTGAGTCCAAGGAGGAGTCTGCTTCCTTCTCAACAAGTGATGTTCTCACTTCCAAACCCACGGAGCAGAGGGTCAGCTCCTCTTCCAAGCTTGAGGACTGGAAGGCCGGCCCCTGGTTTAAACTTAAGCAATGGGTGGTCAGCCCACTCCGAACCCAATAAATGTGTAGGTACCTCTCTTCCAAACTGAAACATCAGATGCCAGCTCCTCTCCGAACCTCGGGTCCGGATGAGCCTCTATCCCAAACCTCAAGAGCAGATGGCCAGCTTCTTTTCAGGTCAGAGTATAGCCAAGGAATGGGTGGTCAACTTCTTCAGAACTCATGCAAAATATAGTTAAGAGCCATTTAAACTCGAGACTCAGATGCCAGCTTGTCCCTAGAACTGGAGGGGTCACCCTAAATCCGAGGAGGGCGTGGTCCGGTCCATAAAAAAGTTCTATTCAGATAGGGCAGTTTACAGTGCCGCGCTGTGCAAGTCCATTCATCTCTTCATTCATTCGGAATAGGCGCGGGCTGGTCCAGTACACAGCTTGCTGAGTCTGTTGCAGGGCACAGACGAACCCCAGCCTGGCCACGGGGTGTGGGGGGGGGGTGGGGTTTGTTGGCTCGCTGCAGGGCCGCCTGTGGCCCGGGCTGGAGGTCTGTCTGCCTGCTCGCTGCTGCGCTCAAGGAAGCAGCCTTATCTCAGCGAGCAGCTAGTTGTGTTAGCCACCAGCGCCTTCTGCGAGCTGCCCAGGGCAGGAAATGCTACATATTTATAAACCGCGACTCTCCCCCGGCTGCCGTAGGGCCTGCGGGAGGCTACCCAGACACGGGAGGGACCCGAACGGACCGGTTTAAAAGAGCCCTCCCCTTAAAGACTTCAAAGGATGAATAGAGACATACAAAGAAAAACAAGCAACACATATAAACAAACAACCGGGTGTTAGAGGACAGAGGCGCGTAACTGCTTCTCCACCAATAGGAATCACGCTGGGAGCGGGCACCCGCATGGCAGGGTCTTGTCCCCGGCTCTTCCTGACAGGGCCAGGGAAGGGCAGGGCACCGCTTCCCATGGGTCGGCCAACGTGATAGAGCCTTCTGGCCGGAGTGGGAGGTCCTGTGGTAAGAAGACCCTTTTGAGCACCTAGGGGGATGCGTGCCCATCCCATGTTTACCCAGTGGTCGGCTGGGCACGGGGTGGGCGTGGAGGCTTACAAACTCCTCTCACCACCCCCAAGGGAAGCCGTGCCAATTCAAGGTGTACCCTGCGCTCGCACTCGACTGAGTTCTGGGAGGGACTGAGAGCGAGGCACTGACGCCTCCAACCATCCCGCGACCATCCAAGTCCTCGATCTGAGGAGGGGAGGTCTCGACCACTCCCAAGTCACACCCGGGGATGCCGAACCCATCCCACGTAAATCCCTGCAGTCCCAGCGCTCACCAGACCCCACAACGTGAACACCTGCGCCGCGGCGCAGCCCATGTGAGTTCCCAGTACAGTGGCTTCTCATTTCAGCCAACACAAGCACTGCTAAAGCATCCCTCGGGAGATGCTGGGGCTTGATGTCTGAACATGGCTCAGGCGCGGCCCGCCCACGCGCAAGGCGCGCAGTGCGTACACCAGAGCAGGGATGCTGCTGTTCATTGTTTAACACCCGGTGTGAAGCATCCATGCAGGATAAAGCTATGCAGAGGAGGGCGGGGCCGAGGAAGGGCCTCAGACAGAGGGGCATCACAGGCTAATAACAAGCAGTGGCAACGCCAATATGTCTCACCTATGTGCGAGCAATTGGCTTTGTCAATGTCTTTTAGCCATGTTGTACAACGGCAGTTGTATTGCTAAAAGTTAGTGGCGTGGGATAGAAGAGAGTGGAGTGGCGTAGAGTGGAGTGACATAGAGTGGTGTAGAATAGAGTGGCGTAGTGTAGAGTACGGTGCCATAGAGTGGAGTGGCTTTGAGTAGAGTGGCATAGAGTAGAGTGACATACAGTAGAGTGGCGTAGAGTACAGTGGTGTACAGTGACGTAGAGTTGAATGGAATGGTGTAGAATGGAGTGGCATGAAGTGGCATTGAGTGGAGTGGTATGGAGTTGCATAGAGTAGAGTGACAGAGTAGAGTGGCATAAACTGAAGTGGTGCGTTTTGGCGTAGAGTGGTGTGGTGTAGAGTAGAGTGGCGTATATTAGATTGGTATAGAGTGGAGTGGCGTAGAGTAGCATAGAGTAGAGTAGAATGGCGTAGATTGTCGTAAAGTGGCGTACAGTAGAGAGGCACAGAAAAGGGTGGTGTGGAGTAGAGTAGAGTGGCGTAGAGAGGAGTGGTGTACATTGGCATAGAGTAGAGTGGTGTAGAGTAGAGTGCTGTACAGTGGAGAAAGTAGAGTGTCGTAGAGTGGCACGGAGTGGTGTAGAGGGGTATGGAGTGGTGCAGAGTGAAGAGGCATAGAATGGCGCAGAGTGGCATTGTGTGGAGAGGAAAGGAGTGGAGGTGCGTAAAGTGGTGTAGAGTGGAGTGGCATGAAGTGGAGTGACACAGAGTGGTATAGAGTAGAGTGGCGTAGATAAGATTGGCATAGAGTAGAGTGGTGTGGCTTAGAGTGGCGTAGAATGGCATGGCTTAAAGTAGAGTGGCGTAGAGTAGAGTGGGATGGCGTAGATTAGATTGGAGAACCATAGAGTAGAGTGGCATAGAATGGGGTGGAGTGGAGTAGAGTGCCATGGAGTATAGTGGAGTGGTGTGGAGTAGGGTGATGTAGAGTGGAGTGGTGCAGAGAGGGTGGCGTAGATAGAGTGGCATAGAGTGGAGTGGAGTACAGTGGCATTGTGTAAAGTGGTAGGGGGAGTGGCGCAGAGTGGCATACACTGGAGTGGCATGGAGTGGAGTGGCATAGAGCAGAGTGGCGTAAAGTGGAGTGGCAAAGAGTAGAGTGGCATAGAGTGGAGTGACGTAGAGTGACTAAGAGTAGAGTGGCATAGAGTAACATAGCATAGAGTGGCGTAGGATAGAGTGGCATAGAATAGGGTGGAGTTGTGTGGTGTGGAGGATAGTGGAGTGGCATAGAGTAGAGTGACATTGAGTGGAGTGATGTAGAGTGGCACAAAGTAGATTGGCATACAGCGGAGAAAGTAGAGTGGTCTGGAGTGGCGTAGAGTGGAAAGGCATAGAGTGACACAGAGTGGTGTGGAGTGGTGTAGTGTAGACTGACGTGCAGTGCGTGGAGTGGCATAGAGAGGCACAGAATTCAGTGGAGTGGAACAGCATTGCGTAGAGTAGAGTGGCATGGAATAGAGTGGCATGGAGTGGCATAGAGTAGAGTGGCATAGAATAGAGTGGCATAGAGCAGAGTGGCATAGAGTAGAGTGGCGTGGAGTAGAGTGGAGTGGCATAAAGTGGTGTGGAGTGGCATAGAGTAGAGTGGCGTGGAGTGGTATAGAGTGAGAGAGAGTGGCAAAGAATAGAGTGACGTGGTATAGAGTGGCGTGGAGTAGAGTGCCTTGGAGTGGAGTGGCATAGAGTGGAGTGGCACAGAGAAGAATAGCATAGTGTGGAGTGGCATAGAGTGGAGTGAAGTGACGTAGAGTGGAGTGGAGTAGAGAGGCGTAGAGTGTAGTGTAGTGGCATAGGGTAGAGTGGCGTAGAGTGGACTGGCATAGAGTGGAGTGGGGTAGAGTGGGGTAGAGTAGAGTGGCGTAGAGTATGGTGGAGTGGAGTAGAGTGATGTGGAATAGAGCAGCATGTAGTAGAGTAGAGTCGCATGAAGTAGAGTAGCCTAGAGTAGAGTGGCATAGAGTGGCCTAGAGTAGCGTGGCATAGAATAGAGTGGCATGGAGTAGAGTTGCGTAGTGTGGGGTGGAGTAGAGTGGCATGGAGTGGCGTAGAGTGGAGTGGCAAAGAGTGGAGTCACGTAGAGTGGAGGGGCATAGAGTAGAGTGGAGTGGCGTAGAGTACAGTGGAGTAGAATGGAGTAGCATAAAGTGGCAATGTATGAAGCGGTGTGGAGTAGCATGGCGTGGAGTGGCGTAGAGTGGAATGACGTAGAGTGGCGTGTCATAGAGTGGTGTGGAGTAGAGTGGCGTGCAGTAGAGAGGCGTAGAGTGGATTGGCTTTAAGTAGAGTGGTGTAGAGTAGAGTGGCATAGAGGAGAGCAGCATGGACTACAGCGGCATAGAGTGGAGTGACGTAGAGTGCTGTACAGTGTTATTTGGAGTGGGGTGGCGCAGAATAGAGCTGAGTGGCACAGAGTAGAATGAAGTAGAGTGGAGTGGCATAGAGTGTAGTGGGGTGGCGTAGAGTGATCTAGAGTACAGTGGAGTAGCATAGAGTAGAGTGGCGTAGAGTGGAATGGAGCGGCGTGGCGTGGAGTGCCATAGAGTGGAGTGGGGTACAGTGGAGTAGCGCAGAATAGAGTGGAGTAGAGTAGTACAGTTGTGGGTATAAGTAACTAAATCTTCGCTAGAGATCAGGGCCAGACTGGCTACTCAAAGAAGCCCAGGCAATTTTGTCAGACCAGCACCTGGGAGAAAGAGGCGCATGTGTGAAGCACTGCTGCTTTTGTTACTGGGGGCCCGATATTGCAGCACTGCTGCAGAACTGGCCCCCGGTAACAAAACCGGCCCTAACCACTTCAAAACCGGCCCCCACCCTTCTACCCCCTGGGGAAACGCCCAATTCCCGGTACGGGCAGTCCTTCCCTGCTAGAGATGGCTGATAGGGCAAAAGCAACATAAGAAGCCATATGCCTGTGTTAAAAGTGGGAAAGCAAATTGTATGCCCAAAAGAAATACCGAAACGCTTATAAAAAGGTAAGTTGCAAAAAGACGAGGGAGAACAAAGACGAGGAAGAACACATGCACTCGGTCCATGCTCCAAGGAGGAGCTAACACAAGAAAGGAAGGGAATCCAATGGGTGCTAAGCAATCGAAAGATTGAAAAAGTGACATTGATAACAAGTAATGGAATGCTGTGGGAGGGTCATGAGCCCACTGAATTACAAACAATATGTCTAGCAGCACAGCACATGCACTGTATAGGGGAGACCTTAAAAGGAATGGCTACCTTCAATGTGTCTAATAACCATATTTATAAAGATACGGAACGTTGGAGATAAAACCATAAAAAAAACACAAGCGTCAGTGATGCTGCCTGTAGATTGTGAAATTATTATGGAAGCTCTGAAGGCAAGAAGAGGCAGTAGGATGAACCCCACTCAAAGGACTACATTATCGACTGGGTAACAAGGAGACTTTCGACTTCAGCTTCTCTTTTAAATGTAGGATTTCTTTCCTCTTCTCCGAAAGCTCCTGGCTGTTCTTTTCCTTTTCAGTTTCCAGTGCAAGTATTTTCTCCAGAAGCTGGTTTCTCTCCATATCAGTCAGTTTGCCTTTGCCTTTAGAAATTTCCTCCACAGCCTTTTTTAGGACTGAATTTTCTTTCCTAAGTTTCTCCAAGTCTGTATCAGATTTAGAAACTGCAGCTTTGACACCAAGTTTGTGGGTAATTAGATCTTTAGCTGTCTTCGCCTTCATTTCTAGAAGCTTCTTTTCCTTTAATGAGTCTTGGAAGAGAAATTGCGAACAGGAAATTGTGAAAGAAGAGGGCTGCAGGCAAGGGTTCGATCTCCAGGCTAGTGCTCTGCAAAGAGTAAAATGTCAGTCCCTTCAAACAGAGCACTTGCGAAGCTTGCACCTTTTCCTGCTTCTTCAGTTTGAATATCGCGGCGGTGTGTTCAGACGTCACTTCCGATTCTCGTACGTCTCGCTGAATTTCTCTTCTTAATGGACGAGGTTGAAAAGAGGGATTTTTTTATCAGCTGCAGGTTCAGTGTCGGGTGCAGAAATGACCAGGAGTTATCTAGGTGGTACCCGCAGGACACTGCATCTGTTTTGAGGAAAACACATTGGTGGCCCTACATTGTGGCCCTGGTTATGTCCATTGATGATTAATGTTTCAGTTGGTGTGATTATAAATTACTCCCAGTGCCCATCTTGGTGCTTCCTGGTTTGAATACTTGTAACCTGAAAGACAGACACAGGAAGTATCTATATTAAAAAATAATCACCAGACTGGGTTGAAATGAAGTGGTCGAGGTGGCCTTTTGGCCAATAAATATTTGGAAGATCTTAGATGTGCAGTATGTCCTAACACTCTCTATGTTGTACCTAGTCTGTTAGCCTCTGCAACATTGGCCAGAGTCATGACCTAATGAATAACATGTGAACTTTTAGTAGGATGGGTGCTGGGCTCGTCATATGTCACTATAATCTTTCATATACATAATGTGTGTGATCACGGTGGTGGACTAGGAGGGGATCCTTGGAGCCCACTGTGATCTGTCCAGATTCAATTCTAAAAGTGTGCTAGTCTCTGCCCCAAAACAGAGGCCTTACTTGCATTGTAATGCATGTGTTCTGTACCTCATTGAAGAATTTGGCGAGTCGGTGTTCTTGTCATATACATTGACTAGGGAATACTTCAATCTTATGTAGGCAACCCAGTACGATAATGTATCATCCCTGGATATTTGCTACTTATATCTACATTTAAAAGTTAAGGTCACTAGCCCTCTAAACTGTGTGCTATGACAGGATGTAATGTGATTTTTTGTAACTTGTAATTCGCTGATCCTCATGTAAAGCGCTCTGATACCTCCGGGTCTAGCCAGCGCTATATAAAACTCTGCAAATAAATAAACAAATAAAATAAATAAGGAGACATCCACATTCTAATCTCATTTCCCTCATTGAGCACACTGTGTGAACCTCTGCATCTCATGTTTTTTCATTCTACCTCGGCTCTTTTCTCTGGCAAAAATGTAACCATTTGCATTTGAAAATGTGTTGAGCAATATGTTCTGCTTGACCCTGGCCCAGGGGTGGAACCTCATACAGATGTTTGAGACAGAGAACTGCAGGGTGTGTAGATGTCTACGGGGAATCATGTCTGAAGCTGGTTTCTGCCTGTTTTTGCTGTTTGGTTCCAACCCCACAGTATTTCTGGGACGTAATACAATCCAAACCCATTAGAGTAGAATCACAGTATGTTATGTGCTAAAAACAACACATCAAATATTTAGCCAATACTGCTGCAATGTAAATTAGGCCAATTATGTGAACTGTGTGAGGTAAACTAGCCACAACCACTGACTTTAAAGCTGAAACATCCTCTCCCTCACTGCTTTTCACTATGGCCTCATGGGCAAGCACAGTGACAAATCACGCTTGCAGCACAACTCTGGTCTCTTGCACAACACCAAAAACACTACTACTATAAGCCACATGACGGACATGCTCTTCCAGCCATAGCACTCCCGCAGAATAGCAGGTTATCACAATGGAGGGCAAGGGGGAACCCGGGTCTGTTTTCCCAGGGCCCACACTTCAAGGTGCTCACAAGCAGGAAGCCATATTCATAAAAACATAAGACACAGGGCCACATGTATCATTATTTCAAGTAGCGATTACCTAATTGCGATTTTCTCCGACTCTTAATTAGCTAATTGCTTTTCCTAATGTATGAAACTCTTTTGAGTTTCATTAGTGATTCCTAATGGGTCGCAAATAGACCTACCTCATGCATATTAATGAGGGAGGTCGCAATTTGCGACCCATTCGGAATCTAAGCCATCACATGGATGGTGGCTTGCTGAAGTCAGCAGACCACCATGTCTGTGATTGCTTTTAAGTAAAGCTGTCTTTTTTTAATGCAGCCCGTTTTCCTTAAAGGAAAACTAAATGCATTTATAAAAAAGAAAACTTTGCAGTTTCAGTTTTTAAGAGTTGGCAGCGATCCTTAGGACCAATGCCTGCTCTTAAATAATATTTGTTTTCCATTCTCAAAGAGTAAGGGGCTACCTGGGGACTCCTTCCCATTTGCGAATGGGTTACCACCTCCTTAAAGGAGTTGGTAAAATATGAATGTTTTGCGACTGTAGTCCGGTCGCAAAACATTGATACATCCCATTCAGATTCGGTATTTGGAAGGGACGCCCTAAACACGCCCCTTCCAAATACCGAATCGCAAACACAAATTGCGATTCGGTAACGTGTTACCGAATCGCAATTTGTGTTTCATACATATGTAAAAGCATTTTTGCGGTCGGAAACGGTCCGATCCGCCGTTTCTAACCACAAAAATGCTTAATACATGTGGGCCACAACTCCTTGTAGGTACGAGGAACGCTTGGCAATTGCAGGGGCTGCACTCACCACTCCCAGCATACGGAGAACCACTATTTAAAAATAAATTACATTTGCAGGGCACATGTTTATATTTGAAAAGCAAGTAATGAATTCACACGAACGCACGCACTAATATCAATTGTTGTCATTAAGAACTCTGTGTGAAATTGTGAATGTACTTGCATTTCAAGGGTAAATGCATGAAATTCATGTGCTGGTTTTCTTTGTGATCAACGGGTCAGCTTCTAGGAGAGCAGATCACGCACAGCCCTCCCAGGGCCGGACTGGCTACCGGGCGTTTTGGTGTGCTGCCGAGCTGGGGGCTGATGTCACTGCGGTGGGGGCTAATTTCGTTGATGGAGACCTGCGTGTGTTACGAAATAAACAAAGCAAAACGAATTTCGTTCAGCACACGCAGGTCCCCATCAACGAAATCAGCCCCCAGCTCGGCAGCATGCCAAAACGCCTGGTAGCCAGTCCGGCCCTGAGCCCTCCCAAATGGGTGCAAAGCGCATATCCAGTGTAATGTGCACACCTGGATTGACTGCAGCTGACTGAAGACTGTTGTTTACAATATACATAGAGTGAGGCTTGGGTCAGTCCCTTTCAACCACTGGCTTGTTTGGTCAGTCCTCTTCTGCCCTTACTTCCGGACAGGATAAATGACATCTTTGATCAGCCCAGAGCGCATGCATCTCTGACCTCACGCAACTGGCTGTTAGGTGTATCATTCCACATACTAGGAAGGGGTTGCACTGCAATGCACAAGGGACTATTTCACACCTAAAAAGTATACTCAATTATCGCACTAATATTCACATTCAATTCTTTATCTCATACCTGCGTTCTTTATGAAAAAACAGCCATGTTGTTGTTTTTCTCACTTCAAGATGCATTCGCCCAAGTTACAGCAAAACAAATGAATTGTTAGTGATCCAAAAGGTAATTTCTCTACCGATTTCCATTCGAGGGACCATATTTTGGCACCCCTAGAATCCGCATTCTGCTGCTGGGCTGCTGATAATATTCAGCACACATGGCACCTCCCCACTGGATAGCCCAAATACAAACTCAGTGCGTCCATTGGTTCTGGCAAAGACAATGGATCTAGCTTATAACTGAAAATGCAAGCAGGACCAATAGGTTTTGACAATGGCAGTTTCAAAATATTGTTACATTTTAGTGGCTGGCACTTCCATGGTGCACACTGCTGAGGCCTCCTTGGCACTGTGCCTGGGCACAATGCACTGGCTGCAGGCAGGGCCTGCCAGTCCAAGAGGTAGCTCCTCCAGCTCAATGAGATTGTGGGCCAGATGTAAGATCGTTGTTTGCGACCGCAAAATTGGTCTACCCCATGTACAAACCCTATTTTGCGAGTCGGTACGCTATTACCAACTCGCAAAATAGGGTTTGCGACTCGCTATTAGGAAGGGGCGTGCCAAGAGACTCGCTATTAGGAAGGGGTATGCCAAGGGCATCCCTTCCTAATGGTGACTCGCACTTCAATGTACGATTGTTTTGCGATCGCATTTGCGGTCGCAAAACACTCGCAGTTTACCCCCTACTTCAAGTAGATGGTAAGTCACTCGCAAACGGGATGGGGTCCCTACGGGACCCCTTCCCCTTTGTGAGTGTGTGCGAAAAAATTTTTTAAGAGCAGTCAGTGGTCCCAGGGACCACTGCCTGCTCTTAAAAAATGAGACAGAAAAGTTTCATTTTTCCTTTTTTAAATGCATCCCGTTTTCCTTCAAGGAAAACGGGCTGTATTAAAAAAAAAAAAACCTGCCTTATTTAAAAAGCAGTCACAGACATGGTGGTCTGCTGACCCCAGCAGGCCTCCATCCCTGGGAGTGCTAGCCATTCCTAATGGGGTCGCAAATAGCACCTGCCTCATGAATATTAATGAGGCAGGCAATTTGCGACCCCATTAGGAATGGCCAACAGTGTCTGAGACACTGTTGTAAATTGCATTTTGCGAGTCGCAAAGAGACACAATTTGCGAGTCTCAAAATGTAAGGGCCATATATCTGGCCCTGAATGTAGCCTGCAACCTTCCGCAGGCCAATCAGCGTCCTTGTGGTGTTTAACAGGGTCGAGCTTGCAATTGGGTCTGGGGAAGTGTAGGGGTGATGTTTGGTAGGAGAGGGACAGAAGGTTTTTGATCACCACCTGATGAAGGACCCTCTCATGAGAGAATGATCAACAATCACCAGTGCGCTCAAGTTTCTCAGACTTACGCATTGATCTTGTCCAAGATTTCCCTTTGCATTTCAGCGATCTTAGTCATAACATTATAATAGTATAACCATATATGAAAATGGACTTTATAAAACCTGTACTGGATCAGCTCCTCACCCATTGTAGACCAGGAAACTTGAGAGCAGTATGACTGCTGCCTGCAGGCCAGTAACCGCTCACTACCTGGACCATGCCATGCAGTAGTGTGCAGTACTCCTCCACTGTGGCCCCACCAGTGCTTAATCAGAGCCGGTGGTTTCCTGTGCTCGGCACCGGCACTTAATTGTCAACACCGACACATATGACAGCTGCCACATGGTGGCGCTGTTTGTGTAATTTACAGATGAGCAGTATAACAGGTGTTTATTAGTTCAATATACATTAAAAACAACCAATACCTGCCGTCCAAGCCATTCTTATAGCTTTGGGGGCTTCGAACAGTCTGAATTGTAACACTTGTAGCAGTGCAATGGCTGGTAGTTCTTTAAGTACTGTCTTTGGCAGCGCTGGCAGTAGCAAAGGGTGGTGCTAGCTGCAGTTGCCTCCTGAACAGGGCCCTGGCAGTTATTTGTTCACAAATTAAGCTCTGGGCCCCACCCTTCCCCAGCAACCTGGACCCAGGCTTGTGACCCCAATTGTATTTTCATGTACAGAGCAGGAGCTTTGAACATGTGTCACTGTGTGTCCTGCCCTGATGGGTAGGGACATTGTAGTGCGCACCAAGACAGAACTGCTGCAGTTACACTACCTGGGTGGCATGTAGGGGCTTTAGCAGCACATAGCTTTAGCAGCTCGACTCAGGAGAGCAACACACTAGCCGCATCCTCGCCCATCAGTAGCTAGCTGCCTACTTGCCCAGCCAGCCAGTCTCAGCACCAGAAGCCCATCGGGAAGCAGTCGCAGTAAGCATTTCATGACCAACTCCAAACACTCCTGAGCCCACCTGACGTCTGAGTCAGCCTGGCATTATCAGAAAGTGATACTGGTTTAGCCTGGTGTGGCTGTCAAAGGTGGATTTTGGCGTAGGGGTGGCCGGGCAATGAGCGAGCCAGGACAGTTAGCAGAGTCAAAGGCTAATCACGCAATTGGTGATGTGAAGGATAGTCAAGACAATGCATAAGTGAGTGACCTGAGACCATCTTCATTCAAGGCTGCATGGAGTGGCAATACAACACTGTATATATAGTATGTGAGTAGCAAGTACAAGTGTACAACTGGGCATAAAAAGGTAATATCATTAAATAACCCTGGGCGTAGTTCGCGAAGTTGCGCCACGCGAAGCTACGTGAAGTGCACCTCGCACTACGCGAGCTACGCGTAGCTACGCGAACTGCGTAGTGCACTGTGCAAAATGCTGTTCGCACTGATTGCACAGTGCCGGATGCTTGTCCGCACTGTGCAATCATTGAAAACGGCATCTTGCACAGTGCGAGCTGTCTTTACTGCCGCTCGAGTAGATTTTTACTCGAGCGGCAGCTTCTCAACGCGGACTGGTAGTTTCTCATCGCGAGCGGTCGCGAGCATGCGCAACCACTCGCAATGAGAAACCTGACCTCCCGCGTTGAGAATCTCGCCGGGAGGTTTTTTCCACGCTCGCGATCGGCAACTTGATGTTGCTGATCGCGAACGAGGAAAAAGTCTCGCCGGGATGTCATTTTGCTTGCTCGCGGTCGCCAACTTGACGTTGAGGACCGCGAGCAAGCAAAAAATGACCGCTACGCTACGCGTGTTTGCACTGTGCTACGTGCAATTCGCGTAGTGCGAAGTAGCGCAAACTTTGCAAACTACGCGAGCGTAGCGTAGTGCTTTGCCCAGGCTTAATCATTATGCACTGTCGCAGTACATGTATACTTGCTATTCATATCACAGTGTGGTGAGCTGTGGAATGCACAGAGTTGTCAGAGTGTGCTGTAGTCGGGAAGGACTAGAGTGGTTACTCTCTAAGTACTAGCAGCAGTGACTGTGTAGTTTTATACTGACCAATGCAGCAGCAGTTTGGGTTGGACTGTTCCTACTGAAGCAGGGTCAAGACTGATTTGCATATGGCTGGCTCCAGACTCAGGGGGCATGATGTGCAAAATAACAGTGGACTGGAATGTGATCCAGAGTAATTACCAGTAGCTGAGATTAATTCAAGCATTCCACCTATCAATCTTTTGCATACTTCAGTGCGATGCCCCACAGGAGACTGGTATGCTCAGACATGGGTCAGACGCACACTGTGCCACTGGAATACAACTATATCCAACTGATGAGCCCTAATAAGGGTGAAACCAGTCTTAGGTTGCCTGTGTTCCTGTTCAGGGATGACCTGACCTGGCAGTTCGGGCTGGAGTATTCCTATTGGAACATAGTCAAGACTTATTTGCATAGGGCTGGGTCCAAAAAAGGCAATATATATTGTGCTTGGGGCATGAAACCTGGCATGTCACTGTAGTGCATGCTGCCCAGTAATAGAAAAACATTGTGCAGTGTCCCCAGCATGTCATTCTGTGCTCCGGGCATTACATTATTGTAGATTTAAAACTGGGGGAACATTGGACTAATAAATATGTTTAAATATTGCTAAAATAAAAGTCAGCCCCTCCAAGTGAAGCAAAAAACACACAGTTGATGGACGGAGCGCAGAACAAATCAACACGTTCACCCCCAGTCAAGAGATCTGGGTTAAATCCATCATTCTTTTGCTCACCATGCCACCCCAGTTCTCTGTACTGGGGTGACTGTATGACATTGTTCTGCATTCTATCCATCAATTGTTCTTTTTGCATTTGTCACCTCCAAGTGAAGGTCACTTGAGACCATAATATGGCATGTACTTGAACATTTAATTTTGCAATTATTTTAAATGAGCAGCATGTCTTGTGTGCACAGGCCATTGCACTGTATATGTCTTTCAAAATGGGGCTTTGTGGCAAAAGGCAATTGATACCATAAGCGTATATTAGTGTACCTCAATCACCATCACATTTCAGTCATTGCAACATTAATGCATTTTAACCAGACATTATGTTAACTTTAAGTGGTCCATTATACAAGCCTTAAAAGATCAAGGTATCATGTGTTTGATTATTAAATCAGTTTAACCTCTATATTCGGCCCTATATAAGGCCCCTAGCATTTGAATCCTTGCATTGTGCGATTTGTATGATGGAGCATACTGTCCAACTCTTAACATGTCTGTTTTATTTATGGTCATCTTTCAAATATTGCAGCAGTGTTAACTTAGAAGCACTGGACTGGATCAAGACGTTTTTGAATTGTCACAACAATAGCAAACCATATCGGACAGTTAAAAGCTGATATAGTCTGTTTAGGGTGTTGCACTGTGATTTTTTTAACTATGAAACATGTTCCAGCGGATTTCATTGTAGCATATAAAATAGACCATTGCATTTTGAAGTTTTTAAAAATCTGGGCGATATGTCTGGCTTCACTGCTTTTTGGCTATGTTCAGGCTACAGAAATACCAGATACATACATTCATACACACTTGCAAATGAAGTACGGCTGGTGTGCTGGACAAGCAGCAAGGCAGGCGGGGGTAAGAGGGGCATAGGGGTGGTGGGTGATAAAAAAATAATAATAATAATTTTTTTTAAAACTTACCTGCAGCCGGCCGCGTCGCAGTCTTTTTCTCCTCTTTTCCAGGCAACACAGGTTCCCGGAATGTCCTGCGGCCAATCCTGAAGCTGCTCTCACACATGAGAGCAGCTTCACGATTGGCCTGAGCACCCTCGATTTTCACTCCAGGATAGAATGGCAGTCTGTGCCTGCTCTCTCCAACCCAGCTGCGTTGCTGGGTTGGAGAGAGCTTTCACTGCGCATGACGGTTTGGCCGGCGTGAGACGGACAGCCAAACAGTCATGCGCAGTGAAGGGTGTGCACTACCACTCACCTCAGTGCCTGTCACCCCCTAGGCCCGCACCCAAGACTCAGCAGGAAACGAAAAATAAAGCAAGTGTTTATTATTGTTTTATTTTTCCTTTCCTGACATTTTTGGGGGGGCAGCAATGTGCAATTCTGCAACTGGCTAGTGTGCAATTCTGCAACTGGCTAGTGTGCATTGCTCTGATAGTCAGCTATAATGAGGCTATAATGAGGGTACTGAACTATAATAAAGGTTGGGCAAAATCATGGCCATATCTCACCACTTAGGGTGAGGTGCCGCCAGAGCCTATGGCCTAGCCTGAAGTATACTAACCTCAGTGAGGATGTCATGTGCATGGGACACTGTACTCGCTTTACATTTAGTCAGAGTTGGTTGTATATCAGAATATCACTGAGAAAAACAAAATCTGACATAAATATTGTGTCCTAAGTATTGGTTACAAAACTACTGTCCCCTTTGGTGCAGATCTTATGTTAATAACTCCAATGGGGTGGTATTTTAGTAAATGATATTTAGAACACAATCTTTTTGTCAGACTACATTTAGTCCTCAATACACTGATACCGTACAACCAGACTGAATTAAAATACTTAATAGAGGACACATTAGCCAAATGTCAAAAGTCACCTGAGGTCAGTTCCTGTGATGTAATTGGGTCAAAGATCATATGATGTCACTTCCTGTGATGTCATCCTGAGGTCAAAGGGCACTAACCTAAGTATTTTGGTGAAACAATATCAATGTCCATGTGCATGAGGCACATGTATGCACAGTTTAGTGTTTTGAATCAGTTCTTCGAGCCTCAATACTTTCCATTAGAGGATACCCCGTTTGTTCACAATAAAAGCCAATAGGTGTAATGATGGCAAGTGTGCAAATTGGCTTATTTCCTTTGCAAACGAATGCAAAAATGTCAGTAAAAATATGGAAAATATTAAATAAATGAGTGGCCTAGCAACCCTTCTTTTCAAGGGCGCATGCACAAGTGATCATGAAAAATGCCATCACTCACAGTATACGGAAGTCCCTGGATGAAGTTGGCTGACTCATTGCCTCATGCTGCATTCTGTGGCAGGTGGTAGCAAAATGCAAATGACACTTGCAGACCATAAATAATGCAGATGTCAATGGCATTTCGACAGTGCTGGAATTGGAAAACATGTGCTCCGGGAACCCATAAATTGGGGGAGTCAAGGTGTGGCAGAGGAAAGGGGGTGGAGTCATGAGGGGAGGAGATTGAAAAACAGAGTCTGACAGTGAACTTATACATTTATGTAAAAAAAATCTGCTGCAAAGAAATTGGCAAAAAGGACATTTGTAAATCTGTTCTAGCTTACTTATTTGGCCACGAAGAAGCTTCATTTTGAAATCTCTTAGAGGGTTAAAACACCTGCTGCAGAGATCCTTTTGTGTGGATTACAAGATAACTCTAGTGGTTAATGTAGTTCTGGAAGAGTTCTGTGTTTTGTCCAGTCGCAGTTTTGACTCCTAAAGTAGCATAGAGGGTTAATGTACCTGCTGCAAAGCACACCGTGTTACATGCAGATCACAGATTCGTATTTTATGTAGCTAGGCTACTGCTTTTGACACTGAGATAATTTTGTTACTGCCAGTTCATAAATTGCAGTAATTCTAATATAGCACTGTGATCTATTTACCGGCTTCAAGGAGCTGCACACATGTAAGTCATGGGTTAAGATCCGTATTGGTTTTTTTCCTCAATCTGTTGTTACCCTACTATTGCAAAGAAGGGTTCCTTTGGAACTGATAAAGTCTTGTTAGTGCAGACAACCACAATCACTGTGTTACGTTTTATATCCTGATTGTATTCCTACCGACCATTCACCTTTAGCTTAGAATGTCTATAAGTATGGACAATATGTGATTTCTACCCCTTATAAACCTCATTGTCTTTTGTAACATTTCCTGTACATTGATATACACACTTGTATGATTTATTGTGCCTTGGTGTGTGATATAAAGCACTCTGACACCCTAGACTGGGATGAGTAGTGCTGTAAAAGAATTAAATAAAAAAATAGTCAGTGACATTTAAATCATTATTTGTGTAATTACTCATACACACAGATAAATCTTGCATCCTTACAGTGCATGCACATCTCTTACATAAAGGGTTGAGTAAAGTCACAAAACTTCCTCAAATCATAGTTTCTCTAAAGTACTTATGAAGTGATAAGGTGTGTGCCTTGTTTTTCCTTCCATTGCATTGGCATGTAGGCAATAGGCTCCAGATAGCTCCTAGTCAGAGTGATACTTGAACAAAAGAAGGGTTGATGGCCCTTTAAATCAGGCCTTTGTTTTGAGCCTGGCTGAATGCAGACAACATTGTTATGTCTTGGTGTCACAAAATAACACTAGAAAACATTCAGCATGTTTCCCCAGGTCGGCTGGATCCCAGAAGCAGCTGCCGAACTGGGATCCGGCGGGTTCCCCCTACTCTCCAGCACTGCCTTTCGATCCAGGAAGATAGAAGGACAATGGCAGGAGAATCAGGGCGGTGGTGCTGCTAGTGCTCAAGTGCGTGCAAGAAGGAATTAAGAAGAGTCCTCCGCAAGTAGTGTGGGCAGAGGGATGGCAGATGGCAGAGTGAGCATTGCCTGTCAGAGTGGAACCTTTTGCACGGGACAAATTCTAAATCCTCATGACACTTCATATATCTAAACATGAAGCAATGCTTTGCATGGTCTCCATGTTAGTGTTCAACTTCTCCAGCCTAACTTTGTACCTGTGGCTCTTTCTCCGTCCATTTTGGTCGGGCCTTCCAAATTGTTAATACTGACATTGAACATTAACTCTCCCTGAGTTGAAATGCCTTAGAGATTGTAAAATATGTAGTTGCCGGTGTTGTGCATGGCGTGACTCTCTGGGAGGGCAAGGTCTTAGAGCCAGATCCCCCTGGTGTAGCATGCACATCTGCCACCCAAAAAATAACGTTTCAGGGGAGGTTTAGGTGAGCCAGCAGGGTTTTGGAGAAGGCCGCCTCCTGTCCCTCCTTCTCTTTTGCAGTTTTTCTACACAAACCCATCTTACCTCGTGCCCTCTAATTAAGATGCATTTGTAGAGCAAATGGTAGTAGTGGGTGTGGCGTGATGGTCAGAGCTGCTGAGTTCAGCGTTGGGGATCCAGGTTCAATTCTCGGCATCGGCTCAACACCTGTGATTCTGGGCAAATCACTTAATGTCCCCGTTCTTCTGGACAGTGCCTAGAGACCATCAGAGGTGATTAGCCGCACTATACAATTCCAAGTATTATTAGTATATACATATATTGCAATGTTTTTTTTATTTATTTATTTATTTATTTATATAGCGCCTGAATCGACCCCCGAAGGGGTATCTCTGCGCTGCGGACAGGGCTACAGGAATAGCTGAGATGGGGGATCAAAATAGGATGGTCTTAAGGAGCTTTCTGAATTGAAGATGATCCGAACATAGTCTCAAGTGAATGGGGAGCTGATTCCAATAGAGAGGGGCCAGGTGGGAGAATGCTTTACCGCCCAGCCTGGCTTTTTTGACTCGGGGAACCACAAGAGATTTAGTTCCCGAGCGGAGGGTCCTGGAAGGCACATAGTGAGTGAACTTCTCAGCAAGATAAGATGAACCGGTGTTATGTAGGGCTTTATGAACAGTGCAGCAGATTTTAAACTTAATCCGCTTACGCACTGGAAGCCAATGTAGCTGATGGAGGAGAGGGAGGGAAGTGGTTTTGGGTGGGGCATTCAGGACCAGGTGCGCCGCGGTGTTCTGAACCACCTGCAATCTTTGTAACGAGGACTCATTAGCTGAGACCAGTAGGGCACTGCAGTAGTCCAAGCGGCTCAGTATTAATGTCTGCACCAGAGTTTTACGAGTGGAATCTGGAAGCAGAGGAAAGACTCAGCGCAAGAGACCCGACATCTGAAAACAGGAGCCGGCAGTCTGAGCAGCATGCTCCTCAAAGTGAGTGCCTGATCCAAGCGAATGCCCAAGTTCTTAACAAGGGACTTGGGGGCAGGGGGGGAGCCAAGGTCCACCGGCCACCATTCGGGAGTCCACAACAGAGGGGCCTCTCCAAAAAGCATAATCTCCGTCTTTCCAACGTTAAATTGGAGAAAGTTACATCTCATCCAATTGGAAATAGCCCTCATACCAGAGGAGAAAGCCGACTGAACAGAAGGAGTAAATTTGCTAAAAGGAAATAAAAGCTGCGTATCGTCGGCATATAAAATGGGAATAAAACCACAAGTCCTAAGGAGTTTGGCCAAGGGGGCAACATAGATATTGAACAAGGTGGGGCTCAGACAGGAGCCCTGTGGTACTCCATTGGTCAGTTCCCTTTCCCAGGTGTTTCGTGTGGCGGATTGAATTATGGGGTGATCCATAGGTTCGGGTGCACAAAAACAACCACAGAAAGGACACCAAAAGGGGTGCTTCATGTCAATTATCAGGCAGACCTTATGGCAGGACCGTACAATGGAATCAAAGGTGCACCGCTAGTCCCACAGGCAGTTGTAAACCTGAGCATCAGGAAGGCTTGCCTGGTAAAGCTCTGCCCCTCGGCAAGAGTTTTGTTTCCTGGATCATGAGGGGTTAAGAGGTGGGGATAACCCGAAAAATATAGGACCAGAGGGAGTGTATTCCTAGTGTTTTAGCTTCATTAGGCGGGTTGCCAGCATGGGTCTTATCATGGCTGGCTGCCCTTGGATCGCCCGTAAATTAACCCATTACCTTGGCTACTTTTAATACACCTGCAGCAAAAGTTCTCCAACACAATCGGGCGTGGTGTCATTTACTGGATTATCGTCTGCACTTTTGTGAATGGACTTATCCACTGTTAGCTTTGCAGAGGTGTTGCTATGGGATATCAGAGCTGTGCACTTTCTATGATCTGTTCTCCACCTGATTGTAACAAGAAACAAAAATCATCTTTACAAAGCAAGATAAAATATAGTCATACATATTTCACGTTGTTATTTGAATAACTACTGTGCGAAACAACTTGAGTACTGCGCACTTTTGCATTTCCTGCGCTTTTTATCCTGTGATATTATGGCTACTTTAATAAATGCCACAGAAACTACATCAACATCCATGGACGGTTTATAGATTCCATGAAAGTACTAGATTCGTTGAATGATTCACCTAATTATGTCTGCTGGGATCCCTCAGAAATAATTACATTCAGCTGTCTAATGTGTTTGATGTCATTTTTCTAAATAATCATGTCGCAGAATTGCGCCATAGGAGCTACTGTTTTGTTATTAGTTTGAGTGCCCCTGGTTCTTTTTTGTCTTACCTTGAGTTTACCTATGAGATAATAATGCAGGTCTCTCATGAGGCAGGGAAGTGGACTAGTGAGCCAAGCGGGCCATAACAAAGGTGAGATTAGGCAGCCATAGCAGTGTGATATGCTGTAGCTGGTCATTTGAAGGTCAAGTAGAAAAAATAAATCTGAATGCTGTTGCTGTTTGATTGTGTATGCATGCATGCATGTTTGCATGTGTGTTCATGCACTTGTGTGTATATGTTAGTGTATAAATGAATTTCACATACCGCAGGTATATTGTTGGCTCAGTCATAACATTATTATTTCTTGACATATTGTGTGGATGCTGGTAACCCCCATTTGTATAATTCTGATGTTGAGACAGAAAAGTCCCCTGCATTGTAACGGATGTGCACTCCTGGCCTGAGTGCCCCTGCTGCATGGGTATCTGGAACTTGGCACTGATATTTGGTCATGGGCAAACACAGATCATGCATGGGCACCACGACTTAGGCCTGTCTCATGGTAATGCAGTCTTGTTAGACAGGGAGGGGCGCACCCAGCACTATCATCGCTATGATAGAGGGCTACTACATCCCTTGCCAGGAGTTAAGTGCCATGAGCAGGTAGGGGCAGCATACCCATTTTGTGTTTCGTAGTAATCAGTAGGGTAAACAGACCTTTTTACCTGTGTCACTGGAGTGGTGTCTACCAGTCCACTCATGTAAAGTTGTGCCGCTGTCTACTTAGCTCACCCTTGGCCTACATGATGACTTTATGTAGTGCGGGACAACGCATTGTGCTTGCATGTGCATGCTGGGATGTATGTGTGCCTGTGCATGGTACATAACATGGAGGTCTGTGTGTTCCATTTTGGAAGCCCAGAGCCTAGAAAGGCTAGTTAAAAGTGAGAACTGCAGCCCCCAGACATGAGATGCGGATTGCTGACATACCTGATGGCTGGGGACAGCTGTGTGGAGTGGGTTGCCAGTGCCAGGGGCAAAGCAAGTATCCTTCCTTTTTAAAAAAAACTTTGCGCCTCTATTAACACTTTGCACCCCTAAAAATGCCCCAAATAATTATTTTGTGCTCGGGGCAACCGCCCCTGTGACCCCCCCCCATGCTACTTCACTGGCTGGGGAGAGACCACACACATAGTGGAGGAAGAGGAGCAGATCATCCTCTGTGCACATCCATTGATGCAAGGAAGAGTTACACGTGAGTGGGGCCTGGGCTCATGGTCAGCCGAGGTGGTGGGTCTGATAAGGTTGGCACTGTAGGACCATGCAATCATGGTAGAGGGGAGGGCTTAGACTTTTGAACTTTGTGAGGCATATTTCAGTGGAGTCTGATAGCCAGGTTTAATCCCAGGTTATTCCCTCAGTCTCTCTTGTTAGTTAGTGGGAAATTCAGATGCTCCTGCTGTGACTGTCCCGTTGACAAAGGACAGGACAACGGAGAGTGCACGTCAAAGGAGTCGACACCCACAACATGAATAAGGCCCAGTCACTAAATCACATCCATATCAGGATATGGACTATAAAAGTAGGAGTATGGGTACCACAAGTAGTTCAACAGTGCTGTTCACCAGTGTGGAAAAGAAGTTCGTCAAAGCTTCTAGCTGCTGTAATCAGGACAGGAGACCAAGGTCTGCTAGTCTCCCTGCTGGGTGAAGGGCCATCACAGAAGAAGTCAAGACCACTTGCCCTGAGTCTGGAGCACCAGCTGTCTGTCTGCCTTCCAAGACAAGCGGACTATGTGAGGAGGAGGAGAACGGCTGAAGGGAGCAAGGCCAAGCTGGGATCCTGTGGAGTGGATACCGGTGAGTGAAGTGTGTGTCGGGACCGTTGTGAGAGGGTGTGCCATCTGCCCCTTCTCGTAGAAGTCAGCGACCCCCATATGCCATTTGGGGGCCATCGTAATGTTAGGGCTGTTGACATTCCTGTGGTAAGTTGGTTACTCCTGTAATCTAGGTGGGGGCCACGGTGAAGTTAGGGCATTTGCCCTTGCTGTGTGAAGTCAGCGACTCCTGTAAGCCAGGTGGGGGCCACGGTGAAGTTAGGGTCATCACCCTTGCTGTGTAAAGTCAGTGCCCCATAAGCCAGGTGGGGGCCACCATGAAGTATAGGGGCATTGCCCTGGAGCATCGTGCTAAGAAGATCTTCGCCAGAGGATAAAGCCTGAGGGTCCTGCTCAAGAGACCACTGCCTGTGGTAAAACTTACAGAGAGCCGAAGAAGCCACGGAGAAGACGTCTTACACCGATGCAAGCTTTATGGAGATGGTGGCAGCCCTAAAAAGTAATCGGGACAGGAACGCACAAGGTCGCGGTACTCCTGTACTCGCCGTTTACAATAGAGTCTGGTAAGATTGAACCATGTTACTTGCATGAACTCAGTGTGTAGCACTGCTGGAGTTGACTCTTAAGGATAGAACACTTTGTTGCTTGATGACTTGCATGGCCTCATCTGAATGTCGCCTCGATTATCGAATGAGTAATAACCAGCCCCACTAGAAGTGAAGCGGCGACCCAGGGACACTGTCCAGGATGACACTAGGGTGCTGCTGACATTGAGAGACTGTGAAGATTATTTAGTGTTCTCTTTCCATACATTATGTGCCTAAATTAAATGCTATTTTCATCACAAAAGCAAGTATTTGACTGGACAATCAGTTTATTGCAGTACTGTTTGTATTTTGAGTCTTGAGCCTGTGTACACCTGGCATCTACCTCTCCCTGAAAAGTCTTGGGCTCCTCGACCTGCACTCCCACTAGGAGTTAAGTGCTCAAGGAGTAGTACTTGGCCCAGTTGCTCAGGACCCATATTAGGTCGGGCCAGAGACAGCAGTATTAAAAGTCCAAAACCCCCAAGGATGCCCCTTAACCCTCTGAAAGGGGTTCTGACAGCTGACCTTGGTACACTGGTTAGTAGGTATCTGGTTCTAGTCTTTTCATTGAGATCTCCTTGAAGCCTTATGGAAAGAATAAAGGTCACTTGATTGCTATGTTCAACTAAAAGCAAGCATTTAAGCTCCATCATATTCAGTGATCATCAGCTGCCACTGGAGGTTTGGCACACTAATGGCTGGGGAAAGTGCTCATCATATGTCTTTACACATGCTGTCAGTTAGCCTGGCCCTAAAGCAGTGTCCTTCCTGCACCTCTCAAAATGCTGATACATGAAACTAATTGCAGCTAACATAGCCACAGAGAATAATTTAAGACAGTGTTTAGAGCTTATTCCAAGTCTGGGTATTCTGAACCTTTTTCTGTTGACTTCTTAATGTCTATTAGAACATTGGAATGTTGAGCACTCCATTGAAAACAATGGAGTGCTCTGAGCTTTTAATGTCCGGTAGAAGCCTGGAGCATCAACATTCCAATGTTTGACAAAGGCCTCACGGAGCCCGAGGGGATTTCAACTCCCTCGGGTCTAGGGGCAGAATGTTCTAATAGCCTTAGAGCCCTACGTAACAGGTTCTACCGGCCATTAAAGGCCCGCTCCCTTGTTAAAGTCCCTCGCCTTCGACTCAGGCCTTTAACGCTGGAGCGGGCCTTTAAAGGCCGGTAGAGCCCGCTACGGCGGGCTCTAAGGCTATATTGAGCCATGGATTTCTGCTGTTTTGTAACAATGAACTTTATTCCTATGTATAATAACGTATTTTACTTCCTTTTGGAAGATAACACATGATGAAATGTGTGTTAAATGTCGAGCCAAAGGGGTGAAGCAACATCCAGGATAGCTAAATGAAATTAGAACACCAAAAAACCAATGCAACAATTCTAGGCACCTCTCAAAATGCTGATACATGAAACTAATTGCAGCTAACATAGCCACAGAGAATAATTTAAGACAGTGTTTAGAGCTTATTCCAAGTCTGGGCATTCTGAACCTTTTTCTGTTGACTTCTTAATGTCTATTAGAACATTGGAATGTTGAGCACTCCATTGAAAACAATGGAGTGCTCTGAGCTTTTAATGTCCGGTAGAAGCCTGGAGCATTAACATTCCAATGTTTGACAAAGGCCTCACGGAGCCCGAGGGGATTTCAACTCCCTCGGGTCTAGGGGCAGAATGTTCTAATAGCCTTAGAGCCCTACGTAACAGGTTATACCGGCCATTAAAGGCCCGCTCCCTTGTTAAAGTCCCTCGCCTTCGACTCAGGCCTTTAACGCTGGAGCGGGCCTTTAAAGGCCGGTAGAGCCCGCTACGGCGGGCTCTAAGGCTATATTGAGCCACGGATTTCTGCTGTTTTGTAACAATGAACTTTATTCCTATGTATAATAACGTATTTTACTTCCTTTTGGAAGATAACACATGATGAAATGTGTGTTAAATGTCGAGCCAAAGGGGTGAAGCAACATCCAGGATAGCTAAATGAAATTAGAACACCAAAAAACCAATGCAACAATTCTAGGCTCTGGCCAAGTAGGGGCAAGATACATATAAACAATCTCCCTAGAACAGAGAACAGAGACTTCTGTAATGTGGTGAAGCAATCACGCTGATTTGTTCAGACTGGCACATGTTTTATGAGTTGTTGATGTAATGTTCAAGGAGGGACTGTACCTAAATTGCCAGACATGTCTATTGTTTTTGTTTGTGTGCATACATAGGTGTTGATTTGGTTTGATTTTTAGTTTCATAGAGCGTGTAAATACTCAAAAGTGTCCTGGTGCTACATTCTGTAAGGCAGCAAGAATGTGGCTATTGTTGAACAAGGTGGGTATTCAGGAGTTTGTGAAAACTGAAAAGATTAGACTCAGAGCGAAAGACAAGGGGGAGGTTATTCCAAGCCTGTGCGGTGATAACCGAAAAAGAACGTCCTCCCTGTCTCGATCTGCGGAAACTTGGGATGGTGACAAGGAGAGAGGCTGGAGTACGGTGAGTATCTGCAAAACATCCGGGACATGCAGCTGGTAGGGGAAGACGTGTGGAGAGCTTATGGCAAAAACAAAGGGATTTGAAAACTCATTTCTTATGGACAGGAAGCCACTGAAAGCTTTGAAGGCGAGTTAAGATTCTAGGGTGTTTAGAGATGCAGCGTACAAGTCTGACTGCTGCGCTCTGTGTGAGTAGTAATTTATGGAGCAGGTAAGAAGAAAGTACCACAAACAGAGCGCTACAATTACCCAGTCCGCTTATGATAACAGTTGCTTGGAAGTCTTACGGATGAATCGCAGGACTTTTATAGAACCTTCCTCATAGAAACACATGGAGGTGAGTTTACAAATATGAACCTTGAACGAGAGTTTATAACATATTTGGTGCAGCATGCAGAATTCAAATGTGTTATAAATGGTGTTCATTGTCTAAGAGGCGGACTAGCCTGTATTAAAATAATGTTTTTGAAAGGTAGAAAAGAAAACCTTCATAATCCAAACATCCTCCAACCATCAGTGGCATAATGAGATCAGAGATGTGACATCATCAAACTTGAGTGAATATGTTAGCATTTATGAAGGAAATGTAATTGATGAATGTAAGATGAAGAATAAAACGAACACTAATTTATATAATAGATATAATTGCAAATTCAGTGCATTATATTTACAAAATATACAACGTGTAAGGAAAACACTCTTTTTGCATGATCATACCTAAACATTTGGACTGTTGCTGCTGGTTTTCAGCTCTGAGTGCAAACAGGCCTCAGTGCCAGTGCTCTGACCCTTAAAAGGTATATGTCTAATTGGTCTACCCACAATTGGCATAACTTAACACACTTATATTGCCCTAGTTTATGGTGCAAGAGGCACCCAGGGCATGTAAGTAAAGTGTCCCTCGTGGACAGCAGCAACTATTGTGCTACCAAGAGTGTGGCAAAGCAAAGCATGGCTCCCAGTCTGCTGCTGCAGACTGGCAGAGCAGGTTTAAACTGCTAACCAGACCTTGCCATTTAAACCAATGGCAAAGCCCAGACCTTCCTGTTTGATATTTATAAGTCACCCCCTAAGGTAGGCCTACTGAGCCCTAAAGGCAGTGTGCATTGGATTAAAAAGAAGGACATGTGTTTTGTTAACTTTACATGTCCTGACAGTAAAAACCCAGGATTGTCATTTTTACTGTAGCAAGGCTACTAGCCCCATTTGTGAGTATGGAGTTACACACTGACAACTCAGTAGTGCTAACTTCCAAATGGTTCTACTAAATGTGGTACTTCAAGGTATCAAAAGAGAAAGCTGTCACTTTGTTGCCCTAAGTTTCCAATAGACGTTTACGGTTTGACACAAGCTGCTATCCTTGAGACAGTCTCCTGCCCTCCTGGGGAGAGATGAGAATGACTCTCAGGAAGAGGAAAAAAGGACCTACAGAGTAAAGAGGTGTGACCTCCTCCTAGCAGGATGGCAGAGTGGGTGTAAGCCCAAAACATCAGCTTCAAAGAGGAAGCCGCCTTTGAAGGGCAAATGGCAGACACAAATGAAAGGAGCTGCTCTTCTATTTTAGCAGACAGGTCGGCATCTTGGGCAGAAAAGGAAAATCCTCTGCTAAACCGGATTTTCAAAACGAGTGTAGCCCCCAGGTATCCACACCTTTATGATGGGCTAGGGAGCTCCACACACTGAGAGAAGGGTTCTGCCATGTTGGGAGTGGGCAGAATAGTGCATTCTGAGCTAGCTATATGCCACACTTCACAGAAAGTCATCAGGTGGGTGGGGGCTAGTAGCCCACTGGCTAGATAGTTGCCATCCCCCAAGGCTTAAAATGGGCATGAAAGTGGTACCTCTGTCACATCTGTACTGGGGAGAGGACTGAAGAAGGACTGCCCTGCTGTTCCCTGGACCCAGCAAAGAGAGGCTGCAGGAAAGAAACAACTGCACCTGCTGCACATAAATAAATATCAAATAAAGGGCTGTGCCAGTGGTGGCCCACTTGTGGAAAAGGTGCTCACGAGCCCCAGACAGAGAAGGTGACACTAAGAGCCAGTTTACTGACTCCCCGTTACATTCACAGGGCCATAAAAACTGAGAAGCCTGCACACTTGAGAGCCCAATGCCAAGAAGCCTGACTGCCGCTGGACACCAAGGTGCAGCCTGGCTGACCGAGTCCTTACCCTCAAAAGTTGTTCCCAAGTCTGCTGGACTTGGGTGAGTAGAAAGAGTCATCAGAGTGCAGCTTGGTCACCCAGCATGGAAGTTACTGCAAGTAATAAGGGAACCTCTGGGTTTGCTGTAACCGGAGACCAGTAGACCAGTGGCAACTGGTTTTGTCCTGGATTTCATCCGGACTTTGGGGGAACATCAATTTCTAAGGCCAAAGTTGCCTCTCGCCCCATGCTCGAGGACCAAGGGGTGGCCACAGAAAGATCCCAGACACCTGCAACAGCATCCTTGAGCAGCTTCAGCATCCTGTATCCCTAGCATCAGGATCACTCCATTAACTTCAATGGCGGTCCCTGTGGCTGACTCCGTATGGGAGCTGGCACCCCCATGAGTGCCCACATAGCTGTTTTCAAGTTGCTTATTGTGGCTAACCCTAAACCACAAGTCGCGGTAGATTACAAAGATTTATTGCATCTATTGAACTGCAGGGATTTATTGTTTCTTTGATCTCCAGAACCCTCCAACGGATTTCTGTTATTGAGGTGTCTATTTAAAGATACAAATACAACCTGCTGTGAGCCACAGCTACCCAGGACTGAGCTAAGGTTTCACAAACAAACCTGAATTGACCTGATACAGGACTGTGCCATTATTACACTGTGAGGCTACACAACCACACCATATAATAATCCACATTTCCTCACACAATGCCAATCCATTCTTTATATATAACTTCAGTACACAACATAAAAGCACTGGAAATGGAAGTCACTAGCCATACTTTTAGTTGATGTAAGTGGAAAAAGACTGTCGACTGTCAAGCATGAAACAGATGTTTAGAGCCCTTATCTTAAGCATCTATGAATGTTGTGAGTGAGTATGTATGGTGAGGAATCAAATTCAAATGACTAACTAGTTGTGTATTGAAGAAGTTGTATTAAAAAATGATTAGCGGTGCATATTTGTACATAAATTGCACTATATTTGAGATTATCTGTATTGTATACACTCATAACATTTACCAGGTATTGATCAACTACATCTCTTTCACACATTCTTGTATGCTCACTCACGTCTGATTATGTCACAGCTCTGATATCACGATACTATTTATGAACAGAGATGCTTGGAGTTAGCAAGGGGTTCTTCTGTTTATTACTTTCCCCTCCCCACATCCCTCAATAGGGGCATCCTTACATTTTAACAACCATGCCTGATAGTGAATGTCACATATAAATTCTTTTTTAAACAATGTTTTTCAAACTTAATTTCAAAGTTTATATTTAAAGTGCTTACACGAAAGGCCATTGGCCAAAGGTGCTTTTAATACATTTAACTGAATATCTCATCTAATAGAGTTTTCAGGGGCAGTACTCTGCAGTGGAAGAACACATTTTCCAGAAGCGTCGTTTAAAATCCATATCCTCTGTAATAAACAGACATCCCTCTAAATGATCAGCCCTGTTCCAAAACAGGCCATGCCAGTGAAATGATGCCCTGATGCTGGGAGGCTCTGGTACACTTACCATGGCAACCAGCACCGGTAGTGGAAGGCTCTGGGGAGAACATCCGGCCCATGCACTGAGTATGAAACCCAACGTGGAGACCTTATACTGCAAAGGTGCCAGTTACCAACAGCATTTAGGTTTCAAATTTGGCGTTACAATTTTTCGAGCATATTCTGTTTCTATTGATGAACGTTTCCAAATGTGCTTTAGAAACCCAACATTAGCCAATAATATAAACTGGTCTTGATGTACTGTCAATTCCTGACTAATGTGCAGTTCCAGTATCCTTAGAAACGCATCGGGTGTCACTTATATTACCAAAATAATCTGGAAGAAAAAACAAAAGACCTCAGAAAGTCGTATGAAGTTTTTGCCACTGTTATTGGCTCAATGTTCTGTGAAATTTACGATTTCCCACAAGTTAAAACATCGTTTTTAAAAACTAGGGCAGGAGCCCACAAGCCGATTCTGAACTTCTGATCAATGCCAGTGAAAGGAATTCACTTGGAAGTACAGAAGAATGCACATTTAGGGGCCGATTCTGATGCGGGTTGGAAAAGCTTCCCGACCGAATCGGTTGGGAAATGGTGTCCGACCCACTCGGATCGGGAAAGTCCGACCGGCGGAGTAGGATGCATCCGGATGCTTCCAGATACGATTTGGTTGAACTCCCATTGACTTCAATGGGAACATTTGTTCCTAACCGCATCAGAATTGGGCCTCGGTCGGAAGACAGTTCCCGATCCGATTTGGAAGGAGCAAATGCCGTTAGGAGGCCTTCCTAACTGCATCAGAATCAGGCCCTCGGTCGGGAAGCTTTTCCAACCCGCATCAGAATCGGGCCTTAAGGGCCTGATTCTGATGCGGTTAGGAAAGCATTCCCACCTAGGGCCTGATTCTGATGCGGTTAGGAAGGCCTCCTAATGGCATTTGCTCCTTCCAAATCGGATCGGGAACGTGTCTTCCCGACCCAGGGCCCAATTATGATGCGGTTAGGAACATATGCTCCCATTGAAGTCAATGGGAGTCCAACCATATCGTATCTGGAAGCATCCGGATGCATCGTACTCCGTCGGTCGGACTCTCCCGATCCGAGTGGGTCGGAAACCATTTCCAAACCGATTCGGTCGGGAAGCTTTCCAACCCGCATCAGAATCAGGCCCTAAGTCTTTTGCATGCTGTAGACAGTGCAAATAGAAAGGGGCAAGCAGCAAGGCACAATGAGGAGGAAAGCCATCACTGGTTTTGGGCACCAGAGGAAGAGGATGTGCCGCAAGCAAAGAAGATGATACATGGGGAGAGGAGGAGAAGGGGTACAGGGGAGGACATAGGGGCATCTGTGCCATCCTACTTTTTCAGTCAGCCTTCTGGCTCACCGGGGATCTTGTAGTATACTGAGTGGTGTATGTTGTTGCTGTGTGGGTTGGCTGCTCACTCAGGACACATTGAACATAGCACAAGATGGAGGGTTCCCTTCATGTTGCCCTGTGGACATAACATTCCCCTTGTAGCTTTCACCTGCGGAGCTCTGGAGAGTCTGTGTAGGATGGCCTAAGTAACCCACGTTCAACAATGGCCAGGCCTGAGCCCTGCTTGACAACAAGTACTGAGCGCGTAGTCCACATCAAGGGACAACTGAATTGGAAAACCATTTTGAGTTGTACCTTGTCTCCCTCTGAATTTTGTCTCATTCCCCAGTTACCCACCACTGGAGCCCCAGTGGAAATTGATCCTGTGCAGGGAATAACCCCTGCCCTTCACCAGAACAACTGTCCAGTGGTATCCATGGAGGGTATGTGTCTTACAAAGGTTTGTGTCAATCTGCATCATTATACTTTTGTGGGTGGTCACCACTTTAGCAAGGCATTTCCATACATGTCAATTTTCTTTTTTCTTTTTTTCATACATGTCAATTTTCATGCTTTTAAGAGGGAGAGAGCTAAAATATTCGAAATCTTCAGATTAAATTAGGATTATTGGCATACATGCTTTCCTACTATGAACATTAGCTCTTCTCCCCACAGTTCAAAATAATTCTCAAGTAATATTACACCATATTGATATTAATTAATGTATGAATTTATCATCATATTCTATGAGCTACAAACGTGAATTTGCTTTGATGCACCCGGACTTTATAAACCTAGGTTTAAATAAGGTGTTCACATGGCTTTGTGAATCTGGCTCTAAATTAAATGGGCAGCTACTGTCAGGTACTTACTATTAGTACTTCTTCAGTTTGAAAGTCCCAGCACTGCTCAGGAGTGTAATACGTTTAATGGGAGAACAGGAGCACCTTTCGTTAGCAGAAGGACCTGTGGAATAGTGAGTATCTGCACTTTTATCACAATTTTGAGCAATGAGTGTGCGTGGTTTCTGTTATCACACTGTAGCTGACCAACAAACTACTTCAAGGACTCCCTTATCCAGCATCTTCAAATCATAGTGCCAGATAATTTTGAACAATCCTAGTGCCAGATAATTGATCCTTTGCTTTAATGATGAGTCTCTCCAAATTCACTAAAACTGGCCAAATAACAACCAACGTAAAGAAACCCAGTTTGAATCCAACTACATTCTCTATCCTGCTATCGCTGGAAAACAGAAATGAATGTTTGCGTTTTACAAAATACAGTAAGAATCAGTGACCTTACAAGTGCTTGATGATTTCCACTGCATCCTGGATTAGGGCATCTCTTATGTACTGGCACTTCTGGACCGCTCAGCTGCCTTCGATACCGTTGAACAAAGAAAAGTGCTGGAGGTGTTAGAACACAGAGAGGGGATTATAGACCAAGGCCTGAGGTGGTTATGGTCTTTCATCTCCCATAGGGAATAAGCAGCAAATGTCCTCATGCACACTTTGACAACCTCCTGCGTGGACCGCGGTGTTCCACAGGGATCCATACCTGCCCCAACATTGTTTAATCTTTGCAGGAAGTCAATTATCTTTTCATTGACAAACTTCAAATTCCTATATAGCAATATACAGATGAAAGGCGATTTTAATTAAAAATGCCTACGGAGGATTTCCAAAAGTTACGCTCTTGTCTCATAACTTTACAACAATGGCTGTCCGCTGACCGACAATCCACTAGTATTAAACCAACGCGAAACGGAGTTCCTCCTTCTATCTCTGAAATATCAATGTTGGTTTGACCCTGCAGTTTTGACCCAAGTGAAACTTGAAGAACTCTGCGAAACTCTGTCACTAGAAGTTAGTTCACTGGGATTCATTCTTGATCTTATCCTATTTCTCTCTTCACACACACTTAGGCTCACCAAGTAAACACATTTAATTCTCTGCCTACTCTTACCTACTACTAAAGCATCACACCAGTATTTCCCCTCCCAAGAAGCATATGCAGGTTGATTCACCCAAAAATAGTGGGGCCTACAGTGGAGAAGCACGCAGCAGGTGCGCCGCCGGCACACTGAAGGAGCGCCTAAGGCAAGTCTTTTTGTGGTCATCTACACTGAGTACTTGCAGGTGGCAGGAGATGCTGTCAGCAGGAGGTTTTAAGTTAGCTGACAGTATATAGGCTAACTTAAAACCTTGCATATACTGTACTAATCATTTCCTGAGGTTGCGCGTAGGCTCCCAAACACTTCCCCACTCCACCCTGAACTCGTTAGGTGAACTTCGGCACAGAAGCGATGAACGAAGTGCAAAAACTATCCCATCTGTGCCACAGGTGTTACACGCTATTATTACACGATATATTATTGCGCTACAGGGGCTCTGGCCACACTACACAGCCTCAGTGGGACACTAATTCCTAATCCAGCTTCCTCCTTCACGTTTGGTCACTTTTTGCCCACTGCTAGGAAATACAAGATCTGATTCTCACTCTCAGCTATAACTTATTTTTCATTACATAATAAAGTCTCTCACCATACACTAACCCAGACATAGTTAATGCCATGCCTCAAGGTTACAAAACTACACACTGGCTCTCCGATGAACTGTGGCATTCAGTGGCAGACTGTTGCAGAGATTTCAACCGGATGGTGGAATTGCCTTGTAACTTGCAAACCAGGGATTAATTGCTTTATAACTCACAACCAGAAATGTTATCCTTATTTTACTCGTGATTTCCTAAAGTAGTTTTCGGATGACAGTGTTTTCCGCATATTAAAGCCAGGACTTTTCATCCTGGAAGTTGGCCTATTATTGTTACGTGATGCCTTGCCTCACACCTGAGAGATGATTCAGGATTCCTCTCTGTCGCAAAGATTCTGACTGCATCCAGGACTGGAGGGATATTTTGATTCTCTTTTTGATTTGGCTGGCCACATTTCATACACCAGTCCTGAGGAAGACCCGCTGTGACGTGTATTCAATTACGTATACCCTCTGAGTCGAAACGTCGACGCTTCTTGATTAGCCTATGTCTCATCACCCTTATACTAAAGAAGAAGGAATTCCAAAGGGTGTTCGCAGAACTTTATGTATACAAAAGGGACGGACCTACACTAATTCATATTGTATATACGTGGATGCAATTTGTATTCTTTGGATATCTGTCTATAAGCACGCATGCACCTTATGTCACATGGCTCACTAAAGTCACGTTGTTTATGTTGTTTGTTTTGCTATCTGCGTATGTGATAGTCATATACAAAATTGACTATTATAAATAATTTACATAGAAAATTGAACTTTCGTTTACGGTGGTTTGAATTTCATCCATGTCTAAAGTACTTACTAGACAGTGATTTACATTGATTGCTATTCAGGAAACACACTGCCAATTTATTCTTTGTTTACTATGCAATTGCTTCACCCAACAGAATTTACTGTAGATTATATTGCTATACTCTACTCTACAACACTTTATGCCACTGCACTATACACCACTGCACTATACGCCATTGTACTCTATGTCACTGTACTCTACTCCACTCTATTCTACTCTGCAACACTGTACTCTACACTACTGCTCTTTAGGCCACTCTACACCACTGCACTCTATGCCACTCTACTGTACACCACTGCACTCTTCGACAGTCTACTCTGCAATACTGCACTCTCTGTCACTGAACTCTATGCCACCCTACTCTTTGCCACTGCACTCTACGCCACTGCACTCTATGCCACTATATTCTACACTGCACTACTCTACGCCACTTTACGCCACTCTACGCCAATGCGCTCTACACCACTAACCTCTACATCACTCCACTCAGCACTACTGCGCTTTACCCTGCATCACTCCATTCTACTCTGCGCCACCCTACTCTATGCGTTTCACTCTACGGCACTCTACTCTGCAACACTGCACTTTCTGCTACTAAACTCTATGCCACACTTCTGTGCACCACTGCACTCTATGCCACTGCACTCTATACTGCACCACTCTCCTCTATGCCACTCTACTGCACTTTATGCCAATGCACTGTACGCCACTACACTCTACTCTGCTCTACTCTACTGCACTCTACGCCAATCCACTCTAAACCACTATAATCTACACTGCACCACTGCTCTCTACGACACTGCACTCTATGCCACTGCACTCAATGCCACTGCACTCAATGCCACTGCACTCAATGCCACTGCACTCTACGCTGAACCCGAAACAATCTACTCTACGCCACTGCACTCTACGCCACCCTATTCCACTCTGTACCATTCCACTCTACATCACTCCACTCTATGCCAGTGCAATCTACCCTGTGCTGTTCTACTCCATGCCGCTGCACTCAACACCACTGCACGCAAAGCCAAAGCACCATACACCACTTTTACCCCAAAACCAATACACTCTACACCATTGCACTCTACACCACTCTATTCTACCCCACTGCAGTCTACATCATTTTACTCTGCACCATTCTATGCCACTGCACTCTACACCAATGCATTCTACGTCACTCTATTCTACACCACTGCACTCTAATACACTCTACTCTGCAACACTGCACTCTCTGCCACTAGCCTCTCCACCACTCTACTCCACACCACTCTACTCTGCAACACTGCACTCTATGCCACGTACTCTACTCTACACCACTCTACTCTACACCACTCTACTGCTCTCTATGCCAATGCACTCTACGCCACTACACTCTACACCACTACACACTGCGACACTCTAATCTGCTGTGCACCAGTGCACTTTATGACAATGCACTCTACACCTCTCTACTCCACTCTGCTCCACTCTACTCTATGCCAGTGTGCCAGTGCACTCTACCTCACTCTACTATGCACCACTGCACTCTCCACCACTCCAGTCTAGGCCCCTCCACTCGACTCTACACCACTCAACTTTACGCCACTACACTCTATAGCACTCCACTCTACAGAACTGCACTCTACACCAATGCACTCTATGCCACTACTCTAAGCCACTGCACTCTACCCTGCACTGCTCCACTTTACCCTGCACCACTCTACTCTATGCAACTTCACTCTACTCTACCTCACTCTACTATTCACCACTGCACTCTCCACCACTCCAGTCTAGGCCACTCCACTCGACTCTGCACCACTCAACTTTACGCCACTATACTCTATAGCACTCCACTCTACAGAACTCCACTCTACACCAATGCACTCTATGCCACTTCACTCTACCCTGAAACAATCTACTCTACACCACAGCACTCTATGCCACTGACTCTATGCCAATCTACTTCACTCTGCGCCACTCCACTCTATGCCACTGCCTTCTAAGCTGCACCACTCAATGCCACTCTATTCTACTCTGCACCACTATGCTTTACGCCACTCTACTCTAAACTACTGCACTTTATGCCAATGCACTCAACACCTCTTTACTCAAAACCAATGCACTCTATGCCACTGCCCTCCATGCCACTCTACTCTGCACCACTGCACTCTACGTCACTCTACTCTACTCTGCACCACTCTACTTTATGCCACTGTTCTCAACATCAGTACTCTATGACACTGCACTCTACCCTGCACCACTCCGCTCTATGCCACTTTACTCTATTCTGAAACAATCTACTCTACGCCACTGCACTCAATGCCACTGCACTCTATACCACTCTACTTCACTCTGTGCCACTCCACTCTACGCCATTGCACTCTACGCCACTGCACTCAATGCTGAGCCACATAATGCCACTCTACTCTAAACCACTGCACTCTGCAAATGCTCTCAGCACCACTTTTCCCCAAACCAATGTACTTTACGCCACTTCCCTCTACGCCAACTACTCGCTTTGCCACTCTACACCATTGCCCTCTTCATCACTGCACTCTACGCCACTCTATTCTACTCCGCACCACTGTACTCTAGGCCACTGCTCTCTGCACCACTTGACTCTACGGCACTCTACTCTGCAACAGTGCAATCTTAACCACCGAACTCTATGCCACTCTTCTATGCACCACTGCACTCTCTGCCACTGCACTCTTCTCTGCACCACTCAACTCTATGCCACTTTGCTGCCCTCTACGCCAATGCACTCTACACCACTGCACTCTATGCCACTACACTTTATGCCACTACACTCTGCTTCACTCCATGCCACTCTAATCTATTCTGCACCACTGCACTCCATGCCACTGCACTCTCCACCACTCTACTCTACACCCCTGCACCACACCACTCTACCCTGCACCACTCTACTCCACGCCACTTCACTCTACTCTGAAGCAATCTACTCTATGCCACTACACTCTACACCACTGCAATCTATTCTGCACCACTCCACTCTACACCACTGCACTCTACGCCACTTTACTCTATGTCACTGCACTCTATGTCAATGCACTCTACGCCACTGCACTCTACGCCAATCTACCCTGCACCACTGTACTTAATGCCACTTCACTCGAAGCCACTCAACTCCAATGTACAACACTCTACTGTCTGACACTCCACTCTACGAAACTCCACTCTATGACACTGTACTCCAATAAACTCTGCTCCACTCTATGACACTATACTCCCTCTATGCCACTCCAAACTACACCACTCTACTCCATGCTACTCTACAACACTACTCCACTCTACGACACTCCAAGCAACTCCCTCTATGCCTCTCCATGAAACTTTACTCCACTGTATTCTATGACACACTACTCAACTCTACTCCACTCTATGACACACTATGCCACTCCACTCTACAACACTCTTCTCCACTCTATGCCACTCTACAACACTACTCCACTCTATGCAACTCCCTCTATGCCACTCCATGCCACTTTAATCCACTCTATTCTACGACACCCTACTGCACTCTACTTCACTCCACTACTCCACTCTATGCCACTCCACTCCACTTTATGTGACTCTACTCTGACACTCTGCCACTCCACTCTACTCTGCACCACTCAACTCTACAACACTCTATTTCACTCTATGCTATTCCACTCTCCTACACTACTCTACTCTCTGCCACTCCACTCCATGACAATCTACTCCACTTTACGTCACGCTACTCTAGAACACTCTATTCCACTCTACGCAGCACGTTCTAAGCTACCGCATTCTGTTCTACACCACTCCACAACAGTCTATGCCACTCAACTCTACGACACTCTACTCCACTCTGACACTCTACTCCACTCAACTCTACTCCACTGGACGCCCTTCCACTGTACGACACTCTACTTGCTCCACAACACTTTTCACTGCTCCATGACACTCCACCCTAAACCACTCTACGCCACGCCATGCCACTCCATAACAGACCACTCTACTCCACTTTACGACACTCCATTCCACATCACTCTCCTTTACCCACGCTGAGCAGCAGCCACACTGGTGTAAAACATGGCTAAAACATTTTGCCAAAGTCATTAGCTTTTGCATAGGCAAGACCTATTGGCTTTGCCAATGCTTGTTTAATCATGTATGGGATATGTTAATCGTTTGTATAAAGTTAATTCATAACAAGCCTGCCCTAATAGAATTTTAACAGCACAATATTAAAACCCTCCAGCTCTAAAAAAATCCTCAATTTTTTAAAGAAATTTAAACAATTGAACATAGAGCTAACATTAGAAATGGGAGAAAGAAAAGTAGGATAAGGAGCCAGGATTATACGGTCGAACTAGGAAAGTATGTAAAAATATCCTCTATAAAAATATAATCTGACATAAATACTGTGCCCTAAAAATCATGTACAAAATACCCTCCCATTGGGTGTAGATTCTGTGTTATGAGGGCCTGTGGGGCAATATGTTTGGAACTATATTTAGGACACACTATATCAGACGATATTCTAACAACAATATTCTGCTACCACACCTCAATACAGAGTAGGCTGAGACAGACATAGAATAAAGATCAGGAGAGGGTAGAACGGGATGCTGAGATCCTAATCCAGGACTGGGAAGAGAGTAGTCAGTGCAGGTTCAGGAGTAAGGGCCTTATTTAGAGGCTGGCAAACAGGATACTCCATCAGAAATGTGGCGGATGTCTCGTCTGTCGTATTACAAGTGCATTATAGCTTACGGTTTTTCTAATACGTTAGACAGGATATAGATCGCATTTTTCCAGAGTATCCACAAGACTCTAAATAAGACACGAAGGGCCAGATTTACTAAGAAGTCACACAACGTAAGGCTGCACTGCATTGCATGAAAGGGAGAGAGCGGAACAGCCCCATATCTACTAAGATGTGGTGCTGTTCTGCTCTCTCCCTTCACTGGCACACGTTTAGCATTCATGCACCAAAACAGACACATTTGCGTCATAGTTAAAGGGGGTCTGCGTTCTCCAAAGCATAGGTTTTGTATTGGAAGGGGTCCCCACCAGTACAAAAGGCTTTTCCCACTTTGTATGTGTGATGTACAACGCAGCACACATGCAAAGTAGGGGAAAATGGAACAAAATGGAAAGATTTTTCCTCATTGTGCCTGCATAGAGGAGGGATACGATTTTGGCCATGCACCACCCATGCAACCCTTCTTTGACGGAAATTAACTCAGGGCAACTCATTGCACAGCTTTGTGTTACTTAGGGTTACAACGCAATGCAAATTCAGATTTGCGTTGGATAGTAAATCCCACCCTAACACTTTGCGTTGGGATTGTGTTACAAAAGTAATGCAAACCCGATGCGAAGCTTTATTAAATCTGGGCCAAAGGTCTACATTGAATTACTAATAGCTAGTATTCGTATAAGTGGGCAGCTTGGCTCAAGTGGCCTGCACACTGTCTGCTTTGAGTGTGGTTAATTATTATTACTGCCACACGTACAGAAATAATTGTTAAACCAAACAGCCTGGGGACGGCAGCTATGAATACAAACACTGACCTTTTTCCCCTTGAATGTCATTCGGTCTTAGGCCCTCTGCTAGACACCAAGAGCCCTAATGGATACCCTAATGAATTTACACAGGTAAAAATGAGCAAATTGCGTTTTTGAAAAATGCAGATTGCTCACAAAAATGCATTTCTTGTATTTGCACACTGCTGATAATTATTATTACGGAAATGTAGTCTATTTAAATAAACATATTTGTAACATTGAAAATGTGTCCCAGTATATCTCATGCATTTAATTTGCCTGTCATGGGAACACAGGCACATTTTGCAGAAGAGTTAGAGCAGAAGCGATGAGGGCCCCTAAAAGAACACCTTCTGCATGGGCATGTTTGTAGTCACCAACCTGCTTCTGTGCACCTAGATTCAATGCCTCTTCCATGAGTTACTCATGGCATTATGCCCATTATGGCCGTTTGACCACGCACAGATTATGATTGGAGCACGCACATGTTATATACATGAGTTTGCGTATCAGTGCATGTTGCACTTTGCTACATCTCTTTGTGAATCTTTCTCCGGCTAATTCACCAGTGCTCTAGTGCTTGCTATGCAGCACATGTATTATCCAGCCACGGCAGCTGCAGGTAAGAGCGGTGGGGCCGGCTTGGTGGGGGGGGCATTTCGAGAGACGACCACAAGGGAAAATTAAATAAATAATTAGTTTTCCCTCCTGGTTGTCTCTCGAAATGCCCCCCAGCCCGCCCCACCGCTCTTACCTACAGCGGCCGCAGCTGGTATTATCATAGTACTTAAGGTAGAGGCCCGTCGCAGCACGACCACTCACAGATAATAGCTCTTTATTCTGATATGTATTCTTTTTTCTTCGTAAGAAAATTATGTTTTTTAGTGGATTGTTTTTCTCTGAAGAACCCTGTATTCTCCCTACAGTCTCACTAGCACTGTACCGGCTCATGATTATTTTTTCATATTTAATTATTCATACATTTGAATAATTGGGCTACTGACTTGGGAATATCTATACATTATATCTAATATATAATATATATTCCCAAGTCAGTAGCCCAATCCTGGCCACAAAGATTTTAAGCAAACTCGTGGGAGCTCTTTGCAATGACTTTATTGCCAACATGTTAAAACACTAGACAGACGCGTTTCGGCACAGTCACCTTTCTCAATGTCAATGCGACCGAGCTTTCCGCAGCATTTAAATAAATAACACTCCATTGGTTCATTATTTCTGTCAACACTGAAGATGGGATATAAAAAGTAGCACCAGTTGCATTTTCATGGCGGCCATATGATAGTGTTACATTTTTTGCAATTCATTATCTAAATTTGACAATTTCAGAAAGATACAGATGCCACATTTCTTTCATTGATATTGTTTGCCACACATTGGCAACAGGTCTTGAAATCATGATTATATTATATAGTTCTCATGCCAATCATTTCATGATGCTCGACAATGCTTTTTAAAAATAGCTATACCTATACACATTATAGCATCTTCCAGGGTCAGTAGGCCGTGAGTACTTAATTCATGGTGTAGTCATTATTTCATGATATCTCTTTCAATCAATCATGCCCTGTATGGGCTACTATCACAAGGTAACAATATACTTGTACTATGGTATATCCTTTGCATATCCCGTAGTAGAATATATCACATTATTGTGCCATGAATGGGCTTGTTAGGAGATGACTAAACTAGTATATCTTAGTGTAACGACAGGTGATTCTGGTTATTTCATATGTATAAATCACAGTGTAAATAAATCATCAAAACCCATCATTACAATCCCGTGCAACCCAAAAGTAATTTGTACATTTTTTTACAAAACCAAAACCCAAGTGGGACACCTCCACCCCCCTACAATCAAAATAGCATTCTCATGAAGAATCTTAGGAGGTCCCGGTTGCTATTGTGCTCAATTTTGAAATGGCGGGCTACCAGGTATGTTCGATCTCTATTAGTGATAGCCACCATGTGCTCGAGCATTCTCTTCTTCACGGGGTGTGTGGTGCTCCCCATATTTTGTTTCCCACACGGGCATAAAAGGTAGTAGATAGTAAATTCAGAATTGCAATTAAGTGGTGAGACATTTTTCACTTGTGCATCAGAAGGATGTTTCTAAATTAAGATCTTTTGCAATAGATAGAGTCAATAAAAATGCACAAGGGGGCAATAGAACTAGAGAGTTAAGGCATTTAGAGTCCAAATATATTCTGGACCTGCAGACCATACATCCCTTCGGTCTAAATGAGGACGAAGAGATGGAGGTTCACGTGGGCTAACGATAATGAAGCTAATTGTAACAGATTCTAAAATTGCTGTATCATCTTAGTGGTGATAGTAAGTAGGATATGTATCTTTGATATCAGAGTGATAAAACTGTATGAGATGACAATGATGATGAACTTTCAGTCAAATGTATAAACTTCATTTTATTCTGTATACTATTATGTGCTATTTTCTGTTTTCTTGTTTCTTCGATGATGATTGAAGCTTCTCTATATATTATTATGTGTATCATGTATAAAGGAAGAAATTTCTGATGGAAGACATTGTCTATTTTATAGCTGCAATACGAAGCCGTAATGTCCTCCTTGCTAGCGATGGACTGCCCAATTGGGCTGAATAGTAGTAATTTGCTGTAATACTCCGCCCGTCTATTTGGGGCAAAATTCCCATGTATGATGAATTATTCATAATATTTAGGCATTAAGATGAAGTTGATATATGTGTTTTCTTCACTGTGCACTGCCCACTGGGGCTAGATTGAGAGAGGTTGCCTCCACATTTCGCTTAAAAAATTGGGAAAAGGTATACATATATGCACACCGGTATGAAGCTGCTTAAAGAGAAGCGCATGGTGTAGCCCTTAGAAGAGGCATTACAGCTTTATGGCAGAGGAGGGGTTAAGATCGTACTCCAATGGGAGTGGACATTCCAGCATTAAAACGAACTACCAGGTGAAATGACCTGTTGAGTGAAACTGGTACTGAGGAACGCCACATTGCTGAAACGCGTCTGCCACAGCGTTTCACGGACTCATGATCTATGCGCTATTATTAATACTTTGACGGAATAAGCCCACTTGATAATTCACCCGAGCAGTGTCGGACCCATTCACATTAGTGAGTGGAGTGTTGGTTTTGATGTCTGGCCAGTTGGCAGGCACTGGCAACCGGCACGCCCTCTCGGCCAGGAGCAACGCGCCATCCGGCAAACTTGGATTGTGTATGGAAATACAACACGTTGCCCCCCCTGGCAGATGAAAAACCAGAGCGTGAACACTACTGCAAGGGGAGAGAGGAAGCAGTACTTACTGCATGAAGGGGCATTACAAGTGGACTTACCAGCAACAATGAACTCTTATAGATAGGCTGCTGCGGCGGGTGTGCAGTCCGCAAGCCAACATGATTGGGACACAACTGGATGTACGAGTGCCTAATTACTTAATGGGCGTCCGCAGCGGAATATGCACACCGGAGTGAAGCAGCTTGAAGAGAAGCGCATGGTGTAGCCCTTAAAAGAGTAATTACAGCTTTAAGGCAGAGGAGGGGTTGAGATCGTACTCCAATGTACCTGGATATTCCAGCATTAAAACGAACCCCCAGGTGAAATGACCTGTTGAGTGAAACCAGCACTGAGGAAAGCCAAACGGCTGAAACGCGCCTGCCACCGCGTTTCAGGGACTCAAGATATATGCGCTATGATTAATACTTTGGTGGAATAAACCCACTTGATAATTCACCCGAGCAGTGTCGGACCCATTCATATTAGTGAGTGCAGTGTTGGTTTTGATGTTTGGCCAGTTTGCAGGCACTGGCAACTGGCACGCCCTCTCGGTCAAGAGCAACGTGCCAGCCAGCAAACTTGGATTGTGTATGTGAATACAATGTGTTGCCCCCCCCCGGCAGATAAAAAACCACAGCGTGAACACTACTGCAAGGGGAGAGAGGAAGCAGTACTTACTGCATGAAGGGGCCTTACAAGTGGACTTACCAGCAACAATGAACTCTTATGGACAGGCGGCTGCTGCGGGTGTGCAGTCCGCAAGCCAACATGATTGGGACACCACTGGGTGTAGGAGCGCCTAATTACTTAATGGGCGTCCGCAGCGGAATATGCACATCGGCGTGAAGCGGCTTGAAGAGAAGCGCATGGTGTAGCCCTTAGAAGAGTCATCACAGCTTTAAGGCAGAGGAGGGGTTTGAGATAGTACTCCAATGGGAGTGGACATTCCAGCATTAAAACAAACCACCAGGTGAAATGACCTGTTGAGTGAAACCGGCACTGAGGAAAGCCATTTTATGATTTTGAAGGACAAATTAATTGTAATTTATTCTAAGTGTAAAATCAATAGAGAGATTATTGTGAAGCAAGGAATCGACGAGTACTCCAATAAACGGAGTCTAATATCTATGTCTATGCACATGTTTGCTTTCAATTTTAAAGGGTGATGGGGCTCACTACCTTGAGAAAGGCTCGGGGAGGCCGAAACGCGTACGTAGCGTTCGCGTCCGCTAATAAACTGAGCGATTCACGGAATCACAGACTCCCCAATTACTTTTTTTGTTTCTAAGCATTAAAGTTTTTTTGGAATAGTACAGCAGGAACCACACCCGCTATGGAGCACCCACACGCTGGTGGACGTAACCATTGATGCGGTACCAGGAAAAATATATAGCCCGCGCTTCGTTTTTTAAAATGTTTTCGGCCAGATTCGCGGATTCACCGTGAAACCTGCCGAAAAGTTTTTAAAAATGCTTTTTTTGGCCCTGGGGGTTCCTGTGGGGGTCAGGATGTTTCTACCCTGACCCCTTTTCTTGTTTTTTCACTTTTTTTTTACCTTTATTCTTGTGACTCGGTTCAACCGAGTCATAAGATGGCTGCCAACACTTCCTGTTTTGAAGTGTTGGCAGCCAATCAGATTGCAGGCACGAGATCGGGAGGGTTCGCGGATCCTCGGCATCCCCAGTTGTATATCTGAGAAATGTTTACATTTCTCAGGAACTAATGAATGGATTTACACCATTTAACAAAAAGAGGGGCATATTTACAAGCCCCTTGCGCCACTTTTGCGCCGCCGTTGCGTCACGCATGTGACGCAGCGGCGACGCAAACCATGCGCCGTGCGCTATATTTACAACGTGACGCATCTAGGGAGATGCGTCACGTAGTAAACCCCTGCGTCACATGAAACCTGCGTCAGGTTTCATGTGGGCGTACCGGCGCAGGAGGGGGCGTTCCGGCGCAGGAACGCCTCGAAAAGTGACGCAGTGAAATCTACAAGATTTCACGCAGTCACTTTTCCGACGCTGGTGCGTCAAATCCTTACGCCTGCTTCAAGCAGGCGTAAGGATTGACGCACCATGTTAGGGATAGGGAAGGTTGGAACAGTGCTGGAGTTGCGTGGCGCTTGCGACACAACTTCAGCACTGCGCCAACCTTCCGCCGGCAGATGCGTCACGCATCTGCTTATCTCTGCGCCACGATGCGCCGCATTGTAAATGCGGCGCATCGGACGTGGCGCAAGGGTAAACTTGCGTGACGCATTTTCCTGGCGCATCCCTGCTGATATGCAGGGATGCGCCAAGGAACGTAAATATGCCCCAGAGTGCTTTCTGAACCAAGAGCTACCTTTTTGCATTTTGTGTCTGTGAGTTTTTTTTTAATATAGTTTTTATTATTGCATTTTGTGGGCTGTGAAACATTAAAAGTAACATATTGTTACATGCCTTTCAGTCTTTCTTTTAACATTTTTCAGCTCACAAAATGCAATCATAAAAACAAGCATTGGCATAGCCAATAGGTCTCGTCTTTGGGACCTTATAAGTGTTTAGCAATGCAGTACATTATCCCCCACTGGCATGCCCACACACTGCGAGCCTTAAATAATATAGCACCACATACCTCGGAAGAGCGCCAAGAAGTATGTTTTTTGACTCCGCTAGGCTCAACCTAAAAACGGCATGTGGGGGAAGGAGAGTGACAGGATGTAGACAGCATAAAGTTAAGTTATGCTGAGTGCTTATTTGGTTATTGCTAACTTTATTGCGGACAGGATGTTGTGTTTGCGGAAGTAATTTAGGCGAAATTCATTTCAAGAGAATGCATCACAAGGGGGCGCTTCTCAAGACAGTGCAGAACTGGGCCGGAGTCAGTCATGTGTCAGACTACACAAGACTTATTCTATCCCAAGCCTGCCGCTAAACCTACGGGCCTGCCAGGTGTGTACATTAACTCTGCAGGCAAGGCGACTACACCTGTACAAAGATATGAAAAGATATTTAAAATTAAAAGAGAGGAAAGGAAGAGTCAGTCGCCAGCGCAGCGGTATATCAAGTGACTGGATTTGAGAGAGGGGCAGCGCGGTGGGCAGGCACAGTCCTGGGGGTGACGCAGACACTGGCGCGAGCTCCATCTTGTATAAGGCGAGTGGTGGGCGGGGCAAGATCCCACGGCCCGTGGAGGAAGAGACAGGGTACTGTGTATCAGATCCAGGGCTGGCACGTGACAAGCCTCCGCGCACCACTTCACAAACACCCGTTCGTGTGGCTCCTGTCAGCCGAATGGAGTGACAGTGCACATGAACATATCCTGCCTTCACGGGCCTTGGAACATTCTTTCCTCTGCTTCAGATACAAGCTTGCATGTGATCTGCACACAGGATTTTGTTCAAACTAAAGATCAGTGGCGTGATTGCGGCTAAATCCAGTCAAGTCTCTTGGAAGGAGCAGAGGCCTTAAACTGGCATTATTTTGGGAAGGCTGTGGCAGCAATCTCAGCATGGGTGCCTCCTTACTCTAGTATTCTAGAGTTTCAGTCAAAATCTCTAAAGCACCTTCAAAAGGCACTGCAGCTGCTCGCTCCCGAAGGCAAAACGCCGTGGGATGCGAGGAATGCAGCTGCAGCGTCCCACGAGTGGTGCGCGCGCGCTTGTGTGAAATCTGACACATAACAGATGGCACACTGCGCGCCGCTGCTCGTAACCGCAAGCCGTAGGCCGTGGGCGGATACATTTCCTGGGAAAGGTGGGACATGCACCTGCCTTTTCCCAATTGCGTGCTGTCTTTTTACAAAGACGCACGCAAAGCCCAATAGACAAAATGCTAAAAAAAAAAAAACACACGCACGAGCGTGTGAAAAGTCCAGAGTGATTCCAAGAGGTCGTTTTCCTAGAGCAGCGCATGCGCACTGCGCTAGGCTCGACCTAATAACCACAATAGAGCCTTGACCTCCAGCTGAAGAGCATAGAGCTCCAGCTAGGAGTGCTTAAAAAAATATGATAAGTTCTCCCCGGGTCATGGGTTTAATGACCCACAAAACTTATTGGTTATTTTTAATGTTGCATGGGGGCTGTGCCCTCCTTAGGTCCCACACAACATTAAAAAAAAGGCTTGGTGGTGACCCTCCCTATTCTAGGGGCACCACCAAGTTAAAAAAAATATTAACAAAAAAGCCCTTGCAGGGCATTTTGAGCCACTTCTTCAAAGAGAAGTGAATAATAAATGAGCAGCTCCTGCCGCTCATTTCTCATTAATTTTGATTTCACGGTGCCCACCAGGGAAACCCTTTTTCATAATTATTCGGTGAGCAGCCCCTTTCCCACCTATACTCTCTCTTACTGGACCAGGCTAGTCAATCTCTTCCTCAGTCAAGGCTCCCTCCCGGTTGCCCTCAAATCAGGTCAGGTCACCCCTCTTCTAAAAAAACCCTCCGCCGATGCGAACGACCTCAACAACTTCCGCCCTATCACCAACCTCCCTTTTCTTGCGAAAATCACAGAAAAATGTGTTGCGAAACAACTTTCCTTGCATATTATGGACAATAACCTCCTCGACGTCTTCCAGTCTGGCTTCATCCAAAATTGCAGCACTGAAACAGCCCTGCTGCAAGTGATTGATAATGCGCTGCATATACTCGACTCTGGGGAATCGTGTCTTCTGATTCTTCTAGACCTCTCTGCAGCCTTTGACACTGTTAATCATAGCACCCTCCTCAACACTCTTCAACAGAGAATGGGATTGGATGGCACAGTGCTCAAATGGTTTGCCTCTTTCCTCTCGGACAGATCCCAAATGATCAAGATAGCGAACAGTCTTTCTTCTCCATTGGCTGTAGGTCAAGGCGTCCCTCAAGGCTCTATCCTGGCACCCACTTTGTTTAATCTCTACCTGGAACCATTAGGGAACCTTCTAAGCAAATCTGGGATCCATTACCATCTTTATGCGGACGACACTCAAATCTACCTTAAGGTGTCTTCCGCACACGATCTCTCACTACTCAACTCTACTCTCAACTCTATTCACAACTGGATGTTAGCTCACCAACTCATTCTTAATCCCGCCAAAACTGAATTCCTCCTCCTCTCTACCTCCCTCTCACCACCTCCTGTTCAATCTTGGATGGATCAGCTGAACCTACTCAACAACAAACCCATCATTGTCGACAGCGCTAAATCCCTAGGTGTCATTCTTGACAAAAGACTCAACCTAATCTCCCACATCAACTCTATTGCTAAGAACGCACGATACCAGTTGCGCCTTCTATGGGGGATCCGTCGGTTCTTCCCGGAGAAAGACTTAAAAACCTTGGTACAATCTCTGGTTCTCTCAAGACTGGATTATTGCAATTCTCTTCTGACGGGCCTACCCAAATCCCACCTCTCCCCTCTCAAATCCATCCTCCATTCAGCAGCTCGCTTCATTTCAGGGTCTAAACGAAGCGACCACATCACTCCTATCCTGTCCTCTCTTCGATGGCTGCCGATCGAGGCAAGATCTATTTACAAAACTGCCTGCATCACACACAAAGCCTTACACACGTCCTCCCCTCGTTACCTGGCGAATAAATTGAAATTGTCCGGTGGCTCTCGCCCTTCTCGCAATGCGGAAAAGCTTCTGCTTGAGCCCCCGTCTTCAAAAGGGAAAGATTGATGGCGCAATCCTTCTCAGGCAATGCAGTAAGAATCTGGAACTCGCTTCCCCCATTGCTCCGTGCCACCTCCTCTACCCGGATCTTCAAAGCTGACCTCAAATCTCTTCTCTTCCAAAGACACTTTCAGAACTAATACTTTCATTCTCAGGCCCCTCTAGGAAGTTCGCTCTTCATTGTAAATTTGTACTTTTTCCTGTACATTCCTCACCCTTGCGTGCTGTGTTGGATTTTATGTTTGAGTACCCTTCATTTTAAGTCTCCTGTTTAATTCACGCCCTCTCTACTCCCTCAAGGAAGTTCTTCCACTATAGGAAATTCTGTACTCCATGCCTATAGAAGTGCCTTCCCAGTGTGTTCTGAGTGACTGTCACCTATTGCAGTATTATACCTCTATTTGTATTTTGTATCTTATGTATCATTCACACCTGTCACTTTTTCCTCTTGCAACGTATACCTCTTTTTGTATCTTGTTTGTTTTTGTTATTTGCACAATTGTCACTTTTTCCTCATGTAATGTAACGCTTGCTTTTGTATTATGCTCACTTGTAACCTTCTCCTCATGCAATGTTACTGTTCCTATTGTAAAGCGCTCTGACACCTTCGGGTAAAGTCCGCGCTATATAAAAACGCATAAATAAATAAATAAATCCCCTGGGGCCTTATGTGTGTGCCCCATGGTCCACCCATGGTGCCCACAGCACACATTGTGGTCCCACCGTTTCCCTGCATGCAAAGGTGCATCAGAGCCGGCTTTGTTCCCGCCCAGTGGGGGCAATAGCTTTTGCTAGCTCCCTCTGTGAAGGAGCAATATGAGTTTCCATGCACGCAAGAGCACAGGCAGAAAAACACGTCGCTCCCACCCAGCGGAAGCATTTTTAAAGCTCCCTCCTGGTGGCAGAAGAGATACTTTTCCTGCCTGCACTCCTACGCGCATGGAAATGTCTGTGATCCGGGGGTGGGCTCCATAGGACACAGTTATTGAGCCAGCCCGGTGCTTGGGATTACTCTCCCCTTTCAATAAATTTATGACCCTGGGGGATGGGGTACCTGGGGGCTGAAAATGGCTTGGGGAGGGGAGCCTCGCACCCTCTCCACTTTTACATTTTATCGGACATGGGGGATGTGGTCTCAGAGGCCTAGGATAGGCTGAAGGAGGGAGCCGCATGCCTCCCTCCCTTTTATTTTGCATATTGGGCCTGGGGGATAAGGGCCTCCTTGAGTATTTGCATCGCTTCAGGGCCCTGACCTACTGAAGGGGGTTAATTCTTTCAAAGTGTGGTAGCCCACGCTTTTTAAAAATGAAATTGTATCATGGATACGCTAATCCTCTGCAAATTTGCAGTAATTATTTTTTTTAATGACACCTTTTTTGTCCCGAGGCGTCCCTCTGGCACCCCCCCACCCCTCACCATGTCTAGGGGAAGAGGGCCCCTTATATCCATTTTTACCCTTTTTTCATGACACCGGAATCCTAAGATGGTTGTCGACACATCTTGTTGATGTGGTGGCAGCCAATCATATCTTATCTGGGATGTGTTGGGTGCGTGGTTCTTCCGCAGCATGAAATATACAATTTTTTTTGCCTTAATTGCTCACAAACTACTAAACGGATTTACACAAAATCACAAAGAATTGTAGTGGAGGTTCCTATTGGTGATACAGTCGTTGAGGGTCCAGGTTTCAAAAGAATGACAGACCTTGGTTCTAGTAGACTTCATGGATAATAGAGACTAATTCAAATACGTTTATAGAACATTTATTTCCAGTCTAGCACTTTCACACTTCCTCAGGTTGAGGCTTAGCATGATATTTTGAAGTCTTTGGAGCTTTATTACAAACTTTTTAGGTTGGCCAGAGTAGAACACATTACAGTAATCTACACGCTTAATAACAAAGTGTTTTGTAAGCTCGGTTCAGCAAGAATTTTGTAAAATAATTTTCTAGAGCATGGAGAGTTGTGTAGTAACACCCTCAACCACGATGTTGAGTTCAGTGGTGATTGAAAGATTAAAATTGAAAGTGATCCTCTGGGACTTCCTTTTTTCAGAGGTAGAGTGATTCCTGGGTTTGGCGTCAGACAAATCAAGGTGTAGAAGCATCAGTAGCTCCTAGAACTAGGATGTCTATTTTCTCTGTTCCTAATTTGGAAGCTTTCTATCACCAAGAGTTGGATATGCAGTAGAAAGTTGGTGATGTTCGTTTGGCTCTTTTGCAGTAGATGTACATATGAGTATCGCTGGCATGTATTTGGAAGTGGGTTGGATACTGCTGTAACAGCTGGGAGAGAAGATGCATGTAGCAATTGAGAAGAAGTGGAGAAAGAGATGATCCTTGTAGGACATGACAAGATGCAATCTCCGTGAAAGGAGATGATTGGATGTACGGCAGAGACAGTGATCTGAAACAAAGCGGTCAGCAGTGCAATTATTAACAAGATTGCAAGGAGGTCAAGAAGAATTATGGCAGCTTCTTGGACTTCACTGAGCATGCTGAAGAGTTCCTCTTGATATCAGTGAAAACAAATTAACTACACCTTAAGAGTTGTTGACATTTTTACTTAAGATCATTCTATCCAAGTCTTTTTGTAGCTGTAGCATAACTACTCTTTTCAGGATGTTGCTGGGATATGGTTCATTAAAAAATGGTCAATGGTTGGACGCAAGATTACATTTTTGTATTTTCCTTAGGAGTGGAATAAAATAGCATGTTTTAGTAGGCTGGGAGTATGGTTCACTGAACATTGGTTAGTTGCTGGACACAAGAGTCTGCTTTGTATGTTTTTAGGAGTGGTATACTGTGAGAAAGTGCCCTCTTTCTGCATGGTTGCCCCCACTTTGTGATGAATTGCTGATGTGCTTTGACTGAGTGTGCCCTGGGCTCCTGCTAATCAGGTACCCAGGTCCCATGTTCTTTCCCTAAAACTGCATTGAAGCCTAAACCCAATTAGCATCTCTGGCCACAGGTCAGCCCCTGGTAAATGGTACCACAGGTACCCAGGGCACTGTGACCTGAGAAGGCCTCTAAGGGCTGCAGCACTTATTGTGCCACCCTTATAGGTCCTGTACAACTACACTCACACACTGCCTTTGCAGGCTGCGTGTTTTGGTGCAGAACAAAGTGAAGAGTCGACATGGCACCCATCCCTGTGTGCCATGCCTACAACCCACTGCCCTGGCATAGATCAGTCACCCCTCTAGCTGGGTGCACTATACCAGTGGTGAGGGTACAGGTGCATGAGCCCTGTACCCCTACAGTGTCTAAGTCCATTCTTAGACATTGTAAGTGCAGTGCTGCCATTAAGAGTATATGGTGCTGGGAGTTTGTCATTACGAACTCAACAGCACCATAATGGCTACACTGAAAACTGAGAAGTTTGGTATCAAACGTCTCAGCACATTAAACCCACACTGATGCCAGTGTGGGATTTAATGAAAAATGCACACAGAGGGCATCTTAGAGATGCCCCCTGAAAACTAACCTACCACTAGTGTCCAGGCTGAGTGGCTGTTTTCAGCTGCCACCACCAGACATGTTTCTGGACCCCTGGGTTGAGAGCCTAAAGCTCTCTGGGGCCTGAAACAATGCACATCCTGGGACAAGGTGCCAAGCCTCCTCCCCCAAGATGGGCAGGGTTCCTGAAGGGGAAGCTTCAAAGGCTTGCCGCCTTTGTGAGCTTCCCCAGGCAACTTGCTGCTTTCAGCAACTGGTCCCCACTGGTTCTGACCCCCACTTTGGGCAGGAGAACCGGTGGGGATACAAGTGAGAAAGAGAGGTGTGCCCACCTCTGCCAACTCCACCCCTCAGGTGGGGGAGGCGTGGTGAAGCACGACTCTCAGTCCCCGCCATCTTGCAGATGGGGGGACTCAGCCAACCAGGGAAAGGCTTATGCCCCCCTTCCACTGGAGGGTGGCATAATAGGGGGTGTACCCACCTCAAGGAAGGGACCCAATGGTCCCAACCCTTTTACCTACCTGTAACACCCCTAAATCTAGTATTTAGGGGCACCCCTGAACCTTGCTTCCTCAGACCAGAAGAAACTACCAGAAAAGAAGAAGAAGGACCGAACAGCCGTGCAGAAGCTAACAAGAGGAAGACGCCCACTGACTTGGCCCCAGCCCTACCGGCCTGTCTCCACCTCAAACCTGCTCCTGAAAATCCTGGTGTGTCCTGCAGCCAGCAACCTCAAAAACCCCGGCAGACCTGCCAGCCTACAACCACAAAGACTGTGTCTCCCGTAAACACCGGATTTGTTCATCTGCAACCTCTGGCTCCGGCAGGACACCGTGAATCCGCACCACTCTGCACCTGCCTAGTCCACGGCCCGAGCTTGAGTGGGCAAACACTAAGAGGAGGTCCTCCCGGCGATCCTGACCCGAGATCCGGCGACCCCTGACCTGCCTCAAGCCTCCAGCCGACGCCTGCAGCCTAAATCCGGAAGGTCCCCCCAACCGCGACCAGGCGCTGGTAAGAAGACCCGACCCTAAAAGGCACCCCTGCAACCGACGCCCCATGGCCTTGGGTGGCCCAACCGACGGTGCCTAACCAACCCCAAACTTACCTCTTGAAGTGGTGGTCGCACCCAGAAGACCTTCGTCGCCAAGCCTGCAGTGCCTTTGCAACCCGGAGGCTCCCCATTGCAAACAACAGGGCGCCCGACGTTGAAACAGCACCCTGCACCCGGCCGCCCTAGTGCTGCTGAGGGTGCACCTTTGGTGCTACTTTGTTTCCCCATTTGCCCTGAGCTAAAGTCCAGGAGCTTTTCTCCTACAACCAAGTGGCCTGCTCGTCAGCAGCCACCAACCGGAGGCCCCCTACCCCCCATTGGATAACATTGGGCCTCAGCACTCTGCACCCGGCCGCTCTAGTGCCGCTGAGCGTGTAACAAGAGTGCATCCCTGACCCTGGAGGACCCCTGAGTCTACCCCCAGAACCTCAACTCCCACTACCGAATACTTACCTTAAAACCGATAACACTATTTTCCTCCATAGGATAACATTGACTGTTTTTCTTAGAAAAATTTCTAAGTGTGGAGTTTGAAAACCTAAAGAAATTCTTTAAAATTGTACTGTTTAACAAAAACGCTTTTACTTACCTGTTTACAGAAAATGTCCCAGTGTAGTATCCAGGTATACTACACTGAGTAAGAAAAGTAATCTAAAAAATAACTTACCTGGTATTTTACCGAAAAGCCTATTCAAGTCTATGTACTGTATTTACAAAGCATTGCATTTCTCTGCAACAATACTGTAAGTCAAAACAAAGTGCATATACCATTTCAATCCATACTGTATTTCAATTGTATATTTACTGCAAAGTACTTATCACTTACCTGTGCCAGGCTTCCTTGGTTCTAGGAAATAAAATAACTAAAAGAATATTTTTTATACAAAAACAATTGGTCTGAAGTTCAGTCTTTGAGTGTGTGAATGTATTTGCTGAGTGTGTACAACACATGCTTAACACTGTCCTCTGATAATGACTTACTGCTCAAACACACTACCACAAATAGAGAGTGAGGTGCTATCTAACTTTACCTCTGCCTACATTTTGGGTTCCACTGGACTCTGTGCACACTATACCTCACTTTGGTATAGTATATACAGAGTCAGCTTCCTACATTGGTGGATCAGCGGTAGGATATATAACTTTGCATTTGTTGGACTACTTGGTTGCCACCTGATCATACGACAGAACTCTTAAATTGTCTTTAGAATTCAGATTTTTCCAAATTGGCATTTTTACAAATTACTAAAAGTCTTGCTAGGGCCTTGGTTAAATCCCTGTAGAAGTTTAGAAAAATAAAAAGTCACTTTAGCTAGGGTTAGAGGCAGTGCTTTAAATGGAAAAATATAAGTGCAGGTACTCACCAAATTGAGATGTGGGTGTAGGGGCGGGGTTATGGGGGGCAGGGCTATGGGGGTGGAGCTATGGGGTCGGGGCTACGGATAGTGCTAAGGAACCGGGCAAGAGGCACACGTTTAATTTGATTGAGATTTAATTGGTGTGCAGATATGCACACTGCAGACAAAACTCATTCAAGAACACACATTGGGACATAGAAGCACTCGTGCATGCAGATAGGGTATTTAGTTCATGTTAGGCGCGCAACGCCCATTGGGCTCAAAGGGCTTTTTTAAATGCCAAATTGCACTGAGTTGGCTTGCATGAGTACCGGTACTCTCTTTGGACAAGAAGAAGTTCCGGTACTCAAGCGCAGAAAATTTAGAAGTGCCGGTACTCAGTACCGGTGAGTACCGGCCCATTTAAAGCACTGGTTAGAGGGGTTAGAACTTTTTTTTAACAATGTCTCAAAACAGGAACCCAGCTGTCGGTGAAAATAACCACAATGTCATAGAGGACATGGGTGAGGAGCTTGACCTCACCCCTTACCTTTACTTGTCTTTCAAGGAGGTAAGGTCCTTATGCAAAATTAAAAACATAGCCATGGGGTCCCATCCCACCAAACAAAAGCTCCAGGAGCTGTTGGCTGGGTATGCTAAGGACCACCCATCTGAAACTGGTGAAGACCAGTCAGATGAGGAAGAAGAGGGTGAGGATGACCAGGTAGATCAACCTCCCCCACTTCCTAGGGAGAAAAGGGCCCCAGTGGCCCTGACTCCAAGAATCAACCTCTCAGTACCTAGATCCCACACAGGTGGGTCAGGCACTACTGGGGACATTGAGGAAAGCCTCAATGAGGAGGACAGCCTTTTAGCAAGGTTGACCAAAAGACTGGATCTAGAGACCAGGTTGCTGGCTCTAGAGAGAGAGAGAGCAGAGATGGGCCTAGCACCCATCAATGGTGGCAGCAATTTACTTAATAAGGATAAAGAGCAATCGTATGATCCTAAAATCCCCAAAGGGATTGTCCCTAAATATGAAGAGAGTGATGATATCACAAAATGGTTCACAGCCTTTGAGAGTGCTTGTGAAATGAGAAAAGTGAAGAAGTCACACTGGGGGGCACTCCTTTGGGAACTGTTCTCTGGTAACTGCAGAGACAGACTCCTGACCCTTTCTGGGGCAGATACTGGGTCTTATGACCTCATGAAGAGAACTCTGAGGGATTTTGACTCACAACTGAGGAATATAGAATTAGATTCAGGGGGGCTCACAAAACCCAAATCCAATCCTGGATTGACTTCGTAGACTACTCAGTTAAAACACTAGATAGTTGGTTGACTGGACACAATGTGCATGATTTCAATGGACTTTACAATCTGTTTATGAAAGAACATATTTTAAGTAATTGCACCAATGAAAAGTTACATCAGCATTTGGTAGACCTAGGTCTAATTTCTCCCCAAGAATTGGGAAAGAAGGCAGACCATTGGGTCAAGACAAGTGTGACAAAAACAACCACTGGGGGTGACCAAAAGAAAGGGGTTACAAAACCTCCCCAGGGGAAAGTTGGTGAGAATCCCCAAGATAAAAAGCCTGAGTCTTCAAAAGGGCCCAAAAAACCTGCACAGGGGGGTGGGTCCCAAAACTCTTCCCAGTCCAATAATAGATACAGGGGAAAGAACTTTGATCCTTTAAAGGCCTGGTGTAACAACTGTAAGAAGTTGGGACACATAACTGGAGATGCTGCTTGCCCAAACAAGAATCCCCCCAGTCCTACTACAGCTACTCCTGGTGTAGCAAGTCTCCAGATGAGATCAACAGTGTGCCAAGAGCAAATCGGGTTGCACACTGAAGCAGTTCTAGTTTCAGAAGGGGAAGTTGAGTTTGCCACTGTAGCTGTGTAGCCACCCAACTTAAAGAAGTATTTACAATACCCTTGGATTAATGGAACTAGGATAGAAGCTCTGAGGGATACAGGTGCCAGTGTCACTATAGTGAGAGATACACTGGTTTCCCCTGAGCAATACCTGATTGGGAGAACTTACCCAGTCACCAATGCTGACAGTGTTACCACTAACCATGCAATGGCTATGGTGGCATTAGACTGGGGGGGTGAGGGGGGGGGGGGGTTTACTGGTCTGAAACAGGTAGTGGTCTCTCCAAAGCTACCAGCTGCATGTCTGCTTGGCAATGACCTAGAAACCTCAGCATGGGCTGAGGTTGAACTAAAAACCCATGCAGCAATGCTGGATATCCCTGAATTGGTGTGTGTAAAAACAAGAGCACAGAGCAAGAAACAGGGTGAAAAAGAAGTGTTGGAGCCTGAAAGTATTGCCCAACCTTCCAAGAGGAAAGGTAAGAAGACTGGGGAAACAGCTTCTGTACTGCAAAAGGATCAGGACCCCTCTCCTCAGGGAGAGGACTTGGACACCCCAGAGGGAACTGAGCCCATGGAGCTTGACCTTTACCAGGTTGAACTCTTGGGCCCAGGGGGACCCTCTAGGGAAGAGCTGTGCCTTGGACAGCAGGACTGTCCAACTCTTGAAAACCTGAGGCAGCAAGCTGCTGCACAGGAAAAGGGAGATGTCAGTGGTACCCACAGAGTTTATTGGGAAGAGGGACTACTGTACACTGAGGCCAGAGACCTCAACACTGGAGCCACTAGGAGAGTGGTAGTGCCTCAGAAGTACAGGGAGTTCCTCCTAACTTTAGCTCATGACATCCCTCTAGCTGGGCATCTGGGCCAAACCAAAACCTGGGAAATGCTACTTAGCCACTGTTACTGGTCCCAGATGTCTCAGAAGGTGAAGGAGTTTGTCAGCTCCTGTGTCACCTGTCAAGCAAGTGGCAAGACAGGTGGCCACCCAAAGGTCCCCTTAATTCCACTACCAGTGGTTGGGGTTCCCTTTGAAAGGGTAGGTGAGGACATAGTGGGTCCACTTGAACCTCCTACAGCATCAGGAAACAAATTCATTCTAGTGCTAGTGGATCATGCCATTAGGTATTCTGAGGCAATTCCCCTTAGGACTACTACAGCTCCTGCAGTAGCCAAGGCCCTCATTGGTGTCTTCACCAGAGTAGGGTTTCCTAAGGAGGTGGTTTCTGACAGAGGTTCCAACTTCATGTCTGCTTACCTAAACCACATGTGGAGAGAGTGTGGAGTGCAGTACAAGTTTACTACACCCTATCACCCACAGACCAATGGCCTTGTTGAGAGATTCAACAAGACATTGAAAGGCATGCTTATGGGGCTCCCTGAAAAACTCAAAAGGAGATGGGATGTCCTCTTACCATGCTTGCTTTTCGCTTACAGAGAGGAGCCACAGAAGAGAGTATGGTTTTCCCCCTTTGAACTTCTGTTGGCCATCTTGTGAGGGGACCACTCTGTCTGTAAAAGAGGGTTGGGAGAAGCCTCTCCAAGAACCCAAACAAGATATTGTGGACTATGTGCTTAGCCTAAAGTCTTGAATGGCTGAGTACATGGAAAAGGCATCCAAGAATCTTGAGGCCAGCCAGGAGCTTCAGAAGCATTGGCATGACCAAAAAGCTGCACTTGTAGAATTTCAACCAGAGCAGAAGGTGTGGGTTTTGGAGCCAGTGGCACCAAGGACTCTACAGGACAGATGGAGTGGCCCTTACCCTATCCTAGAAAAGAAGAGTGAGGTCACCTACTTGGTTGACCTAGGCACAAGCAGAACACCCAAAAGGGTGATCGATGTGAACCGCCTTAAGCTCTTCCATGACAGGGCTGACATCACCATGCTGATGGTGACTGATGAGGATCAGGAGACAGAGAGTGAACCTCTCCCTGACCTCCTATCATACAGCCCAAAAGATGGGTCAGTAGATGGAGTTGTCTTTTCAGACACCCTCTCTGCCCAACAGCAGACTGATTGCAAGCAAGTCTTGCAGCAGTATGCAAAGCTCTTTTCCTTGACCCCTGGTCAGACAAACTGGTGTACCCATGATGTGGACACTGGTGACAGTTCACCTGTCAAAAACAAAATCTATCGGTAGTCTGATCAAGTCATGGAAAGCATCAGAGCTGAAGTCAGCAAGATGCTGGAGTTAGGGGTTATTGAACCCTCTGAGAGCCCATGGGCCAGCCTAGTGGTTCTAGTCCCCAAACCTCATCCACAGGGTGGAAAGAGAGAAATGAGGTTCTGTGTGGACTATAGAGGGCTCAACTCTGTCACCAAGACAGATGCTCACCCTATCCCAAGAGCAGATGAGTTGATAGACAAATTGGGTGCAGTCAAATTTCTAAGTACCTTTGACTTAACTGCAGGGTACTGGCGAATTGGCATGGTCCCAGGAGCAAAAGAAAAGACAGCATTCTCCACACCTGATGGGCAATATCAGTTTATTTTTAAGCCCTTTGGTTTAAAGAATGCCCCTGTCACCTTCCAGAGGTTGGTGAATCAAGTCCTTGCTGGATTGGAGTTCTTTAGTGCAGCTTATCTAGATGATGTTGCTGTCTTTAGCTCCACCTGGCAGGATCACCTGATCCACCTTGGGAAGGTTTTAAATGCCCTGCAAACTGCAGGCCTAACTATTAAGGCATCCAAATGCCAGATAGGGCAGGGAACTGGGGTGTACTTGGGCCACCTTGTTGGTGGAGGCCAGGTACAAACCTTACAGCCCAAGATCCAGGCCATCCTGGACTGGGCAGCTCCAACAACCCAGACCCAAGTCAGGGCATTCCTTGGCTTGACTGGGTACAACAGGAGGTTTGTGAAGGGATATGGGTCCATTGTGTCTCCCCTAACAGAACTCACCTCCAAGAAGATGCCCAAAAAGGTAAACTGGACAGTTAGTTGTCAAAAGGCTTTTGACACCCTGAAAGAGGCTATATGCTCAGCACCAATTCTCAAAGCTCCAGACTATGCCAAGCAGTTCACTGTGCAGACTGATGCCTCTGAACTAGGGATAGGAGCAGTCCTATCTCAGACCAATGATGAAGGCTAAGACCAACCTGTTGCTTTTATGAGCAGAAGGCTTCTCCCCAGGGAGCAGCGTTGGAGTGCCATTGAGAGGGAGGCATTTGCTGTGGTTTGGTCCCTGAAGAAGCTGAGACCATACTTGTTTGGTACTCACTTCCTAGTTCAAACTGATCACAGACCTCTCAGATGGCTAATGCAGATGAAAGGTGAAAATCCTAAACTGTTGAGGTGGTCCACCTCCCTACAGGGAATGGACTTTGTAGTGGAACACAGACCGGGGACTGCCCATGCCAATGCAGATGGACTTTCCAGGTTCTTCCACTTAGAAAATGAAGACTCTCTAGGGAAAGGTTAGATACATCCTCTTTCGTTTGGGGGGGGGGATGTTGTGTGAGAAAGTGCCCTCTTTTTGCTGAATTGCTGATGTGCTTTGACTGAGTGTGCCCTGGGATCCTGCTAATTAGGTACCCAGGGCCCATGTTCTTTCCCTAAAACTGCATTGAAGCCTAAACCCAATTGGCATCTCTGGCCACAGGTCAGCCCCTGGTAAATGGTACCACAGGTACCCAGGGCACTGTGACCAGAGAGGGCCTCTAAGGGCTGCAGCACTATTGTGCCACCCTTACAGGTCCTGTACCATTACACTCACACACTGCCTTTGCAAGCTGCTGCGTGTTTTGGTGCAGAACAAAGTGAAGAGTCGACATGGCACCCATCCCTGGGTTATGAAATCCAATTGGAACATGGACATGCGCACTCCTTTTGCACTTGGTAATCGATAATTAATGAAGTATGTGGGTGCCAATTGGTAAACCCTCCTGAGAACGAGGGCAAATTGATTAAGAGAACAAGCGCTGTCTCCCGTGAGAGTAACGTCCCCAATGGGCACATCTTCCAATAAATTTCAAAATTTTCCGTATGGATTGTTCATAAACTTGTGTTTTTTTATTTCTTATTTCGTTTCAATTTGATACTATTATTTCCATAGTATGTAATTCTTGCATGATTATTCAATCTTTTCTGCCCAATGCATTTCGGGCTGGACCCTTCATCAGGGGACTTAATTTTTGAAAACATACAATAAAATAAGACATTCATAATGGTACAGGATAAACTGTCAAGTGTTAATGCAAGTTGATGCAAAATAGCCGTAGTGAAAGTAATACAGGGGTTAAGATGGATAGATGACCTGTGAACTCAGGCGGGAGCCTTAGTGAATAATATGGTTGAAAACGTGTGCATCGTTAAAATAAGTGCTCACGCGTGTCGTGCCGATGGAAAAGTATAATCATTGTCGTGTGTTAAAGATAAGTCGATAAAACCTTAAACGAGGTGAAAGCCGAGAGCGATAAAGATCTGTTGGTGTGCAATGCCGTGCACGTTGTCTATTCGACGGTGCTGTGAATACATGCTGTGCAGGATGAACCTTATTATAAAATTCGCAATTGTGTCGAAACAATCATCAGATTATGGAATGCGTGAGTGATAAAATACTAACAGTGGTGACTTACGCAACCGTTTTAATGTGGACAGTACATTTCACGGCAGTAGTTCGTGAAGAAACATGAAATCTGAAACGGGAAACGTTCTCGGTTACTGTCAGCCGATAATAATAAAGCGGCGATATTGTGCACATTTAAGAAGTGAATGGAAAACTTACGGTTGCGGTATCCGAAACCGCCGCATGAAAGTGGTAGATAAAGGCCTGTGAAGGAACGTACAAACATGACTATAACTCTTTCTCGTTAGAAACTGCTGATGCTTCAGCCGTTTGTAGAAGAACTCACCGTGGTGGCGTGTTAAGCATTCAAACGTTCGGGTCTGAGTGTATGAAAAGATTCAAATGCGCCAAGTGGTGTGTTGATAAACCCGGATGTGCGAGTCATGTGATCATGACTGACATGGTGAAAAGACTACCGATCATGCATATACGTTCGAGAATAGTAAATGCCGATATAATGTGCCGATAATAAAGAAAAAATAGATGAACAATGTTCAGGTATGTGAAATTCAATGTTCATTGCGGTGTGTCGGAAATTTAAACGGAACGTTTAGTGTTCGTGAAATGTCACCATTGAAAAATCGCGGATTGTCCTCAAAGGTGCTCTTAATAAAGTTAACAAAAACTGGAGTGTGTGTGGTATCTAGTGAGTAATCAAGTGTTCTCGATAAGCGTGGTAATGCTGGTTGAGAATGTGTCAGTTACGTCAATGGATTCAATGCTAGCGTAAGCGGATGATGCAGAAACAAGTGTATATTGTACTCAGTAAGGAGTTATATTAGTTATATGTCATACTATCTATACCCAACTTAATACAGTATGTACTGATAATATACGACAATCAATTGTGCATTCAATAAACTGTACTGAACACATGGTGGATACCAGTTCGTACAAGAGTGTTCAAATACTATGTTTATAAAAACAACTAAATTCCAAACGTTCATTAAGTCCTTTTGGATGCAAAGTATTGAGATGATTTATCCAAAACGTCTCTCTTCTCAATAGGTGTTGCGAATTGTCCATTCCCGGGAGAACTGGAACATTTTCCAATATACAAAACCGAAGCTGGCTCGGGTTGTGATTATGCGAGTTGAAGTGAGTTGCCACTGTGGATTTGGTATTTTTTAAACGTATGTTACTTTTGTGTTCTATGACTCGTGTTTTGATTTTGCGTTGAGTTTTTCCAACATATGCTTGTCCACATGGACATTTCAACATGTATATAAGATTACTGCTGTCACAAGTACATGTGACCTTCAATTTGATGGAAGTTCCCTTCGTCGGGTGCGGTATCTGATTTCCCTTGATTATAGCATTACAATTACCACAATTGTGACATGGGAGAGTCCCACGGTACCTGATTGTAGTATTATCTTCTTTCTCTTGTAACAATTCCTTGCAATTGCGTGTACGAAAATATGCGAATCTTGGTTGGTGAGAAAAAATCCCTTTGAAATCATCTTCTAATGTGAGTAACGGCCAATGTCTCAATATCGATTTTTTGATTCTATGGCTTCTTGTGGAAAATTTGGAAACAAATACAGGTCTTTGTTCATCACTTTTTTGTTTGTGCATGAGTAACTCTCTTCGTTCCAAGTTTTGGACTCGTGTTGTTTCTTCTGTTAGGATTTTATCAGGGTATCCTCTTTGCTTGAACTTATTAACTGTTGTAATCATGTGTTCAGTGTAGAATTCTTCTGTGGACACTATTCTTCTGATGCGTAGCAGTTGAGAAAAGGGTAAATGCTTTTTTAATGAAGGCTGATGGAAACTAGAATAATGTAGAAGATTGTTTCTGTCTGTTGTTTTGGTGTGTACTTTGGTTGTTATTATTCCGTCGTGGTTTATGATTAATACGTCCAGAAAAGATATTTCATACTTGTGAATGTTGGATGTAAAACTGATTCTCTCATTCACTTGGTTCAACTTGTTGATCGCCATTGTAAGTGCTGTTTCCGTTCCTCTCCAAAGGATGAAAATGTCGTCAATGTACCTTTTGTACATGATTAGATTTTGATTCCAATCCGGATGGTTCAGCAGATGATCCAGTTCAAACCGGTGCATGAAGATGTTGGCATAGGCCGGTGCGGCACAGTTTCCCATCGAAGTTCCAGAGCATTGTACAAAAAATTGCTCTTGCCATTCGAAATAACTATGAAACAACGTAAAGTTGAGTAACTCCATCAAAAAGACTTTTAAGTCTTCATCTTTATTAGTATGTACTAAAAAGATTCAACTGCTGATAAGCCCAAATTGTGGGGAATGGAAGTGTAAAGTGACTTCACATCGATGGTACATAAAATCATGTCCTTTGTGAAATGTGGTTTAAACTGTTCCAAGATATTCATAAAATCGGTTGTGTCTTTAATGTAAGTAGACATTTCATGAACGATTGGCTGAAGATGTTTGTCAATGTATTTCCCTACTGGTTCATGAATCGAGTTAATGGTGGAAACTATTGGTCGAAATGGTGGGATGGTTGCATTTTTGTGGCTCTTGGGAATCATGTATATATAAGGTACAGCGGGATTGATTTTGATGATGTATTCTTTCTCTTTTCTTCCTATGGTGCCATGATCAATGGCTTGATCTATGATCCGTCTTAAGATCTTCAAGAATTCTTTTGTGGGATCTATGTCAATTCGCATGTATATATCAGTATCGTTGACATGTTCATTGACGTTGTTGAGATAAAAATCGGTGTCCATAATTACCAGGGCGCCGCCCTTGTCTGCTTGTCGAATAGTTATTTCTTTATTAGTTGCCAATTGTTGTAAAGCCTGTCTTTCCTTTTGCGTGGTGTTAGTGACTTTAGACCTTGGTTGTTTAAATATTTTTTCCACATCCTTTAGTAGAACTTTTTCAAATGCATCTAACACTTTGTGACTGACTGGAGGTATGAATCTGCTCCTATTTCTCAATCCCAATAAGGTGTCTTGTTTTGGTTCATCTGGTTTTTCCACGACATTCGTGAAAAAATATCTTAATCGTAACGATCTCAAGAATTTATATACACAAACTTGTGTTTCCAAAATGTTTGAATGGTAAGTCGGAACATATGAGGTACCTTTCTGTAATATTTGAATTTGGAACTCAGTTATTTGTTGTTTGGAAATATTCATCACTAGAATTTCTGACTTCTCGTGTTTTTGGCCATTGTGTCTTATATGGACTTTCTTCTTTGATCTCCCCCTCCGGGTTCTTCTTGTTGTTCGGTACCTCTCTCTAAAAAAGGAGCACTAGTTGATGCGTGTGCTTCTATGTTACTGGATGTTGAAGGGCCGGATCCTTTCGTCCTCAAATTGGTTGTGTCCAAAGGTGTACGTCTTCTGTATTGAGAATCATCAGATGATGACGTGTCGTCAGTAGATCTACCTGTGGTGGGTTTCTGTTGTCGACGACGAGCATATATGTCAGCCCAATTATAGACCTCTCCAAGCTTGTAATCCGTGGTATCTCATTTCAATTTTCTTATTTTTCGATCATTAATTTCTTTTGTATAACTCTCAATTTGTTTATTAATGTCTATTAACACTTCATCCCACTCATCTTTATTCATGATAGTGCTGAGTTCTTGTTTAAGTTGATTTGCTTCTTTGTTAAGATCTTCTATGAGTTTGGCTAATTCCTCAATGATCAATAATATTAAGTCCAAAGAACATTTGTTTAGAATTGCAAACCATTTTTCGGTAAAACGTGCATTGTTTTTACATAATGTGGATTTAAGAGATATTCTCAAACCTCGGGGTATACGTTGCACCTTGTGGTACTTGATAAGTGTACTCGTGTGGAGTCGTTGATTTACTATTCATTTAGACATGTATATTAGTTGTTTGATGTTTGATTGTGTTGATCCTGTACCAGTACTTGTGTTTTCATTTTCCTCGATGAGGGAGTAAATACGTTGCGTGTCTTCGTTAGTAAAAAGCAATGTTTCCGCTCTTTGGTCAGTAAGATGCGAAATTTCTTCAAATGACATGTTGGTTGTTTGGGTGCGTGGTCCACTTGTACTCAGAAGACGAGAATTATGAAATCCAATTGGAACATGGACATGCGCACTCCTTTTGCACTTGGTAATCGATAATTAATTAAGTATGTGGGTGCCAATTGGTAAACCCTCCTGAGAACGAGGGCAAATTGATTAAGAGAACAAGCGCTGTCTCCCGTGAGAGTAACGTCCCCAATGGGCACACCTTCCAATAAATTTCAAAAATTTGCGTATGGATTGTTCATAAACTTGTGTTTTTTTATTTCTTATTTCGTTTCAATTTGATACTATTATTTCCATAGTATGTAATTCTTGCATGATTATTCAATCTTTTCTGCCCAATGCATTTCGGGCTGGACCCTTTATCAGGGGACTTAATTTCTGAAAACATACAATAAAATAATACATTCATAATGGTACAGGATAAACTGTTAAGTGTTAATGCAAGTTGATGCAAAATAGCCGTAGTGAAAGTAATACAGGGGTTAAGATGGATAGATGACCTGTGAACTCAGGCGGGAGCCTTAGTGAATAATATGGTTGAAAACGTGTGCATCGTTAAAATAAGTGCTCACGCGTGTCGTGCCGATGGAAAAGTATAATCATTGTCGTGTGTTAAAAATAAGTCGATAAAACCTTAAACGAGGTGAAAGCTGAGAGCGATAAAGATCTGTTGGTGTGCAATGCCGTGCACGTTGTCTATTCGACGGTGCTGTGAATACATGCTGTGCAGGATGAACCTTATTATAAAATTCGCAATTGTGTCGAAACAATCATCAGATTATGGCATGCGTGAGTGATAAAATACTAACAGTGATGACTTACGCAACCGTTTTAATGTGGACAGTACATTTCACGGCAGTAGCTCGTGAAGAAACATGAAATCTGAAACGGGAAACGTTCTCGGTTACTGTCAGCCGATAATAATAAAGCGGCGATATTGTGCACGTTTAAGAAGTGAATGGAAAACTTACGGTTGCGGTATCCGAAACCGCCGCATGAAAGTGGTAGATAAAGGCCTGTGAAGGAACGTACAAACATGACTATAACTCTTTCTCGTTAGAAACTGCTGATGCTTCAGCCGTTTGTAGAAGAACTCACCGTGGTGGCGTGTTAAGTATTCAAACGTTCGGGTCTGAGTGTATGAAAAGATTCAAATGCGCCGAGTGGTGTGTTGATAAACCCGGATGTGCGAGTCATGTGATCATGACTGACATGGTGAAAAGACTACCGATCATGCATATACGTTCGAGAATAGTAAATGCCGATATAATGTGCCGAGAATAAAGAAAAAATAGATGAACAATGTTCACGTATGTGAAATTCAATGTTCATTGCGGTGTGTCGGAAATTTAAACGGAAAGTTTAGTGTTCGTGAAATGTCACCATTGAAAAATCGCGGATTGTCCTCAAAGGTGCTCTTAATAAAGTTAACAAAAACTGGAGTGTGTGTGGTATCTCGTGAGTGATCAAGTGTTCTCGATAAGCGTGGTAATGCTGGTTGAGAATGTGTCAGTTACGTCAATGGATTCAATGTTAGCGTAAGCGGACGATGCAGAAACAAGTGTATATTGTACTCAGTAAGGAGTTATATTAGTTATATGTCATACTATCTATACCCAACTTAATACAGTATGTACTGATAATATACGACAATCAATTGTGCATTCAATAAACTGTACTGAACACATGGTGGATACCAGTTCGTACAAGAGTGTTCAAATACTATGTTTATAAAAACAACTAAATTCCAAACGTTCATTAAGTCCTTTTGGATGCAAAGTATTGAGATGATTTATCCAAAACGTCTCTCTTCTCAATAGGTGTTGCGAATTGTCCCTTCCCGGGAGAACTGGAACATTTTCCAATATACAAAACCGAAGCTGGCTCGGGTTGTGATTATGCGAGTTGAAGTGAGTTGCCACTGTGGATTTGGTATTTTTTAAACGTATGTTACTTTTGTGTTCTATGACTCGTGTTTTGATTTTGCGTTTAGTTTTTCCAACATATGCTTGTCCACATGGACATTTCAACATGTATATAAGATTACTGCTGTCACAAGTACCTGTGACCGTCAATTTGATGGAAGTTCCCTTCGTCGGGTGCGGTATCTGATTTCCCTTGATTATAGCATTACAATTACCACAATTGTGACATGGGAGAGTCCCACGGTACCTGATTGTAGTATTATCTTCTTTCTCTTGTAACAATTCCTTGTAATTGCGTGTACGAAAATATGCGAATCTTGGTTGGTGAGAAAAATCCCTTTGAAATCATCTTCTAATGTGAGTAACGGCCAATGTCTCAATATCGATTTTTTGATTCTATGGCTTCTTGTGGAAAATTTGGAAACAAATACAGGTCTTTGTTCATCACTTTTTTGTTTGTGCATGAGTAACTCTCTTCGTTCCAAGTTTTGGACTTGTGTCGTTGCTTCTGTTAGGATTTTATCAGGGTATCCTCTTTGCTTGAACTTATTAACTGTTGTAATCATGTGTTCAGTGTAGAATTGTTCTGTGGACGCTATTCTTCTGATGCGTAGCAGTTGAGAAAAGGGTAAATGCTTTTTTAATGAAGGCTGATGGAAACTGGTATAATGTAGAAGATTGTTTCTGTCTGTTGTTTTGGTGTGTACTTTGGTTGTTATTATTCCGTCGTGGTTTATGATTAATACGTCCAGAAAAGATATTTCATACTTGTGAATGTTGGATGTAAAACTGATTCTCTCATTCACTTGGTTCAACTTGTTGATCGCCATTGTAAGTGCTGTTTCCGTTCCTCTCCAAAGGATGAAAATGTCGTCAATGTACCTTTTGTACATGATTAGATTTTGATTCCAATCCGGATGGTTCAGCAGATGATCCAGTTCAAACCGGTGCATGAAGATGTTGGCATAGGCCGGTGCGGCACAGTTTCCCATCGAAGTTCCAGAGCATTGTACAAAAAATTGCTCTTGCCATTCGAAATAACTATGAAACAACGTAAAGTTGAGTAACTCCATCAAAAAGAGGTACCGAACAACAACAAGAACCCGGAGGGGGAGATCAAAGAAAAAAGTCCATACAAGACACAGTGGCCAAAAACACGAGAAGTCAGAAATTCTAGTGATGAATATTTCCAAACAACAAATAACTGAGTTCCAAATTCAAATATTACAGAAAGGTACCTCATATGTTCCGACTTACCATTCAAACATTTTGGAAACACAAGTTTGTGTATATAAATTCTTGAGATCGTTACGATTAAGATATTTTTTCACGAATGTCGTGGAAAAACCAGATAAACCAAAACAAGACACCTTATTGGGATTGCGAAATAGGAGCAGATTCATACCTCCAGTCAGTCACAAAGTGCTAGATGCATTTGAAAAAGTTCTACTAAAGGATGTGGAAAAAATATTTAAACAACCAAGGTCTAAAGTCACTAACACCACACAAAAGGAAAGACAGGCTTTACAACAATTGGCAACTAATAAAGAAATAACTATTCGACAAGCAGACAAGGGCGGCGCCCTGGTAATTATGGACACCGATTTTTATCTCAACAACGTAAATGAACATGTCAACGATACTGATATATACATGCGAATTGACATAGATCCCACAAAAGAATTCTTGAAGATCTTAACACGGATCATAGATCAAGCCATTGATCATGGCACCATAGGAAGAAAAGAGAAAGTATACCTCATCAAAATCAATCCCGCTGTACCTTATATATACATGATTCCCAAGATCCACAAAAATGCAACCACACCACCATTTCGACCAATAGTTTCCACCATTAACTCAATTCATGAACCAGTAGGGAAATACATTGACAAACATCTTCAGCCAATCGTTCATGAAATGTCTACTTACATTAAAGACACAACCGATTTTTTGAATATCTTGGAACAGTTTAAACCACATTTCACAAAGGACATGATTTTATGTACCATCGATGTGAAGTCACTTTACACTTCCATTCCCCACAATTTGGGCTTATCAGCAGTTCAATCTTTTTTAGTACATACTAATAAAGATGAAGACTTAAAAGTCTTTTTGATGGAGTTACTCAACTTTACGTTGTTTCATAGTTATTTCGAATGGCAAGAGCAATTTTTTGTACAATGCTCTGGAACTTCGATGGGAAACTGTGCCGCACCGGCCTATGCCAACATCTTCATGCACCGGTTTGAACTGGATCAGCTGCTGAACCATCCGGATTGGAATCAAAATCTAATCATGTACAAAAGGTACATTGACGACATTTTCATCCTTTGGAGAGGAACGGAAACAGCACTTACAATGGCGATCAACAAGTTGAACCAAGTGAATGAAAGAATCAGTTTTACATCCAACATTCACAAGCATGAAATATCTTTTCTGGACGTATTAATCATAAACCACGACGGAATAATAACAACCAAAGTACACACCAAAACAACAGACAGAAACAATCTTCTACATTATACTAGTTTCCATCAGCCTTCATTAAAAAGCATTTACCCTTTTCTCAACTGCTACGCATCAGAAGAATAGCGTCCACAGAAGAATTCTACACTGAACACATGATTACAACAGTTAATAAGTTCAAGCAAAGAGGATACCCTGATAAAATCCTAACAGAAGCAACGACACGAGTCCAAAACTTGGAACGAAGAGAGTTACTCATGCACAAACAAAAAAGTGATGAACAAAGACCTGTATTTGTTTCCAAATTTTCCACAAGAAGCCATAGAATCAAAAATCGATATTGAGACATTGGCCGTTACTCACATTAGAAGATGATTTCAAAGGGATTTTTCTCACCAACCAAGATTCGCATATTTTCGTACACGCAATTACAAGGAATTGTTACAAGAGAAAGAAGATAATACTACAATCAGGTACCGTGGGACTCTCCCATGTCACAATTGTGGTAATTGTAATGCTATAATCAAGGGAAATCAGATACCGCAACCGACGAAGGGAACTTCCATCAAATTGAAGGTTACAGGTACTTGTGACAGCAGTAATCTTATATACATGTTGAAATGTCCATGTGGACAAGCATATGTTGGAAAAACTCAACGCAAAATCAAAACACGTGTCATAGAACACAAAAGTAACATACGTTTAAAAAATACCAAATCCACAGTGGCAACTCACTTCAACTCGCATAATCACAACCCAAGTCAGCTTCGGTTTTGTATATTGGAAAATGTTCCAGTTCTCCCGGGAAGGGACAATTCGCAACACCTATTGAGAAGAGAGACGTTTTGGATAAATCATCTCAATACTTTGCATCCAAAAGGACTTAATGAACGTTTGGAATTTAGTTGTTTTTTATAAACATAGTATTTGAACACTCTTGTACGAACTGGTATCCACCATGTGTTCAGTGCAGTTTATTGAATGCACAATTGATTGTCGTATATTATCAGTACATACTGTATTAAGTTGGGTATAGATAGTATGACATATAACTATTATAACTCCTTACTGAGTACAATATACACTTGTTTCTGCATCGTCCGCTTACGCTAACATTGAATCCATTGACGTAACTGACACATTCTCAACCAGCATTACCACGTTTATCGAGAACACTTGATCACTCACGAGATACCACACACACTCCAGTTTTTGTTAACTTTATTAAGAGCACCTTTGAGGACAATCCACGATTTTTCAATGGTGACATTTCACGAACACTAAACTTTCCGTTTAAATTTCCGACACACCGCAATGAACATTGAATTTCACATACGTGAACATTGTTCAGCTATTTTTTCTTTATTCTCGGCACATTATATCGGCATTTACTATTCTCGAACGTATATGCATGATCGGTAGTCTTTTCACCATGTCAGTCATGATCACATGACTCGCACATCCGGGTTTATCAACACACCACTCGGCACATTTGAATCTTTTCATACACTCAGACCCGAACGTTTGAATGCTTAACACGCCACCACGGTGAGTTCTTCTACAAACGGCTGAAGCATCAGCAGTTTCTAACGAGAAAGAGTTATAGTCATGTTTGTACGTTCCTTCACAGGCCTTTATCTACCACTTTCATGCAGCGGTTTCGGATACCGCAACCGTAAGTTTTCCATTCACTTCTTAAACGTGCACAATATTGCCGCTTTATTATTATCGGCTGACAGTAACCGAGAACGTTTCCCATTTCAGATTTCATGTTTCTTCACGAGCTACTGCCGTGAAATGTACTGTCCACATTAAAACGGTTGCGTAAGTCACCACTGTTAGTATTTTATCACTCACGCATGCCATAATCTGATGATTGTTTCGACACAATTGCGAATTTTATAATAAGGTTCATCCTGCACAGCATGTATTCACAGCACCGTCGAATAGACAACGTGCACGGCATTGCACACCAACAGATCTTTATCGCTCTCGGCTTTCACCTCGTTTAAGGTTTTATCGACTTATCTTTAACACACGACAATGATTATACTTTTCCATCGGCACGACACGCGTGAGCACTTATTTTAACGATGCACACGTTTTCAACCATATTATTCACTAAGGCTCCCGCCTGAGTTCACAGGTCATCTATCCATCTTAACCCCTGTATTACTTTCACTACGGCTATTTTGCATCAACTTGCATTAACACTTAACAGTTTATCCTGTACCATTATGAATGTCTTATTTTATTGTGTTTTCAGAAATTAAGTCCCCTGATGAAGGGTCCAGCCCGAAATGCATTGGGCAGAAAAGATTGAATAATCATGCAAGAATTACATACTATGGAAATAATAGTATCAAATTGAAACGAAATAAGAAATAAAAAAACACAAGTTTATGAACAATCCATACGGAAATTTTTGAAATTTATTGGAAGGTGTGCCCATTGGGGACGTTACTCTCACGGGAGACAGCGCTTGTTCTCTTAACCCATCCCTGGGTGCCATGCCTACAACCTACTGCCCTGGCATAGATCAGTCACCCCTCTAGCTGGGTGCACTATACCAGTGGTGAGGGTACAGGTGCATGAGCCCTGTACCCCTACAGTGTCTAAGTCCATTCTTAGACATTGTAAGTGCAGTGCTGCCATTAAGAGTATATGGTGCTGTGAGTTTGTCATTAAGAACTCCACAGCACCATAATGGCTACACTGAAAACTGAGAAGTTTGGTATCAAACTTCTCAGCACATTAAACCCACACTGATGCCAGTGTGGGATTTAATGAAAAATGCACACACCGGGCATCTTAGAGATGCTCCCTGAAAACTAACCTACCACTAGTGTCCAGGCTGAGTGGCTGCTTTCAGCTGCCACCACGAGACATGTTTCTGGACCCCTGGGTCGAGAACCTGCTGCTCTCTGGGGCCTGAAACAATGCACATCCTGGGACGAGGTGCCAAGCCTCTACCCCCAGGATGGGCAGGGTTCACGAAGGGGAAGCTTCAAAGGCTTGCCGCCTTTGTGAGCTTCCCCAGGCCACTTGCTGCTTTCAGCAACTGGTCCCCACTGGCTCTAACCCCCACTTTGGGCGGGAGAACCGGCAGGAAAAACAAGTGAGGAACAGAGGTGTGCCCACCGCTGCCAACTCCACCCCTCAGGTGGGGGAGGCGAGGTGAAGCACAACTCTCAGTCCCCGTCATCTTGCAGATGGGGGAACTCAGCCAACCAGGGAAAGGCTTATGCCCTCCTCCCACTGGAGGGTGGCATAATAGGGGGTGTAGCCACCCCAGGGAAGGGACCCATTCGTCCCAACCCTTTTACCTACCTGTAACGCCCCTAAATCTAGTATTTAGGGGCACCCCTGAACCTTGCTTCCTCAGACCAGAAGAAACTACAATAAAAAAAAGAAGAAGGACCGAACAGCCGTTTAGAAGCTAACAAGAGGAAGACGCCCACTGACATGGCCCCAGCCCTACCGGCCTGTCTCCACCTCGAACCTGCTCCTGCGAAATCCCGGTGTGTCCGGCAGCCAGCAACCTCGAAAACCCCGGCAGACCTGCCTGCCTTCAACCACAAAGACTGTGTCTCCTGTGAACACCGGATTTGTTCATCTGCAAACTCTGGCTCCGGCCAGACACTGTGAATCCGCACCACTCTGCACCCGCCTAGTCCACGGCCCAAGCTTGAGTGGGCAAACACCACGAGGAGGTCCCCCCGGCGATCCTGACCTGAGATCCGGCGACCCCTGACCTGCCTCAAGCCTCCAGCCGACACCTGCAGCCTAAATCCGGAAGGTCCCCCCAACCGCGACCAGGAGCTGCAAAGAAGACCCGACCCTAAAAGGCACCCCTGCACCCGACGCCCCACGGCATTGGGTGGCCCAAACGACGGTGCCTAACCAACCCCCAACTTCCCAACTTACCTCTCGAAATTGTGGTCGCACCCAGAAGACCTTCGTCCCCAAGCCTGCAGTGCCTTTGCAACCCGGAGGTTCCCCATTGCAAACAACAGGGCGCCCAACGTTGAAACAGCACACGGCCGCTCTAGGGCCGCTGAGGGTGCACCTTTGGTGCTACTTTGTTTCCCCATTTGCCCTGAGCTAAATTCTAGGAGCTTTGCTCCCACAACCAAGTGGCCTGATTGTCAGCAGCCACCAACCGGAGGCCCCCTATCCCCCATTGGATAACATTGGGCCTCAGCACTCTGCACCCAGCCGCACTAGTGCCGCTGAGGGTGTAACAAGAGTCCATCCCTGACCCTGGAGGACCCCTGAGTCTACCCCCAGAACCTCAACTCCCACTACCGAATACTTACCTTAAAAACGATAACACTATTTTCCTCCATAGGATATCATTGACAGTTTTTCTTGGAAAAATTTCTAAGTGTGGAGTTTGAAAACATGAAGAAATTCTTTAAAAATGTACTGTTTAACAAAAACGCTTTTACTTACTGCTTACAGGAAATGTCCCAGTGTAGTATCCAGGTATACTACACTGAGTAAGAAAAGTAATCTAAAAAGTAACTTACCTGGTATTTTACTGAAAAGCCCATTCAGATCTATCTGGCACATGCATTAAGGAAGGCTTTTGCGATTCCTTAATTGCGAATATTAAGGAATCGCAATTAAGGAATCGCAAAAGCCTATGCATGTAGGAATCGCTATAAAAATAGCGATTCCTAAAGAATCCTTAATTGCGACTCGCAAATTGCGAGTCGCAATTAAGGAATGGCTTCCCATTCATTCCTATGGGTCCACAGGCCCGTAGGAATGAATGGGAATTGCATGCGCAATTTGCGAGTACCCATTAGGCACTCGCAAATAGCGCATGCAATTTCAAGGGTGCAAGGGTGTCAAAGGACACCCTGTTGCACCCCTGAATTTGAAATGTGCACCCATGTTGCGCACACACATGCCCCAAGGGCATGTGCGTGTGTGACATGTAACTTTGAAAAATGCGCTTTAGGGCATCTTTCAAAGTTTTTGCAAATTACCGACCTGTTTTATTTTTCGGTAAATTGCAACCACTAATAGCGAATTCGCTATTTTAAATTGCTTCTAGCATTGCATTTAAGGAATCGCAATTTGCGATTCCTTAAATGCAATCGCAATTTCCGATTTTTGTATTTGGGATGATGCATCCCAAATGCAAAAATTCCGGTCGCAAAGGGGCAGATTCTGAGAATCTGCCTGTTTGCGACCGGTTTTCAGTTTGATGCATGGGGCCCTATGTACTGTATTTACAAAGCATTGCATCTCTATGCAACAATACTGTAAGTCAAAATAAAGTGCATATACCATTTCAATCCATACTGTATTTCAATTGTATATTTCCTGCAATGTACTTATCACTTACCTGTGCCAGGCTTGCTTGGTTCTAAGAAATAAAATAACTAAAAGAATATTTTTTATACAAAAACAATTGGTCTGAAGTTCAGTCTTTGAGTGTGTGAATTCATTTGCTGACTGAGTGTGTACAACAAATGCTTAACACTGTCCTCTGATACTGCCTTACTGCTCGACCACACTACAACAAATAGAGAGTGATGTGCTATCTAACTTTACCTCTGCCTACCTTTTGGGTTCCACTGGACTCTGTGCACATATAACTCACTTTGGTATAGTATATACAGAGCCAGCTTCCTACATATACAGTCCTTAATGTGAGCTGGTCGTTCCAGGTGGGTCCGACCAGCACTCATTTTTGTGACTGCCACTTATTTTTCTTCATCAGACTTTGCCCCGGAACAAGAGAGAGAGAAAAACACATGAGTGGAAGAGAAAGGAAGAAAAACTGTTACAAAGGGAGAAATGAAGGACAAAAAACAAGTGCCTAATGGTGGACGAAAGAGGCATAAGGTGGAACCACAAATAGGAAGCCTTGGTATTCGGCAACCTTAACATTCGATTATACGGGTGAGGGTTTCTGAGCAAAACTCTAGGCCCTGGCACTTATTATTTTACAAATTTAACACTAGTGGTATAGGATAGCGTTTTTTCAGTAGGAATGGAACTAAGGCGGTTCTTAAAAAGGAGTTTATCAACTTAGGGCCTGGTTACGATCCTAACGGATGGGATACTCTGTCACAAAGGTGACTGATGTCCCGTCCACCGAATTAAACGTTCCATAGGATATAATGGAATTGTAATACAGTGGACGGGATGTACGTCACGTTATTGACAGAGTATCCCATCCGCCAAGATCGTAATCAGGCCCTATGTCATGCAAGCTGCAGAGAATGGATAGTTTATTTAAACGACGACTCCGGACATGGTTCACAGGTATACTGGACTCTAAAAGAATAGATTGATTATCTCAGCCTCCTAAATGGATTTAAAGTTGCTAAAAGATGAACTGTGAAAGGGTGCAGGGATAGATCAGGTGATTTTTGGATGTTGTTTATGATCGCATCATATAGCTTTGTAATTTTTTAATGAACTCTTTTATTGCTGGGGTGTTTGCGCACTTCTGTGGAGGAGATCTTTTTTCAAGGAATCTGCCTTAGGTTTTTAAACACATGCACCTCTCTATATGCACGCATGCAAACTTTGTTTTTTCAGCACATTCAAGGCTATATATTGGTGCCATACCCTGCATCAATATCTCATTGCTGCTTTACCATATAATAACAAGCACTGGCATAGCCAATAGGTCTCGCCTTTGGGATCTTATAAGTGTTTAGCCATGCAGCACACAAGCTCCGAGGTTACAAACATCAGAAAGTACATTCAGCAGCCGGTCACATTTCATGTATCAGCGGCAGGACCAGAATAATTCCACCCTGCATGCCCTGTGAGAAGGATTAAGCAAGAGCATTAACGACAGAGATGTGGTGGGTGCGAAGGAGATATGGAAGGCAGCAAGGCAAGGGGTGCCAGCCAAGGCGGGAACCTGGTCCATCAAACGGGAGGTGGTGACTTGAACCATGCAACAGGCCTCATGCACAAATGCATGCACTCAGGTGATGTGTGATCTTTGGATTAAATGGGAAATCAATGGCCATTGATTTACAAGATGGTTTGAGTAAACTAAATTTGGAGTACTCTTTTTTTCAATATTAAATTGATGTGCGTCCAAAGCATCTAGAAGGCAGCAAGTCACCTGCTGCTATGCACTGGCATGATGAGATGCCAACTGAAGGCAGCCAGTCACCCTGCACCAGCTGCTGAAGGCAGCCAGTCACCCTGCTTCTCTGCAGTGGCACAGTTAGATGCGAACTAAAGGCAGCCAGTCACCCTTCTTCTCTGCACTGGCATGATGAGATGCCAGCTGCTGAAGGCGTCCAGTCACTGGCATGATGAGATGCCCACTGAAGGCAGCCAGTCACCCTGCTACTCTGCACTGGCACGATGAGATGCCAGCTGCTGAAGGCAGCCAGTCACCCTGCTTCTCTGCACTGGCACAGTGAGATGCCATTTGCTGAAGGCAGCCAGTCACCCTGCCTCTCTGCACTGGCACGATGAGATGCCAGCTGGTGAAGGCGGCCAGTCACCTTGCTTCTCTGCACTGGAATGATGTAGGTTCACAAATGTTATCACTTTATTCCTCCCTGGTGTCCCCTCAAGTCTTTCTTCCATCCCTATCCTCACCATCAGAGACTGAAAGATTGAGATGAAATGAGTGACTGGTTGAGAAAAGGACAGCCTCTGCTGAAAGGAGGGACAGAATGACGAGGGGAGAGATAGCCCGTGTAGTACAGGATGGCAGTGCCACTAGAAGACAATGGCAGGAGGAGTCCACTAAGAAGCCGAGAGTCTCTGGTGAAAGGAGGGACAGAGTGACACGGAGAGGGAGAGACAGCCCATGGGGAGGGCCATTAAGAGAGACTGAAGGGGTGAAGTGAATGGAGGAGACCAGTAAGAAGCAGGGACTCTGGTGAAGGAAGGGGCAGGGTGACCAGGAGAGCGCAGAGACAGCCTGGAGTGGCGGAGGGGAGTGCCACAAGGATAGACTGAAAGGCTGAGATGAAATAAGTGACCGGGTGAGAAACAGAGAGCCTCTGGTGAAAGGAGGGGCAGGGTTACAAGGAGACGGGAGAGACAGCCGCGAAGAACCGGTGGGGAGTGCCGTTAGGAGACACTGAAAGCCTGAGATAAAAGGAAGGACCGGGTAAGAAGTAAAAAGCCTCTGGTGAAAGGAGGGGCAGAATGACGAAAGGGGAGAGAACCGATGATGAGCAGTTGGGAGCGAGTGAGAAGCGGAGAATAAAAGCGTAAGATGAAAGGAGGGTCGGGGTTAGGAAAAGAAGCAGGGAGTCTCGTGATGAATTAAGGGAGCTAAGGGTATGGAAAGCAGAGATCTCACAACGAATGGATGGACAGGATGAGAAAAGGCACCGGGGGCCTTTGGAGAATGGAGGGGCAATGAAAGATGGACAGAATGCACCGAGTAAAGGGACAGGATGAAGACCTGCAGCGCCTCGTCAGTGGTACTATGAGCTATATAAATGCAATTAAATGAATAGCGGGGCAGAGTGAGAAAGGCAGATCCGGAGCGTGAAGGGGCAGTGAGGACAGAATGACAGCCTGCAATAACCGACGGGAGAGAGTGAGGAGTAGAAACATGTGATGGAGGGACAGGAGCAGGAAAGGGCAGGCAGGGGCCTGTGGTGTGTGTGGGCACAGGGAGATTGCTTTGAATGGAGAGTCGGGGGGGAGGAGAGACAGGCGCTGTTTTGGCAGAGAGACGTTACCAGGATGTGAGAGGGAGAGAGTTCTGGATTGATAGAGCGAGAGAGGAAGTCTGCGTGCGGGAAGAGATAAGGTTGGAGTGGAGAGACAGCCTGCAAGAGAGTACAAGACAGAGAGACAGGGCCATTATTGGGCGCAGGTTACAGGGAGAAGGAAAGAGCACCACCCAGCGGCGGATCGACAGTCAGGGTAAGGAGAAACTGATGACAGCCCCTGCCTCAGGGGTGCACTCCCTCTGTACAGCTGCAGGGGGCAGTGTCGCAGCGCGCATCACTCTGAATGCGTAATTGAGGAATGGGTTCCTGACACTCCGTGCCGGACACACGCCCATGCACGCGCCTTGGCCTCTTTGCTGAGACTGCAGACGTGGCCCAACCTAGGAGGACAAGAGGTTCTGCAGGGTTAGGGGCAGAGAGGGTCCCTCTGCTCATGGACAGGGTTAGCAGGGGCAGGACTCAAAAACATGCTTTGCTACCGCGAGAGCCACGAACACAAAAAACATGGAAAACGAAGACGGCATTAAGTACAACATGCTTTGCTACCGCGAGGGAGGGAGGGTGATGGGCTGATTGTGTGTCGTGCAGCTGCACAGAAAGGAAAGGGCCGAGGGAGGAGGCCGGAGCCAGCAGACAGCCTGACGCCAGCCCAGGAACCTTCCCACCCATCTGCCAGTCCTGCATTGTCTGCGCCGGCCTTGTGCTGCACCTGGGCCTTGGAGGGGGGCAGCGGGGGAGGCACGTTTTTGGAGCGTTCCTTGGAGTGGGAAAGGGGGGGTGTACGTGGTGGACAAGGGGGCTCTCTGAGCACCACACCGAGGCGTACAGTGGACCGACCTCAGAGAGCACTGGCACTGTAAGAAACTCCAGAGAGGACTATGGGGTCTCGATGAGATAGTAGGCGGGGGGTCGGGAGCACCGTTGTTAAAGGAGGGACCTCAAAAAAGAGCACAGTGGTATGTGAGTGTCGTGGGGCGGCGGGCATGGCATTACACCTGGTTGAGAGCCACAAACACAAAAAACATGGAAAATGAAGAAGGCATTAAGTACAGGCTGCAGAGAAAAACAAAAAAAGTAACTCTAAAGGGCATGGCTCATTTGCCAGCAAGAAAGGTTTAAGTTGTGCGTCTCCTCCCGTCTCAGTGGGCTCCTAGAAGAGGCCCAAAGGAGCCGGGGGAGGGAAGGTAGGGGAGGAGGCTTTAACAAGCGCGGCCGCGCGGGCGCGAAACGAAAACAAGAAGAAGAAAAAAGCACGAAAGTGAAAGCCAATTAGAAAAACAGATGGCCCCTGCGCGCGCCGCTGCTCGAAAAAGCACCCCGCTGCTTGAAAAAGCACAAAAGTGAAAGCTAATTAGAAAACAGATGGCCCCTGCACACGCCGCTGCTCGCTCCCGCAACGTGGATGCCGCCACACGCACAAGTGTACAAAAAGAGCAGACCAATTCCAAAAGGTCATCTCCTAGAGCAGCGCATGCGGGCTGCGCTAGGCTCGACCTAAAAACTGTTGAGATATTTTCATTTGTTAATACATGTGCTCAATATTTTGTTGCTTTTCCTAAAATAGACAGAAATAAATCCTGGAAGTACTATCCAAGCAAATGTTGCTCTGATATCTGGTGTCCGGCAATACTTAATAAGAATCAGTTTTCCTAGAGAATGTAATTTGCACACTCCATTGTGTAATGTTAACACAGATCACAAAATTGTGTCAGAATCACTGTTTATGGTGCACTGTTCATTTAATGACAGATACTAAGCTGAGACCTATACTGAAAGTATAAACACTATACATTTTCTAATTCTGTACGCCCTAAGGAGCTGATTGGTACAAGTCAGACCTGCCCTGCCTTGAGTGGCTGGCCATTAGAACACACTGAACATGATGATTGTCAGATTTTTAACAATTTATTTTCCAAAACATGTTAATTCCCTTCAGTCTCTGTCATGAAGTTAGCAACCTTTACCAAGGCTTGACCCTTCGACTTTGTTCCTCTGGTCTCCTGAGCATGGAGAACCCACATATGCGAGTTTTTCATGGGTTCATGATACCTGCTAGCAATACACAGGCTGCAAAGTACTTTGGAAATTTGGAAAGCATAGGCTACCTCTCTTTTAGTTGCATTTATCACCACTGGGTTGCATGAAACCATATGATAACCTTATATTTTTAACATCAACCATCCTGAGGTTTCTATTGCTATGTGTCAGTCTGTTCTCATCCTGATTGGCTGGACAGGAAATCGAGCTGAACATGAGGTTTACCAGATTCTAAGCATTTTTGCCAGAACTTAGTAATTTCCTTCAGTCTCCCTGGCACAGGCACATATCGCTGCCAAGGCTCGACCCACAACTTTATTCTGAGCCTCAGACATGCATGGGGTTCAATGTACCCACGGGTGATAATCTGGGTAAGGGCATTTAAAAAATGTGAAAAAACAACTGCTTCTGATTTAGGGTACCTATTTGTCTTTTGGTCACATGTTTCAATAATTGGCTGTATAAAAACTACCACAACCATATATTTTTAACATCTACACATCGTAAGGTTTCTATTGCTGGATATCAGGCCTTTCCCACCCTGATTGGTTGGCCGGGAGATCATGCTCCATATGATGTTTGTCAGATTTTAAGCTTTTTTTCCAAAACATGGTAATTCTCTTCAATCTCCTTTGTGCAGGAACATAACCCTGCCAAGGCTTGATCCCCAAGTTTGTTCCTCTGGGTCTTTTCAGCATGGGGTGTTACCAGACGTATGTTTTTATCTGTAGGTCCATATTGTCACAGGCAATAAACTTGCATTTTGCAGTGCATTTTGGAAATTTGGAAAGCGGTTTAGGCTACCTGCCTTTTGGTCTCAGGTATCACCCTGGGTGTGAGACTGTCCTTGTCTTGTTTTGCTGGCCGGGACAATGCGCTGTACAAGAAGTCTGTTACATTCTTTCACAGCATTTTCCCCAGAACATGGTAGTTTCCCTCAGTCTTCATCATACAAGAATGTATCCCTACCAAGGCTTGACCCACATCTGTGCTCCCTTGGGCCTTGTGAGTGTGGGGTCATCAGACATGTGTGGGCTTTCCATTGGTTTGAGCAGGGAGCCACACACTAGACACCGGGGAATATTTCTGATGGGCAGAGATTCTCTGGGGTACGGCTGCTGCATTTGGCCCTGGGGCAGTTGGCACCTAGGGGAACCTTCCAGCTCCATACATTAATGAAAACTAGAGACACAGATGGGGGAGATTGTGTATTCTCCAGAATCCCCTACAAATGTCAGTATATAGGTAAAAAATTTCTTCACTTTTCTTGATAGAAAACTCCAGAAATTGAGGCAAATGGCAAACATCCTACAATTCAATGTTTCTATACATCTTCTGATAAAAAAGTGTACACCGTATGTGTGGGAGAGTCTATTTCACAGGACAGGAAGAAGGCCACAATTATGACGAAGTGTAGACGGGATGGAGGGTATTGTAGTGTGTCAAAATGCTGTGAAAAATAAACAGTAAGAGTAGAGAATACATAATACTCACCTACATTGTTTTAATAAAAACAGGACTCTTTCAACCTGGCTAGGAGAATCTACAATTGTCTATCAGTGTTTAGCCAAAAGAATCCATATAATTGGGCTGAGGCGGAATGCATTCTTTTCTCATTTTTAGACAGTTTTGATATCTTAATGTCCTGTGACTGGATAAGTTATTGCAGAATGTTATTGTGAAACTGACTGTAAATGTATCGGGGGCTGGGTGCTTTCGCTTCCTCTGATTGCTATAAGGTATGACCTTCCTCTGGCCGTCTAGCCATGGTCTGCCTCATTTGTGATGTTTCTCTTTCTATACTATGTGGAATATGGAGAGAATCTTCTCTACATGGGTCATGATGCTTACAATGTTGCATTACATTGCATTTCATCTATCGAAAATTGGAACAAAAATATGGACAAAAGGTGCTACATTAAACTGATCGTCCTGGGAGTGTCTACTCATGGTTATAGGTCCTTCTCAAAACTTGCGGAGTCAACAGAAACTAGTTATTTGGGTGCTAGAATCCAGTAAATGACTTGGTGAGATTCCTAGAAGGTGCCCAAAGACATGACTACACAGAGGATGTAGCTTAACAGCTAGGGCAGTCAATTTCAAATCTGGGAAACCGGGTTCGAGTCTCGGCAATGACGCTCAACATCCTGTGATTCTGGGCAAATCACTTAATCTCCCCGAGCCTAACAAAATGAATGTGTCCCTGTGTAACGCAACTGGTGCTCATCTAAAGCGCTGATACCTGATAACTTTGGGTGAATGAATGAAGACTACTTATAAACTGCAGAGCGTTTCCCAAAAACTATGCCCATGCTCTAAGTTTGAAGACAACATTGTGAACTTGGGGAAAGCAATGACCCTTACAAAACTTAAGATGATTAGCTTCTGAAAGAACATGGAGGGGGAAAGGAGTGCTATCATTTTGCACAAGATAAGGAAAAGCTCCCCTCCCTCCCCCACAACTTCGCAAGCGGATGATGAGAGGAGCCAATAGCAGTAGACGTACTGCTATCCAAGTCCTACTACAATAGCCCTACCGCTATCCGAGCCCTACCGCAGTACCCCTACTGCTGTCCAAACCCTACTGCTATCCGAGAAGCGCAACCATTCCAATAGTGCTTTATAGTTCCAATAAATGGTTAAAACCAATATTGCAGTGTCTTTGCTTACTTCAGGAGCTGTATTAGGGCGCAATACATACCAGATAAATGCAGTATTTGTACCGGGGTGGTTTAACCCGATATTTCAGAAAAACTCAGAATAAGGTCTTTATTGTTTTATTTTCAAAGCATATCTTTTGCAGAAACATTTTGTTGGGGTTAAACGTGAGATGATTTTCATGTGGCTGTGGAACAGCGAAGAGCTTGCAAACTACATAGAACTTTGCGATGGTTGAAATAACAGATCACCTTCGCGCATCCCTAATTAACACCACCCTCGATACTGATTCTTAAAGGAATCTTAATCTATAGCACACAACGCGAACCTGCTTGCATTTTTGTAAAATACATGTTATGCTTTAATCTAATTATTTTTTATTATTTTCATTTCTGATTGGGGTCTTGTAAAGCGCTACTAAAACTCTGTGGTGACCTCTGAGCGCTATGGGGTATGGGTATATATATAAGGAAGTGTGGCAAGTTGCAATATAGGGAGCGAAACAAATAAGAGAGGTAGGGTTTTTTTATATATTAGAAATAATATATAAAGGGAGTACTCCTAATCCCCAAAAGGTAATGATAAATCAACAGCAAGGAGGAGTCTACCCACAAGGACAGAGAAATCTGCTTATTCAGCACGGAGGATGCAGAAAGGGAGTAAAAATAGAATTTTTCTAAGAAGACCCCTCACTCACCAACCTAGTTGGTGACATGCTTCATCATTGGGGTCCCACCCGAATAGCCGAATGCTACCCGGGTGTGCTGCACACCTGATTACAGTGGAGCGGGTTGGTTTGAACAGCAGTGATAGTGCAAAGTGAGTGCCAAAGGTGGTGAATATTAAAAATTGTCAAAGTTTTACTCCCTACAGGAATTTAATATGGAGTAACTCGACAATATTAAAAACAGTATGAGACCCTAATCAGGCTAAATTGACCTGTAGTGTCTAAGTGAAAATAAAGGTGATGGTCTACATGTTTCAACCTGTAATGGAATTGCAAGGTTTTCGTCAGGACCGGAAGAAAAGCCCGGGTGGTCTACACACTCTAAGGTGTACCCAACCCAGGGCCCATGGATAAAAAGCCACACCAGTATTACTCACTGTATGGCATTCCCTCATCAAGTCAAATCTAGGGAGAAATCTGAAAGAGAAAAAATGTCACAAGTACATTTTACGCTTTAATCATGTGTTAATGCATGAACCAAAATGCTCCTCTCACACACGAGGTAACACCAGTGAACGAATGATGCATACTCAAGTGTAACGTGCTGTCTCACAGGCACAACCAACAATTTCATGCGGTGTCACTGTGATGAATGAATGTGAGAAATAACTGGATCTGGGTTATTCGAAAGGTCGCTAAGACCGGAAAGGGAACAATCAATAAACAAGCTTATTAGCAGAAAAACGGGTGCTTACAAATAAGCACACCGCAGAAACCCTCACACTATCAGTTGTGGGGAAAAAGTATGACCGTGCCTATTCGCAAGCGGCGAATGCTTAGATATAAGCAAGCCGATGTGACTGCAAAACTATGTACAAGGGAGAAAGAGAGAGGGAAAAAGGTTAAAATCTTACTAGCGGCTTGAATCGGCCGTGCCCCATGAGAACCGGGGGAAGGCGCTGGCTCTTAGTCAAACACTGAGGAAATAAAAAAGTATTACAAATGGGGCGCCCCTGCCTGCGAAGGAAATCATGGAGCAGCGGAGTCCACCCGCAGATTGAGAGGTCACTTACTTCATCAAACCATGCCACCTGTGTCTGCACCTACTTGGTTGTCCCTCGCGGATCTCCGAGGTTAACCGGGTAAGTGGCATGGCGGCTTATGAGCGTTAGAGTGGTGTTTCCGGGTACGCCCACAACAACGCGCGGCGCGCGGTGACGTCAGCCCGCCGTGCTGCTGTTAGGAAAGAACGATGTGGATGCTAACAGCCGATATGGTCGTAAGCGCTCTGAAACCAGAGTGCAGCGGTAATTGGCTGAATGAAAACAAAGTACAACCGAGGATGAAGGAGTACTCCTACTGGAGTTAGTGTCAATAAATTGAAGAGCTATTGGAATGAAAAGCGGTGGTTATTACAAGATGACACAAAGGAAAGGCAAATATGGGATATAGATTGTTAGAATGAACAGAAATGACAGTAAATTGATTTATCTATTCAATACAGAATTCCATGGGATGCCATCGTTCAGTCCCTCTTTTTGTGTAGAGAGCCTGTACACCCAACGCTGCTCTTTCTCGAATAGACGCTGCTGCGTGCTGTGATCAGGTTTTATTTGCTCTATAATAGTCCATTGCATATCATTGGGAGTATGTCCCACCCTTAAGAAATGCTCTGTCAGTTTTGTAGTGGTTTTCTACATCTGATTGTACTCCGATGTACACTTAACTTAGAACCTGGAAAAGTCTGGACCCAACGTGTCCATACCAATTGTAACAGCCAAAATGTAGTATACCTCATCACATGCCCATGCAATCTTCGGTATGTGGGGATGACGAGTAGGAAAATTAAGCAGAGAATCTGCGAACATCGGAGTACAATCAGATGTAGAAAAACCACTACAAAACTGACAGAGCATTTCTTAAGGGTGGGACATACTCCCAATGATATGCAATGGACTATTATAGAGCAAATAAAACCTGATCACAGCACGCAGCAGCGTCTATTCGAGAAAGAGCAGCGTTGGGTGTACAGGCTCTCTACACAAAAAGAGGGACTGAACGATGGTACCCCATGGAATTCTGTATTGAATAGATAAATCAATTTACTGTCATTTCTGTTCATTCTAACAATCTATATCCCATATTTGCCTTTCCTTTGTGTCATCTTGTAATAACCACCGCTTTTCATTCCAATAGCTCTTCAATTTATTGACACTAACTCCAGTAGGAGTACTCCTTCATCCTCGGTTGTACTTTGTTTTCATTCAGCCAATTACCGCTGCACTCTGGTTTCAGAGCGCTTACGACCATATCGGCTGTTAGCATCCACATCGTTCTTTCCTAACATCAGCACGGCGGGCTGACATCACCGCGCGCCGCGCGTTGTTGTGGGCGTACCCGGAAACACCACTCTAACGCTCATAAGCCGCAATGCCACTTACCCGGTTAACCTCGGAGATCCGCGAGGGACAACCAAGTAGGTGCAGACACAGGTGGCATGGTTTGATGAAGTAAGTGACCTTTCAATCTGCGGGTGGACTCCGCTGCTCCATGATTTCCTTCGCAGGCAGGGGCGCCCCATTTGTAATACTTTTTTATTTCCTCAGTGTTTGACTAAGAGCCAGCGCCTTCCCCCGGTTCTCATGGGGCACGGCCGATTCAAGCCGCTAGTAAGATTTTAACCTTTTTCCCTCTCTCTTTCTCCCTTGTACATAGTTTTGCAGTCACTTCGGCTTGCTTATATCTAAGCATTCGCCGCTTGCGAATAGGCACGGTCATACTTTTTCCCCACAACTGATAGTGTGAGGGTTTCTGCGGTGTGCTTATTTGTAAGCACCCGTTTTTCTGCTAATAAGCTTGTTTATTGATTGTTTCCTTTCCGGTCTTAGCGACCTTCGAATAACCCAGATCCAGTTATTTCTCACATTCATTCATCACAGTGACACCGCATGAAATTGTTGGTTGTGCCTGTGAGACAGCACGTTACACTTGAGTATGCATCATTCGTTCACTGGTGTTACCTCGTGTGTGAGAGGAGCATTTTGGTTCATGCATTAACACATGATTAAAGCGTAAAATGTACTTGTGACATTTTTTCTCTTCAGATTTCTCCCTAGATTTGACTTGATGAGGGAATGCCATACAGTGAGTAATACTGGTGTGGCTTTTTATCCATGGGCCCTGGGTTGGGTACACCTTAGAGTGTGTAGACCACCCGGCTTTTCTTCCGGTCCTGACGAAGACCTTGCAATTCCATTACAGGTTGAAACATGTAGACCATCACCTTTATTTTCACTTAGACACTACAGGACAATTTAGCCTGATTAGGGTCTCATACTGTTTTTAATATTGTCGAGTTACTCCATATTAAATTCCTGTAGGGAGTAAAACTTTGACAATTTTTAATATTCACCACCTTTGGCACTCACTTTGCACTATCACTGCTGTTCAAACCAACCCGCTCCACTGTAATCAGGTGTCGCAGCACACCCGGGTAGCATTCGGCTATTCGGGTGGGACCCCAATGATGAAGCATGTCACCAACTAGGTTGGTGAGTGAGGGGTCTTCTTAGAAAAAATTCTATTTTTTACTCCCTTTCTGCATCCTCCGTGCTGAATAAGCAGATTTCTCTGTCCTTGTGGGTAGACTCCTCCTTGCTGTTGATTTATCTTTAAGTTGCAATATAGTACATTGCTAGGAATGGGTGGTGGAGAAAACAAGTTGATCATATACATCCCGAACTAAAGGGTAAAGCTTTGAGAAAGCCAGAGTTCTGACAAGATGGGCGAAGAGGAAAAGCAAAAAACAAAATTTGAAGGTGTAAATATTATAATTTTCAAATGCACCGCAGAGAGAACTGGGCGGTTATTATGGAAATAACTCCTTGATTCTCACACCCTGCAAAATGTCACAGTTCCCAAGGATTATTTCTAGGCCAGATCTTAAGATCTCCCAGGCACTACATCCAAATCTAATGAAACATAAAAGATCTGAGGCTTCCCGGATCGTATTACACCGCCCTCTTCCAGCTCTTTATTGAACCCTGCAGAGTTCAGAGCTGTGCATGTGGTGGTGACAGCACACAGATTCCTAGCTCTACTGGAATGCTGCAATCAGAGTAAAAACAGATTTGTTTTTAACTCTCCAGTCAAGCTTAATTCTTTAAAGTTAATGCAGTTTCGACCTTTACTCTGAGTTTAATAGTTTTTCAAGTTTTCTTGTTGCATTTGTAACACTAATTTGGGATTGGTTCCTATAGTCTAGTACGCAGTTTATTGCTTTTCTGTTACAGTTTATTGCTTAGCTCTCGGAGATTAACACTGTTTATGAATAGATTAACACTGTTTATGAATAGCCTCTCGGATTTTAACACTGTTTAGGGCAAGTCTCTCAGATGTTAACACTGTTTAGAACTTACTCTCAGAGTTTATCACTGTTTGGGTCGTTGGTATTACACCTGAACACTAGGGCAGGGCTCTCAGAAGTTAACACAGTTTATCGCTTGTCCCTCTGAGAGTAAACTCTTTAGGGCTTGGTTTGTAGAATATAAAACTATAGGCTCTCGGAGTTTGACGCTGCTTAGCATTTGGCCTTCAGAGTTCATAGATTTTAACACTGTTTAGAGCTTGACTTTCAGGGCTGAACACTGGGTCTTTGCTCTCAGAGTTTAACAGCGTTGAGGCTGTGCCTCGGAGTGTTTTTACTTAGTGTTAGTTGGTCTTATTTTTGCAGCTCCTCTGCTCTAAAAATGTCCTTGAATACTTTTTGCAAGGACCTCTATGCTGCAGACGTTTCACCTCTTTATATCCCCACACACCATTAATTTGTTGAGAATTAAGTGACATATTAACAATATGTAAATGCTGAGCTACAAACAGAATTCCTTTCTGTGTAAAATATGCTATGTATTACACAGGACGTATGCAAGTACATCGCTATAAGTAATAATGCACATAAATATTGCATTGGGTTACATAACTGTATATATATATATATATATACACACACACACACACATGCGCACATATATAAAACTCACTGAAAAACCCGAAGGTTAAAGTGACTTTATAGTTAAAAGTTGTAATCATATGAGCATTTAGCAGTGCATGGTGAGTGCAGCGCTTTTGGTTACTTTAGGGCATGAGTTATAGTGGGAGCCAGCAACAGTGGTTTGTCCCACCTGTTCCCTGCTTCCGCCAGACATGAGAAAACCACTGTAGCCAGCTCCCACCGCACAGTGATGGCTGCAGGCAGAGGAGCTGGCAGGGGTCTGCAGGTGCCCTCGTGCCCCTTTCCCCCCCCATGGCTCCATGGGCTGCTATTGCTGTGGGTGTTCCTGGTGGGCAATTTGTGAATGTGTTGCAGGCCCAATAGTTGGGGTCACGGGGGTCTTGTAATGGCCTGGGAGGGGGAACCGCACACCCCACTCCCCGTAAAACTATAATGCAGACCAGGGGATTGGTCCCCTGGCCTGATAATGGCTTGGGGAGGGGGCAGCATGTTCCTTTCCCTTAATAATTAATTAAAATAGCCCCCTGGCCCTTGTCCACAGTGGAGTGTGAGGGGGGGGGGGGACCAAAAAGGGGCAGAAGTCAGACTTTTCGTCTTTTTTTAAAAACATTTTTTGCACTGGGTGGGAGAGGGTTCCTAGGAGGGCAGTGTATCCCTAACCTGACACACAGGCAGTGTCTATTGTGCTTTACATGCATTTTTCTTTTGGGTGTTATACCAATCAGTGTTTTTTTAATTCCCTGCTAAAATAGTCAAAAAGTATATCTGCATAGCAATTGAGTATTCAGACTGCTCATTTGGACTGCTCAGTTGCATCTGAGCTCAGAATCTGATTGGCTACTGGAAGTTTTTCTTCAGCAGCCATTTTGAGGATCTTAACACAGGTTTGTGGATCTTATTCTAAAAATATCTTGGCTGTGGCAACGTGGGATTAGGGGGGATCAGGGAGAACCCCCACCATCATGGCGGTCAGAGCATACCTTGATAGGAGGCAAATTGTCTTTGTTTAAATAAAAAAATGTAAGTAATATTTGGGCCACAGTGTCACCCGACCCAACATAAGGGTCTGTGGATGCAATGAGAGTGATTATGCACATTTTAAGCCATGATTTTGAGCCTAGGCTCACTTGAAATAGTCGCAATGACCCAGAGATCCAGATTCCAGTCTCCTCAACTAATATAAATTGAAAAATAATATATGGTTATGGTTTAAGAAAAGCATGGCCTGAGGCAATTCCTGTGGGCACAGGACTAATGCCATTCTATGTCTTGTGCCACATATGACAGCAGGCAAGTTGTGCAGTTACAATTTCAAATCGATTTTCATGAATACAATTTCAAACCATCTATCTTTCAGAATCAAAGAAGAATGCTCTACAGATAGAGTGGGCATGGGTCCGAGGGGTTGATATATTTTGGGTACTCTGGGAAAGAATTTGGATGCAGCAATTGGCCAAATGCTATGCCCAATGAATATTGTGGGGATGGAAACTCTCAGTCATGACCTGAGCCCATTGCACACACAGGCCATGCTTTGTGTGTTCCATGGACATGAGTCCAAGGCTATGCCCTGTGTCCAGAGTTTGCCTACAGCGAAACTGTCTATGTCCGCTCTGGAAGCTGATGCTATCAGCGAATCTTACCTCACAAAGAACCAGAATATGGTTCACAAATCTCCCTCCATGATCCTAGTAATAGTGGGCACAAATAAAATCCCTAGAATTGTCTACTTGCACAGACCTACTCAATACACCACCATTCAAACACTACATTACTGCCCTCTAACATGCATGCTCCTCAACTGTAAATCAGCAGTTCAACACGCTACAGATATCGCTGAAACTATACTCTGCGAAGAAATAGATATCGTTTTCCTCACCGAACTCTGGCTTAATGATCACTCAACCCCCATTCTAGACCTGCTCACACCACCTGGATACACCATCATTAGAAATGACAGACCAAAAGGAACATGTGGTGGACTAGCTGTCATTCACAAAGAATGAATACATCTTTCCATCTTAAAAAACGCAAAATACTCGACATTTGAATACCTCAGAGTTGAACTTACAGCCAAAGGCTCCTCTCCTATTTAACTACACACCATCTACCACCCTCCTGGTGATCGCGCCCTCTTCGCAGAAGAGTTAACTGATCTAGTAACACCGTTCTCCCTAACTGACACTAAGGATGTGTTCTTGGGCAACTTCAATATTAACTGGAACAACTCAGAAGACACCACAGTCCGGAACATCACAAACCTTCTTGAAATAAACAACCTTAAACAACTCTGCAATGAGCCAACTCATATTAAAGGCTTCACTCTAGATGTGATTATCACTAAAAATGAGCTTGTCTCACTTAGATCCATCTCACCTATTGACTGGTTCGATCATCATTTCATACTGTTTAATATTGTTTCCCTCCTCAGATGCCACCCAGCCTCAACATATAAACCTAAGCACTGGGCTAGGAAATCAAAGAAGTCCCAAAAACTGATTTGAAATACAGGATGTGTGTCCAACTACAAATTCAACCTCTCACTCACTCAGTGGCACCACTCAAACTGAAACAATCGAGAACAATCCAGTCAACATCTTGGTTCAACTCAGATCTTTACAACGAGAGGAGACAACTCAGACAGGCAGAAAGGATGTGGAGACAAATAAACCCTCGACAATGCACTTAGCACTACTAAGAACCGCACAGATTTCCTACAAGAAGCACATTTTTAGAGAAAAAGCCTCTTTCTTTCGCAACCAACTTGACCGTGCTAAAAATAGACCCAGGGAACACTTCAACATTGTTAAACGTCAAACTACCCTCACCTCTCATCACAAAATAACAGACACCAAAGAACACTATGAAGAAATTGCCAGATTCTTCACTGATAAAGTCGCAAAAATTGAGCGATCCTTCATCCAAGGCACAAATCTGCCATCCCTCCCAACCTTCCCCACTGACTCACTTCCCTCCACGGTAGCCCCACCACAAGAGCTAACCAATGACCAAATGGCTCCAAAAAACCCAATGTCAAACAGGATCTCACTCCACTGAAAAACGATGCTAAGTGGTCCGACTTCAAACCCATGACATAAAATGAAGTCTTCAATATAATTGCAAACTTAAAGCCCAACCACCACACTAAGGATCCCCTCACATCCACAATAGTTCAAAATCTCAACCACATCATTGCCCCGTTCTGGACAAAAAACATTAATACATCTCTCGCCTCAGGCTGTGCACCTGACTCCCTCCAATTAGAACAAATCACACCCATACTCAAAAACTAAGGGCAGACCCCAATGATCTCAACAACCTGAGACCTATCTCTAACCTCCCGTTCATAGCCAGAACTATGGAGAAGTTCGTCCTACAACAACTTAACCAACATATAGATGAATTCAACCTCCATGACACCTTCCAATCAGGATTCAGGTAAGGCTGTAGCACAGAAACTGCCACGCTCAATATCTCAGATGACCAGTGGCGTAACGCAGCCCCCGCAGTGCAGAGGGCCCCCTCAGCATAGTAGTCTGGCCTGAGAGCTCCTGATTAAATCCAGAGCGGGGGCCCCTCCATGTACCTTGCCGGGGGTCCCCCTCAAGTTTCGTTACGCCGTTGCAGCTGACATCCACAGATCCTTAGACGAAGGTGACGTGTGCCTATTTATCCTACTTGACTTATCAGCTGCTTTTGATCCCGTAAATCACCCAGCATTACTTGAGATACTTAAGATCCGCTCTGGTATCAGTGGCACAGTTCTAAGATGGTTCACATCTTTCCTGCAACACCGCTTGCAACAAATTAAAATCAGCACCTGTCCCTCTAAACCCACATCACTTACTCTTGATGTACCCCAAGGCTCAATTCTTTCCCCTTCACTTTTCAATCTCTTCATGGAACCCCTTACAATCAACCTGAAGCAAGCAGGGGTCAAATATCACCTATATGCTGATGACACTCAACTCTACTACAAAATTAAATCACCAAGTGACATCCTACATCTCAACGCCACAGTAATCAAGATATAAACTTGGCTTATTTCCAACCACTTAAAGTTGAACCCCAACAAAACTGATCTACTACTGTTCTCCCCTAAAAATAACCCTCTACCAATCCAAGACTGGCTCAAGAACCTGGATGCTCTAAATTGCTCTCTCACTCTGTCCAACTCTGTAAAGTCCTTAGGCATCATCCTGGACAAAAACATGTCAAGGATCACTTCAAAAATTCAGATCACTTCAAAAACTCAGCCAAAGGAGCTCTCTACACACTAAAACACCTCAAGAAACTCAGACCCTTCATTCCCCCAGATGATTTTAAGATGGTAGTACAATCTGGTCCTCTCTAAACTGGACTATGGGAACGCCATCTTCATAGGGATGCTGAAAATTCACCTCACACCCCTAGAATCAGTTCTCAACATTGCGACGCGGCTCATAACAGGTTTTAAATGGTTTTAACACATCACACCAGCCCACAAGATCCTCAACTGGCTTCCCATTGAAGAAAGATGCATTTACAAGACTTCTTGCAGCACCCACAAAGCCCGTCACACACATATACCCCCAACTATCTAGACAACAAACTTACGAAAGCAGGAAGAACCAGAACTCTGAGAAGCTCTAACTCACTTCTTCTCATACCTCCCAAACTGAAAAGGAAATCCACCCAGACTTGCTCTTTTTCTGGTACTGCACCCAGGATATGGAACTCACTCCCTAGATATCTCCGATGCAACCCTTCCTTTTCCTGCTGCAAAAGGGACCCGACACTCCTTCTTCTCAACAAATACTTTAACACGGACGCTTACTGAACTGTGTTCCAGTAGCTCACTCTCTCTCTGACTAGACCCTGTGCGACAGTCGGTTGTTTGATTATTTCAGCTGTCTAACATGTCATTTACTCCTTTAACTCATGCTAGTTCTAATTGTCTGCTTATTGTAACCACCTAGCAAGTACAACAATTTGATCCAGCATTCATTATTATATCATTCTCAAACATTTATATTTAGATTGCATAAGTAATGCTTCCTTCAAATATTAATCTGTTATACAGTTAAACACGACATCAATTCAGCAGGTGTGTTTCTGTCTCTTTATTCGTGAATTCTCCTTCACATTAGATAAAACCATAGCCAACGCGTTTCGTCCTCTCGGACTTCTTCAGGGCTACAATGATATACATAAATACAAATTATATTTTCAGTATTTACAAAACATTTACAATAAGACGATTTCTTTAAAACATTTATGCACATATATTGACATCAAACCTCCATTACTCAATTAAATACATCAATCTTAATCTGCAGCAATTGTGAATTCACTTTGCGTATATTTGATTGTACCACAATTCAATACATAGACACACATTTTGTTACTGAATTCAAACATGTTTAAGCCATTTAAGTACACGTCATTCCTCAAAAACCCTAAATGCAATTGTGAAGCTCCAGGTGGGATGGAGCGCCAGTACCATTCTACAGCTCCAGGTGAGATGGAGCACCAATACTATACTGTAGTTTACATTATTCAATATAGTCAATTGTTTCTCCCCTAAAAGGATGCCCACATACTACACAAGTGTATTTAAAAGGTTCTTACCAAAGAGAGTATAACTGAATTCCTATCTTGAGTATTAAGTGTGTTGTTTCGATCCGTTTCCTGAAATTGTTTCAAAGTAATGGGAGCAGTGATCTGTTAAAATATATTCAAAAACGTCCATGAGATATAATCCCATAAGGTGGTGCAAAAGGTGTAAATATGGAAGTTTCAAAGAATTCCTACCTCACAAGGTGATGCTCTTCCTCAAAGGAGCGTCAATTTAAGATGAATATTATGGTGACTGGTCTTGTATTTAGACCTTAAGCCAGGGCGTGACACTATAGTCGGTGTTGCCCCATTCACCAACCAAAAGAAAATGGTGAGAGTGACCTTAGTCAATGGGTAATGTAAATAAATTACGGCTAAAGTAGTGCAATATCATTCTTATTTTAAGTTTATCAGTGATCTCCCACTGTCACTAAATTCTCCTAGGCGCAGTCAATTAACCATTTTTTTTACTCATAATAACTTGATGTCCCTGGACTGTGGGATGGTGTCAATAATTCGCCCACCTCTGTACAACAAAATATCTGGTGGCAACATAATATCCAACCTTAGTATTCGTGCAAAATTTACACTGTCACCGCTTTTAGAATTAGAAGTTCTAGATGCAAAAGCTTTGAATAGTAGTTTCTAATTCAAAGGCATTAAACTTCAATGGTAGCCCTCGTGTGGCGACCTGTGGCATGTCAAACTCAGAAGGATTATGTTTAGAACACAAGCGTTATCAGATGGCAACATAATATCCAACCCCGATGTCCTTGCAACATTTTACACTTTCGTCGCTTTTGAAGTAATATAGTTCTTAACATAATACCTATTGCATGTCGGACTCAGAAAATCCTTTAAAATCACAAGCGCTGGGCTTTGGCGTGGCCATCAAGTTATTATGAGTAAAAAAATGGTTAAATGACTGTGCCTAGGAGAATTTAGTGACAGTGGGAGTTCACTGATGAACTCTAGATAAACTTAAAATAAGAATGATATAGCACTACTTTAGCGGTAATTTATTTACAATACCTATTGACTAAGGTCACTCTCACCATTTTCTTTTGGTTGGTGAATGAGGCAACACCGACTATAGTGTCACGCCCTGGCTTAAGGTCTAAATACAAGACCAGTCACCATAATATTCATCTTAAATTGACGCTCCTTTGAGGAAGAGCATCACCTTGTGAGGTAGGAATTCTTTGAAACTTCCATATTTACACCTTTTGCACCACCTTATGGGATTATATCTCATGGACGTTTTTGAATATATTTTAACAGATCACTGCTCCCATTACATTGAAACGCGTTCAGGAAACGGATCAAAACAACACACTTAATACTCAAGATAGGAATTCAGCTATACTCTCTTTGGTAAGAACCTTTTAAATACACTTGTGTAGTATGTGGGCACCCTTTAACCCGTTGCATGCGTCGGATGGCCCCCGGCCGTCCGACGTCACGGTGGGCGTGTGCGTCGAACGGCCGGGGGCCGTCCGATTTGCGCACGCGTGGAATTTGCCCGCACAGCGGGGGAATTCCAGCCACGCCCAAAGGGTTAAGAGGAGAAACAATTGACGATATTGAATAATGTAAACTACAGTATAGTATTGGTGCTCCATCCCACCTGGAGCTGTAGAATGGGACTGGTGCTCCATCCCACTTGGAGCTTCACAATTGCATTTAGCATTTTTGAGGAATGACGTGTACTTAAATGGCTTAAACATGTTTGAATTCAGCAGGGATATGTAGCAAAATGTGTGTCTATGTATTGAATTGTGGTACTATCAAATGTACGCAAAGTGAATTCACAATTGCTTCAGATTAAAACTGATGTATTTAATTGAGTAATGAAGGTTTGATGTCAATATATGTGCATAAATGTTTGAAAGAAATTGTCTTATTGTAAATGTTTTGTAAATACTGTAAATATAATTCGTATTTATGTATATCATTGTAGCCCTGAAGAAGTCCGAGAGGACGAAACGTGTGGGCTACGGTTTTATCTAATGTGAAGGAGAATTCACGAATAAAGAGACAGAAACACACCTGCTGAATTGATTTCGTGTTTAACGGTATAACAGATTAATATTTGAAGGAAGCATTACTTATGCAATCTAAATATAAATGTTTGAGAATTATATAATAAGGAGTGCTGGATCAAATTGTTGTACTTGCTATTGTGGAGTTTTATTCCAGGGGGCTTAGGGGAATTGAGCCTCAGGTCCTGTGCACCAAAAGACGAAGTATAATACCTTACTTCTAGATAGGTGCAGTCACGGTTGCCTCAATCCCCGGGATATTGTTCATTATTGTAACCACCCTAACTGCCCAATGATTCTCTTTGTCTCTGTTTATGCATGTACTTGAATCTAAGGGTCTCGCATTATATGTAAAGCTATTTTATGTAAAGCAGTCCGATACCTTCGGGTCTAGCTGGCGCTTTATCAAATCTATAAATAAATAAATAAATAAATGGCCCTAAAAGCTATTTTCACTCTGGGAGGCATAGCTGTCCTAATTAGAAAACCAGAGTACAGATTAAAATACTGATACTCTATCTCGGGAATAGCACCAGCCATAAAAATTAATAAACAACTATTTTAAATAGTTATTAAAAATTCAATTCAATGGTGCAGTCAGTTTTTTGATAAATATTAAGAAAAAGTTGCTTTTAGAAAGCTACCTTTTCCGTGCCTTATGGGCAAAAATCACTTGTCTGATCTCCAAAGAATATTCAGGATGAGGGTTCTGACATCATTTTTGACACTACAGTGTCAAACCCTGCGTGGATGTTAAATCCTGCTTGACGGGTCTGCTGGGTTCACATATAATACTTGGGGCGCACTTGAAGGATTTCAAGACAATTCTTATGTATCCACTGTTTGATTGCTCAATGAACCTGCTTTGGTCCTACTAGACTTCTGTCTCTGGGTTTATTGTGGGTACAGTACCTGCTCCAAACTGGGTTTTAGTATCAGATGAGGGAGGACACTAAGATTACCATTGTGCACCCCCCCAATACATATCTCCAGCCCTCAAAGCCCTAGTTGAGAGTCAGATTTTCACCGTCTTGCAAATGCCCTGACACATTTCATTTTAGGCCTGTTTGCAGTATGGAAAACGGGAACTACTGAAAACGTCAATAGGGTTTTTCCCTGGGAACTTTTACTGCGTTGGTTAGGGAAGGGCCAAGAGTCATCACACCCTCGAGCTCATGCCAGGCATAAATATGACATCTCCAGGCACCCACTTTAGAAAACTTTCTGTACCTGTGGAAAATCTGAAGAGGACTTAACCTGCTGTCTGCGAACTGAGAGTAGCCCAAAAGGACTAGCCCTGCTCCCTTTTGAAGCCAGGACAAAGAAGTGGACTGCAAGGGTCAGCTGACTGACCTTGTGTGTGGCTACATGAACACAACAAGCTGCAAGTGGACTTTTCTTACAAAAACCCATCCATGCAGTGGCAACTGGACCTGGAGTGGAGTCTGCTGTTGGCCTCTGCCTGACCCCCTGTGAGTCTCTAAGTGCCTCCCCTGAGGTCCTGGAGTGCTTTAGAAGTGTACTCCTGTGGCGGATTGGGACTTACAACACTTAGGGGCCGATTTTGATGTCGGACGGACCCGAGACCGTACGACATCGATCTGGAACTGGGACCGACCGACCTCCTGTAGGCGGACCCAAACTAGCAAGTAGGATGCGACCGAACACTGTTCGGTCGCAATCCTATTCTTTACAATGGGAGCATGCATTCCGAATGGAATGCATGCTCTCATTGTAAAGAGCAGACGTGCAGTTCATCCCTGCACCCCGTGGCAGGCACCTCAAGGTGCCTGCCACCGGTTGCAGGGATCGACAGGGGGCACCGAAGGCCTTGCACCCATAGGGGCCCAGCTGGGGGCCACCAAAGTCGGATTCCCACAGCCTTTCTGTGTCGGAAAGGCCGGCACAGAAAGGCTGTGGGAATCTGCCATCGTAACCCCTCGGGCGGAAAGAGCTGCCTTTGGGATTACAGGCCCCTTTCCGAATGGCAGACGGGCTCTCCAAGCCCGTCGGAAGCCATTCGGAAATCCTGTTTGGATTCATTTCCGACCGACTCCATCAAAATGGGTCGGTCGGAAATTAATCCAAACAGGAGATTACGATGCCGTAGGAACGACTCCGACCAAGGGTCTGAACCGTTTCCTACGATATCGTAATCGGCCCCTAAATTAGGAGTTAAAATCTTTGACCAGGACAAACCTGGTTGGTGTATCCAAGCCGAACTCCATCGTGGTCAGCCTCAAATTTCACCCAGGTCCCCGTCTACCACAACCATAGACTATCATTTGGATGTTGTGCTTTTTAGCACTATTTTCCCTTAAATATTCAAAAACCCATCTCTGGTTGCCCTTTTTGATTTTTTTCATTTTGGTGTCATTTCATGTATTACATTTTACCATTTTACTCTATTTGTCTGATTCAGTTTTTATTGCTTTGCATTTTACCTTTATTACTGTTTTAGCACTGCATAAATACGTTACACATTGCCCTAAGTTAAAACTATCTGCTCCGTGCCATAGCTACCAGGGGGTTGGGCTCAGGTTAATGTGGCGACTTTGAGGGTTGCCCTTGATATGGGTTGTGATTGTTTGTTGAGGTGGGTAATCATCCAAACCAAATAATAATCCAATTTATTACAATCCATATTCACGCCTATGATACTCTGACAGTCAACCCTCTCAGGATGTGGACTGGAGAAATGATGAGCTAGACATTCCAAGCAAAGGCAGACTTCTGCTGGCCAGGTTAGCACGCAGAACATCTAAGAGTGTAACCACAGTTTTACTCAGTGCTTGTTCTCAGGCTGGGCTCTGATCTGTCCAGGGCTGAATGTAGAATATCTGCAGCCTTTCTAGATGGGCTATATATAAAGGAAAGCTATATGGCAAATGTAGATTCCAAATGTAGCTTACATGCTGCATTCACAATGCAGCATGGAGGGGCCCTCCCTTTTGCTGTATTTGCTTTGTCCTCTGGGATTAAATGAGTTGCAAAGCACATGAACACAACAACACAACACCCAGTACGCACTCAGTGCCAAATGTCAGAACTCTCCAAGTGAATGAAGGGGAAGCGAAGGCCCCCATAATCAGGGATTTCATTAGATTTTTACACAAACAGGGTCAGTAGACTAATCTCCTGGGGAATGTGCAAAAATGCCTATGCCCTTTACTGGACTCTTAGATGCAACTGATCATCAATCTCCTCAAGGCATAGTGAGCGGAGACAGAAACCACCCTCAACTAATGGAGGTGATTCACATTGGATATACCCTCACTCACCATAGTTTTGTACTCTGCAGGCAGAACATTAAAAATAACTGAGCACCCACAATCTACTTTCAGACTACAAAACAAGCGGAAGCAAAAACAACAATGTTGGTCTGAAAAAGTCGAATACGTGCAGGATCCTAATAATTTCGTCCCTAGAGAGCTCAACGAAGGAATCTGATGCTCAGTGGGCCAGTCTCTTCCAGAGAACGCAGCAAGAGAGAAATCTTCTGTTAAAGTCCACTTTAGCCAAATGGAGCCATTAACCTAATCATTCTTACCAAAGCAGATTGCACTAGAGGCCATATATATGCTCTGTAGAGGTATACATGTAGACCCAAAGAAAGAGATGCTTGCCAACACCACTTCACATTCTACAGAGTGTTTGTGTAGAGGTGTAGAGGTAAATTTATTGCTTCGCCCAGTATATCTCTTGCAGAGTAAATCATGTAACTCACCCATCCTGGTGTATGTTATGGCATCAGAGAGGCTGTTTTCATCCATACTGATGTCTAGCAGAAGGCGTCCAAGCAGTAAAAATGGCTGTTGGCGGCAAGGTGTCTACCTCACTACAGGGCATTATGGACACACTCTCCAGGCCTGAAATTTTCACCTGCAAATCATTATTTTCAGATGTGTTAGTTGAACTAAATCAATGGTAGTATTACAAGGCCACAACACCCAAATAGCATTAGTTGATCACGTAAAAGTTCAGGACAAAAAAAAGCAGGCCCTGATTTAGAAGTCGGTGAAGGGAATACTCCGTCACAAATGTGAAGGATATCCCGTCCATCGTATTACGATCCCTATAGGACAGAATGTGATTGTAATACGGCGGATGGGATATCCGTCACGTTTGTAACGTAGTGTTCCCGTCCGCCAACTTCTAAATCAGGCCCACAGTCTGCAATGACCTGGAAGGAAGTGGTTATCCTAGTTAGAGGGCATTCTTTTTTTTACCTCACTTTAGGAGTAGAAAGTTTCTCCCATAAAATAATACAGAAGTAATGGGCAGAGCACATATAAGTGGGGGTGAAGGAGCTTGGACTTTGGAGTAGCTTTGAGAGAGAGAACTTTTAGTGGTTTAAGCTGTCCTTTTACTTTGAGTTTGGTCTAAGAGAGCCTCTTCTGTGTTGCAATTTGGACAGTGTGGGATGCCAGTACGCATCATTGCCATTCCTGAAGCTGCCAGACAGCCCAGTTCAGGTCTCTGAGGCCCATTTGAGACAGTCCTTTGTCTGTCTTGGGGCCGGGCGTGTATAGGGGCTTCCAGTAGCCTCTCTTGGATATTGCCACACCCTTCACACTAGACATGAGGCTCACAGAAAGTTAGGTAATTTGCTACCTTCACAAGCACTTATGCCCAAATGCCTTATGGATATCAGATCTATGCTTAACATACTGTATACCAAGTTGTCTCTGTACTCTTATCTGAATACAATATGGGCAACATGTTAGTATTAGCTTCCAAAAAACAAAGGAAACCATCAAACTGCAACTATAACTAGGGGACACAAAAAAGGTTTTCCTTGTCAGACCACTCCCAACTTAGTACAATTCCTCTGACTGCACATCAAAACCTTAAGCAATGAGTAGACACCACACTTTTATACACCAAAGAGTTTTAACTTAATGGCCTTGTTTGTAGAAAATATACCACAATGTGTTTCAAACACTACTGCTGTATTCTCCTGCTAAGCAATTGCAAAGTTGGCTTACAACCAGGATTAAAACACACTGGTTCCCCCACTCTGCACTAAACTAACAAGCTTTGAGGTTTCTCTATTGATGTGGTCCAAAGATGTTGATCTACCAAACACTGGAGTTGTTTGGGCAGTCTTTTTGTTTAAAAGATACATATGGTGGAACTTCCTCCAAGAACAATATGTACATTCTCAATGATATGTTGGGAAAAATTGGACTAACTAACACAACTTAACATGAAACGAATACCCTGTCTTGATTGTTGTACTATTAGAGTCTATAGGCGTTGACACACCTTGTACTTTTGTCTAATAGCCAAGATCACTGGTTCCTCATTCCTGTCGAGTGACTATCCAGCAGTCTGATGGAACATAAATGGGCACTGATGAGAAATCGCACATTTACTGCTGAGCTCCTGGTTGAGACCAGTTGTCCAAGAAGGAAATCGGGTGAAGGAGCAGATTCACTTAATTTTTTGAATGCTTGTGATAAGACGAACAAGACTGGTCTTATCATAGTGAAGGCTTCCCAATACCTGTACTTTGTATTGGGACGCATTCACTATGATAAGAACACTCTTGGTCTTAAAAGGAAGCGTCCAGACTGACTCTTTTCTTGTGATGGGGGTGTCAGCAATGGATACATTTTACTTCCCATGTTGTGTTCAGTAAATTTGTTGGCTTCATTAGCACAGAAAGGCTGGAGACATCTAGTGTTGTTCATACTCCACTCGCGCTTTAACAATGATGCAGTGCATCTAGGCTTGATAGAGACTGCCAGGGCAAGAGTTTTAGTAACTTTTGAAAAGTAGTGTGCCAGAAAAGACGGAACACAATAAGGGCAAAGGCAAGGTTGCGACCCAGTGTTGGTGCAAGTCACCCAGGAAGACCTTCAAGATTCACCCTATCAGTAGGTCCCTGGCAGGGGGTATCTTTTATTCGATTGATTACTTGTAAGTATTGTCCTGATTTCACGCAGTCAATGAGCTGGTAAGGCACTCATCCACAGCTGTGATGGAACAAAGGCTTCTTCCCCACTTACTAGTTTTCTTATGCACAGACCAGACCATTTCCACTGCGTAATCATATACAATTTGCAGAGGCTGGGGTGAGCCAGTTGGAAAGAGGGCAAAAGACACACAATTGATGGACGGAATGCAGAACAAATCAAAACATTCACCCCCAGTCAAGAGATCTGGGTTAAATCCATCATTCTTTTGCTCACCATGCCACCCCAGTTTAGACCTGGCCATATGCAAATCAGTCTTGACCCTGTGCCTCATGGGAACAGTCCAGCCCGAACTGCCAAGCCAGGTCCTCCCTGGACCGGAAACAAGCATCCTAGGACCGGTTTCGGGTTTCACCCCTCTTCAGCCAGGATAGCTTGATTCCAGTGGCACAGTGAGCCCAGGACCCACGTCTGGGCATACCTGGCGCACTTAGGGCGAGAAAGCAAAAGACACACAATTGATGGACGGAATGCAGATCAAATCAAAACATTCACCCCCAGTCAAGAGATCTGGGTTAAATCCATCATTCTTTTGCTCACCATGCCACCCCAGTTTAGACCTGGCTATATGCAAATCAGTCTTGACCCTGTGCCTCATGGGAACAGTCCAGCCCGAACTGCCAAGCCAGGTCCTCCCTGGACCGGAAACAAGCATCCTAGGACCGGTTTCGGGGTTTCACCCCTCTTCAGCCAGGATAGCTTGATTCCAGTGGCACAATGAGCCCAGGCCCCACGTCTGGGCATACCTGGCGCACTTAGGGCGGGAAAGCAAAAGACACACAATTGATGGACGGAATGCAGATCAAATCAAAACATTCACCCCCAGTCAAGAGATCTGGGTTAAATCCATCATTCTTTTGCTCACCATGCCACCCCAGTTTAGACCTGGCTATATGCAAATCAGTCTTGACCCTGTGCCTCATGGGAACAGTCCAGCCCGAACTGCCAAGCCAGGTCCTCCCTGGACCGGAAACAAGCATCCTAGGACCGGTTTCGGGGTTTAACCCCTCTTCAGCCAGGATAGCTTGATTCCAGTGGCACAGTGAGCCCAGGACCCACGTCTGGGCATACCTGGCGCACTTAGGGCGGGAAAGCAAAAGACACACAATTGATGGACGGAATGCAGAACAAATCAAAACATTCACCCCCAGTCAAGAGATCTGGGTTAAATCCATCATTCTTTTGCTCACCATGCCACCCCAGCTTAGACCTGGCCATATGCAAATCAGTCTTGACCCTGTGCCTCATGGGAACAGTCCAGCCCGAACTGCCAAGCCAGGTCCTCCTGGACCGGAAACAAGCATCCTAGGACCGGTTTCGGGGTTTCACCCCTCTTCAGCCAGGATAGCTTGATTCCAGTGGCACAGTGAGCCCAGGACCCACGTCTGGGCATACCTGGCACACTTAGGGCGAGAAAGCAAAGACACCCAATTGATGGACGGAATGCAGAACAAATCAAAACATTCACCCCCAGTCAAGAGATCTGGGTTAAATCCATCATTCTTTTGCTCACCATGCCACCCCAGTTTAGACCTGGCCATATGCAAATCACTGGGGTGGCGTAGTGGGCAAAAGAACGATGGATTTAACCCAGATCTTTTGACTGGGGGAGAATGTTTTGATTTGTTCTGCATTCCGTCCATCAATTGTTTGCTGTAACACTGTTCGCCCTAAGTGGGATGGGTATGCCCAGACGTGGGTCCCTTGCTCACTGTGCCACTGGATTCAAGCTAGCCTGGCTGAAGAAGGGTGACATACCCTGAAACCGGTCGCAGGATGCTTGTTTCCAGGTTCAGGGAGGACCTGGCCTGGCAGTTCGGTCTGGACTGTTCCCATGGGGCACAGGGTCAAGACTGATTTGCATATGGCTGGGTCCAAACTGGGGGTGGCGTAGTGGGCAAAAGAACAATGGATTTAACCCAGATCTTTTGACTGGGGGAGAATGTTTGCATTGTCAGCATTCTGTCCATCATTTGTTTTCTGTAACACTGTTCGCCTTAAGTGGGATGGGTATGCCCAGACGTGGGTCCCTTGCTCACTGTGCCACTGGATTCAAGCTAGCCCTGCTGAAGAAGGGTGACATACCCTGAAACCGGTCCCAGGATGCTTGTTTCCGGTCCAGGTAGGACCTGGCCTGGCAGTTCGGTCTGGACTGTTCCCATGGGGCACAGGGTCAAGACTGATTTGCATATGGCTGGGTCCAAACTGGGGTGGCATAGTGGGCAAAAGAACGATGGATTTAACCCAGATCTTTTGACTGGGGGAGAATGTTTGCATTGTCAGCATTCCGTCCATCATTTGTTTGCTGTAACACAGTTGGAAAGAGGGGGCAGGGTTCTCGAGGGAGGGCTGGGGTTTTGAGCGAGCATTACCCCTCTCAAAGCACAAGACAAAGCATCTGGTGAACCTCCTAGGCCCTGGGGAGGTTGCAAAACCCAGAATGCATTAAGTCGGCACCGAGTCTTCTCAAAGAATGCTGACATCAAACTGAGTGAAAAGGTTTGCATTCCAGCTGAGCACTTACTTTGTCAGACGTTACCTTCACTGACAGCGCTCCATTCACCCAGAACAAAAGTATGCCTCACCCCCCCTCCACCCGAGCGATGAACATATCAACTGGTCTGTAAGGTGCACAGCATTTGCCTAGCAACATAGCAGCATAGGCCGACATCCAACCCGTCTCCAAAAAAGATACAAATCTTAGACAATGTTTAAATAATTAATTTGGAAACTGCTTTCAAAAGCTGGCATCTAAAATTCGGATACTGCTTTCGTATTTAATGAGAATTTTTTTAAGACACATTTTATTACCATTTCTCAAATACAAGATTGTAAAAAACAGTTTGCAACAAAAACAGCCTTCCCCAACCATGTCCCAAGGAATGTAGGCGAGCACAAGTAGAAATCAAGAAAAAGCATTACATAACCATGCCTGAGTCAGCCAGCAAAACAGAGTACAAACATTTGATGAGAATTAAATCGGGTGAAAGTAACTTCTGATATTTGCATCGTTTAGACAAACCAATACCATGGTATTAAATGCTATATAAAAACATGTAGCTTCTATTTCTGCTGAAATTGGTTGCTGCATTTAGAGTAAGGCTTGCGCACGGGTGCACATTCAAGATGTGTGACATTAATGGAAATCACACACTACTCGTGCTGCTGGTGAGGGGACATTGTGTTGCTATACCATAGCCAAAGTATTTTGAAGTCAACTGTATGTAACATGATTACCTAAAATAAGTGATACTAGACAAAATATGTTGGAATATGAATTTATTCCAGGTTTATTAAAGACAGGTTTAGCTGCGTACAGGCTTTTAACCTGAGTTGATACCCTCTACCAGGTATTCCTTAACATCTGTTGTCTTCTTCTAGGTCACTTTTGAAGAATCGGTCACCATGGATGCTTTGAGCCTCAGAAATCTTCCATCTTTTGACATTTTAGGCGTCCCCTCCCTTGAGGAACAAAGCTCAAAACATCTGCAAACGAGGATTTGTTTCCAAAGAACATGGCTCTCAGTATTATGTAAGAATAGGTCAGGCTGGGTGGACTGTGAAGAACTGGAAGATGGCGACTATCAGTCACAGAGCACAACTGACCAGAGTAGATCTTCTGGGTTGTGGGCAGGATTTTTAGGACACTGTGAGAGGCTGTCCTGGTATATGATGTACACTTATGTAAGTGGACAACTTCCACCAGTCCAGACAACCCTTATGGTGATTTAGGAGGTCTTAGACAACCTTAGAAAGCTCTCTAAGTGGTAGCTGTGGACAGCAGCCTTCCGGCTTAGTCCAGAAGGAGTGTAAAGCAGCTTGTTTTACCAGAATGCAATCTTATAGGTATAGATTAAGTTAAAAAGAACCACACAATGTATTTATAAAAATATGTATTTATTATATAACACTCACTAATACGTACAAATATCCCCTACACAGAGATATACACAATGCACATAATAGTTTGCACAGAAATCAAGTAAATAGCACAGAATACACAGTGGACCCCAGGGGGGCACCAAACCATATACTAAGAAAGTGGTATAAGAACCACGACTCGTGTCAAGACAATGTCCAGAGGACGTAAAAGTGCTGGGGACCCAGGGAACCACCCAATGTAAGTAGATAGGGACCCCACAGAGTGTGTGCAGTGTGAGAACACGATCACGTTCTCCGTACAAATCAACGTGTAAGTCGCGGTTGCATTTTTAAAGGGAAAGGACCCTTCCCAGTGGACCCTGAAGAAATCCTGTGGAAGACAGAAGGTTGGAGAGCCACCCCACCCGTGGATACCCTAGTACCCACGTTACCTACACCAGGGAAGCCGGGTGCATAGGTGTGAAGTGGTGTCAGAAACCGCCGTCGAACCCAATGGAGGACTTCAGGAAAATACTGCTGCTGGAGATGGAGAAAGTAGAAGAGTACCTGCAAGCAGAGGGGACAGAGGCGAATGCCCACCGATGTCGGGAGTTGCAGGAGAGTTGACGTGACCTTGACTCTGCAGCTGTGAGGACCAGGCGACGCTGTGGAAGACCAGGAGCTGTGCACGAGCTGTCCCACATCGGATGCCAAGAGTTGAGGGGTTGGTGTTTATCGAGAGCACCAACAAGCCTTGGCAACTGCAAACAACGTAGAAGTCGAAGAAGGTGCAATGTTGAGACCAGCAAGGTCCAGGAGAATCACCACAAGCAGGGGAGTCAGGGAAGGCCCAGAGCAATCAGGGGAGCCCAAAAGAAACAAACGTGACCCTCAACAGGACCCACAGGCCGGAGGCACTGGAGTCGCAAGAGGACCTCGAGCAACGCACCAAAAGATGCAGGCCACGGTGCAAACGATGCGGTCGTTTTAGACCTGGCATTTCTTGGCGTGGTTACCCCTGACTTTTGCCTTTACCTCCTCTATTTTTGATGCTGTGATGGATTTCGTTTTGCTGGCTTAGATGCTGTAGGCACTTTGCCACTGCTGATCAGTGTCAAAGTGCAAGTGCTCCCTGTATAAAGTGTAATGGTAATTGGTTGTCCATAATTGGTATGTTTGTCTTACTAGTAAAGTCCCTAGTAAAGTGCACAATGTGTGCCAGGGCTGGTAATGCAAATGCTACTAGTGGGCCTGCAGCACTAATTGTGCCACCCACACAAGTAGCCCTAAAAAGAGATCTCAGGCCTGCCACTGCAGTGCCTGTGCGCAGTTTGTTAACTGCCTTGTTGTCCTGACAAGTGCACCCACTTGGCAGGCCTTCCCCTTCCCTTTTTATGCACATCAGACACCCCTATAGTAGGCCCAAGGTACCCCCCCTGGGCAGGGTGCAGTGTATGTGAAAGGTAGGACATGTACTGAGGTGTGTACCATGTCCTGACAGTGAAATAGTGCCAAATTCGTTTTTCACTGTTGCAAGGCCATCTTGCCCATAGGACAGAATGGGGAATGCTGTGTCACATCGGCCCGGACCGTCGTCCCAAGGGGGAGCCGTGAGAAATCACCGCCGGCGGCCCGAGCCTGCCTTTGCCAAGGAGGGACCTGTGAACCTTCACCATCGTGGGTCCGAGGTCCTTTGCCCAGATCAACGGAGTCGCGCCGGGAGCCGATCAGCTGCGAGGCCGTCACCTGGTAGCCCGACTCTCACTGCAAGGAGCAGCCGCAGACAACCCAAAGCCGCACAGCGTGACGCCCAAGTCGCGAGGAGAGGAGAGAGAGACTGCACCCCCCCAGGTAACGCTCAGCGAGCGTGCGTGTGTCGCCGCCTGGGGCGGAGTGCGTGCTACAAGAGACCGCTCTCAGCCTTTCCCATCTTTGCAGCGCGAGCCTCTGCTCAAGTCAGTATCACGGCCCGTACTCGCCAAGGAGTGGCAGTACCGGGGTCGGATTGTGGAGCTGCACTCTGTTTCCTTCATAACCGTATTGGGGGCATATTTTGGCAGTCGCTGACCGCGAGTCAGCCAAGAATGGCATAGAGACCTTCACTAGCACCGCAATCGGTGCCAACTTGCTTTTACGATCCGCATTAGTACTTGCATTACGAACTGCATTTCAACTTGCTTTTACGATCCGCATTAGTACTTGCATTACGAACTGCATTATTACTTGCTTTTACGATCCGCATTAGTACTTGCATTACGAACTGCATTATTACTTGCTTTTACGATCCGCATTAGTTCTTGCATTTGAACTGCATTATTACTTGCTTTACGAACCGCATTAGTACTTGCATAAAGGACTGTCTGATTTCTACATTACGACCTGCATTATGAACTGCATAGCATTGCATTAGGACTGCATTAGATCATCGTGAACTGCTCATTAATACCGCCAGAACCTACAAGTGATTGTTGGCCTAATAAACGGCCCAGTAAAATAGTACGAATACGCATATGCTGGATATTTTTGTCGTTTGGTCTCATCGTATTTCTTCTTGATAAAGATACTGCTATTTTCCTAAATCAGTGTGGTGTCCATTTGTGGTGTTATCACTGTGTTACTGGGAGTGTGGTTGCAAATACTTTACACATTGCCTTGGAGATAAGCCTGGCTGCTCGTGCCAAGCTACCGGAGGGTGAGCAGGGGTTATCTAAGAGTGTGTCCCTCCTTTCCCTGACTAGAAGCAAGAGTCCCTATTTAGACTAAGGTACCTACCTCAGCCAACTAGAGACCCCCAGATCTAACATTGGTGGCAGCGGTGGGATTTGAACTTGTATTTGCAATTGACTCACAGTGACTGGTGTACATCACTAGCTTTAGCGCAGACCACGACGCAACCACATATTGTGTTTTTTTGATTTTTGGTTCTATTTTTTGAGCAACCTTTAAGCCACACATCATGTCTCAAAGGAGTCAAGTAGCCAGTGAGGCTGCAGAATTGGAATTCGACATTGAGGCATTGCTTACCTACAAAGTTGATCAATTGAGGCAATTCTGCAGAGCTTTGAGATGTCCCATGAAAGGTAGCGCCAAGAAGGAGGAGCTGCAAACGGCCTTAAGGGCCTGGTGGGAAGCCAAAGAGGCTCAGGAGACAGGTGATGCTGAGGTGGATGAGGATGACCCAGGGAATGGATTTGGCCCACAGGATTTGCCGGTGGGAGGACCAGCCTCAGGGGCTGGTAGTAACCATTCAGGGAGGAGCTTTTTCCCAGAGGAACTGGAGAAAACCAAAGGGTCAGAGAGCATGAGTTGGAGGTTTTAAAACTTAAGGCTCAAGCAGAGGAGAAAAAGCTGCTCATTGAAAGTGAAAAGCGAGCAGAGGAGAGCAAGAACGCTCTCACCTTGGAAGAGAAGAAGATTCTCTTAGCTCATGAGTTAAGCATGAGGGAACTGGACATTAAGGCTAAACAGGTGGAGTCCAGTTCGAATGGTGGCAACGCACAGCCAGTGCCAGCGGGTAAGGTGTACATTCCCAAAGACTTAGTGCGAGAGTACCAAAGGGGTGATGATATTTATGCGTGGTTCACGGCATATGAGATCGCACTGAGGATGAATGAGGTGCCTGAGAAGCTTTGGGGAGCGGGCCTGTGGAAACACTTTGAGGCTTCTGGGAGGGATGTTTTACCACCTTTAGAGAGGGCGGGAACCCTGACCTACGCCAACATGAAGGAGGCTTTATGCCTCAGGTATGGGCTCACTCCTGAACAGTACAGGCAGAAATTCAGGAACTTCAAGAAACTGGAATCCAGTACTTGGGTGGAATGTGTGAATGCGTACACGCGTGCACTGGATGGTTGGATGACGGGCAGCAAGGTAACTGATTTTAAGGGCTTATGCAATTTAATTAGTTGGGAGCATTTGAGTAGTCTGTGTGTTCCAGAGCTGCGCCAGCATCTTTTAGACAGTAAGCTGACTGATCCCGGTAAGCTTGCTGAGGAGGCGGACCGCTGGACCAGCACCAGGGTCCACAAGGGGATTGGGGGTACCACTGCCAAAGGTGTACAGGGTCCCCAGCAGAAGGTGGGGGAGGACAAGGGTAACCACAAGGAGTTCTCTAAAGGGCCCCAAAGTAGTTCCCAGGTAAAGGAGTCCCAGTCCCCCAAGGCTAAGAGGTCCTGGCCCCCTAAGGGCAAGCGGGACCACCGAGGTCCTTCTACTTGTTATTTTTGTAAGGAGGTGGGTCACATTGCCCCTAAATGCCCCAAGAAACCACCTGCACCCACTGGTGTTCCAACACCGGGTTTGGTGAGTGTAGCGTTGGGGGAGGAATTGAGTCCTTGGGAAGGGGAGGAGCAAGCAGTTATGACCCTGTTCTCATTAGGAGATCGAGAGATGGTCCAGGAAACCTTTCTGCCTGAGAACACTAAGAAGTAGGGTGGAGGCTCTGAGAGACACCGGAGCCAGTGTGACATCTGTCAAGTGTCAGTGGGTGTCTGAGGAGCAGGTAATTCCCAATGTACTTCACCCTGTAGTTGCAGCAGATAACTCTGTGCACCTCTGCAAGGTGGCGCTAGTTCCCTTTGAGTGGGGGGGGGTCTCAGGTTCCTTGAAGGTCGTTGTAAGTCCATCCATGCCTGTACACTGCCTGCTAGGGAATGACCTGGAGAGTTCCCCCTGGAAGGAGGTGGAGCGCCAGGCACATTTGGAGATGTTGGGTCTGCCTGAGTGGGCTTGTGTGACCACTCGGTCTATGGCAGCCAGTAAGGGTGTTCAAGAGGACCTGGAGCCTGAAACAGTGGACCAGGTGCCTGCCTTAAAGAGAGGAGGCAGGGGGCGCGGGAAACTGGCCCCTAAAGTTCTCACGGTCCAGGAGGAGGCAAACCTTGAGGGGAATGCCCTGGAGCCTACGGGGGAGCAAGTAGCTGAACTGGGGGACCTACCTGAGCTGACCCAATGGCAGCAGGAGGGAGGGCCCTCCAGGGAGTAATTCTGTGAGGAGCAGAAAAAGTGCCCTTCTCTTGTAGGTTTGCGGCAACAGGCAGCAAACCAGGCAGCAGGTGATCAGTCCGGGTCACATTTGATTTACTGGGAGAATGATCTCCTATATAGCGAGCCTAAGGTTGCTGAGCCTGGGTCAGCCCGTGTGCTGGTGGTACCCCAGCGCTTCAGAGCCTTCCTACTGGGGTTGGCTCATGATGTACCTTTAGCAGGACATTTGGGGCAGGACAAGACCTTTGAGAGGCTTGTCACCCACTTCTACTGGCCTCAAATGCGCAAGAGTTCTGATACTCATTGCAGGACCTGTCAGACTTGCCAGGCAAGTGGTAAGAGTGGGAGGAAGCGCAAGGCTCCTCTCCAACCTTTCCCTGTGGTCAGCACCCCCTTTGAGAGGGTGGGCATTGACATCGTGGGGCCTCTGGAGCCCAAGACAGCCATGGGCAACAGGTTCATCCTGGTCTTGGTGGACCATGCCACCAGGTACCCGGAAGCCATCCCTCTCTGGACGGTGATAGCCCCCGTGGTGGGCCGTGCACTGATGGGGATTTTCTCCCGCGTGGGGTTCCCCAAAGAGGTGGTGTCAGACCGGGGTACTAATTTCATATCTAGGTATATGAAATCTCTGTGGAAGGAGTGCGGTGTGACCTATAAGTTCACCACGCCTTACCACCCCCAAGGGAACGGGCTGGTTGAGAGGTTTAACCGGACCCTGAAGGGCATGATTATGGGTCTTGAGGAATCCATGAGGCGTAAGTGGGAAGTTCTCTTACCATGCCTGCTGTTTGCTTACAGAGAGGTGCCACAGAAGTCCTTAGGGTTCAGTCCCTTTGAGCTACTGTATGGTCACCCTGTAAGAGGACCCTTGAGTTTGGTGAAGGAGGGCTGGGAGAAGGCTCCTAGTAAACCCCCCCAGGATGTATATAGCTACATGCTGGCCTTCAGGAACCAAACTAGGCATTTCATGCAACTCGCTCAGGCAAATCTGGAAGCCAGCCAGGAAGAAATGAAACGGTGGTACGACCAGAATGCCACTCTGGTCGAGTTTCAACCAGGGCAAAAAGTGAGGGTGATGGCACCCGTGGAGCCCTGCGCGCTCCAGGATAAGTCTGGGCCTTATGAGGTGGTGGAGCGCAGGAGCGAAGTGACCTACCTGGTTAACTTACAGTCTCCTAGGAACCCTCTGCGGGTCCTCCATGTGAACCGCCTCAAACCCCACTTTGAGAGGTCTGATGTGACCATGCTCTTGGCTACAGATGATGGGGCGGAAGAGGAGAGTGAACCTCTTCCAGACCTCCTGTCAGCCTGAGAAAAGGATGGGTCATTGGATGGGGTGAACCTCTTGCCTACCCTGACCCCAGAACAGCAGAGGGACTGTCGCCAGGTGTTGGATCAGTTCACCTCCCTGTTCTCCCTGACCCCAGGAGTCACCCATTGGTGCGTCCATGATGTGGACACTGGAGACAGCCTGCCTGTAAAACAAAAATTTTACAGAGTAGCTGATAAGGTCAGGGCCAGCATCAAGGAGGAGGTCTCCAAAATGCTGGCGCTAGGGGTAATTGAGCCAATCAGCAGCCCCTGGGCTAGCCCAGTGGTCCTGGTGCCAAAAGCTGCTGCACCTGGTGCCACCTCAGAACTCCGGTTCTGTGTGGATTACCGTGGGCTCAATGCGGTCACCAAGACTGACGCTCAACCCATCCCCAGAGCTGATGAGCTCGTGGATCGGCTGGGAGCTGCCCGGTACCTCAGTACATTTGACTTGACGTCAGGGTACTGGCAGATTGCCTTGACCGAGGGGGCCAAAGAGAGGTCAGCGTTCTCAACGTCAGAGGGGCACTACCAATTCAGGGTTATGCCCTTTGGGTTGAAGAACGCCCCTGCCACCTTCCAGAGACTGGTTAACCAGGTGCTGTGTGGGCTGGAGGAATTCAGCGCCGCCTACCTGGATGACATTGCTGTGTTCAGCTCCAGTTGGGAGGAACATTTGCAACACCTCTGTGAAGTGTTGAAGGCCCTGCAGAGGGCAGGCCTCACTATCAAGGCAAGTAAGTGCCAGATAGGGCAGGGTTCTGTGGTGTACTTAGGACACCAGGTACGGAGCGGCCAGGTGGCGCCCCTACAGGCAAAAATTGATACCATTCTGGTTTGGGAACCCCCCAAGACCCAGACAGAGGTGAGAGCCTTTTTAGGACTCACGGGGTATTACAGACGGTTTGTGAAGGGGTATGGCACCATTATTGCCCCCTTGACAGAACTGACTTCAAAGAAACAGCCCAAGAAGGTGATCTGGACTGATGCCTGCCAGACCGCTTTTGATGCCCTGAAAACTGCCATGTGCACGGCGCCCGTGCTCAAGGCGCCTGATTTCTCCAAAGAGTTTGTGGTGCCGACAGATGCTTCAGAGCATGGTGTGGGAGCAGTACTCTCACAATTGAACGACGAGGGCTTGGACCAACCCGTAGCTTTTATTAGCAGGAGGCTACTCCCCAGGGAACAGAGGTGGAGTGCAATTGAAAGGGAAGCTTTTGCTGTGGTCTGGGCGATGAAGAAGCTGAGGCCCTACTTGTTTGGGACTCACTTCCTGGTTCAGACAGACCACAGGCCCCTCAGATGGTTGATGCAGATGAGGGGTGAGAACCCAAAACTATTGAGGTGGTCCATCTCCCTACAGGGAATGGACTTTATGGTGGAACACCGCCCTGGAACAGAACACGCCAATGCTGATGGTCTGTCCAGATTTTTCCGCCTTAGTGATGAGAACTCCCATGAGGGAGGGTAGTTGTCCCCACTTTTCAGCTGGAGGGGACACGTGTTAGACCTGGCATTTCTTGGCGTGGTTACCCCAGACTTTTTGCCTCTACCTCCTCTATTTTTGATGCTGTGATGGATTTCGTTTTGCCGGCTTAGATGCTTTGGGCACTTTGCCACTGCTGATCAGTGTCAAAGTGCAAGTGCTCCCTGTATAAAGTGTTATGGTAATTGGTTGTCCATAATTGGTATGTTTGTCTTACTAGTAAAGTCCCTAGTAAAGAGCACTAGTTGTGCCAGGGCTGGTAATGCAAATGCTACTAGTGGGCCTGCAGCACTAATTGTGCCACCCACACAAGTAGCCCTAAAAAGAGATCTCAGGCCTGCCACTGCAGTGCCTGCGCGCAGTTTGTTAACTGCCTTGTTGTCCTGACAAGTGCACCCACTTGCCAGGCCTTCCCCTTCCCTTTTTATGCACATCAGACACCCCTTTAGTAAGCCCAAGGTACCCCCCTGGGCAGTGTGCAGTGTATGTGAAAGGTAGGACATGTACTGAGGTGTGTACCATGTCCTGACAGCAAAATATTGCCAAATTCGTTTTTCACTGTTGCAAGGCCATCTTGCCCATAGGACAGAATGGGGAATGCTGTGTCACATGTTTCCAGCATATCTTCCCATAGCCATAAGATGGAGAGATGGAGTTTAGTGTGCCTGAACTCAGAATTTAATAACACATCTTTTTGTGAAGATGGTTTTTAAATTGTGTGTTTAGATACCACGCTTTTAGAAGTGGCTGGTTTCTTGTCCTGACCATCCTGTGTGCCTCTGCCTGGTTGTGTATTGACTGTCTGGGTTTGGATGTGACAGGGTCTGGGGAGGTGTCCTGACACCAGGGATGAGTAGGTGAGACAGCACAGGCTGGCCTGCATTTGGTGTGGTGGGAGGAGTAGCCCTTTGATGCGAAGAGGGCTGTGCTGCTGCCACAAAAGAATGGCTCCACCTCCTGCCCAGACCCAGACCCTCACTATCAAAGAAAGAAGGTGTGCACTGGCAGGAAGACACCCAAAACTGGTTTGGACCGGGTTCAGAGCCCCCTGAACACAAAGACTTCAAAGGCATTTAGGGGTATAAATGTGAGAGCTGAAACCCCTGAACTCAAGACTGAACTCAAGCCTGTAAAAGGATTGAAACTACTTTGTGATCAAGAGGAACCTCTGCCAATGAAGAACAGCTGAAGAGACTGAAGAGAAGGACTGCCCTTGCTGTGTGTTCTGGGGCTGGCCTGCAGTTTGCTGATTTGACTAAGGGGAGGACAAGGGACTTTGCTGTGTGCTGTGTCCCCCTGCTTGAAAGGGCTTTGCTGTGTGCTGTGTCCTGAAGTAACTTGTCTCCAAGGGCCCGAGAGGAGCTGGCTCCCTGTTGTGGAAACTCAGGAACATCAAAGTTTCCAAGTGTGTCTCAGCGACGCTGTGTGCGTGTGCTTTTTGCAGCCTGAGACCTTCGTGAGAATTGCCCTGTGACAGTGTGCCCCGGAGCAGTCTTGCGCTCTGTTTCGATCGACAGCGTGACCAGAAGTGCTGTGATCGTTATCGCCATCGGCCCGGACCGTCGTCCCAAGGGGGAGCCGTGAGAAATCACCACCGCCAGCCAGAGCCTGCCTTTGCCAAGGAGGGACCTGTGAACCTTCACCATCGTGGGTCCGAGGTCCTTTGCCCAGATCAACGGAATCGCGCCGGGAGCCGATCAGCTGGGAGGCCGTCGCCTGGTAGCCCGACTCTCACTGCGAGGAGCAGCCGCCGCCAACCCGAAGCCGCACAGTGTGACGCCCAAGCCGTGAGGAGAGGAGAGAGAGACTGCACCCCCCCAGGTAACGCTCAGCGAGCGTGCGTGTGTCGCCGCCTGGGGCGGAGTGCGTGCTACGAGAGACCGCTCTCGGCCTTTCCCATCTTTGCAGCACGAGCCTCCGCTCAAGTCAGTATCACGGCCTGTACTCGCCGAGGAGTGGCAGTACCGGGGTTGGATTGTGGAGCTGCACTCTGTTTCCTTCATAACCGTAGTGGGGGCATATTTTGGCAGTCGCTGACCGCGAGTCAGCCAAGAGTGGCATGAGACCTTCACTAGCACCGCGATCGGTGCCAACTTGCTTTTACGATCCGCATTAGTACTTGCAATACGAACTGCATTACAACTTGCTTTTACGATCCGCATTAGTACTTGCATTACGAACTGCATTATTACTTGCTTTTATGATCTGCATTAGTACTTGCATTACGAACTGCATTATTACTTGCTTTTACGATCCGCATTAGTACTTGCATTACGAACTGCATTATTACTTGCTTTACGAACCGCATTAGTACTTGCATAAAGGACTGTCTGATTTCTACATTACGACCTGCATTACGAACTGCATAGCATTGCATTAGGACTGCATTAGATCATCGTGAACTGCTCATTAATACCGCCAGAACCTACAAGTGATTGTTGGCCTAATAACCGACCCAGTGAAATAGTACGAATACGCATATGCTGGATACTTTTGTCGTTTGGTCTCATCGTATTTCTTCTTGATAAAGATACCGCTATTTTCCTAAATCAGTGTGGTGTCCATTTGTGGTGTTATCACTGTGTTACTGGGAGTGTGGTTGCAAATACTTTACACATTGTCTTGGAGATAATCCTGGCTGCTCGTGCCAAGCTACCGGAGGGTGAGCAGGGGTTATCTAAGAGTGTGTCCCTCCTTTCCCTGACTAGAAGCAAGGGTCCCTATTTGGACTAAGGTACCTACCTCAGCCAACTAGAGACCCCCAGATCAAACAGGTGTGGACAAAGATTCTGGTCACTGGGTATGCTTGAGGTTGGGGCTACTTGGAGCCCGAAGATCTTGGTGGAAGGAAGCCAACAAGCCTTTGCAACGGCAAGTCGACGCTGTGCACAGGGGTTCAGTTCCTGCAGCTCCCACGAGGGATACTGGCCTAAAACTTGCTGAGAGGGCAAGTCAGGCCTCGAGAGCTGTGGAGAACCACCATCTGTGTTGATGAACCTTTCGGAGTCCGTAGGAGCTAAGGATCAGCAGACCGGTCAGCTTAGTTGCGGTGCCTGCAGATGCAGGGAAGTGACTCCTTCACTTCAAGGGAGATTCCTTCAGGTGTCTTGGATGCCCACAGGCCTTGGAAGGTTCCTGTATGGTGCACAGGCACAGACGATGCAGCAGACTGAAAGGGCTACGAAGTCGAGCCCAAAAAAGTCCAGAATGCTCAGACGGTAGAAGCTGAAGTGATGTCTAAATTGAATCGTGTCTCAAGACAAATCTAGGGACCTACAAACAGGTAAGCCCTCAAGTACCCTAAGGAAAGGGTTGGGACGATTCAGGGGACCCTCCCAGGGGAGGGTATGGACAGGAGGGAGGTTACTCTCATGTCCTTTGTCCAGTTTCGCACCAGAGCGGGAGCCAACAGCTTCCAGAGCTGGTTTGAACTGGACTATGCAAGGAGGCACCAAACGTGCCCCTCAAGCAGGCTGAGTGGCGCTGGCAAGCGCACCCACACGGCCCCAATACACAAAATCCTTTCTGGGACGTGGTCACAGCTCACTGTGACAGGATACCTATTGTTCTGCCTTCCCCTGCTTCCCCTGCTTCCCATGGGTGGCATAATACATGCTTCAGCCCGTGCGGGACCTCTTGGGTACCTATGCCCTGGGTACCTTAGTACCATATACTAGGGACTGATAAGGGTACCTCAGTATCCAATCTGGGATGTACCTAAGTACTGAACATAACAATTTAGGGGAGAAAATGTGGAAATCTGAAATAATTTCCGTTAGCATAAGCTGAAGCCATCTTGGTTGTGGCATCCATTTTGTTAGCTATGTAATTCTTCCGTCTTCACTGTTGCTTGCCTTTCTATTCTGCTTGAGTCATCTACTTTAGTTAACTCCTTCTATTCTAAGCTACAGCAATGTATGTGCTGAGAAAAGGCCTGTAGCTGCTAGAATGCACCTGGCTAAAGATATAACTGTCAATTGTTTTCTGCTGATGTAAACAGTTCTGTTCCCCCTCCCACTCTGCTGACTAAGTGATCACCCATCTGCCCATGTTTGTTGGTAGTTATTCCTGTGTATGCTTGTACCTTCTATTTGTAACTACATGCTTACTCTGCAACAAACTCTGTATATAAGCACCATGGTCTGTGACTTCAGTGTACTACCTCAGGCAGCACTTGAGAGTGCTGTGTGGACGTAGTCCCACTCATGAGTGATTAATAAACTTGTTATTTTGAATTCCAGCTTCAGTGCCAATCTCTATTTTGGTGGTCTATGGACCCGTGGACAAGAGAAGGGTGACCCCTGCACCGGTGTGCTCATTAAAAGGCACATTTCCACAGTTGGCGCCCGATACGTGGGGGCTCATCGAGGACGCGGCCGTCTGAAGGAGTGGTCTTGACGGAAGAGTGGAATATTACTGAGGAGACGTCCTGCATGAGGAGACCCTTGTCTTTGAAGCCAAAGTGACTTTTCCGGTTTTTCGATTTGACCCTCCAGGTGGCGGCCGGTCCTGACTGAGGTATCCTTTGGCGTTATTTTTGCAGTGACCATTAGGTCGATCAAGAGATTGGCAGTTGGAGGTTGGAGACTTTTGTTTGGTAAGGTCGCTGAAGCGGCACTCTTGTTTGCTTGGCCAAGATTCTGGTTTTGTCCGTTTGATTTATTTTTTGCAGAAAATAAAGGCAGGTAATGTGGAGATTTTTCTCACTTTTGAACAATTTGGAAACGTAATATTTTACAAAAACTTGGTAGCATGCCTGTTTCCAGCACACTCCATAGGTTGTGTTGCTGTCTTGGTGGTACCAAAATGAATTTAGAAAGAAGTCAGCCGGCTCCCTTAGAGGGAACACCTAATAGACATATGTATATTAAATACGGTATTTCTGGGGGGCGGAGCTTGCCGCGAAGCAAGATGGCCGCGTAGAGAAAGAGCTCCGCGAGCTGTCGGCGCCGCACTAAAAATATCCTGGCAATCAACACAAATAACAAATAACGATGGAAGCTGACTCACCAGAGGCAGAGCTCTCGAATGCTATCCCCCGTCTCTAGCGACTCGCAAAGATCGCTGCCCGAGATGCGGCCTGACCGAGGGAGCGGAGCGCAGAGGCGGCCATGCTCCCGGCGGTCTCTCGCTGACGGCCTCGGCGGCGTTCTATAGACCGGACTGCTTTCTCCCGCCTCCCAGGGTTACCGGACTTCTGATCGAGCCGATACGCGCCAGAAGCTGCCAACCTCCGCCTGCCGATCCCGATTTTCGTTCGCCAGCGCGGTGGCGCTGCAGGCACCAGCACCCCGCATGATACGCCATCCCTGCCCCTGAAGCCACGCACAGCCTATACACCCTGCTGCCGGCGTGGCAGCCCTCGAGCGGCCGGAGGCTACAGACGGTAGGAGAATCCCCTGGGGGCTGACTACTGGCGAGGGCCCACTGCATGAAGTCAATGGCCTGCTGAGTAATGGGTGGGGCCCATCTTGGCTGCGACCACCCACGGGGACTGGGCCCGACACTGGTGGGGAGAGTTGCGGAGCGAACTGCGTCATTGCGACCTAATCGCTTGGACAATTGGACCCGCCGGGCAAGGTGCAACACTCCCACGTCCAGTGAGCCTGTCTGCTGTCCCTCCTGGAACACTGCGGGTGGTTCGCACAGGTGGGGTCGCCCTGTCCTCACACACGCATTGCCTGCCTAACAATGAGGGACGCTGCGGCGCATTGGGCCCTATATGCGCCACGTGATCCCGGCCGTCGAAGCGCCTCACGTCTCCAGCGAGGTCGGTATTTACTGACCGCAGAGGACTTGGAAGTGGGGAATCCCATCGGAGGATCCTATGGACCTATCTGAGAGGGTACTGACCGCGCGCTCCCCACTGCTGCCTGTCAATCTGAGGGGCGGTGCGACCGACAATAACAGTTTCCCCCTCCTATTGGCCTGCGAGGAATGCCCATTGCTCTGGTCCTCCCTCCATACTCGCTGGGACATAGCTGTAACTACGCCGAATAGCCTCATTCGCCCTTTAAGAACTGAGCCACCGCAAGCGGAGCTGCCTAGCCTGAAGACGACACCATGGGCACAGTAGACAGAACCCAGACCAAACTCCTGTTCGACGCTAAAACTACCAGAAACAAAGATGCAGACGGGGCACGCTCCGCGGACACCAGAGCAGACACCTCAGAGGAGGAGACCAGTGAGGTGAAGCAAATGTTCGCTACCATACAGAAAAGCCTGACGATGATGGATGGAAAGATCGACTTGCTGGTATATTGCATGGACAGGATGTCGGAGCGACTCGACAAACAAGCGGAACGAGTTGATATGGCGGAGCTGAGGATCACAGAGGTTGAGGAGGCCCAGACCGCAACAGACCAGGTGCAGAGACAAATGGCCAAAACTATCACAGTACTCCAAGACAAAGCAGAAGACTTAGAAGCCCGCTCTCGCCGCAGCAATCTACGTGTAACGGGTTTTCCGGAAACCACCCCAATGGGCAATGTGGAACAATTCACGGAAAAGCTGCTCATTACTCTACTGGGCCGTGAAACATTCTCAGATATGTTTGTGATCGAAAGAGCCCACCGTACATTGGGGCCGAGACCCATTCCGGGCGCCCAACCGCGACCTGTAATAGCTAAACTGTTAAACTATTGGGATCGTGACTCTGCTTTAAGACGAGCCAGAGAGCTGGGAGAACTCCGCTATGAAGGCTCTGTAATATCACTTTACTCAGACTTTACAGCACGCGTACAAGAAGCGAGACGCCAATTCAATCCACTCAAGCGGCAACTCCGAGAGCACAACATCACATATGCTATGCTGTATCCGGCCAAACTGAAGGTAAACCTGAATGGCTCCTCCCGCATTTTTACAGACCCGAAGGCAATGCAAAAAGCCATGAAAGACCTGCTCAGGAAGTCGAAACAGGAATCGACGCCGGAGAGAGCGACTGCGGCTGAGGTGCAGGGGAACTCCCTTGAAGACACAGACTAGAACACCGGCATTGCTATGCTCTCAACTTTTTGCATACTCCTAGAACAGCTACCTTCCAAGCAGGGGAGGGGCCCGGCGTTCAGGGCACTACCGCGCCGATCCTTCAGACTAACGCCCGACAGCCAGCAGATGGATTGCAACAGAGAGCAATCGCCTAAACTAAGCGCAAGTAACTGTATCTCAGCTGCTCCTGGGGGGACAGTTATGCCCTCTTATTTGTTGTTATAATTATTGTAGCATTGTGACAACAGCTCTGGGGGAAGTTTATATGTTTATAACTTTATGGTTCCAGGTGGTTGTGTTATGCCATACCACAATCTGATACCCGGTTAGATGTTTCTTGAAAGTTGATTGCCTCACTATTTTGCTATAACATGTGGATTTTCGCCGATGGTTACTCGCATTGCTAGGGTAACATCTGCCCCCTTGTGTTACTCACTGCATGGTTGGATGCCATATCCATCTGGGGAATGGGAGGGGGGAGGGGACTCTTGACTATGCTCAGTTGGGGACAGCAGGCGTGGGGGGTGGGTGGAGGGGGATGATGTGTGTATATGTACCTTTACTTTTCTTTTGCTTTGTTGGTTTAATTTGACACATTGGTATGAGTCACAAACACCAGAGGATTTAAGAAAACACCACTGCATAATGATTATAACCTTGAGAGTCTACCGGGGACGCACTTGCTTCATTGCACCTATTACATTATTATAGGGCATGGGGACTAGACTGAGACTCCTGACTTGGAACGTCAGGGGCCTTAATGACCAACGCAAGACCAGGAAGGTCATATCATACCTCACTCGGCACAATATTGACATAGCGCTACTACAGGAAACACACCTACCGGTAACAAGTGTCCCGCAGCTCAGGGGTAAGATTCGCTGCACATTCCACGCTGCGGGCTTCACTACTCATGCCAGAGGGGTTTTGACCTGGATTAACCCCAAAGCCCAACTCGCTCTAGAGGAATTGCATACAGATACTAACGGTAGATATGTAGTGTCCAGATGTAGGGGGAAAGGTGCGGAATATATCATAATTAATGTGTACGGCCCCAACTATGATTGCCCGCAATTCTATTATGATCTCCTGACCTTAGCTCGTCAACTGCCCAATGCACCACAACTATGGGGGGGGTGATTTTAATTGCATTCTCAACCCCGATCTTGATCGCTCTGGAGGTCAACCGCGGCGCCATACACGGGCAGCGGAGGCAATTTTAGATATCCTCACGGAGCTGAATATGATTGATGCCTGGCGCTCCCCGTTAGCAGGGGGCTACACACACTATTCCGCGCCCCATAATCTCCACACTAGAATTGATTACTGGTTCCTGATGGCCTCACTTAGAGGTACCATTCGGGAGTGCAAGGTATTTCCCCGTACCTATTCCGATCATTCCCCGGTGCTCCTAACATTGACCACTCCTGACAAACGGCCCCCCCGGTTCACCTGGCGATTCCCCCCCTATGCACTATTAGACGAGGTTTTCAGGGCAGAGATGCTGGAGGCAATGGAAACCTTCTTTGCGACAAATGTGGGCTCCGTCCCTCACTTCACTACGATTTGGGAGACCTTTAAGGTGTATGTGCGGGGCATTGCAATTTCCAAACACTCGGGGGTACTGAAATCGATTAGGGGACGGCTGACTCTGCTAGAACGAACCCTGGCAGGACTGGAAAGGGAGTCGCTAGGCAAAAAGGACCCTACAATACTAACGGCACTTAAGACTACGTTAGAAGAATACCATTCTGAGGCTGACAGAGAGGTCAAGCTACTGGGGAAATACGCAGTAGCTAGGGTGTATGGAGAGGGAGAACGCCCTGGCGCCGCCCTAGCAAACCTCATGAAGGGACGCCGGGCGACATCCCACCCCATAGAATTGACTACCGAAGACGGCGATGCTGTCACCGATGCGGACGAAGTGGCGGAGTGCTTTCGATCCTACTATGCCGATCTTTGCCAAGCTAAAACCCACACTGCACAATCAGACATATTGGAATACCTAGAGTATATTAAATTGCCCTGGTTACTAGACAACCACAGGGAGTATCTGATGCGCCCACTGGAGGCGTGGGAGGTGCGGGCGGCCCTGTCCACGATGCGCCCTGGTAGTGCGCCGGGACATGATGGACTGACGGTTGGGTTCTACAAAGAGTTCCAAGAACTACTGGTTCCACACCTATTGACGCTCTTTGAGGAAATAACTGAAGAAGGCACTATGCCCCCCACAATGAGAGAAGCGCTCCTAGTTGTCATTTTGAAACCCGGGAAACCCTCACACTGTTGCTCCTCATATCGCCCACTATCTTTATTAAATGTAGACACGAGGATATTTGCCAAAGTGCTAGCAAATAGACTAGCCCCCTTAATGACAACTCTTGTGGGCCCGGAACAAGCGGGCTTTATACCAGAACGCACACTCACATACAACGTGCGTAGTTTTTGGAGCGATACAGCACACTGCACCAGACGTTAAAGCCGCGGCTATTTTTTTGGATGCTGAAAAAGCATTTGATTCGGTGGAATGGAAATTTATGCAGATACCCTTGGAGCGCATGGGGCTGGGGCGCGTCTTTCTGAGCCTGATTAGTACACTATATACGAACCCCTCTGCTCGGTGCGAGTGGGAGACGTGGTCACTGCTCCCCTGACAATATCCAGAGGCACCAGGCAGGGCTGCCCACTATCGCCACTCCTGTATGCTCTGGTGGCAGAGCCACTGGCCTGCGCCCTGCGGGAATACCATAGCGATAAAGGGATAAGATTCCCTGGGTATACCCTAGTCATCTCCTCCTATGCAGACGATACCCTCTTATACATCCGTGATCCAGCCAACAATGTATCCCCTATCCTACGTGAAATAGTACGATTCGGGGAGCTCTCCGGCCTCAAGATTAACTGTACAAAATCAGTAATCTTTCCTCTTACTCCGGTGACACTCCCTGAGGAGCTAGACTTCCCACTGCAGTGGTCTACAGACCCGGTGCGCTATTTGGGGATTCAAATACACACAGATTCGGAGCTCGTATTCAGAGAAAACTATGGCCGTGCCATTACTAAACTCAAAGAGGATATCACGCGATGGACCCGCCTCCCCCTCTCCCTACTGGGTAGAATATCACTAATGAAAATGGTAGTCCTTTCCCGATTTCTTTTCCTGTTCCTTAACGTACCGATGGTCCTGCCGGCACAGTTCTTCAAACATCTCAGGTCGCTACAAATTAAACTAGCCTGGGCCAACAAACAGCCTCGGGCGAGCTGGAACCTCCTTGTCCTGCCGTACTCTATGGGTGGGCTGGGTGCCCCGGACCTCGATCTGTACTACCGGGCCGCACAAGCCTCGCATGCCTATTACTGGATGCATCAGCAGCCACCCCCCCCTCACCTCCATATAGAAGGTCACACGCGAGCTCCAGCCCACTTGGCGACTGCCCTATTTCACGCGCCAAGCAGAAATACTACAATCCTCGACTCGATTAATGCTACAACTCACGCTTGGCATAATCTCCTGAACAGGCAAGCGTTCTCTATTTTATACTCTCCTATTACCCCTATAGCCTGGTGCGAGTGGTTACCGACTCTCACTGCCCCGGAAGTGGTGGCAGCGTTGCAAGCCTTGGGACTTGACACGATTGGTGATTTCTTTAGTGACGGAACGGGTAGGGACTGGACTGACCTGCTAGAGACGGACCCGCCGCCACCTCACCTAGCCACATTCCACTATTTTAGAGGCAGAAGCGCACTACGAAAGCTACTAGGAGATGAGCTGATGGAGCCTCCAGAAGTACTTTCCTTCTCCACATTGATTCGTGCTGCATCCCTGTGAGAAGTTGGCCTGGTATATGCTGTCCACTAGTTAAAGTGGACACCTTGCACCAGTTCAATTCGACTCTTATGGTAGATAGGTTTAAGACAACCTTTACAGAAAGCTATCCTAGTGGTAGCTGTGGAGAGCAGCCTTCAGGCTAAGTCTTGGAGGAATGTAAAGCAGCTTGTTTTACCACACAATCTCTTGAATCACCAAATGAAAAGACACCACACAGGTATATATATCAAATATATATGTATTTATTACTAAACAACTCTCTACTAATCTCTTGTGAGATTAGAAGTCAGGAACATATGCACAAATCAACGTTTCACAACAAATTGAGCACAAATATGGCTGGGGCCCTAGGGGCGTACCAGACCATATACTAAAAAAGAGACTTAAGAACAACGACTTGCAAAGGGACAAGGCCCAGGGCCTTCAGAAGTGCTGGGGCCTCACGAAACCACCCAAGGCAGGTAAGTAAAGGACCCACGGGGGACGCGTGCAGTGAGGGAACACAGGCGCGGATCGCCGTAGACTTCAATGGGGCAAGTCGCGGTTGGAAATTAAGAGTTTAAGGGCACTTCGGGAGTAGCTACAAGCAAGTCACTTACAGGGTAAGTAGTTCTAGGGCCAACACCCACAGGAGCACCGTAGTGCTGGAGTTACCTCACCCAGGGAAGCCGGGTGCATAGGTGTCCTTTGGTGTCGGGTCGCGGCGTCGTTTTCAATGGGAGCCAATGAAGACTTGCTGCTTGTGAAGCCAGAAGAAGTGTCCGGTGGAATCCAAGCCTGGATTCGGAAGAAGGAAGACCTGAAAGCAGAGGGGACAGTGTTCAAAGTCACTTGGCAGTGACCCGGGGCAAGGAAGATGAATGCCCACCGTCGTCGACAGATTCAGGTCGTTCACGGGTGTCTTGACTCTTCGGCCACGAGGTCCAGGAGGCGTCGAGGACGACCAGGAGCTGGATTCAGCGTGTCCCACGAAGTCTGCAGCTGACTGCGGTGTCGGCGACCCGATTGGAGCCAACAAGCCTTGGTAGCAGCAAGTCTCGTGGAAAGAACAAAAAGTCAATGGTGCAGACCAGCAAGGTCTGGGGGACTCACCCAGCGAGGGTAAGTCAGGGCAGGCCTGGAGCAACCAGGGGAGCCCTTTGGATTTGTAGAAAAGTCTTCAGGGGACCCACAAGCCGGCTGGCAAGGGATCGCAAAGACGCCTCGGGAGGATTCCTTCAACAGGGGCCCACGGTCACTCGGGACGGGGTAGGCCTCTGATCTTGGGAGGGATCTTTGCTAGAGGCTGGGACCACACGTGGTCCAAAGCACAGGTTCGTAGAACGTCGTGAAGGGGTTGCACTCGAAAATAGTGCACGGTACCCAGGGACTGCGGTTCCTCGTCACTCGTGGGGTCCACTTGCCTCAGCTTCGCTGGGGACTCACGATGGCCTTGGAGAAGTCAGGAAATCCTCTTCCTGGGCTGCAGGGACTTCGGGCTCCGGCGGGAGCGGCGTAGTTTGCGACCGTCGTTGCAGTTTTTGGTGCCTGCCAAGCAGGGGAGTCACTCCTTGACTCCAAGGGAGATTCTTCAGTCTTCCAGAGGTAGTGGAACGTCGAAGGTCCGGGATTCTTCTTTAGAGCGTCGTCCAGGGATATCTAGTTTGCAAGGTCAAGGGTTCCCTATCTTATACTAAAAGGAAGGGAGGGACTAGCTCTATGACCCCACCTATGGGAGGGTCAGGGGAGTAGGTGGCTACACCCACTTCCCTTTGTCCAGTTTCGCGCCAGAGCAGGGGCAGGTAGCCCCTGAGCCGGTTTGAACTGGTGTATGCACAGAGGAGCCTTCTGCTCCCCCAGTGCAGGACTTCAAAGCACTCTAGGAGTGCACCCACCCAGCCCCAATACACTAAACCCTGTCTGGGAGGTGGTCACACCTCCCTGTGACAGGATACCTATTGTTGGGCCTCCTCCACTGCGAGTTTCGGTCATCAGCAGGAGGGCAGCCCAGTGTCTGTGACTGGTGGCATCCATTTTGTGATGCCAGGGCTCTTCAGGATTCTACCGCGTTTCCACAGTAGGTACATGTCTATCCCTCTAGAAGGGTGGGATCATACTCCCACACCAGGTACTGGTGTGGGGGTATGATTCCAAGGTGTTTGACACCAAACACGACATGTTTTGATGCAGCCATTCCAAAGTTAGCATTAACCGCGAGGTTATAATGCACTTAAGAGTATATGGTTTGACCGCATTCACAAACAGCCCCAGAGAATGGACTCTGAGAGCTGCAGAGGGGCCCTGCTCAGGCAGAGGCACCCTCTCACATAGAAACTAAGCACCCTGCCCTCAGGATTGATAGGGCCTGCCTTAGGGGTGACTGATAGGTTTAAATGTGTGTGCAGGGGAGATATAGGGAACCTATATCTCAGTGAGGGGTGCTAGCACCTCCTCACCCAGGCTGCAGTAGCAGGCCTGTGGTGTCAGATTTAGTCTGCTTCCCAGGGGTGGCATAATACATGCTTCAGCCCCTGGTAGGCCTGTGAAGTACCTATGCCCTTGGTACCTAAGGTACCATATACTAGGGACTCATAAGGTACCACAGTATCCAATCACTAGTGCACCTAGAGTGCACTCCAAGTCGTTTAGAGAGAACAGAGAGGCTGGGGCCCTGATTGGCAGGGTCCCAGCCAGACTATAGCCAGAAACCAGTGTAAACATCAGAAAAAAAGTGGGGGCAACATAAGAGGCAGATCCTACTCTCCTACACAACCCCCCCCAAACGCAGGGACACTAAACTAACCTTGACCAGTTGAGTCTTCGTGCTCTAAGTGGAAATACCTTGAGAGTCCATCTGCATTGGCATGTTGGGTCCCAGGCCTATGTTCCACTGTATAGTCCATCCCCTGTAGGGAAATGGACCACCTTAAAAGTTTTGGGTTTTCACCTTTCATCTGTTTAAGCCATAGGAGGGGCTTGTGGTCAGTCTGAACTATGAAGTGAGTGCCAAACAAGTATGGCCTCAGCTTCTTCAGGGCCCACACCACAGCAAAGGCCTCCCTCTCTATAGCTGACCAACGTTTCTCTCTAGGGGTCAGCCTCCTGCTAATAAAAGCTACTGGCTGGTCTTGACCTTCATCATTCAGTTGAGACAGTACAGCTCCCACACCCAGCTCAGAAGCATCTGTTTGGACAATGAACTTTTTGGTGTAGTCTGGACTCTGTAAGATGGGGGCAGTGCACATGGCCTGCTTTAGGTCTTCAAATGCCTTCTGACAGCTAGCTGTCCACTGAACCTTTTTTGGCATTTTCTTTGAGGTCAGATCATTCAAGGGGGTCACTATAGATCCATATCCCTTCACAAACCTCCTATAGTACCCAGTCAGGCCTAAGAAGGCTCTCACCTGTGTCTGGGTGGTTGGAGCAACCCATTCCATTATGGTTTGGATTTTGCTCTGTAAAGGCTGAACCTGGCCTCCACCCACAAGGTGGCCCAGGTACACAACCTGACTCTGCCCTATCTGGCACTTAGTGGCCTTGATAGTGAGGCCTGCTTTCTGCAGAGCCTCCAAAACATTTCTGAGGTGGACCAGGTGATCCTGCCAGGAGGAACTAAAGACAGCAATATCATCTAGATAAGCTGAGCAATAAGTTTCCATCCCTGCCAGAACTTTGTTCACCAACCTCTGAAAAGTGGCAGGTGCATTTTTCAATCCAAAGGGCATCACCACAAAGTGGTAGTGCCCACCAGGGGTCGAAAATGCTGTTTTGGCTTTTGCATCATCAGCTAACCTGATCTGCCAGTAGCCAGCTGTTAGGTCAAATGTACTCAGATATTTGGCTGAGGCCAAAGTATCAATCAGCTCATCTGCCCTTGGTATGGGATAGGCATCAGTCCTGGTGACTGCATTGAGGCCTCTGTAGTCTACACAAAACCTCATTTCTTTCTTACCACCCTGGGTATGAGGCTTGGGTACTAGGACTACTGGGCTAGCCCAAGGGCTATCTGAAGGCTCAATCACACCTAACTCCAACATTTTCTGGACTTCAGTCCTGATACAGTCCCTGACATGGTCAGGTTGCCTGTAGATTTTACTCTTGACAGGCAGACTGTCCCCAGTGTCCACCTCATGGGTGCACCAGGTAGTCTGACTAGGGGTCAGGCTAAACATATGTCTGTACTGCTGCAGAACTTGTCTGCACTCAGTTTGCTGATGGTCAGTGAGGCTGCTTGCCAAAGCAACACCATCGACTGACCCATCATCAGGGTTCTGTGAGAGCAGGTCAGGGAGAGGGTCACTCTCCTCCTCCTGTTCCTCATCAGTTGCCATGAGCAAGCCCATGTCAGCCCTGTCAACATATGGTTTCAATCTGTTGACATGGAGCACCCTCAGGGGGCTCCTGGGAGTTCCAAGATTCACCAGATAGGTGACTTCTCCCTTTTGCTCAACTATTGTATGGGGGCCACTCCATTTGTCTTGGAGGGCTGCTGGGGCCACAGGCTCCAACACCCACACTTTCTGTCCTGGCTGGTACACAGTCAGCACAGCCTTTTGGTCATGCCAAGCTTTTTGTAATTCTTGGCTGGCCTCCAGGTTTTTGGTTGCCTTCTTCATGTATTCGGCCATCCTGGAGCGGAGACCAAGTACATAGTCCATCACATCCTGTTTGGGGGTTTGAGAGGTAACTCCCAGCCCTCTTTTACCAAACATAATGGACCTCTTACAGGATGCCCAAACAGAAGCTCAAATGGGCTGTAACCAACCCCCTTCTGTGGAACCTCTCTGTATGCAAACAACAGGCAGGGAAGAAGAAGGTCCCATTTCCGCCTAAGCTTCTCTGGGAGTCCTTTAATCATTCCCTTAAGGGTTTTGTTGAAACGCTCAACCAACCCATTGCATTGTGGGTGATAGGGGGTGGTGAACTTATAAGTTACACCACACTCCTTCCACATTGCTTTCAAATATCCTGACATGAAGTTGGTACCTCTGTCAGAGATGACCTCCTTTGGGAAACCCACTCTGGAGAAAACTCCAATGAGGGCTCTTGCCACCACAGGGGCTGTGGTGGTCCTCAGGGGAATTGCCTCTGGGTACCTGGTGGCATGATCCACTACCACCAGGATAAATCTGTGCCCAGATGCAGTTTGAGGGTCAAGGGGACCAACAATGTCAATCCCTACCCTTTCAAAGGGTACCCCCACCACAGGTAGTGGTATCAGGGGGCCTTTGTGGTGCCACCTGCCTTGCCACTGGCTTGGCATGTGACACAGGAGCGACAAAACTCCTTTGTGTCCTCTGACATATGTGGCCAATGAAAATGTGGAACAAGCCTGTCCCAGGTCTTGTTTTGGCCCAAGTGACCTGCTAAAGGGATATCATGTGCTAGGGTCAAGAGGAACTCCCTAAACTTCTGAGGTATTACCAACCTCCTGGTGGCTCCAGGGGCTGGATCTCTACCCTCAGAATATAGGAGTCCCTCATCCCAATAAACTTTATGGGACCCACTAGCACTCCCAGCAGCCTCAGCAGCAGCCTGCTGTCTGAGGGGTTCAAGAGAGGGGCAGCACTGTTGCTCCTTACTCAGATCTTCCCTAGAAGGGCCCCCTGCCCCCAAGAACTCAACCTGATCAGGCTCAAGTCCCTCTGGGGCAGTTCCTTCTTCAGGATCTGCTCCTCCTCCCTCAAGAGGGGAATCAGTGATCTGAGACAGAGGGGAAGGCACTGCCTTACCCCTACTGCTCCTCTTCTTGGGAAGCATCTGGTCCATGGTTTCAGGATCCAGAGCTGGTTCAGTGTCATGCATTTTGGCCTGTGACCTGGTCACAGCAAATACCTCTGCAGGGATGCCCAACATCTCAGCATGAGTCCATAACTCTACTTCAGACCAGGCTGAAGTTTCTAGATCATTGCCCAATAGACATTCTACAGGGAGGTCTGCACTGACTACAACCTTCTTGAGGCCAGTTACCCCTCCCCAGGAGAAATTCACAACTGCCAGACTATGGTTGGTCCTGACATTGCTTGCATTGGTCACCTGGTACATTTCGCCCAGGATGATCTGTCCAGGGTCCACAAGATCCTCTGCCACCATGGTGACACTAGCACCTGTGTCCCTAAATGCCAAAGCCTGTTTGCCATTTATTACAGGCTGCTGTTTGTATTTGCCCAGATTACTGGGGCTCACCAGGAAGGACATGTCAATGTCTCCATCACAAATCAGCATTGCCTGAGTGGGTACTCTGACTAGGCCAGAGTCCACTTCAGAACCCAGGGTCAACCCTACTACACCCTTATTCTGAGTACCACCTCCACCAGTAGCTGAACTAGGGGGAACAGTTGCCTTAGGGGCAGGAGTGGTGGTGGTTTGGTCTTTGGACTTGTTACAATCAGAAGTCCAGTGCCCTTTCTGTTTACAGAATTTGCACCAGGGCTTCTTTTGGCCTTTTCCCTTGTTGGATTGTGACTCCCCACCAGATGCAGATTTTTGGGGCCCTTGTGAAGACTTCTGGTCTTTTGACTTATCCCCACTTTTCTCAGAGCCCTTAGAATCCTGCTTCTTTGTGTCACCCCCTTGGTTCTGGGTTTTCTGCCTCACCCTGGTTCTGACCCACTTGTCTGCCTTCTTTCCCAATTCTTGGGGAGAGGTCAGATCTGAGTCCACCAGGTATTGATGCAACAACTGGTTCTGGCAATTATTAAGGATCTGTTCTCTCATCATTAGATTATACAATCCCTTGAAATCAGTAACCCTACTGCCAACCAGCCAAATCAGTAACCCTACTGCCAACCAGCCAACCCTCCAGAGCCTTGGTTGCACAATCTACAAAGTCAGTCCAGTCCTGAGTCTGTGCCTTCTGGGTGTCTCTGAACTTCAACCTGTACTGCTCAGTGGTTAAGCCAAACCCATCTATCAGTGCACTCTTCAGGACTTCATAGTCATCAGCATCCTCATCTCTAACAGTGAGGAGCTTGTCTCTACCTTTATCTGAAAAGGAGAGCCACAAGATTGCTGCCCACTGCTTTTGGGGGACCTGTTGTACTCTACAGGCCCTTTCCATAGCAGTTATCCACTTATGGATATCATCCCCACTCTGGTAGGGAGGAACAACCTTGCTCAGGTTCCTATGGTCTGGAATATATTCTCTGCCTCTAGGGACACTGTTGCTGCCACCAGGGGGTTCTAACCCCTCTTTTCTAGAAGCTCTCTGGAGCTCCAAGGCTTCTCTATCTAATGCCAACTGCTTGGTTTTGAGGGCAAATCTTGCTTCCTCATACTGCAGCAGTTTGTACATTCTGTCAGAGGAGGTCTCTCTTCTTGGGAAGTAGGAGTTCCTCTGGTAGACAGATTCTCTGCCAGAGTGATAGGAGTGGTCAGATTCCCTAGAAAGGGACCTAGGCCTCACCTCCACTATGTCAGTTCTCTTAGGGAGAATTCCTCTGTCCTGTTCAGACCCCTTGGGACCTGGCCCTACAACCACAGAGTCTTGGTCATCCTGATGTCCATCATCTGACCCAGACACTGTAATTGACCCACTCACTGATTCAGACCCATTAGCTCCTAGAGCTAATCTAAGATCATCTGCTGTCAGCAGATCTATCAGGTGTAGTGTGGAGGGACTCTGTCCTATCTTCAGGTGCCTTGCAGCACACATGGCTTTCAAGTCAAAGAAAGTCATGTCCTTATACTGAGGCTGAGTGGATCCACTGGGTCCAACCCTTAAGGACATTCTAGTGTTGTGCAGTGTTGTACTACCTACACTAGTTTGTGGCCTACTGATACTAGCTTGAGCTGTAGAAAGGGTGTGCTATCCCTTGGCACACAGCTCTAAGTTCAGTAGAACTTATTGATACTAAGCTTGACTTTATATGTACCTTGAGTACCTATAGTGGTTTTCAGTTAGTAATTCAAATAGAGATTTTCTGGTAAAACAATAGCAAGCTGGAATCCCACACGCTGCCACCAATGTGAGAAGTTGGCCTGGTATATGCTGTCCACTAGTTAAAGTGGACACCTTGCACCAGTTCAATTCGACTCTTATGGTAGATAGGTTTAAGACAACCTTTACAGAAAGCTATCCTAGTGGTAGCTGTGGAGAGCAGCCTTCAGGCTAAGTCTTGGAGGAATGTAAAGCAGCTTGTTTTACCACACAATCTCTTGAATCACCAAATGAAAAGACACCACACAGGTATATATATCAAATATATATGTATTTATTACTAAACAACTCTCTACTAATCTCTTGTGAGATTAGAAGTCAGGAACATATGCACAAATCAACGTTTCACAACAAATTGAGCACAAATATGGCTGGGGCCCTAGGGGCGTACCAGACCATATACTAAAAAAGAGACTTAAGAACAACGACTTGCAAAGGGACAAGGCCCAGGGCCTTCAGAAGTGCTGGGGCCTCACGAAACCACCCAAGGCAGGTAAGTAAAGGACCCACGGGGGACGCGTGCAGTGAGGGAACACAGGCGCGGATCGCCGTAGACTTCAATGGGGCAAGTCGCGGTTGGAAATTAAGAGTTTAAGGGCACTTCGGGAGTAGCTACAAGCAAGTCACTTACAGGGTAAGTAGTTCTAGGGCCAACACCCACAGGAGCACCGTAGTGCTGGAGTTACCTCACCCAGGGAAGCCGGGTGCATAGGTGTCCTTTGGTGTCGGGTCGCGGCGTCGTTTTCAATGGGAGCCAATGAAGACTTGCTGCTTGTGAAGCCAGAAGAAGTGTCCGGTGGAATCCAAGCCTGGAAGAAGGAAGAAGGAAGACCTGAAAGCAGAGGGGACAGTGTTCAAAGTCACTTGGCAGTGACCCGGGGCAAGGAAGATGAATGCCCACCGTCGTCGACAGATTCAGGTCGTTCACGGGTGTCTTGACTCTTCGGCCACGAGGTCCAGGAGGCGTCGAGGATGACCAGGAGCTGGATTCAGCGTGTCCCACGAAGTCTGCAGCTGACTGCGGTGTCGGCGACCCGATTGGAGCCAACAAGCCTTGGTAGCAGCAAGTCTCGTGGAAAGAACAAAAAGTCAATGGTGCAGACCAGCAAGGTCTGGGGGACTCACCCAGCGAGGGTAAGTCAGGGCAGGCCTGGAGCAACCAGGGGAGCCCTTTGGATTTGTAGAAAAGTCTTCAGGGGACCCACAAGCCGCCTGGCAAGGGATCGCGAAGACGCCTCGGGAGGATTCCTTCAACAGGGGCCCACGGTCACTCGGGACGGGGTAGGCCTCTGATCTTGGGAGGGATCTCTGCTAGAGGCTGGGACCACACGTGGTCCAAAGCACAGGTTCGTAGAACGTCGTGAAGGGGTTGCACTCGAAAATAGTGCACGGTACCCAGGGACTGCGGTTCCTCGTCACTCGTGGGGTCCACTTGCCTCAGCTTCGCTGGGGACTCACGATGGCCTTGGAGAAGTCAGGAAATCCTCTTCCTGGGCTGCAGAGACTTCGGGCTCCGGCGGGAGCGGCGTAGTTTGTGACCGTCGTTGCAGTTTTTGGTGCCTGCCAAGCAGGGGAGTCACTCCTTGACTCCAAGGGAGATTCTTCAGTCTTCCAGAGGTAGTGGAACGTCGAAGGTCCGGGATTCTTCTTTAGAGCGTCGTCCAGGGATATCTAGTTTGCAAGGTCAAGGGTTCCCTATCTTATACCAAAAAGAAGGGAGGGACTAGCTCTATGACCCCACCTATGGGAGGGTCAGGGGAGTAGGTGGCTACACCCACTTCCCTTTGTCCAGTTTCGCGCCAGAGCAGGGGCAGGTAGCCCCTGAGCCGGTTTGAACTGGTGTATGCACAGAGGAGCCTTCTGCTCCCCCAGTGCAGGACTTCAAAGCACTCTAGGAGTGCACCCACCCAGCCCCAATACACTAAACCCTGTCTGGGAGGTGGTCACACCTCCCTGTGACAGGATACCTATTGTTGGGCCTCCTCCACTGCGAGTTTCGGTCATCAGCAGGAGGGCAGCCCAGTGTCTGTGACTGGTGGCATCCATTTTGTGATGCCAGGGCTCTTCAGGATTCTACCGCGTTTCCACAGTAGGTACATGTCTATCCCTCTAGAAGGGTGGGATCATACTCCCACACCAGGTACTGGTGTGGGGGTATGATTCCAAGGTGTTTGACACCAAACACGACATGTTTTGATGCAGCCATTCCAAAGTTAGCATTAACCGCGAGGTTATAATGCACTTAAGAGTATATGGTTTGACCGCATTCACAAACAGCCCCAGAGAATGGACTCTGAGAGCTGCAGAGGGGCCCTGCTCAGGCAGAGGCACCCTCTCACATAGAAACTAAGCACCCTGCCCTCAGGATTGATAGGGCCTGCCTTAGGGGTGACTGATAGGTTTAAATGTGTGTGCAGGGGAGATATAGGGAACCTATATCTCAGTGAGGGGTGCTAGCACCTCCTCACCCAGGCTGCAGTAGCAGGCCTGTGGTGTCAGATTTAGTCTGCTTCCCCGGGGTGGCATAATACATGCTTCAGCCCCTGGTAGGCGTGTGAAGTACCTATGCCCTTGGTACCTAAGGTACCATATACTAGGGACTCATAAGGTACCACAGTATCCAATCACTAGTGCACCTAGAGTGCACTTCAAGTCGTTTAGAGAGAACAGAGAGGCTGGGGCCCTGATTGGCAGGGTCCCAGCCAGACTAATGCCAGAAACCAGTGTAAACATCAGAAAAAAAGTGGGGGCAACATAAGAGGCAGATCCTACTCTCCTACAATCCCCTAAGCGACTAGTTTCGCGGATATACTCTCAGACGCAGGAACTGAACCGAGACCGGTATGTCAAGGCCAGATTGGACTGGCAGACGGATCTGGGACTAGAAATAGACGACAATATGTGGAGGTATTGCTGTGAGGCAACTAAGCGCATCTCACTTAACGGCCGGCATCGCCTTATACAGTTTAAGATACTAAACCGCATCTACCACACGCCAGTTCGACTCCACAAGTATGGACTGTGCGACACACCCAGCTGCGAGCGATATGGAGCTGGCGAGGCCGATTTTATACATTTAGCATGGCATTGCCCACCTATAACGAACTTTTGGATACAAGTGTTTGCAGAACTCCAATCAGTCACTCAAGTAGACCTTAGCCCTGACCCGTTGCTAGCTCTCCTAGGATACTCTAAAAGATTGCAGAAACATATTAGACGATTTGTGGACATGGCATTGCTGGTTGCCAAACGAATAGTGGCACTACACTGGTCTTGGGGCCCCCCTCCCACACTCTCTCAATGGTCTAGGGACATGCTGTACTGTAACACACAAACAGAAACATACAGCGAGCTGCTCCCCCCTAGAAACCATACAAAGAACTTCTGGAGCTTGTATACTACTTACATTGAGACCCTGACCCGAGGCCACCCCACCACACCCCCTCCCTCAGAGAGTTCTCAACAGATTAATAGACTCCCCTGTCACTAGACTACGCACTGTGGCTCTTAGCGCTCCCCATAAGGCGCTGGTACCGTAGGATCGCAGGCACACTGTTCGCCTAACAGGATGATTGTGCTGTAATGCCAATTTATGTAATATTAGTTTGATTATTGCCAATTGTTTCCTACGTTGGTGTTATTTTTTGGAAAGAACATTCAGGATGTTTATGCTCCTTTCTTTTTACCCATTGCTTTTTGTATGTAGTATTGTCTTATTATTATAATTTTGTATGTATTTGTATCACTGAAATGGGAACAAATACAATAATAAAAATAAATTTAAAAAATACGGAATTTCTTCCATAATGTATAGTACACTGTGGAACAAATATACAAAGAAGGATCCTGATCTCCAATGGCCTGTGAATGGGTCATTTGACTTTAAAAAGATTCAATATCTAGAACAGTGTTTGTTTAACAAAAAAAGTCGACAAGATATGTTTGATTGAGTACGAATGTGGGAGAAAGAAGTGAATGAAAGAGCGAAGAGAGAAGCATCTATAGCAGAGAAAGAACAACGAAAAACGATATATCAAAAAGCGCTAGAATTAAAAAATAAGGAGATGACGGAAATAAAATAAAAAGAAGAGAGGGAGCGTCGTTTAGAGGTAACTGGCCAGTACCCTATTAGGCGCCCCCTTTATCCCATGCTTAATAAACCTCAAGATGATTCTATCTTATTAGATCGACCTCCGCCCCCGTATAAATTTCCCTTTGCCCCTGAGGAGGATCATTCCGATGAAGAACATCATTCTTCCGACGATAAAGATATAGATAAGCAAGATGGGCGACAGACTTGCTCTACTTTAACTACTGATGAAAAAGCCACCATTAGATCACTGTTCGTTCAGAAGCCCGTAAGAAAACTCTTCCTTCAGATCTTGTAGCAATGGTTCAGCAGTGGAAAGATTTAGAACAGTTATATTTTGCAGAGAAGTTTGCTTGGGAAGTTATACTTAATTTTAGAGACCTTTCTAAAAACTTAGAGCCCACTGATATAAATTCTGATTATAAACAATTGAGTGATGGAACTTTCCTTTGTTCAAACATACCTGATTTAATTAGGCGAGTGGTTAAATTACGAGATGAAACATTTCGCTTAAAAGCGGAGAAAAAAGAGGCTCGTAAAACTAAAACTGTACAAGTAGCCCAAACCCCAGCGCAGATAGTAGAAACTTCAGAGACAAATAATGGATCTAGTAGTGCTGAAGTTGGTATACGACCAATGCGGGAAGCTGCGCCTTTGTATGTTCTTCCAAAGGGTACGGGAACAGATGAAGATAAGACTTCAGATGATGCGAAAGGGTATTTTATTTATAATTGGGTTTATACTCCTTGGACTAGAGCGGATGTTATGGCTCTTAAACCCGCTTTGCCCGATCCGCGGAAAAATCCTTCCGCTTTCTATGAAGAAGTAGAAGGAGCCATTAGCTCCTGTACTATGACTCTGCCAGCTATTGATATGTTTTTTGGACTTATTTTGCCCCCTGATATGTGGAGAACAATTCGGAAAATAGATGATAATGTAGCATATGGTGATACTTGGGTGCATTTAGAAGAAATAGATGCGGCTAGAGAGCCGGCGCAGAACCCACAACAGGAGATATTAGATCTTCCTATAGCTATTGTGACTAAGTTGAAAACTCTTATACCCCCTAAGAAAATAGATTGGACTACGTTAGCGTCTTGTAAACAGAAAGCGGATGAGTCAGTTTCCGATTTCTTTACACGATTTGAAGAGACATTCCATGATTTTAGTGGACAGTCATTGGCAGATGATACGGGTAAGCATCTGTTCGTCGACAAATTTGTCGCTAACATGTTGCCAGAAATAGCTAGTCGCCTAAAGGCCAGCGAGAGTTCGTGGACTACGTCTTCCCCAGTCTCCCTTTGACCATGGCCCAGTATTATGAGCGTCAGGAATTGGAAGCAAAAGGCAAGGAGGATAAGAAGGTTAAGGATCTAAAGACGAAAGTTATGTTGGCTCAAGTATATGGTCCACCATTCAGAGGTGGTGGAAGAGGCGGACGTGCAGTATATACACCTGGTGTACCCCCTTTCCCTCGAGCAACTTTTTCCTCTGATCAGTGTGCTTATTGTAAAGAGATTGGACATTGGCGTTCTGAGTGCCCCCTTTTGCGAGGTCAGCAGTACCAACGAGGTAGAGGAAATATGAGAGGGCGCCCAGGGAATTCAGGAAATAGGGGAGGCATGGGCAATCGTCCCAGATTTGAGGTAGTTGAACACGGACCAAATTATTCTAATACCTTTGATAGACAAAATCAATATCAAATGTCAGATTATTCGGCTGATGGTCTTGGGGATTCTGATTACGCATAGGAATGCCTAGGATGGGGTAAGGAACCGGTTGAGGTCCCAGTAGATCAGAAGGGACCTTATGTTGATGCAAATGTCTTGGGTTCTACTGATCGGTTTCTGGTTGATACAGGAGCTACTCGTAGTGCTCTGTCTAAAAAATTGGTTCCTAGGGCTCCCCTGTCTGGCGCAATGATAACATCGATAGGATTCGATGGGACACCTACATCTAGCCCACTGTCACAGCCACTTGCATTTAGTCTTGATAGATTTACTGCAGCATGTCCATTTTTGCTCTCCCCTACCATGCCGGATAACATTGTGGGCATTGATATGCTTAAACATTTTCGTGCTACAATACGTTGTTCCCCAGAAAGTGTGCGTGTTATCTTAAATGATAACTATCCAATGGAGAGGTCTTGTCTCATCAAAGAAGATATCGCTTTGGCATCTTTATCTAGTACTTTGTGGGCTACATCAGATACCGATGTGGGACAAATGGTTATTCCACCAGGGCATATTCAAGTGAAGGAAGGTGCTTCATTGCCTCGATTGCCCCAATATAAAATATCTCGGGAAGGCGAAGAAGCATTGACGCACATTGTTCAGGATTTTATCAAGGTGGGGGTTGTGGAAGAAGTCCCTTATAACATTTGTAATAGCCCTATTCTTCCTATTCTGAAAAGAGACACTGATATTAAAATTTACAGATTCATTATTGATTTACGCGAGGTCAACAAAATTGTAGTGCCCCAATACTCGGTAGACTCTGTCATCATGACACTTTTTACTATGGTTCCTCCTACTGCCACTACATTTAGTGTCATAGATTTGAAAAACGCATTTTTCTCAATACCCATTCATCCTGACAGCCGTTATTTGTTCGGCTTCACTTTGAATAATAGATCATTCAGGTTCTGTAGAGCTCCACAAGGGTATACGGAGAGTCCTAGCATTTATAGTCAAGCATTGAAAAGGCAGCTTGATTCCTTTCCTGTGCCAAAAGGGGTGGCTCTTATTAAATATGTCGATGACATCTTGTTGGCTGCCGATACCCCTGAACAGTGTAAAGAAGAAACACTGTCATTATTGTTATTTCTTGCCTCTCATCATCACAAAGTCTCTAGGAAGAAACTGCAATTTTGTAGACAGCAGGTTACCTATTTAGGTCACCTCCTGTCTAAGGAGGGATGTGCACTCTCACCAGATCGCATTCAGACCATTTTAGATACTCCTGTGCCCCGTACTCAGAAGGATGTTCGCGCATTGATTGGCCTTACTTCCTTCTGTAGGCAGTGGATCCCTAGCTTTTCGTACATTATTAAACCCTTGTTGGCCCTTTTGACTAAAGACACTCCGATGCCTCTCCCATGGACTACTGAATACCAGAATGCCTTCCAACAGTTACGTCAAGCTCTTTGTTCTGCACCTGTATTAGGAACTCCAGACTACACTAAGACCTTCACACTTTATGTACACGAGAGGGAAGGTTGTGCCCTCTCGGTTTTAACACAGACACACGGTGATAAACAACTTCCTTGTGCATATTTCTCAGCTGCCCTTGATCCAGTTGCCCGCGCGCTGCCTGGTTGTTTTCGAGCGGTAGCGGCAGCAGCTGTGTCCATACGTCAGAGTGAGGGAATAGTTTTGTCACATAGATTGTTTGTGTTAGTACCTCATTCAGTCGATGCCTTGCTAAATCAAACAAAGACACAACATCTGACTAGTGCCCGTTTGACAGGATATGAATTGACACTTTTGGCCCCTCATATCACGTTGAAAAGATGTTTGACTCTGAATCCTGCTACATTATTGCCACTTCCAGCTACCCAGTCTCAGTCACAAGAGTCACATGATTGTATATCTCTTACTGAAGAACACACAAAGGGTCGTGTTGACCTACAAGATACACCTCTTTCTAGTGTTGATGGGGAATTGTGGGTTGATGGATCCTGCCTGAAATTGCCTGATGGCACTACATCTGCTGCTTATGCAATTACAACACTTCAGACAGTAGTTGAGACAGCTCGTATCCCACAGAAGTCAGCTCAAGCAGCCGAGTTGATAGCACTGACAAGAGCATGTGAGCTTAGTACAGAGTTGCTTGTTAACATTTACACTGATATCCAATACGCCTTCGGCGTGGCTCATAACTTCAGGCAACTTTGGAAAGAAAGAGGCTTTCTCACTTCACATGGGACACAAATAGTGCATGGGGAATTAGTACATAATCTCCTTACTGCCTTGACCTAGCCTAAGAAAGTGGCAATTGTTAAATGTAGCGCACACAAGAAAGTGACTGATAAAATAGGAGCAGGCAATGCCTTTGCGGATTACACAGCTCGAGAGACCGCAATGCAGCGAAGTACCACATCTATGTATGTAGTTAAATCACAGGCTGAATGTTGGAATGATGCCAGGTAAGAGGTGCTGGACATGCAACAATATGCCTCTGTTGATGAATTAGACCAATGGTCCAAGGAGGGAACATTGGATGACAAGGGCTGTTGGAGGAATAAAGAAATGACAAAATGGAAGTTACCCACAGCCTATTTACATCCTATGATTCACATAGTACATGGGCCGGCACATGTTGGAGCATCCTCAATAGCAAAGCAACTTATGCAAGTTTGGGATCATCCAGATATTGCCGGTATAGCTAAAAAGATAGCCCAGTCCTGTCTGATCTGTCTCCAGTATAATCCTGGAAAGGGAACACGAACTCCAACAGAAGGGTTTGCAATACCAACTGCACCTTTTGAGGTCCTGCAAATGGATTACATCCAGCTTGAGCGCTGTAATAATCTAAAGTATGTCTTAGTAGTGGTTTGCGCCTTCAGTTAATGGGCGGAAGCATACGCTACGAAGGATAATACAGCTCTCACGACAGCAAAGGTGCTCCTAAAGGAGTTCTTTCCCCGATTCGGCATTTGCCGAGTTTTGTGGAGTGACAACGGACCCCATTTTATTGGGCAAGTTGTTGAGTATCTCATGAAAGGATTGGGAATTAAGCAGAAGTTTCATGCTGCTTTCCACCCACAATCAGCAGGACTAGTGGAACGTTACAACTCCACTCTGAAATTAAAATTGGCTAAGATACAGGCTTCCTCATCTTTGAAATGGCCTGATGCACTGCCTTTGGCATTGCTATCCATTAGATCGATACCACATGCACGATCTGGCCTCACACCGTATGAGGTGGTTTTTGGAAGGCCAATGAATATTTGGGGGATTCCTAAGCCTCGCCCTATACATGATGTACCTTGTGTATTGATGAATGACTATTTGTCTCAGTTGAATGACAGTTTGTCTTCTATTTATCAACAGGTTCGGGAGACTCTTCCAGACAGGTCGCAAGGTGAGGGCCACAACTTACGCCCTGGTGACTACGTAGTGATTAAGTCCTTCCAGAGGACCAGCTCCCTATCACCGAGGTGGCGCGGCCCTGAACAAGTTCTACTGGCTACCAGGACTGCAGTTCGAGTGACAAACCGGAAGAACTGGGTCCACGCAACACACTGTCGAAAAGTGTTGCAAGACCTAGTGAGCCCAGCTGTGTTGGCAGATCACCGCGATATCCTGGTCACCGAGAAAGGACAAGCTGTGTCACCTGAAGGACCTGAGAAAGTCTTCCCGGACCACACGATTCCTGGTACATCTCGATATCAGCTTCGACCCAGGAAGAAAGACATTTCATTGAAAGAGACTGTTTGAGCCACTGTCCTGGGTAGTTAAAGCCTAACTACAAAGGGGGGTCTTCTATTAGTGATTACTCGTCTCAACGTTAGTGAAGAAATCAACGCCTGCCCAGGACCTTAGGGCACCATCTGCTTTGTTGTTTGTCGACAAAATGAATATGTCTAAGGAGAAGAAACCAACTGCTGCAAGAGTTTGTAGCAAAAGAACAATAATTGCTACTGGACTTACTTTGACTATTGTTATTGTTGCTATAATAACATGGATTGTAGAGGAAGTAGCTCCTGTCCGAAATCTACTGACTGCTACTACTCCTGTCCCAATTGAACATCATTATTTCACTCTACCGTATCATGAGAAAAATCATAGAATGTCCTACCTCAATAATACTTTCATTCAAATGTTGCATCACACCCACAATGCCACAAACGTTACCAATTGCTGGGTATGTGGAATGATGCCAGCTCATCAGAAAAAGGGAGGACCGCCTTTTATTCCCTTGCCGTTTTCACATAATGGCTCCTGCAGAGCCTGGTTTGCATTGTTGTGGGCTTCTGAAGTTGCTAATATTACTTATGCTGATGTAGGTGGACTAAACGCTCAGTTGAATAAAGTTTGTTACCCCTATGAGGAAGGAGATCCACAAGCTAAAGGAACTGTGTGGGAAATGGAGGAGTATCGCCGAGGAAATTCCTCCATACACTATGTTTTCCCTAACACTCGAACAACTAAGGGGAATGGGCCTCCTGTTATTGCTGTTACTGGAGCTCGAGCGGATCTCTGTGTGAGCAGTATTGGCAGTATCCCTGTGGGAAAAAGTGACTGTACTTTAGTGTTGAACATTACTGGAATGAACAATAGCAGCTTTTTGTCCTCACACAACACCTATTTCATTTGCGGAAGTAAAGGTTATTACCATCTACCTATTGGTTGGTCGGGAAGCTGCTACGTGTCCTTTTTGCTTCCACCTGTGTTTTTGGCACCTGCATCCTACCATAAAGACTATAAACTGTATAATGACATTTCCAAGAACAGATTCAAAAGGACAATAAACAATGATGAGGTGGATCAAACTGATACTGCACTACAGCAGTATATTGACTTTAATTTGGGACTATTCTTCTTTGTTGGTGCGGCCTTAAACAGTAGAAAAATAAGGCGCTTGACACGTGTTGTAGAGGCTGTAACCAATCAGACAGTAATGGTGCTTGGAAATATCACAGAAGAACTACAAATTGCGAGAATTGTGGCGCTCCAAAATAGGATGGTCCTTGATGTCATCCTGGCCGACCGTGGTGGAGCATGTCGCATCATCGGGAGTAGCTGCTGTGTCTATATCCCTGACCACGCCCCTTCTGTTTTTGACGCAATTTCCAAGTGCACAAAATAGCCACTGAAATCCATCAGGATTCAGGAACTTGGACTTTGACTGGATGGCTATGGCACATGTTTACTGTATGGGGCTGGAAGCTATTGTCAGCCTTATGTATATTTCTTGCTATTCTTTTCACTTGTTGCCTATGTATTCAATGCGGCCCAATGCTTTGTTCCCTTTGTGTTTCTACTTGCACCTCGTGTATACCGACTAAACAAAATGTTAAGAATGTAAATGACCGATTAGCAAGTGATCAAGAAATTAATGAATTAATGCAGATAGATGTACATGATATTTTCCGTACTCCTTATAAAGCCTAGAAGATGTCTTCAGCATATGCTAAAAGGGTCGTCTGTGGAAATCTGAAATAATTTCCGTTAGCATAAGCTGAAGCTATCTTGGTTGTGGCATCCATTTTGTTAGCTATGTAATTCTTCCGTCTTCACTATTGCTTGCCTTTCTATTCTGCTTGAGTCATCTACTTTAGTTAACTCCTTCTATTCTAAGCTACAGCAATGTATGTGCTGAGAAAAGGCCTGTAGCTGCTAGAATGCACCTGGCTAAAGATATAACTGTCAACTGTTTTCTGCTGATGTAAACAGTTCTGTTCCCCCTCCCACTCTGCTGACTAAGTGATCACCCATCTGCCCATGTTTGTTGGTAGTTATTCCTGTGTATGCTTGTACCTTCTATTTGTAACTACATGCTTACTCTGCAACAAACTCTGTATATAAGCACCATGGTCTGTGACTTCAGTGTACTACCTCAGGCAGCACTTGAGAGTGCTGTGTGGACGTAGTCCCACTCATGAGTGATTAATAAACTTGTTATTTTGAATTCCAGCTTCAGTGCCAATCTCTATTTTGTTGGTCTATGGACACGTGGACAAGAGAAGGGTGACCCCTGCACCGGTGTGCTCATTAAAAGGCACATTTCCACAAAAGCAGAGACTGGGGTCCTGATTAGCAGGATCTCAGTCAGGCTAGTCAATAACAGCTTAGCACCAGGCAAAAAGTGGGGTTAACTATAAAAGCAGATCCTACTTTCCTACAGGCACTTTAGGCAGTCATAGCACAAATAGGAAATTCACCTACAGGTCCATGCATGACATCTATTTGCTTTGTTGTATTGGTTCCTCGCTGATACTACCAGTTCATATCCGGCCTGTGCTGGCATGAATCAAAAGAGTTTGCATGCATAACACATGCCAACTGCATATTCACAGTGAAAGAGGGATGATATTCTCACACTAAGAAGGAGGCCATAGCAATACCACTGGTTGTAGCCACATCTGCCTTTACATATATGGGCACCATTTTCATATTGCCAACTAACATAAAACCTTGGCTCTCCTTTTCCAAGGGTTGTGCTCAAACATGCTTTAGCTTATCAAGAAGTGGATCCTACTGCAGCAGGAGTACTCATTTTAAGTGGTCTACAAACCAGGTGCCATGACGTGACATTGCGAAGAAGAGGAGACATGCATTTGTAAGGCTTATCATTGAAACATCCAGGTCTAAGCAAATATCTGTCGATCAAGTGAGGTATGCCCCCTTTTTGATGAATGCCTTGAACTGGTGCTTATTGCCACAGGTGAAAAGAACAGCAAAACTACTCTACAGAGACAGTGATATTGTATGCCTGAGGCCCAAAAATCATTTGTTTCCCTTCACAATGTACATCAAGATCTGTTATCCACGGATGACAGTTTGCTTCTAAGAGGTACCAACATGGTATTGCCAACCACAGTGATTCTCCATCAGGGAAACAACAGTGTATTGTAAAAAAACAGGAAAGCACAAAGCGGCGAGAATGTCTCGCTCCCCACTTCAACTATCACGCAAAAGATCTTGTGAAATGTTGACTTGCATTTAAAACATTAGGACACAGAGACTTGCCGCTCCAATCATCACGGAAGATATCCAAGCCATTGCCTAACGGCAGACACTTCCCAAAACAGAGTTCATCCAGCACACCTCAGCCGATAAAGTCATCTTCACACTTGAGAAAATTAAAGTCACACATGGAGTTATCAAGGGCTTAGAACTGGAATATGTGACACCTGTAGCAATAAAACAACTCTACAACACTAAGATGTGTCTGCAATGGAATGGTGAGGCACTGTGGTTCATGCTCACTCTAAGGTGAGTCGCATTGCAGGTGCTAATGGCCAAAACTGGAAATTGGCTATGTACACTTAGCTGCACGATTTTAGCAAGGCAGCCACCTAGGATCAACAACTGTATCACAACCTGCATGGGCCAATTCCGACTGATTCTATCTCTCATCACCCATCTGAGGAACCCTTCCCACCCTAATCTGAGACAATACATAGATGAAGCAACAACTATTGTACCATATACAAATAAAACCCCAAATGCACACATCCCTCACCGCTCCGTTATAAGTTTCATCCCATAATGGCGTTTCACCCAGTGATGTTTGGGTTAGAAGAAAGAGTCGATGAATGATAAGCATCCCCCCTGTTTGTGTGGGTTCCTCGGTGCGCCATCCCAGCTGTCAGGCAGGAAGCCATGTTAGTCACTAAAAGAATGAATGGCAGTGAAATAAATGATTCATCCACAGGCAGGAAACAAAATGGAAGAACAGAACTCACAAGGATCTCTTGATACTGAAGTCTTTCTGTGCAACATGCAGACAGTTCATTACATCATCCAAAGCATTACACCATACCGACACCATCAATGAAGCCACCAGCAGAAGCAGAATACTGTTCAAGGTAATCAAGCACTACATCAACCCCCTGTTGGGCCCACCTATTCCTCAATCCACAGAAAAGTGCAATGCCACCAACCTCTTCTTCAGTGAAAAATACAGGAGATCTGGCGGCACATTGACAACACCAAGCCAGCTTCAATACTTACACCCACTCCTTTACATAGAATCTCGCAATGGTCAGCCTTCAAATGCCTATCTCTCCTAGATCTCGATGACATACTCAATTCCTTCAAAGCCACTTCTTATGTTGATGATGTCTTACCACTGTATTAGGGTAACAAGCGCTATATAAATAGAAACCTTTTTCCCTCTTCTATCCTTCTGCTATCCTTCCGAATAACTGACTAACCTATCCACCACTTAGATTACTTTCATATTTTACTATACTAATTCAAGACTAATCCTTTATGGGTCCCGGAGTAGCGTGCTACTCGCTGTAAAAGCACTTTGACGCCTCATCAGGAGTAGTAAGCGCTTTATAAATGCAATTAGAATACAATACATAAATGCCCTCTCTGGGGGCATTTCATTACCCCTACTTACCATTGTCAATGCCTCACTCACTCAAGGCATCTTCCCAGAAGCTCTTAAGACAGGTCATATCCTCCTATTCCTAAAGAAACCTACACTACCCCCTGATGACCTTGGCAAATACAGGCCCATCACTCACCTACCATTCATTGGTGAGATCATTGAAAAAGTATTTTATGTCCAACCCCAAATCACAATAATGCTAACCATCTCCTGCACAACTACCAGTCTGGCTTCAGATCACGCTGCAGCACAGAGACTGCTAACTTACACATTGTAAACAATGCCTTCTTGACCACAGATGAAAAGGACCTCTTTCTCCTAATGCTGCTGGACCTCTCAGCTGCCTTCAACAGAGTTTAACATCCCACTCTCGTACGCACCCTGGAGTCTCGGATTGGATTTACCAGCAATATCTTTCAATGGTTCTCCTCCTACCTTCCTCACCAACACCAGTTGATACATGAACACCTTGCAAAATACCTGCCACCTGTGGAATCCCCCAGCATTCCATACTGTCTCCTGTCATCTTCAACCATTACTTGGAGCTGCTTGGTGCTCCACTCACATATAACAGTATCAAGATTCACCAATATGCCGATGATACACAACCCTATTTAAAAGTCTTGTCTGCTTCAGACATCCATTGTCTCAAACACTGCTTGCACATCATCCAGACCTGGATGTCCAGTCCCTACCTGAAGCTCAACCCAACCAAGATTCACTTCCTGTTATTTGCCAAGAACAACGAATAAGATACAGTAGAAACCTAGCTCAATGACATGAACCGTGACAGCTCCGAACCCCAACTATCACACAGTGCCAAGTCACCTGGATTTACCCTGGACACCAACCTCAACCCAGGGGACACATTGCCAGAAACACAAAGATGGCCTGGTACCATCTCTCCTAAATAAAGTAAAACGGTTTCTCACAGAAAACAAATTGCTGTTCAAGCCCTCATATTCTTGCATCTGAATGGAGGTAATGATCTAGTCCATGGCCTCCTAAACTATACACTGGCACCCGGGGATAGACTGGCCTATCGAGGAATCAGGCAGTGCCTGAAAAGCAGGTCTGAATGTCAATGTGTGGGACTTTTTTTTAGCTGTTTGTGGGCCTGTTTTATGGTCTGCTGGGCCAGTTTTTGCTTTTGATTTTCCTGATATTTCCTGATATTAAAAGAAACATTGCCTGCATCAATCTCAAATCCACGCAGTCTTTCCTATCTTGCAAAATACTTATACAGCATGTCTTTACAAGTTCAAAACTGCCCCAAATTTGCAAACATGGGCCACTTTTTTAACTATCAAATTCACCAATAAGGTCACTTTTATTTTGGTGCCAGGGCTTTTTTTCTGTCCCAGCCCGATCCTGTTGGCACCTCTTGGGCCCGCACCATCTTCAAAACCAGCTGCATCACTTGCAAAGCCCTCATGACAAGAACCCTGCTTATCTTGCAGTCAAGCTAACCATCTCTGGTGGTTCTTGGAACAACCGCAGCCAAGACAGCATCAGACTACAGACTAAGAAGTGTAAAAAAGCAAAAGCAAGACAGCAGGCCTTTTCCATCCATGCAAGCAGGCCTTTTCCATTCATGCACCCAGGATCTGGCACAGCATCCTCCTATCCATCAGGGCTACTCAATTCTGCTCCAATTTAGGAAAGAGTTAAATACTCACCTCTTTAAAGATGACTACATCCCAATGCATTAGCTGTACACAACCAAGATTCTTCTCCTGTTACTCATTGGGTTTAAGCTTGTATTTGTCCATGTGCAGCGCCTCACTGCCTTTTGCCTAGGTTTGCTCTGTATCAATAATATATACATACATGGAGGTACAAATAAAGGTGCAGCTTTAAAAATTGAGGAGTCATTAGCTAGAATAAAAGCAAAGTGTCCACCGCCTGCAGACTTGCAGACATATAATAGGCATGTTATCGAATGTCCCTATTGCCCACTCATGCCGACCTAATTTAGGCACACCTAGCCTCTGTGGTTACACGTCTCCTTCAACCACACCTCCGAACCCCACTGGACTGACCACCACTGCATCCACTTCACCTACAGGAAGCCCACCACGCACCACCGCACCGAACAAATGCCTCGCCGCTGCTGGAGCAGAGTCACGGAAGACCAGCTAACCACAACCCTCGCCCTGAGCCCACCCGCCGAACCCTCCGACCCCGACACCGCCGCCCGCAACCTCAGACAGTGGATCGACGACTGCGCCAACACCTCGCCCCGCTCAAGAATCCGCCCAACAGCCACACCAGCAAGAAAGCCACCTGGTTCACCGAAGACCTCCAGGCCTCCAAACGAACATGCCGAAAACTGGAGAAGATCTGGCTCCACGAACGGACAGCGGACAGCTACGCCGCCCACAAGAGCGCCACCCGCAGTCACCATCACCTCATCAGATCCGCCAAAAGGGCCTCACTCAAAGACCGCCTAGACAACAACGCACACAACAGCAAAGAGCTCTTCAACATCGTGAAGGAACTCTCCAACCCCAGCTCCAACACCAACGACATCCAGCCGTCGCGAGACCTGTGCGACTCACTGGCCACCTTCTTCCACCGCAAAATCGCCGACATCCACGACAGCTTCAACACCACGACCGCCCCGGCAACCACCGAGACCACTGCCCCCACAACCACCAACCGCTTGCTCTCCTGGACCAACATCAACGACGAGGACACCAGCGAGATCATGAACACCATCCACTCCGGTTCACCGCTAGACCCGTGCCCTCACCACATCTTCAACAAAGCCAGTACAGCCATCGCGCCCCATCTCCGGAAAATAATCAACATCTCCTTCGAGACAGCAACCTTCCCGGAAAGCTGGAAGCACGCCGAGATCACCGCCTTACTCAAGAAACCCAAGGCAGACCCCAAGGACCTCAAGAACTTCCGACCCATCTCTCTGCTCCCGTTCCCCGCGAAGGTCACCGAGAAAATCGTCAACAAACAACTGACCCGCTACCTCGAGGAGAACAACATCCTGGACCCTTCCCAGTCCGGCTTCCGCAGCAACCACAGCACCGAAACCGCCCTCATCGCCGCCACCGATGACATCAGGACCCTGCTAGACAACGGAGAAACAGCAGCCCTCATCCTCCTGGACCTATCAGCCGCCTTCGACACGGTCTGCCACCACACACTACGAACACGCCTTCACGACGCCGGGATCCAAGAGAAGGCCCTGGACTGGACCACATCCTTCCTTTCCGGCAGAACACAAAGCGTCCGCCTCGCCCCTTCCGATCCAAGGCCACCAAGATCATCTGCGGCGTACCCCAAGGCTCCTCCCTCAGCCCAACGCTGTTCAACATCTACATGGCACCCCTCGCCCACGTCGCCCGACAGCACAACCTCAACATCATCTCCTACGCCGACACCCAGCTGATCCTCTCCCTCACCAAAGACCCTCACACCGCCAAAGCCCACCTCCACGAAGGAATGAAGGCCGTCGCCGAATGGATGAGGACCAGCCGCCTGAAGCTGAACTCGGACAAGACGGAGGTCCTCATCCTTGGTTCCAACCCTTCAGCCTGGGACAACTCCTGGTGGCCAACATCACTGGGAACAGCCCCGCCACCCACCGACCACGTACGCAACCTAGGGGTCATCCTCGACCCCACCCTCTCCATGACTAAGCAGGTCAACGCCGTTTCCTCATCCTGCTTCAACATCCTCCGAATGCTCCGCAGGATCTTCAAGTGGATCCCCACCGAAACAAGAAAAACAGTCACCCAGGCCCTCGTCACCAGCAGGCTGGACTACGGAAACGCCCTCTACGCAGGAACGACGGCTAAGCTCCTGAGACGGCTGCAACGCATCCAGAACGCCTCTGCACGTCTTATCCTCGACATCCCCCGACGCAGCCACATCACACCCCACCTGAGAGACCTGCACTGGCTCCCTGTCAACAAGAGGATAACCTTCAAGCTCCTCACCCACGCACACAAAGCACTCCACAACTCCGGACCAGCCTACCTCAACAGACGACTCAGCTTCTACACCCCCACCCGCCAGCTCCGCTCGACCAGCCTCGCCCTCGCCACAGTCCCCTGCATCCGGAAAACGACCGGCGGCGGCAGATCCTTCTCCCACCTCGCCGCCAAGACCTGGAACACCCTCCCCACCAACCTCCGACAGACCCAAGACCTACTGGCCTTCAGAAGACTCCTCAAGACCTGGCTCTTCGATCAGTAGCAGCACCACCCCCTTCTTCCCCAGCGCCTTGAGACCCTCGCGGGTATGTAGTGCGCTTTATAAGTGACATGATTGATTGATTGATTGATTGGTGCCCACGCTTGCCGCAAATTCAACATCCGGCATATATTTTAAATACATGCTTGGGAACAACGCGGCCGATTCAAGAATCTATTTGCTATGAGTATGTAAGACGTACTCTTGGAAACTCACAGGTCTTAAGCTAGTTAGGAGTAAGATCCAACTATGGTTTGTGAATCAACTCTTCAAGGCCTGCTCTCGCGCTCCCCTGGAGAGGGCGGAGCCGCTCTCGCGCGCCTCCGAGGCTGCCTTGCCTTCAGGCTCCCGTCTTGATTATTTGTTTTTCATACAAACGACGGCGAGCGGAGGAGAACAATTGGGGGAAAGGCCTGGGCCGAGCGATCGCATTCCTCGCCGCTTTGTGGGTGTTTATTATTGCACCGTGTTGCTTGTGGGGTGAAGTGCTCCAGGGGGTGCAGCAGCGCAGGCAGGTTCTTGTTAGCAGCCGCGCTCGGATCCCTATTGCAGGGTTCAGCTACGAAGGCGTCCCGCCCCCAGCCAAGCAGCAGCTGCAAACACGGCCCGTCCCTTCCACTGGCTGTGAGTGTAGGACGCCCTCCTCTATGGTGCTGCTCTCAGAGACCGAGCAAATAAAACGATGATGGCTCAGGTACAGCCGTGTCCTGGGTGATGTTTCTAAACCACAGCAGACAGCAATTGGTATATTGGCTAACCAAACTAAAATAAGACGCTGTTAGGGGTCACTTTCGAGGAATGGTTCCAGCTGAGAATAGGTTGTTGTTAAAAGTTCAGCATGTAGTCGGTCTCCTCAATAACAGTAACTGTCTGCGGACCGAGGAAGAATGCCAAACAAGCATTGGCAAAGCTGATATATCTAGCTTTAAATGTGCTTTTTATATCCCAAAATGTAAGGCATTTAAATAAGCTAAAGAAAGAGAATTTTCTTTGATGCAATATTTATTTATGAAACTGGAACTATGTGGTTAACTGCACACACCTATATGTATTTATACATGTACATGACCTCATTAAAAGATAATTGAAGCAAAAATGTGTTCTGTACACTTGTGCGGTGTCAGTGTAGCTACCACTTGCAGTGCTTGTAGGGTGCCATCTGTATGTGAGAAACTTGCTACTGTATCTACTGTGTGTGAGGAAAGTTTGCTCTGTGGATGATTGTGCAGTACTTGGCTTGTGTGAGGGAAGCTTGCTCTACCAATGCCTGTATTATACCTTGTCGCTGTGAGTGAAGTCTGTACTTCTGTGTACAGTGTCTGTATAAGTGGAATATGTATTGCTGTCCTTGATATGTATGATTAGTGAGTGAGCCGGGCGCGGCTTTCATTGAAATGTTTGTACCGAACTTGCTCGACAAGCTTGCATTGCACTTGCACCCGTCGCCAGGGCCGGTTCTAGGATTTTTAGGGCCCTGGGCAGAATGGGAGTGTGCGAGGCCCCTCTAATTTGTATAGACTTGGCCCATTCAGGGATGTTTGCATCTGAATAGATTCCCTTGCTCCGGAAGCGGCAGCCCTTCCCTCTCAGCCACCTACAAGCACCTCTTAACAGGCTCAAGGGCAGAAGGTGTGAGGGTTGCTTATCTCCAGAGAGGGTTATCACTGTCAAGGAGCTAAACAGCAGGGCTAAAGCCATCCCGCTGTGCCTCTGCATGGGTCGGGGGTGGAGGCCTAATTGCGGGACAAACCTGAGTTTGCAGCTGTGAATGGGTAGGTGGCGGGGGCCCCCTCGCCTCAGGTTCCCCTTGCTACATCATAGCAGTGAGGCCAGGGGAGGGGGCCTTCTGAGGTGGCGCACTCGCAAGGTGCCGTGTGTGGTATGACTGTCGCATTGGTGCGGGGACCCAAATTGGAGGGCTGACTACGGGGCCCTGGGCAGCAGCCCACACTGCCCATGCTTAGCGCCAGCCCTGCCCGTCGCAGAACCTGAAACGTGACCTGCATCTTATAATGTACCCGGAGGGTGTATGGATGCCCGTATGTGTGTACATGTGTGAAGATTGATGTTGTACCTACTATGTCAGAGGGAAACTTTCATTGCTGTTGCCAGTGATATAGTCTGATAACTGAAAGCATACTCTACTCTACCTCATCAGTGAGTGAAGGAAGCTTGCAATGCACATGCTAGTCCCATGGACAAGCATCGGTGTCCTGTACCTGTTGAGTGTGTGATGCACTGTGGCTGCCTGACTGTATTGTCTCTGTGAGCTAGGAAGCTTGCACTGCAGATGACTGTACTGTAGATGATTATGAGAGATGCTTGAAATGTGGATGCCTGTACTGTACCTGCTTTTTGTGTGAGGAACTTTGCTCTAAGAATGTCTGTGTTGTATCTGCTCTGTGTGAGATGGAAGCTTGCACTGCTGATGCTTATATTGCACTCGGTCTGTGTGTGAGTCTCATGGTCATTGTGGTCGATTGTACTGTACCATGCATGTATATGAGGGGCGTTTCAACTGCACATGCCTGTACTGTATCTACTGTGTGTGAAGGAATCTTGCACCGCAAATGTCTGTTCATTTCTTGCTCTTTAGTTGGGGAAAGTTTGCTCTACCAATTCTTGTATCGTAAATGGTCTCTGTGAGTGAAACTTACCTTTCTGATTCAGTGTTCTTCCCTGTCTGTCTGTGTACTGGGAACCTATATCGAGGCTCTTGCTGTGCAGGGTGACCTGAGGTAAGCATGCACTGCAATTGCTTGACTGTACTGGTATTGGCAGTAGTATACAAAGCCTAAACTGGAATCAAGCTCTACCATACCTGTTCTCTGTGTGCGGGAAAGTGATAATGCTCATGCTTGGCCCACGGCCACGCATCCGTGTTCTGTATCAATTGTGTGCGCACCTCCTCTGTGTGTTAAGGAAGCTTTCCCAGATTACTGGTTATTTCTGATATTTGTGTTAGGGAGACTAGGACTGTGGATCCTTGCACTACACTTGTGTGTGAGGAAAGATGGGACTACAAATGCCTGCACTGGACCCACCTTTTATGACTGAAGTTTGCTTTATATTGTACCTCTTGTATATGTGAGGAAACGTTCTGTTATTAGTCAGACAACTAGAAGCTTATGCTACTGTACCTGTTCTGTGTGTGAGGTAATCTTGAAGGGCAGCTCTTTATCCCGAGGACAAGCATTCATATCCTTATCTATTGAGTCTGAGAGAAGCTTGCCAGTGTACCTGCTTTGTGCGTTAGAGAAGCATGCAATGTGGATAACTTAATTGTATCTGCTCTTTGTGCATGAGGGATGCTGGCGAAGCAGCAGCCTGTATTGTGCCAGTGGTGTGTGCAAGAGAAGCTTTCACTGTAGATGATTGTACTACACCTACTCTGGGTTTGAGTAAAGTCAAAATGGCTGCACTGAGTGTGATGAAAGCTTGTAGTGTGGATGTTGCTGTATCTATTTGTGTGTGAGGGAAGTTTGCTAGTGTAATGGCTCTGTATGTTAGGGAAGCTTGCACTGTACATGCTTGAACTGTACCTGCTCTTTGTGTGGGAAGTTTCCTAGTGTAGCGGCTCTGTACGTTAGAGACGGTTGCACTGTACATGCATAAACTGTACCTGCTCTGTGGTGGGACGTCTGCCCAGCAGATGTACTTGCTGTTCCTGTTCTTTGTGTTAGGGAAGCTGAACTGTGGATGTTTGCACTGAGCCAGTGTACCTACTGTGCACTGCTGTTGTTAGTGTAATAACTGGAAGCATACAGTGCTATATCTGGTCTGTGTGAGGGAAGCTTGCTGTGTGGATGTTTGTCCTATGGGCAAGCTTTCATTTCCTGTATCTATTGTATGTGTGGGGGAAGCTAGCTAGTGCACCTGCTGTGTGTCTAAGGGAAGAATCTACTGTGTATACTGTAGCTGCTCTGGCGGATTGTACTGTACTTAGTGATTAGAATTATTCTTATCTATGCATTATCTGTCTGGAACTTATTCTGCATGTGAAGAAGGTATGCTTTGTAGGTGCCTATACTATACCTGCTCTGTGTATGAGGGAAACTTGCACATAGAAAGTCTGTATTGTAGCCAGTGTGCGGGTTACAGAAATGTTTATTATGGATGATGTTACTGAACCTGTTTGTGAGGGAAGCTTGCACTGATGATGCCTCTACTATGCCTTTCTGACATCCCTAACAAACTGTGGACGATGGTACAGAGGAGATGAGGTATCACTGTAAGGGGAGAAACAAAGACGTTTTATGCATGTGGTGTATATTGTTAAAATCGTAGACCGAAGTCCTATATAAATCAATTTATAAATCAATTTATAAAGCACCTGGTTACACCAGCTGGTGTGTCCCCGTGCTAGGAGCTACTACGTAAAGATGGCTGAAAGAACCCAAGAACAGGGAACAGGGCAATACGAACATGAGACCTCAGAGCTGGAAGAGCCAAGTTTTTAATCTTTTTCAGAAAATGTTCTCCGATGGCTCTGCCCAGAGAGAAAGGGGTAATGCATTCCAGTTTCTGGCTGCCAAATAACCAAATGAACTCGCACCCATTCTTGCTCTTTGGATTTTAGGGACTTTAAACAAGTAAGCCCCGGATGACCTAAGTTGATGTGTTGGATTATGGGGGACAAGGAGATCATGGAGATAGCTGGGTCCTTTGCCCTGCAGACTCCGGTGGCAGAAGCACAAAGTTTTAAAAATAATTCTTTTGTTGACAGGCAGCCAGTGCAGGGAGTCAAGGGCTTTCACAGAGGAAGCTCTCCTAGGTAAGTTGAGAACTAGATGTGCTGCCGCCTTCTGAATGCGTTATAGCCTATGAAGACATTATTTTGTTGCTCCAAGATAGAGGACATTTCCATAGTCCAGCTGGGATGTTACAAGAGTGTGGACCAGGGTTTTCCTGGCTGAAATGGGGAGGATCTCCAGAGTTTTCCTCAACATTTTTAGGGTTCCAAAACATTTCCCTGTAACCTTCCTAGTATGGGTCTCGAAGCCAAACCCCTAAATTTTGAACTTCCTCCTTGGGGATGGGTGTGGGACCCAGAGTCTGGGGCCACCACCCTTAGGACCACATGGAAGGGGACTTCCCTACGACCAAGACCTCAGTTTTACTGCCGTTCAGCTTAAGGCAATTACTTGACATCCAGGAAGCAAGGTCCCTCAGACAGGAAGAGAACTGGATGGCTGCATCTCCTGAGTTGTGAGATAGGGTGACAACAAGCTGCGTGTCGTCCACATAGGACACAATGGTGACGTGTTTTTCCACAATCTCTGCCAGGGGTCCGATGTAAAGATTAAAAAGAGCTGGGCTCAAAATTGAGCACTGTGGGACCCCTTGTGAGAGTAGAATGCATTTGGACATATGCGGACGCTGTACAACTTGAAAACTACGATCTCGAAGGAAGGAAGTCATCCACTTTAGAGCTGCTCCCTCCAGCCCGCCTGACCAAAGTCTCTGCAGGAGCAGGTTGTGGGAAACCGTGTCAAAGGCTGCGCTGAGGTCCAGCAGGACCAGAGCTACAGTCTGACCACCATCCGCTCGCCTGCGTAATGTCTCTCTGCCGAGGAGTAACGCTGACTCCGTAGAGTACGTGGCTCTAAAGCCTGATTGTGTAGGGTGGAATAGGTTGTGCCGGTTAATATGCGCAACCAATTGCATGTTCACCACCTTCTCTGCTAATTTAGAGAGGTAAGGCAGGAGTGAAATAGGACACAAGTTATCCAACAAACACGGATCTGCAGATGTTTTTTTCTTTAAGGGGAGGACAATTGCTTGCTTCCACTTGCTCGGGAGCTCACCGCAGTGAAGGATAGCTCCAGAAGTTGCTGTTCATAAGGTAGTATTATCAGGTCTAGCCCTTCCCTAATGATTTTAGGCGAAGCTGGATCCATTGGTGAACCAGATTTAATACTTAGAGCTATAACTTTTAAATCTTCCAGCAAGGGGGATGAAAATTCTAAGAGGTAGTTGGCCCCAAATACAGAAGTTCTCTCCAATTGGGAAAAATTGCCGTTACGGGCCTCATCAGGAAAGGAGTCGTATATTTTAGATACCTTCGAAGCAAAGAAGTCGGCAATCTGGTTACACGACTTTGGAGAACTAATGGCAGGAACCATGGTTCTCTCTAGGGAGGATAGATTTTTAACGATGGCAAATAATTCTCTAGAGGAATTGTCCGCCTGCTCTATTCTATCATTATAATAAGCAGCACAGGTTTTCTTAATAAGAGACTGGTAGGTTTTTTGTGCTAACTTGTAGGCAGCCTTATTGCCATCGGAGAAGTCTTTCCTCCATTGCTGCTCTAAGCGTTTACAGGATATTTTAACCATCCTTAGATCTTCATTGAACCATGGTGCTGATTTGGTTTGTCTCGGGGGTATTGGTAGTCCATGGATCAATTACATCCAATGTTTCAACGATCCACTTGTCCTTTGCCGAGTTAGCAGCATCAATATCTTCTCCCAGTTACGGCCATCTCTGCTGAAGGGCTTGAATAAAGCTCCTAGCGTTGAATCTGGCCCATTTTCTGCGTGGAACAATTGAGCCTATTCTACCTGTGAAAGGAGGTTTGTCGACAAAAATAGTGAAGGCCACAAGATGGTGATCGGACCAGGGAACTGCAATCGGGGCTTCAGCCACCAACTCTAAACAGTTGGAGAAAATAGGATCTAGTATGGGACCCACTTGATGTGTTGGATAAGTGGATTTAAGCTCTAACTGAAAGGCGGCTAGTTCCTGGCATAGGAATTGCGCTTCACTATTGGTCGTCAAAGTGTAAATTTAAGTCACCAAAACAGTCAAATTATTATAACGTAGTGCCCAGTGGCGGCTCCTCCAAAGGGGCGTGGGGGCGTCGCCCCCCTGCTTTCTCGCAGTGCGAGAAGGCAGAAACATAAAATGGTAAAACTACCATTTTATGTTTCTGCTTCTCGCACTGCGAGAAAGCAGAAGTGCCTGGTTGTGGGCGGGAGGGTGGGCGGTCCTGCTCGCGAGCAGGGGGGGAGTGGCTTGCCCAATGTTGTGGGTACTGACTGCTTTGGTCGGCCTGGGGCCAACCAAAGCAGTCATGCGCACTCCCCCTTTTCTCTATGTAGGCTGCATGCAGCCTATATAGAGAAAAGGGCCTCCGATTAGGCTCCCAGCTGGGGCGCTGTGTGCCTGCACCGCACCAATCACAACGCTGCCATTGCAGCGTTGTGATTGGCTTAGGGCCCAAGGAGGGAGGCTGCCTGTGGCTGCTACCTAGCGGGAAAACGTTCCTGAGTCGGACCCGGCCACTGCCAGGAGCTTAGGCGGCGCAGGACTCCGAACCCTGTAAGGTAAGTTTTTTTTAAATTTGTAGTTTTAATTATAACCAATAATTGTCATGCCGCCGGCCGCGACTGGGTAAAAGAAAAAAGAGCGCAAATATACGGGGATGTTTATTATTTGTTTTATAATCCCCTGGCACGGTGCGTCCACCCACCGTCGCTGTAACATGTTCCTGTCCTTGGTTCTACAGACTCTGCTGCCATGCTCCCGACCTTCAGCTACAGAAGCCTGGCATTGTAATGTGGTATTATTCAGACAGAGGCAGGCCGCAGGCGGCACCTCCTACACGAGGGCAGAACCCCCTTAAGTTGAAGTACAATATTGCCAGGCGCTTTGTGTTCCTTTTCTTCTGACCCTTGATGTTAGTGAAGCGGGTTAAATAAGGGACGGTGTAACGGTTCCACTAGCCTGCAAGCTCAGTAAGTTGAACTTTAGTCCCTTTTATCTGCAGGTCATTCCAACAAGGCGGACCCACCCTTTTGTTCTTCAGGTTATTACATTGGACACCAATAAAAATGCGTGATAGTAACATGTTATTCCCAGCGCTTGGAAATGGCGGAAGAGAAGCATTACGCGCTGTATAAAAACAATCATTAGTGGGGGCTCCCTGCAGATTCACTCTTAAAACCCCTATGCTGTGTCGTGGACTGAGCTTTATCTGGACACGCAATTTTTTTTTCTATATAGATCACCCGAGAACCTGGAAATGTTCCAAAAGAAAAAAGAGCGCAAATGTACGGGGATGTTTATTATTCTTTTTATAATGCGCTAATTAGGGTTGGAACTTTCAGCCTAGAAACAAAAATCTGTCCGGGTTCGTTCCGTTCGGTTTTGCTCCGAATAGTAAAATATAGTCGTCACTGGACCACTAAATTATGACAACCTCTCTGCATGTTGGGGAATGTCGGGGAAGCTGTGTTTGAGCCTATTTCCACTATTGAACTAAATAAAAGGGATTTCAACTTGGCTTCGTTTTACGGAGCATTTGTACTACAAATTTGTCTGTGAGCTGTCTTCACAAGATATAAGAGCCCCTCACTCCTTCCACTACTCGCACTTCGCTGGACTCCATGTACTTTGTGGTGGGAGCGGATATCTTGCTTCATCATCATATTGACTTGGATTGAAGTTGCGTATTTCCTGCCTGTCTCTCTTAAATTGCTGTTTGGAGTGCCTATTTAGTGGAGTTTGCCAAATTGGTGAGTTTGGGCCAACATGGGAGCAGCACACGACAATGAGCAGTTGGTGCAGCAGGGCTTTTGCACGTTCCACCGGCTTGCACACATTCAGAAGGCACACATGCTAGTTGGTTCTATCTGTACTGAATTGTGAGTGTGTAATCACACACAACATTGTAGCCATCTTAGATCGTCGCATTTTAATAACATGAATCACTGAAATATAATTTGTGGTATTCCGTTGTTTCAGCACCTTAATTTAAATTACATTGCAGGGTACTTTGGTTGTCCTTCTTGGCACTGCAAAGGCTCGAGTTGTACTTTAGTTTGTATTTCTTAATGTATCCTTATACTCGGGCCCTGTCCTTCAGCTGCTGCATCAGCACCTTCCTCTCCCTGCATGAGGCATGGTGTGCTCCTGCCCACGGAATCTGCGAGAATAAAGTTTGATACCGTTTGTACAGATGTGCCTGATGTGTATGCAGACGTCTGAAAAAATAAGCTAGCAAAAAAAAAAGCCATTCTGGAAAAAAAAGCCAGCACTGATTAACCACGTCTGACTGCCTCGTTCAAAGGGTTAATGCTGCACCGCTGTGCAACACTCGCACAAAAGGCTGATATGCCTGACAATGAAGATTTCGGACGAGCAGAAAGGTAGGGGGCATCTTTGTTACTGTAAAGTAGAGAACGCACTTTTATACATTTCTTTGTTACTGATTGGGCAGAGTGGGTGGGTGCTATGAAGTTTGTGATTAAAGCAAGCGCGCACTCATTAACTTTGTTTAGAATCGATTTCCGCTTTAGGCTAGCCTAAGACCTCGCAGCATGGCATCACACTGTGTGTGCTTCCCTGCGTAAACCCGCATTCCTGCCACTCCTGTCTGTTTCTGGTGTCCGCATGAGTGATAATTAAGGGATTTGGGCAAAAGTCATTCTTGTAACAACATAATGAGTTCTGTGTGTGCGAGCCAGGTGGGTGTCTAAGTGCCCATGAATGTCGGGCAAGCGTGAAGCTGCTCCAGTGTGCGTCAGACATCAGCTTATTGATAGAGAAGGGTTTCTGTGATAGAAGTGTGCGCCTTCTATTTGTTTATTTTTCATTGCAAATTCAACATTTGGTTCCACTGCTTATGGGTTGGCTGCTGTGCATTCTGTGCTTCGGTGGAACTTACTGAGCCCCGGTATCCACATCAGACTGTCGCTGCACGCCAGCGGGCCGTGGTAGGGCTAGGAGTTGACTGCGATGACAGAGGCTTGTTTGGTGCACCATATAGTTTCTTCCTTCTGTTTAACCAACCGTTCTTGGATTTGTTCCACATTGCCTTGTACATCGTTATTCGTGATATCGGACATGTATTAGGAAGTGGGTACATATGAGGACTCATGTGAGTTGCTTTCATGAGTTGCTTTGTCTGACACTAGTATCTAGTGAGAAAGATTTAAGTGGGTGCTTGGCCTCGCATGGCTAGTATGCAGGATTAGGGGTGGCTGCTCTTGACTGTAGGCATTTCCAACCAGTACAGAGGACAATAGAGTGGTCAGTTCAAACCGTGGACACAATACAAAATTGGTGACACTCATCCTGAACTTTTACCCCCCACTACTTTCAAATGTCACCAGCCGCCACTGGTAGTGCCGGTTGCATCGCTGTTTCCACAAGGCTTGAGATAAGATTGGTTGCCGGGCCTGTGGTTTGGTAGATCAGAAACCCATTTACCGTATGCTCGTTAGTCGCCATTATGGTAAAGAAAGCAACTTCACTCTTTTCTATATTGGCTGCTTCCATGGTGCATTTTAAGGAAAGTTGGTAAATAATGGCTATTCCTCCTCTGCGCTTCATGGGACGGTCCTGTCTGAGGATGCCATAATCCTAAGGAAGAGCTTGTAGTATCTCGGGGCGGAAGCCTCATTCAACCAAGTTTCCGTAAGAAACATGGCATCAGGTGGATTGTCAGCAATATAATCGTGAATTTCAATCTTCAAGGAGCGGTGGTTCCAGTTCCTTTATGCACTCCGACAAATACCTCAGGGGCCGATCACTCCGGAAACAGACAGGGGTTCTGGCCCCGGCCTCCGCAGACGGGCATACCTTTGGCGCGCCAGCCGCACGCCCGCTGCGCGTGTCCGCTGCGCCCCAGTCCCTCCTTGAGAAAAAACTGGTTGCCGGGCCTGGGGTCGGTAGAGCAGAAACCCATTTACTGTAAGCCCGTTAGTCGCCATTATGGTAAAGAAAGCAGCTTCACTGTTTTCTATATTGGCTGTTTCCATGGTGCATTTTAAGGAAAGTTGGTAAATAATGGCTATTCCTCCTCCGCGCTTCATGAGACGGTCCTGTCTGAGGATGCCATAATCCTGAGGAAGAGCTTGTAGTATCTCGAGGCGAAAGCCTCATTCAGCCAAGTTTCAATAAGAAACATGGCATCAGGTTGATTGTCAGCAATATAATCGTGAATTTCAACCTTCAAGGAGCAGTGGTTCCATTTCCTTTATGCGCTCCGACAAGTACCTCAGGGGCCGATCGCTCCTGAAATAGACAGGGGTTCTGGCTCCAGGCCCCGGCCTGCCACGGACTGGCACAGACGGGCTTGCAAAGGTGCGCCAGCGGCACACCCGCTGCGCACGTCCACTGCGCCCCCGGTCCCTCCTTGAGAAAAAATTGGTTGCTGGGCCTGGGGGTCGGTAGATCAGAAACCCATTTACTGTATGCTCGTTACTCACCATTATGGTAAAGAAAGCAGCTTCACTGTTTTCTATACTGGATGTTTCCATGGTGCATTTTAAGGAAAGTTGGTAAATAATGGCTATTCCTCCTCCGAGCTTCATGGGACGGTCCTGTCTGAGGATTCCATAATCCTGAGGAAGAGCTTGTAGTATCTTGGGCGGAAGCCTCATTCAGCCAAGTTTCCCTACGAAACATGGCATCAGGTTGATTGTCAGCAATATAATCATGAATTTCAATCTTATGTTTACTAAGTGACCTACAATTAATAAGTAGGAACTTTAATTTATGCTCTTTCCTGGGACCTTCCTTTAATATGGTCGATTTAAACGCGCAGTGAGTACAACACAATGTGTCTGCCTTCGTAGCTAAAGTGTGGTAGCAAACTTCAAGGATCGGTGGTTCCATTTCCTTTATGTGCTCCGACGAATACCTCAGGGGCCGATCGCTCCTGAAACAGGGGTTCTGGCCCCTGGACCCGGCCTGCCGCGCACAAGCACAGACTGGCTTGCCTTTGGCGTGCCAGCGGCGCACCCGCTGCGCACATCTGCTGTGTCCCCGGTCCCCCCTTGCCATTAATTGGCAGGGAATTCTAAAGACTCGAGCACTAACCTCCAAAATGGCGGCCGGGCAGGAAGTGAGTAGGCAGTGGTAGCTGTAACCTCCCCTTGGCTCTCTCCACACAAACAGAGGTATTCTCCGGCGGTGGACCGGAGAGTCAAGGGAGCTGCAGCAAGGTAGGGGGTCCTGGTATCACTAACAGCAGCAGTTTAAAGCGACTAAAAGGACTAATGGCTAAAACACGCGATAACAAGATACACAGTAAAATTCATAAGTATAAAAGCAGCAAGTTTAAAAATCAGATCGCAAGAGAAGGTAGGAGACAAGTGCTGCCATACGAAAACAAGAGAGTAGCAGCCTTCTTACAGTAGTTATGCTGTGGGAAGAACTTTTAATAGAATAAATGTAGAGAATTCTTTGTAGCCTTCAATAGGGTATTAAGTAGTTAGTGTGGTGAGAATACAAGAGTTTATTTCCAGATGCTTTTAGCATGATAATTTGTCAACTTTTTAGATTACATATCCACAACATTTGGAAAAGTGTAACTGCATGCTGTCTTCTTCTTATGAAGATTTTAAGAAAAGAAAGTGGGTCTTCAATATTTTATTGTCTTAGATTGTGAAACAAATGTGTTCTTTTGTGATTTTTGACAAGAGTGTTTGTGTATTTAAAGGATATAGTGCATGCCATGACGAAAACTGTAAATTAATAATTAGCAAGGCTGGCATTTTTTTCCTCACAGCATAACACTGAAAAGTTAATATAGTAATGATATATAGCTTGACTTCTGGATCACACCTGGTACCAAAACAGTAAATGTTCTGAGCACTCAAAAAGTGCGTGAAAATCAAGTGCTCTGAAGTAAGCAACACAACATATGAGAACCCTACAAATGAAACATAAAAATAAATTGCCAGTGACCTCTCACGGACACTGCCCACCAGACAAATTTCTGCCCTCCTAGGGAGTAGTGTGAATAACTCAGTGACGGCCGTCACGGATCGGGGTTGGGGGACAGGGTAAGAGGGTTTAAAAAAGAAAAACAAAAATGTACCTGATCGCCGTTTCTCTCCTATGGCTCTCCTCCACCATCTCTCCCCTGGGGCTGGAACAGGAAGAACGCAGGCTCCCCTGGGCCAATCACACGGTGCTCAGCCTGGGAATGGGAGCCTGGGCATGTTCTCCACACAGGCTGCAATGCAGCCTGCGTGGATGACATGCAAAGTGCGCATGACGGTTTGGCTGGCCCGAGAGGGCCGACCAACCTTTCATGCACACTTGGAGTGGGCAAACCACTCCTCCCCCTGCTCCTCAATCATCGGAGCAGCCCCATCCCGCCTGCAAACCTGCAGCAGCAGGAAAACATAAAATGATAACCTCGAGTTATTATCATTTTATGTTTCCTTTATTTCACTGCTTTAAAGCAGTGGGGCAACACTCCTCCGCTGGAACAACTCCCAGGCTTAGGAACAATAGCACCCTGCTACAGGGCAGGATGTCACCTCCCCTTTGCAGAAAGCCTCTTAGGGTGTTAGCCCAAAAAGTGAACTTCAACGGCGAAGCCACCTTTGGTGGGCATACTCCTGGGAGGCTGTCCTTTGTTCAGGTAGACAGGCTGGCGGTGGGGCAGAGAGGGGAGACCAGTGCCCAAACCGTTTTTCTCGTGGGCATATAGCCCACAGGTAGTCACACCTCTAGGGTGGGCTACCAAGCTCCTAACCTCTGAGAAATGGATTAGACATCTTTAGAGTGGGCAGAATAGTGCACTCTGGGATTGATAGATGCCCCACATAGCCGGAAAGTCGTCACCAAGAGGGAGGGGACCTAGTAGCCTATTGGCTAGTGACGCCATCATCCCCCTAGGGCTCTTTCTGGGCAAAAATATGGCACCCCTGGCACCTTGAACCTCAGATCACACTGGCACTGGAAAGAGGACTGAAGAAGTACTGCCCTGCTGAACCCTGGACTTGTTAAGAGAGGCTGCATTGTCTGCTGGACTGCAGCTGCCGCACCTGTCGCTCCTGGCTTTAGGAAAAGTTGTTCCCAAGACCCAGACCAAATAAGTGACTCCAGGGGTCAGTTGTCTAACCCCCTGGAACTAGCACCAGGGCCAACAAAGATGAAGTAGCCCAATCTGGAAAGTCAGTAGCCACTCCAGAAGAATTGTTGCTGACTGCCGCTGGGCTCCCCAAGAGACCGATCCTCAACAGCCAAAATTTGCACCCAAGTCAATCAGACCCGGGAGGGTTGTCTGAGTCCAGATTGGTTGCACAAGAGGGACTCCAGCCTCCACCCAGGGATATTGCTGTGAATGCTGTGGACGGAGACCAGTAGCCCAGTCGTAACTGGCCTTCTATTGTCTCAAAGAGGACTTCAAGAGACCCCAACCTCTGCAGCCAAAGTTGCTCCACCTGACCCGTGGACCGAGGAATAACCGCAAAGGCACTACTGTTGACAACACAGCACCCAAAGCATCCTTGAACATCTTCTATCTCCTGCATCCGCAGCATCAGGACCACTCCATTGAAGTCTATGGTGGTTGTGCTGTAAAGTTTTGGAACTGGACTGAAAAATGCTTTGGTGGCCAGGTAAATGACAAAATACTCCTTATTGGCCCCTAGACCTCCATCCTGTTGGATTTGGTCGCCGAAGTCGGGCCGGAGTAGCCAAACACAACTCTTACAAACTTCTCAAAAGTTTACAAACTTCATGGTTACCAATGCTCGTTTGTGGTTAAACTGTGATTTAAGCTTTCATTAAAAATCTCTATCTATAGAACCTTCCAGTGGAGTTTGCTCATCTTGATCTGTAAAAATTCATAAAAATATGATCTATGTTTATAGAGTGGTGTTGGATTTCTTTCGTGTGGCTTTCTTATTTCGTGGTTTGGTACAGTTAAATGGTTTACACTACTTCCTTTGTTTAAGCCTTGCTGCTTGAAGCCATAGCTACCCAGGGTTGAGCTTAAGGTTTTACAAACAAGCCTGACTGGACCCAAGACAGTTTTAGCAAGTGTATTATACGATAAGGCCACCCAGCCATACCATATAATACACACAAATCCTCACAGTATGCAATTCTGGATTCTATTTTTAAATCACCTAAAGGTTTGAGGTAGAGATGATTGACAGTATTAAAGGCCACCAAGAGAGAAAGTAAGATTAGCAAGCAAGGCTCACTATGGCCAAGAACATGAACAGAATCATCAATGTCTTGCAAGGTAGCAGTCTCTATGCTATAGTCAGTCCCGAAATCAGACTGGAAGAAATCAGGGAGATTATTACTATATACCAATTTCTTGAGTTGGTGTTTGTTTGCCAGAAGAGGTAGACCAGTGACTTGGCAGAAGTTGTTCAGATCATCATGATTAGTTCTGGGCTTTTTAGGAAGGGGACACACCTGCCAAACCCTGAGGCCGGTTTGGAAACACTCTGTGGGTAAGAGACAGGTGGATAATTACAGCCAACTGTGGAACTAGAGGATAACAATCACATAAAAGGGGATGGACGAAATACTTACATATAATATAACCACTAGCAATCACTTGGGTAGCATTCCAATCCAGAATGTTTTGCCCACTGTGCCACTCAAGACAGAGGCCCACAGTATGCAAACCAGTAGTGATTCTGCTCATCATAGTGAAAGTTCTTCCCTAATTGCCAGACGAGCTCCCTTCCAGAAGGGAACACAAGCAACACCAGACCAGTTTTGGCATCAGTATTTTTGTCATTGGTGAGGTGAAGGCTCATTGACTACTTGAAGGATAGCTAGCGCTGTGCTGCAGCCTAGTTTAAAGCCATATTGGTAGTCTTGGTGAAGGTTATTCAAGTTGATCGGGTGTTGTAGTTGAATGGAGACTACTTATTAAATGATCCTTCTGATGGGTGATCGGGCTGTAGGTCGCAAGAATGTATGGGTTCAGGTTGGGGTTCTTTAGCAGGGGAAGGGTCTGTCCTATTTTGGGGTTGCTTGGGATGGTTTCTAGAGTAAGGGAGGAGTGGAATATGTTGAATTGAGGTGGCATGGCAGATCTATTGAGAAATATTATGGTAAAGAAAGGCAGAAGGTTGTCTTCAGATGAGGTGGCTTTGATGGAATTGAGGATGTTATTGAGTTTAACGTGCAAGAGAAGGGTGAAAGTTATTCATTTGGGAGTGGCAAATGGGAGGAAGGAAAGTAAGGTGGATGTCTGATTTTATTTACATCATCATTGAAGAAGAGGCTGATGGCAAAGCATTTGTGGACTCAATGTGGGATTGGAGCTTCTGGTAGTGGGAGTTTTCTTCAAATACTGCCAGAACAAGTCCCCTTCAAAAGCTGACTCTCAAAGTATCAACATGTTTGGCTGACATGCTAAGCTAATGATCCACCACTGCCAGGCCATCCTCAAGGATCTTACGACCACATGAGGCCACATTGCAAGGTGGTCAAGTGAGAAAATTCCTCTCCAATGACAAACAAAATGCATAACCAAGTGCTTATCAGCACTTGGTTATGGAAGTATGCATCCCAGAGGCTCATGGAATCTATCCATTCCTCTTCCAACAGAGTATGGTAAGTCATCTTCATCTTAAACCTTTAAAATATGAAACCTTTTTCCCCAAAGGTCATTTGCATGTCACCTTCTTGTGGGTCATGAACCACTTTATGTACAAGCTGTTCCCTTCTGATGGAGCCTCTTCTATCGCCCATTTTGAAAAAGTGTGATCGTATCCTGTATTAAAATGTTTTCTTGAGTGTTGGGTCCAAGGATTTAGATTTGGAGTTTGGTTGTACAAAGGATAAAAATGTTGTGCAGCTGCTGGATTGGAAAGTGGTGTGGTCGACTTTTGGGTTTCTCTTCTGAGAGCCAAAAAATGTGCTGCTAGGCCCCTGGCTGGGAATTTGTTTTAAAACATTTGAAGCAAAAAATTCACCTCAGTTCCAAATTAGAGCTCAACATTACATTGCATGTCTAGAGGGCTGGGCCAAGACATTCCCCAAAACAAAGAACTTTACCCAGGTGTGCCTCCCTAGCATAATGCCCGAGCTCATAGACATGTCTATTGAATCAACTGTCTCTGCATCCATCAAAAAGTATGGAGTGCTGCATCCAGACCCTCAAGCACCATTTACCAATATGTAAGTCTCATTTCAGTAGGCAGGAATTTACCTACCACTTTTGCATTTGAGGCTCAATCACAAAGGCTACATGAAGTGAATTATTTTCAAGCCCGGAGAGCCCAGTAGTATTATCTGTCAAGCAGAAGGCTTGGCAAAACAGTGGACAATGTCAGAGCAAGAGATGACTGAACCACCAAGTTCTCCAGGAAGGGAATGAAGGAAAATGTGGTCTCCTGGGACTAGGTTTGCTTCTTAGCCACTTGTTTACTGAAGGCCAGACAGGTTCAGATGAGGCCTTCTGAAACAGCAGTAGAATGTTGATGAGCCTTAACTAGGGTGAAACCGGTCTTGGGTTGCTTCTGTTCTGGTTCAGGGAGGACTTGGCCTGGCAGTTTGGGCTGGACTGTTTCCATTGCAGCATGGTCAAAACTGATTTGCATATGGCTGGGTCCAAACTGAGGTGGCGTGGTGTGCAAAATAATGATGGATTGGGATGCAGCCCAGAGTAATTACCAGTGGCTGAGATTAATTCAAGTATTCCATCCATCACTTTTTTTGTATTTTTAAAATTGTGTTTTGGCTTTCAATGGCACAGTTATTATAATACCTGTGGCCTTGGGCAAGATGACTTAATGTCAGGTGGCGTGACACAAAATGATGGGGTCCCCCTACAGAATGTGATGAGGGCCCCCCTAGTCTCCCATTCTCACAGATATCAATAAGCTTTAGACTAAATGGGGGACCCCACAGGGGCTGCAGGGGCGTATGTTATGGCCCTGCTTAAAGTTTCTTAAATCAATTGGTTGAATTGTAAAGTCAAGAGCAGGGTAGTGGAGCAACTATAGGCACTTTGAGGATCCCAAAAGTGTTCCTACAGGAACAGAGACAAATACAAACAGCTCAGTATCTCTTCTTCTTATCCTCAGAGTCCCCAAGACCCCTGGGATGTGGGCCACATCCTTTGAGTCTATATTAAGTATGTTAGGGAGCCTATCAAGAGCATAATTTTATTAATTTTTTTTTACAGGTGGACCACTTGGTTGCACAGACAGCAAACCTTTTGACCTCTGTATCACAATGAACAATGCTGCGTGCAGCAGAAGAGGTGCCTGTGTCACAGAGCCCTTAGGTCTAGCAGGTCTAGAACCAAAGTCATTGTTTTCTGACCTGAAGGCACCAACACCAGTGCACCAGCAGCACTATGGGTGAAGAAGTTCGAAAGACCAGCCTCAAAACCCCAAAGATTATTGATTATCAAAAATAATTGTTCCCCAGGCAATGATTTTGAAGAATGAGAGCAGACCATGTTATCAAATTCAGATTTTACATATATCCGAATGATGTGTAAGAGGAAGCAAAGAAAAATGTTTGAGAGCCTATTGTAAACAAGACTCAAAAAAGATGACTTTGGATAAGAAGAAGTGTGATTTAGCTTAAAACACACTATCAAAAAGGCTGAGAAACATCTTCAATAAGCATTGAGAATATTAGCTACTACCAAAACTATGAACCTCAATGGGTTATTTGCACTTCTTGGTAGATGCTGAATGACAACACATTTATAAATATATCACACTGCATGCTTTAGGGAATTCGATGACAAATCTCTTAATACTATAGAAGACAGGACCCAAATTTATTATCATCATCATCATTCCAAAATCTGATGAATACATTTTAAACTGTTCCTCAAACAGTGACATTAGAACCAATGACCTAGAGCAATAATCACCTCCCACAGGGTGTCTTCAATTGGACCATTTTCAATAAAGTAATAGGATCTAGAAAAGCTGCTTGTCCTTACCATGGGCCTTTGTCCTTGACCACTTTCCCTAAGATGTAAAGCACTGGTGAGGCCGTCTTACATGAGTACACCCTAGCTATTCTGTCCCTCTGCCTATTAATTGTAATTAGTGTACAATTATATTTGTACCTCCAAGGGAGGCTTATCTTGGCTACAGTATAACTATAGTTTAAACAATGAGGATTTAACTTGAAGTATTAAAGTAGCTGCTGCCACTCTCTGTATAGTCATCTAGTAATATAATTTGAGTTCGGCGGATTCATTAAATTAGAGTTTGGCGGATGGGTATGCTGTCACAAATTTAATGGATATCCTGTCCGCCTTACTACAAGTGCATTAAGATCTAATTTTCTTGTCATTGGGCGTATAGGATATTTATCAGGTTTGTGATGGAGCACCCATCTGCCAAACGCTATATCAGAATATTATGAACCTGTACCTCTAAACCAGGCCCTTTGCCTTCCTTCTGAGCTGAAATACAACTACGGTTCAATCAGCATTACAATGAGCTTGGCTGCTGTTGAGAGCTACCTTCAATATTTGAAATAGCTTTTCATGCTAGGTTTGCATTTAAGGTGGCAAGTGGAAAACATTCGTATGTTTTGAACATGTAGTTCCTACCCATGGTTATATATGTATTTACTAACTTTGATATAACCTCATCCTACAACAGAACTTTTCTGCTGATATACTTTCCCTGAAGTTTGCAATAGTTCAAACCCACATGGATGATTCATTGTGGAGTAAACAGGGCAATAGAGTTCATAATTCCAGGACTCTTGTGAGACAAGTGTTATATAGTTCGTAATCTCTATGGCTGACTTTTTGTGAAACAAACAAGTGCTATAGAGTCTGTAATCACCTCCTTGTGAAACAAACAAGTGCAAGTCTATTTCTTGTGAGATACTTCTCTGGTTTCAAGATGTCTTTTGTGAATGGAAGAACAGATAACAGAAATTCAACAAGTTCCTGCTGCAACAATATATATCACGATTGTCTTGCATGCGTAGATGGACCATGAGGAATTTATACTCTGTTCTTCAAGATGGGTCCACCTTCAGCAAGTCTTATAAGAGCTCTCTGGGATCATGGGATATGTAGTCCTGCTTGCCTTTACTTAGGTGTTGCACCTAACATACCCTTCAGAGATGCGAAGCTTCTGTGTAGGCAGCCCCCACGCCCTCCACACCACATTCTCCTCGGCACCTGAAGACATGGACGGTTTTGAGGCTCGAGGTAGTGCGCCACACAGGACCAGCAGATGTGTATCCTACGCTGCATCCTGACAAGCTTTCAAGAGGAGAACTATAGCTACTATGTGAATGCCCTAATTTCTCAAAATGGTCGCAGTTGCATTAACAAAAAGAAAGCATTTCAGTTGTAAAATCCTCAAAATTCGCCATGAAGAACACCATAAACAACAGAACCAGCACCCCAATATGATTGGCTGAGCTCAATACTCACTCGGAGGTCAGTAATTGAACATCTCCAGGACAGGCTGCATCTGAACACTCCAGTCCACTAAGAGACTGTGGGCCTGATTTAGACTCCTACAGCCCAGGAGAAAACTCACAGGGCAAATGGGTCATTTATTTTTTGTATTTCAAAAAGGTTTTGTGAGCGGCCACTACAAACATGGCACCAGCTCACCAACCTTTCAGTGCCTACAGAGGAGCTCCTCTGAAGACACAGAGATAACCGCAGGCTGGATGACATCTGGACATTTGGCAGGCGGTGGTCCAGCCAGGGTGGTGGAAAAGACCTCTGCCCCCGACCAACGGTGGGCCACTTGCTAAAGCCTAAATCAGCCCTTTATTTCCTCTTCCTCTTTGTGGAATGCCGATGTCTAGAAGACCAGGATTGACAATGGATCTGGACCTCTTGCTTGGATGAGGAGGACTCACAGTGGAACATGGAGCGGAATCCTTTTTGTTCCTTTTCTTCTTTTCTGCAGCAGACAAAATGACACTTGAAACAAGATCTCTTTCAAAGACTAGAGGTTTCCATTGAGACTTTGATAACCCTTTACCAGATGGCAATGTGGTGCCTTGACTGGCAGGCGGAAGAAGCACTGCTTTCCACAGAACTTTCCAAAATGAGTAAAAAACGTACCAGAGTTGTAACCTGTCATGTGTGGAAAAGACAGATATAAGGGGACACTTAAGGAACTCCAGTGGCGCCATTACCAGCTCGCACCATGTTTAAAACCATCTGCATCATCTATAAATCCATTAAGACCAGAACCCCTGTCTATTTGACTGGCAAGTCCATCACCTTAAGTGACTCTTTGCACACCTGCAGTGAGGACCCTATCAAACTAGAGAATTAATCATTGAAGGTTTTATTGGGCTGGTTGGAAAAACAGCCATTCTTCTTGGTACAGAGTCATTTTTACTTCTCAAATGCAGTCAATACTTTTTAATGGGCTGCCCAGGGTCAAAAGACAATGCTAGCCTGCGGACACTGTTAAATTGGGCCCAGCTACCTGTTGTAGGGTATGCTCTCCACACAGAACCTTGATTTAAGCTGCACACAAATGTCCTCCATATAGAAAGACAGATCTGTATGTCTACGATTTGGTTTGTTACAAGTGTTAAATCCCACAATGGGTGATGCCTGTTCTTTGTAAATATAGGATAAATGTTTGGTGGTTTGTTATCAACTCCAGTGCAATGCCTGTCAGAGCAAAGGTACATGGCCTCTGACAACAACCTAAATCCATCTGACAGGCACAGATAAGGATAGTCCACGACTAAGGATAGTGCATCCAGCTTCAAGTGATCCAGTACTTTTACCACAGGCTCTAGTGCTAGGATTGTAGCATTACTTGCTATCCCCACCCACAATGTGGAACAAAATTACTGCATTTTTGACTTCCATACCCTCAATATCTGTATTTCCTTTTCAGAGGACTACATTTCACATAAACATGTGTAGAAACTACACATAGAAAGAAATCTGAAAAGAAAAGTGTTCCCTAAGAGAAAGTGAAGGCATTTCTACAACGGCTTGCAAATTCAGAATGCCAAAGATTAAGACATCCACAAAACACAAAAGGGGCCAAGGTGTATTTATAGACCAGCGAGTATTCATTTGCAATACTAAACCAAAACCACAAAAAGTCCCCGGGTTTGTACACTGTCATGACACTTGTTGCCGCTCAGTGAAGAAGTGTGCTGTCTCTCACATACTGCAAAATAATTTTTCTTAGGATGAAAACCCTCATCCACCCTTGGGTGGTATGCTTCATCGTGAGGGTCCTTCTCACAACACAAGAGGGTTTTTCATTAAGTGATAATAAGTGTCATGACAGTGTACAGACCTGGGTATTTTTACTTAGTTTTGAAAGACTAAGAACTACCTATTTGTACACAAGCTCTATGTGTCAGCACCACAAGAGGATATCATATTTAAAAATGACACTTAAATACTATGGGCCTAATTTAGATTTCCGAGTACGAATTTTACTCCGTCAAGGCGACGGTGTAAAACACTCCGAATTTAGAGATGCCTGCTTGCCCAGCGGACATATCTTACATTGGCAGGAACCACAGTCATGGTAATTCCTGTCAATGTATTAAAAATTTGACAGTGCCGCCAGTCAAACTTTGAACATTTGTTTTTATTTTCAAAAACATAATTCCAAAGCAGGTTTTCTTTTGATAATTGAAAAAGCGAATGACTCCCTCACTAAGGGAGTTTTCTTCCATGGTGTGGGGGTCATTTCAAGGTCAAACCTCCAACGGCCTTTACTCCATCGGAGGAGTTTGTCAGCGAACGAGACAGAGTAGTCTCCATTGCTAATATACTGAAGGTCCGCCCAACTCTAAATGGGGGGGCATTCAGTTGGGACGGAGTACCCTCTGCGTCAAACTCTAAATGAGGCCTTATATTTATGCTAGGTTCTTTCTGTTTACAATCAGATTTTCTGCCCTCTGCTGGCATACATGGATATGTTGTTGTGATTCGTAAATACCAGGAGGACAACAGAGACAATGCCGTACTATGAATAGAAACAACTTTATTATTAATGTAAATGATAGGAAAATATTTTCTATCAGACCATATATATTGATGCATGTATGTCACAGCAAAGTAACTCATCACAAACATTGCACATGATTTCTAATACCCAAGAATCGGTGTACTCAAAACTAGTCCCTGTTTTTTCCAGAACAGGCTAACTTATGATCAAATAATGCCGCTAATTCACTTGTGGTATAAGGAGTGGTCAAAAGAATAGATGTCTTAGATGTAACAGAAAGGTTTGAGGTAATATTTTTCAAGATGCTGCGGTTACATGATTACTTTAAGATGTGTTTTTAACAACGCGTTATTGTGTTGTAAATGTTATCGCCCCTGCCAATTGAGCCATTTGAAGACACGTAGGACATAAGTAACAGTAGTGGTTAGATTGTTCTTCCTAATCACTGAAAGACTCTATATATTTAGCTTGCACCACATAACAATACAGAAAATATCACGTAAGATCTTGCCACACCTTTTCTTTTATGAGACAAAAACCAGGTGATATTTGAGAACATGTCTTTATCTACTGGATCAAAAAATGCTAGATCCGGGCAAGAGGCCATAACCATCTCAAAGACTAATTCTCCCTGAGAAGAAAATGTGAAAGCTGATCTTTTTGTCATTATATTAGACAATAGCTTAATCCAAGAGAGAGACATGTGCAGTAAAGTTTATATGCACAGGACTCAGGAACAGCAAACACCAGCATTGTGCATTTAGAATATCCTCAGGGGTGTGTTCAGTGAAAAGAGGCAGCACTCTAACATCTGACAATAACTGCTCAATTTTGCTTAAAAAAATCGGTAGGCCGCAATAAGCAGACATCTACATGGCTATGTGTCTATAACACTCACTCTGCTAAACATAAGGGTTACATTACATCGAAAATCTTAAGATCTTGAAGTTGTCTTTAGATAGCATATATCATTTAAATGTAGGTACTAATGGAATGAATAGTCCTCAGATGGTTCAATTTAGAAACACATAAGAAAATAAAAATGGAATATACGAAATTCAGATTCTTCATTGAAATGTGGTATTTAATAACAATTAAATCTGATTCTGTATAAACAATGTATCTTTGCACCATTCCTCCTCTTTACAAACTGTTCTTCCGTGAAGCTTCTATCTTTACTAAGCAAGACCTGTCAATACCCATCACTTTCTTCTTTTCACTGCATGAATAAGTGGCTGCTGCTGGTTGTGTCACTAATGTTCCAGGGCACTTGAAGATCCTTCTCATAAGTGCCCCTGGATCAGTCTGTAGGGCTAAGTTGACAAGCACATAATAGCCTCTATGTGGCGCGCCCTTAACCAGGCAAGTATACTTGCATAGTTTTCCATGCCATAAACCACCATTTCACCATCAGTGGATTAGAAATTCCCCTACCAATTGCCAGGCAAACAACTTACTTACCTCTGGCTTCTGAGGGATACCTCACCTTTTGAATTTCCTCAGATGCCGAACTGGATCCAAAACTTTTCCAGCAATTGGTCATGCGAACCGAGAGGTGGCACCACTTGACTCTGCTGCAGCATCCCACTGTCTTCAGAGGTGATGGCAATTAACCTTATATAGACGTCACCCCTGCATGCTGGCTTCAGTTTTCTTATCAAACTCTTTTATGCCCTCAGACGTGGCTAAATCATTATATATTGAAAAGTTGAAAGCGTGCCAAACCTAATTTGGGACCTCTTTAGAACCCTAAACGTTTTCCTCTGCATAACTGGGAAGAGCGAGGGTGGCGAGGAATCTGTGGTTAGAAAGAGTATCTACCAGAAAGTGCATTACCAAAGGTAAGTAGCTTGTTGTTCTGAAGGATACTTCTAACTGCAGAGTTCTCACCTTTTAAAAGGATACCAAAGTAGTACCACCTAAAAGGCAGAGAGTCTGAGGCATTTACATCAGAAAGTCCTGCAGAACTGAGCCAGTGAAATGGCTCTCTCTTCGGATTTGGGAATTAAGACAGTAATGCCTGGAGAAGGTAGGAAAAGATGCTCATGTGGCATCCCAGCAGACGTATAACATTAAAACACCCATCAACAGTGCTGTGGTGGCGGCCGTAGATCTGGTAAATTTGACCAGAAGACCCTTAGGAGATTCCTTTCTGGCCAAAGTAGAACATGTTTTATGCACAGGATGATCCCTCCTAAAAAGCTCTGCTTTTGAACCTGCCTTCCTTTTTAGCACTGGCAATGAATAGTTAGTCATCTACCCCAAGATTCTCAATGCACTCAATGTAAAAAATAACAGCGCTTTTTGGGTCCAACCGGTAGAGCCTCTCATTCCCCTCTTTAGTGGGATGTGGTTGGCAGACAAAAATAGGGAGAGTGATGGCATGTCTGACGTGGAAGGATGACACAACTTTTGGTAGAAAGAAAGAACACTAGTCTGTAGCACCAGTTTGTCAAGGAAGAAAGTGGTATACCAAGGTTGGATTGGACCCTTATTGCATTGAGGAATACATCTTTTTTTTTTTTTATCTGTTTATTAGTTTCAGTTCGCATAATGTCAAACAAATAAGTACAGTGAAATAATCTTATCGAAAGAAACGAGAGGTCAGGCCTCCCAAGAACCCCCCCCTCACCCTCCCCCCAACCAACATGAGTAGGCGACAGTGCAACTTACATTTATAAAAACGGATTGGATATCAAAGGCATTGAAGAGTGGAAATACAATGGCTGATAAAGGCGCGGCCTCGTGGCCCGAGAGCAACAGTCCCCCAACCAGTAAGGGTGCATGGCAGTAAGTTATATCAAATCCTGGTGAGTAAGCAAATATGAGGTAAGAGGTGCCCAGAAGTCCTTGGGGCGCGAGGCTATCGGCAATTCCTCGGCATAAGTCTCTAAAGTATCTCTGCAGTAAAGCAGATCACGGATCCACATTTTCACATTCGGGGTAGCCCTCGCTCCCCAACGGAGTGCCACCGCTCTCTTAGCAAACAGGGTAGAAATTGCAATTATCCTTCTATTGCAGGGCTTCAAATTTTTTACAAATCCAAGCAGACACAATTCAGGCGTACAGTGCACGGGTTCCAATATAACATCAGTGAGTATATTTGTCACCTTCAACCAAAAAGCAGATATTCCAGCGCACTTCCACGCCATATGTAGAAAATCAGCGTCTGCCTGTCCACAGCGCACACAGTCAGCAGACTCACGTAACCCATACTTACAGAGCTGCAGAGGGGTATAATATAATTGGTGCAAGTATTTGAAATGGAGTATTCTGAGATTACAGTTCGCCGTGAGTTGACCAGTCAGGGAGCAGCAGGTCTTCCAAACCTCCAATGTAAAGGATGTCCCCAGAGCGGACTGCCACTTAATGAAGGAGGGTTGTTCCTCCAGCTCTCTCTCCGGCAAGGAGGCGTTATATAGTCTAGTGATAAGACCCCTACGCTCCTCCACCGCCAGCATAGCCTGCAGCGCCCGCAATGTCTTAGGTTCCTCTGGATATTCCGGATAACTAGCCTTGACCGCTTGTCGGACTCTGACATATGTGAAGCTTAACATGAATCCGCGAGCCGCAGAACCCTGTATATCTTGCAATGATCTGAACTGCCCTTGGTGATACAGATCCCCCATTCGAGATACTCCTACTGCTGCTAGTTCCCGCATGGCCCGTATTTCCCTGGCCGCTGAGATTCCAGGGTGCGAGGTCATCGGCAGCAGCGGGGCATATAGATATAAGAGTTGGGCCCTTTTAGCAAGCATCCTTCAAGCCCATGTAGTACACGATACTGGGTTAATTTCGGTCCGAGGACCTCCCGATCCCCCATTGAGGGTCGCTGCCTGCAGAGGTAGTGGATGAACCGCATCAGACTCATGGCAAGATGAGGTTGAAACCGTGGCGGATAGTGCCAGTAGTGCGCAAACTGCGCCTGAGCACATAGATAATAGAGCCGAAAGTCAGGAGCCTCAAATCCACCACGATCGAACGGTTGCGTTAAGACATCCCAGCTACATCGAGGCTTTTTCCCACCCCACACGAAGGAGAGAACCGCAGACTGGAGAGTCTAGAAGAACGCTAGATTTAACTTAATGGGAATATTGACAAAGAAATATAGCAGCTGCGGTAGAAAGGTCATCTTCATAACTGCAATCCGATCCGCCAGGGAGAGAGGCAGGCGCGCCCACCTCTCCGCCCGTTCAGTGATACGTGTGGTGGCTCGACCATAATTTTCGGAGATAACCCTATCGGGGTCCCTATGGAGCCAAACTCCAAGATAACGCACTGGATCTTGAGTCCATTGCAGTGGGAAGTCCAGGTCCATCTCTTTTGTACCTGCCGTCAGTGGAAACACCACTGATTTTGACCAATTTATACCGAGCCCAGAAAATCGCTCAAACTTCACATATTCCCTCAGCAGGCCTGGCAGGTGTATAGCGGGATCTCGGACATATAGCAGCATATCATCGGCATATAGAGAGACTACTAGAGGTCTCTGCCGGAACCGTAATGCCGCATCTGCGTGCCTCTGTCTAATTTTACAGGCCAAAGGCTCGAGCGCCAAAGAGAACAGCATCGGTGACAGTGGGCAGCCCTGCCTCGTACCTCTGCCTATGGAAAATACAGAGGAGATCCAGCCGTTCACCCGCACACGTGCGGCTGGTGCAGTATACAATACCCTGAGCCATTGGAGGAAAAACGGATGGAACCCCATTCTAGTGAGAACTACGAACATGTAGTCCCAGCTAAGCGAGTCAAAGGCTTTTGCTGCATCAAGTAGCACAGCCACCGCCTGGAAATCTGGGTCGAAGTTGTGTAACGTGGAGAACACGGTGCGCAAGTTGTGCGTAGTGGAACGCGCAGAGACAAAGCCAGATTGGTCAGGCAAGACTAAGAGATGTATTAATGGTTGTAGCCTAGTAGCTATCATCTTTGCTAGAACTTTGGCATCGATGTTGATAATCAAGAGAGGTCTGTAGGATTCGCACCGGTCAGGGGGCTTGTCTGGCTTCAACAGGGTCACCAGCAGAGCCTCCCTTAGAGAAGGCGGGAGTTTCCCATCTTCGTACGCCTCAGCGAACATGGCCAGCAGCCTAGGCGCGAGATCCACAGCGAACGCTTTATAAAATTCGCTGGGGAGCCCATCCATACCCGCCGCCTTGCAGGTGGGCAATGCCATAATAGCTAGTTTGACGTCTTCCTCGTCAAACGGCTGCACCAAATATTCCCTGTGTGCTTCTGATAGCCACCCTAACGCGACGTCTTCAAGGTAGGAGTCTATCTCCTCCGTCCCATGAGGTTCTCTGGCCGCGTATAATTTAGTGTAGAATCGTAGAATGATATCGCTAATCTCTGGAGTCAAATAGCGTACTGTTCCCTCCTCATCTACTAGCTCTTTGAAACACTCCTGCCCGCGCGGCGCCGACAATTTCTGCGCCAGCGAGCACCCATGGCGGCCCCCATCACCATAATAGCGAGCAGTCGCGCGCCGAGATACGTGCTGTAATTCCTGATCAACCGTTTCATTGTGATCAGTGACCAGGTCGCGCACCTTGGCTAGCGTATGAGGAGAGGGATTCACCGCATATCCGGGACCATGACCCATGCACGGAAGAAACTAACATACTTTCAAGGCCCTGAGGATGCTGGAGTCACCAAACATCAAACAGATGGCCCGCATCTAATATCCCCATAAGAGACTCTGCTGCTTGTTTTAGTCTACTTGCATCGCTGCCAGCCCTATCTAAAGAAATATCCAGACATACATTAAAATCACCTCCCCATATTATTTCAGCCGGTGGGAGCCCAGATATTCGGCGCCACACATCAGAGAAAAAGGACGGGTCGTGCGTGTTTGGCCCATAAACATTGACTAAGAGAACAGTCTTGCCCCCCAATTGTCCGTGCACTATCACCAGTCGTCCATGTTCATCCGTATCAGTTTTCAGCAATGTGAAGGGAACTCCTTTTTTAATAAATGTCATCACACCCCTAAAATAGGTAGAGAATGAGGACTCAACTTTCACAGCTGCCCAACGCACTCCTATTTTTTGCGCTGAGTCTTTAGTGAGATGAGTCTCCTGAAGTAGGGCCACCTGTACTCCTAATCTATCTAAATGCGCAAAAACAGATCTGATCTTTTTCGGGGTGTTGAGGCCACGCACATTCCAGGTGACGAACTTAATCACACCACTCATGCCATCCATTCAGCAGCAGAGAGATACCAACGCCTTGCATCGAAAAGGGCATGCATAAGATATCTCCGCAGATCCGCACCGTTGATGCATGAAAGTACAACAGCAACAGTCGCCCATAGAACCCCCTCAAACCCCATCCCCCCACCCACTTCAGCGACCCGAACTGTGCCAAACCCATCCAAATTCAGTGAACCCCCCCTCCCCCAACAGGTAGAAATAACACAACTGTGCATGTGGGGTACTCCCGTTTGGGGGCCGCAGAGTGCAACTAGCCTCCCAGCAAGCGGGAGGTGGCCGGGCAGGTCTAGGCTCAGTGCCTAAAGACAAATCTCTTTGTCGGAATCGAACAACTCTACATGCCCATACTGCCGACCTTAAAGAAAAAGGATGCTTTTTTCACTAATAGAGATTATAACTCATTGAGTTGTAACGGAATACAGCCCTGGTCAGGTAACATCAACCCTGGCAAAACAATAACAATAGGAAAAACCAGTGCAATTCAGTCATCTGAGTCGTGTGGCGTGCCAGACTCCCGCCGTCCGCGTTTCAGCTGCTTAACATGTTCCATGGCGGCCTTAGGGTTAACAAATATCTTGGAATCACCATCCAGCCCAATTCGGAGACGTGCAGGGTACAACATGGCATAAGGTATTCGCTCAGACTGTAGAAATTTCTTCACCGCACCAAACTCCCTCCTGGCAGCCTGTACAGTAGCGGTGAAGTCTGGAAAAAAGGCTAGTGTATTACCCTGATGCTCAATCGTCCCCTTATCTCGGGCTAGCCGCAGAACAGTGTCCCGGTCTCTGTAATTTAAGAGTCTCGCTATGATTGGGCGGGGAGCGGCGCCAGGCGGAGGCCTGGTCGCAAGGGAGCGATGGGCGCGCTCCACAATAAACATGGGGGACAAGTGCTCCGAACCAAAAATGTCTTTGATGAGGGTCTCGATATAAACTTCCATTCTCCCCACATTGGTGGATTCCGGCAGCCCAGTGAGTCTAATGTTATTGCGCCGGGACCGCGCCTCTAAATCTTCGTTTTTGGCTTGGATAAGGGAGAGTACTTTTTCCATATTTAGTGCCTTACCAGTCACTACACTGAGGCCATCCTCCGTTGCCGAGACCCTCTGCTCAACCTCCCCCATGCGGGCATTCTGTTTTTCAAATTGCGCAGACATATGATCCAGGCGTTGGTTTACCGCCGCCATTGTGCTCTCAATGGATTGGAGGCTGCGCTGCATCGCCAGTAAAGTAGATTCCAATGAAGGCGGGGAGTCCCCATGGGCGTTCTCCTCCGAGTCCGAGGCGGCCTTCTGTGTGGACCTGGCAGGTTTACGGGCCTCAAATGTAAGGCGAGATTGCGCCTTGTCAGTTCTCCCCATGATGCTAATGGCGCACACACACACCCGCAGATAACCCACAGGCAATACTCCAAATGTGCCAAAGCGCCCTCAGAACAGGGATGTGATAGGCGCCCCCGCGAGGGAGACTCAGCCGCAGTGAAGGTAGAGCAGGCCCACCCGCGGGAGCACTGCGGCAAGCGGCCCAAGAGTGATCACAAAGCGCAAAGAGCACACCAAACTGCGGTGCCCCCCTCCAACCAAGGACCAACAGTCCGCGGCGTGCAGTTATAATTTTAGCTGGTAGTTTGCGGAACAGCAGGGGATCCCAGCAAGCCAGCAAGCACTCTATCTCGAGATAACAGCAGTGGCAGGTAGAATAGCAACAGGAACCTCGCGGCCTCCGTGGCAGCTACACCGGCAGCCTGCCGCTCACGCCCGTATGGTCCGCGGAGAGCCCAGCCGCACCACGCGCGCACCCCCGCAGTGCCAAGCAGCAGTTTGCAGAGCGCAGCGCCTGCACACGGGCCCCCACCCGCCACCGCAGCCGCGGGCCCAGCAAGGCGCCGCACCCCACTCACCACCGCCAACAGCTGGGTACACGCGGTCAGCAGCCCGGCACCTCAGGAAGCTACGGGACTCGGCGGCGCCGTCTGATGATCTCCGCGGTCTTCTCTTTGCCTTTGCCCCGCGCCGATCCCCAGCGCCGGGGCCAGTCGACGCGGCAAGGACAGGCGAACAGGTCGATGCGCCTCTCCGCAGCGTGGGATATGCCGGTAGGTCTCTGCGCAGGCCACCAGCCGCCACACGAAGTGCTCAGTTCAGGAGAGCTCCACGGGCGCCATTTTACAAGCTAACGCAGGGCCGCGAAGTAGTCAGCGTTATCGTCGTGCGGGCGTCCGGATCAGCAAAATATAACCGCACTCGATGGCAGAGGGGCTCCGCTGCACCCTCCGCCCCAGTTGAACATGCAGAGTCGCAGATTTTGGGTAGATATTACACGGATTGTCGCCCGGCCGGGCGGAACAGCACTAGGGTGCGGCCATCTTGCCGTGCGCCCTCTAGCGCCCCCGAGGAATACATCTTTAATGGTCAGAAATCTCAATGAAAAACTGTGCATAGGTCTGAAGGGCCTGCACATCAAGAATTTAAGGATCAAGGTCCTATTGAGGCGTAATAAAGAGCGCAGGCGTGAACATATGAGTAATACCTTTTTCAATAACAAAAGTTTTTGCATACCCATTTATTGGGGATGTGCTCTGTCAGTTGCAGCTAATATCTAACTTTTTGGCAGTGCTGACACTGAGTGCATGCGGTTGGCCCTCTTGATACACAAAAGGAAGCAAGCACTGGCAAAGCTAAAAGTTTTGGCCTTGGCAAGCCTGTGATGTTTTATTTAATTTTTTTACAAATACATACAATAGAGCAGCGATTTTTAACTCTTTGACTTCTGTGGACCCCCACTGAATCATAACTGGAATAAGCGAACCCACAATGGGTATGGAAGCCAAAGATTGGAGAGCTATGCAATTTCTACAATTTGAACCTCAAAACAATACACAGAAATACAGGATCAAGTATAAATTAAACAAATACACAAATATTTAAATCTTTTATTTAATTCACAATCAAATGTAGAAAATTTTAAATTAAAATTTTGATGGTAAGGTTGAGCATTTACAAATCTATTTTTTAATTCTCTAGCATATTACTTTGTCTTTTTTGCTGATAATGCATGAACTTTTTTTGTTGCCACTTTAATTGAGGCCACCCATCGTCTGTACTATATCCTGTTTGCTGTACTTGCACTGCTCCAACGAATCAAGCTAAGGATACCAACTTAATTTTTAGCATCCCGTTTCGAATTCCTTCACATTTAGAGAATGTTTTAAATTTTTCAATTTTGCTTCTTTATTTATATATATATATTTATTAATCTTAGTATCATTTCATTTTCTAAACAGTTGCGGGCCCTCTGAGTAAACGTTGCAGACTCGCAGGGGTCTGTGGACCACAGGTTAAGAACTACTGCAATATATATTTAAAGCGTAAAAGAAATAAAAAATAAAACCGCTGCCATCTAAAGGTGACATGCATATGTAAGTAAGTATGCAGAAACGGCATGGCAAAAATAAATAAAAACATGAAATAAAATGACAGCAGAAAAGAGTAAGTAATAGATGACAAAGCAAAAATAAATAAAAAACATAAAATGTTAACAGAAATGAAAGTAGAGAATGGCCTTCCAGCCCTGGAACTGAAATGTGCATATGTGCAAGAGCAAATTGCCATCGCTCGCACTGAACAGAGCCAATGGCTGGGCTGAAGTGGGCTTACCTATTGCCCCATGCTGTAAGCTGTGGTCGTGGAAGCAAAATGTGAATAATACTTGAACGGACCAATGGATGAAAAGGACTGATTCAAAGCCCCTGTATCGTATGTACTTCTATTATGATTTGTTTGGGAGAACAAAAGCCTGGCAACAAATATAAAGCTGTCTTTATGCCAGACCTAAAAACGGACTTCTAATTGCAGCAATTCCCTGTGGTTAGCCCGTTATACCAATTCTAGCCATTACTTGTTTGCTATATAAAAACCATCACCTTCTCACAGTCCTTCTTTACTAACTTCCAAGCCTAAAAGCCTTGATCTACAGCCCACTGGGTGCCCAAACTGCCAGCACACACACTTCTCCCCACCTTCAAATGGCAGTATTGAATATTGCCTTAGTGCCCAACTTAGCAGGATCTACCAGCCATTAAAGGCCCACTCCAGCGTTAAAGGCCGAAGGCGAAGCTCTTCAACAAGGAAGCGGGCCTTTAATGGCCGGTAGAGCCCGCAACGGAGGGCTCTAAGGCTATTAGAACATTCCATCCCTAGAGGGCAGAATGTTCTAATTTGTAAAACAAAGGCCTCACAGAGCCTGAAGGGGTTGAAATCCCCTCAGGCTCCGTGAGGCCATTATTCACAGCAACAGCTGTGAACAAACATAGGAATGTTGATGCCCCGGGCTTCTACCGGCCATTAGAAGCCCGGAGCACTCCATAGTCTTCAATGGAGCGCTCAACATTCCAATGCTCTAATGTCACTTAGTGTTTTTCTATTCTTGTAAATGCTGTAAACAGCTGTGCCACTAACAAACACATCTGTATTATGACATAAACCACCAAATAATGAAACTGAATTTTACCACTCACAGCACCCAAGGCCTCATTTCTGGTATTTGTCCCCCTAATACTCTCTGACGTTTAATTGACAAGCATTATCACCCACTGCTGAGGTACAGGACCAGAGCCAAAGGACAGGACCCCTAACGAGAGTACATGGCAAAGGCCTTTATGATAATGTGCGCTGTCCAAGTCATTAATGGTATGAGACTAAGCTTATGGAGGTCTTCAACAACCTTGCTTTGACTTCCCCTCTCTCTCATGGCTCTCCTTGGCACAGAATGACAGCTTGAGAAGAACAGTTGCTTCTTTTCAAAAGTCGTGTCAGTTAAGACCTGATTAGGGTAGGCCAATAGTGATCAAATGAGATAAAAAAACTGACACTGAGGCATTCGGAATTTATCGGATGCCATAATTATCCCATCTAACGCATTTTCATGGAATAACCCATGTGGATTTTGGTGCTTTCCACACGAAAACCTGAATGGCCTGATAAATACCGGGCCTTCTACCTTTGTTAATTGCCGGCAGGTTTCACCTCTCAAAATGTAACGACGAATGCATTCTTTACCATACCTAGGGCCATATTACAGAAGTGCCCCGGGAGCGCAACTAAATCCGTAAATCCGTATTTGTAAAGCGCGAACTACTCACCCTTACGGGTCTCAAGGCGCTGGGGGCCGTCGTGGAAATTAAGTGAGCTATTGCCCAGAGTCACATGGTGCTGAGCTGAGCTGCCGCCGGAACCGGGGATCGAACCGTGAGCCCCGTGCTCCGAAGTCAGCTGCCCTGGCCGCTGCACCACACCTCTCCACTGGCATTTGCACCAACTTTGTGTGCCCTCTGGGCACTTTGGTATTACAGAAGGGGGCCGCAGACGCTTGTGTGTCCCCTTCTGTAATACCGATAGCGTTGGTGCACATAAAGTGTCAGCACTATCATCAGAGGGCGTTGCCTCTGCCTCTGCGCCCGCGCCGTATTATAGACAAGGGCGCAGATGCAAAGAAGTTGTCAGGAGGCGCACTGTCAGTGCACCCCCTGATGACAGCTTTCTGGAGGGGCTTAACGGGCTCTCATGGACCCCCCAGACATCCCCGTGCAGGCGGGTGCAGTCACTCACTGCACCCGCCTTCAAGGGGATCTCTAATCCCCCTTCAAAGTGTAGGCAGATTCCCGCCTGCACTGTGAAACCTGAGCGGCTGCAAAGCAGCCACTCCATTTTTCACATGAATGCTCTGTCTCCAGGGCAGTGCGAGTTTGCGTCTGCCCTGGGGGAAGTGCATTCATCCTAATATAGCGCATTTTCCTTGTTTGTGCCGGGCACACCTCTTAAGAATAATGTGCTGTATCTATGATACAGCCCCAGGTAGTTAAGGAGTGCAATAAACACCTTACCGCTTTTAATTGCGAATCCTGTGACACAGGTGTTTGTGGAGGGATTGTAACTTAACCAGCTACTTGTAATCAGGCCCTTGGAGTCATTGGGGGTGTGGGGGGTGGGGTATTCAGCCCAGTCATCAATGGGAGTCACAGGCTATTGCGCATCTTGGTGGACCCCATGATGATATGCTGAGCTCTCCTCCCCGATAGCCTCAGCCAGCATAAGAGTTTGGCTCCCGCTGTCACAGCAGGGACTGAGAAATCACCCCCTGCAATCGTGGGGAGCCACTAAGGGACATTAAACACAGTGTCTCCTTTACAATCCACCCATTTCTCAGTGGCTATTCACTGAAGTTAACAGGAAGAGCATGTGAATGTTCAGGCAACAGGCCTCTAGCATCACTAGCAGTGCTCTGCAGCTCCATTGTTTTGAATGGACATCTGAACACATATATGTGCATTATATATATCAGATATACATCCTCAGTTGACGGCCGGATGCTAAAAACATGATCTATTGCTTCGCTTCATAAGCCATTACTTACCGGAGCTCAGACCTTTGGCCCTTCATATCACCCGTCCTTGAATGCTTATCTGCAGGCAAAATGAAAGAGAACACAACCTCAGTGTTTGACATAATCTCTTCAACTGGTGAAAACATCATGATTTAGTTTTACTACATCCATAAAAACTTCCCAAAGCACATTGTCTGAAACTTATTGTTACCACTGAACCTTCTGGCTCCCCTTTGGACATCCGACTGCTTGTTATCTTATGTCCCTTGGCGCTTATGTTACTGATTATATAAACCAGATTATTAACACCTCTTTCAGGGAGGGCAAATTCCCTCGTGAGTTCACAAAAGCTATGTCCATCCTATTTCAGACAAGCATTGGCACAGCCAATCAGTCTCAGCAATGGGAGTGCCTAATTACAGAGACGGCGAAAGGGGCATTGTGGCGGGGAATCAACCAATTAGCATGCAGGCTGCGTACAAAAGCTAGCAAATGCGTTACAATAATTTAAAGAATTTTGCATGCCTCAACGAATGAGTGCTGTTTTTTTTAACTTGGGAAGCATAAGTAGAGGGAAGATCAACTAAAAGGGAAGAGAAGGCATTGTTAGCACAGAGGAATTGCAAATACAGGAAGAGTGAAGTGCAAAGGGGAAGAAAGCACAGTAGCACAGGCAGATACGCCATGGTTACAGAAAATGCAAGCATGTCCATGTGAAAAAAACACAACGAGGAGAAACGAGGAACAATCACAGTGGAGATAGCTCAATTACAGCATAAGAGAGCACTAATAAATGCAGCGCATCCGGGAGTAAAGCCATGCTCATATGTATATGAATGGAGAAGAAAACAAGAGGAAGTGTGCACAAACAAGATGGATAGAATGCAGGTGCCCTTCCACGCAACGGGGAGCTACATGCCAATGCAAAGAGTAACGCACACCACATACATCAGGGATGGCATATGATCCCCGAAACAAATAACAGGGAAAGTCAGAGAGTGCGCTCCACATACAATAAGGAGCACCCTTAACTGCAAAGGGTGAGCGCTACTCTCGACAAGGGAGAGATTGGTGTACAAGAGATGCCGTTAGAGGTGGTTCAGGCTGCAGCGCAGCACAGGAAGCCCCGGGTACAGCTCCTGGGGGGAAGGAGCGAACAGTGGTCATGCAGTGCTAGAGACAACTGCCAGAGCACCGCTCCTGGAACCACCCGCCGATGCTGGCAAAGCCTCGCATTCTGGGGGTGTCAGGCTGGGGCAGTCTTCCTCCAGCTTGCTGGCTTTTCCCGCTGCAATTTTCTTTTCCTTATCACAGAGAGTGATTCCCCTCCGGACTTAATGGGAGCGCACCCACGCAGGGTAGCGGTGGAGTACGCTAGTGCGTGGCAGCCTCCAGGGGAGGGAACGGCCGCATCAGACTCAAACCAAAATTGCTTCCTGGGATCCCTGGGTCTGCCACGAACATGATGAGCGGATGCAGAGAGAAACCGGGGCTTGGGGAGAGGCTGACATGGCATTCCCTGTTTTTTTTTGTGTTTTTTTTTGGTGCAATGAAACAATAAACTGACGGCAGCAGCACAAAATTGTTGTAATTGTGTGGCACTCGCACTGCAAAACCACGCCACCACAGTGACCCATTGCCCCTGCCCTTACCCATGCGCAGCCAATGATGGACAGAGCGAATGAAAAGCGTGACGGGATAAGAAAAAAAACGGTGCTCAGAGCTCATGAAAACACCACTGCTCCTGAGGAGGGCTTGTAAACCAAGGAAAAAGAAGTTCCTAAAATGGTCATAAAATGAGGGATAGTGTACTTGGTCCCTGCTCGTGGGGAGCGGTAAACACACGAAGAGGCATGACAAATGCATGCCATGGACAAATAAGGAGAAAGATTAGGAGAGCGACAATAAAGCCAGCAAATGGGAATCCTATGGGCGGGCTGAAGCCCACAAAGGACATACAGCATGTCTCCTCGAGACAGTGCATCCGCTCTCTACAACCAAGACCTAAAAAGGGCAACTTGAACCTCAACCAAGCCGCTAATTCCAGCCATATATCCTTGCTGCATTATCTCTCCTAATTGATTGAGAAAGTAGCAACCAATCAGCTACAGCATTATACAGAGAAAAACAATTTCATTGAATCTGCCCACGCGGGTTTCCACCAAGGTAATGGCACTGACTCTGTGAATACCTCAGCCATGGATGATCTCAAAAATATCATGTACAGTGGAGGATCATGAGTAATAATACTCCTTGATCTCTCCAATGCCTTTGACACAATAGATCCCTCCATTCTTCTTCAGCGGCTCTCGTAATGTGGAATCACCAATAAGCGCATCCTTGAATAGAATCCTTTCTCTGTGAAAGAAGACAACAAATTCTGTTGGACCCCTTCTGTTTAACTGCTATTTCATTGCAGTGGGGAGTCCCACAAGGTTCTTCCCTGTGCCCTTCACTGTTTAATGTATATGTCCATCCTCTGGCTAAACTATTAAACAACCTGAACATCACAACTTACCTTTACGCTGATGACACACAGATCCTCATCAACCTCACTAAGGATGAAATAACTTCAATGACTGCTCTGCCTACCATTCTTACTTCTACTCTGATTGGATGAAAGTAAATATTTTAAAACTCAATCTGACTAAAACGCAAATCCCCCCTGTTGGCAATTATAACCAATGGGACAATAGCTATGGCCTCCCCAATTAGTGGGCTGTCCCAAATGTGTCACATTGGCATGCCACCTTGTCTTCTTTTCAGACATGGACCTTAACCTAGATCTTCACATTTCCATGGTCACCCAGCCCTGTCTATATCAAATATCCCTCTTAAAACAGATTTTTCTCTTCCTTAGTTTCTCTCATAAAATCCAACTGGACAATGCTTTTGTTCAATTGCACCTGACTACACCAACTCTGCTTATTTGGGGTTACCACTTAAAGCAATCAATAAACTGCAAAATATCCAAAATGACCTAGCCAGGTGCACCTATGGGCTTATAAAATTTGAATCAGTGACTACCCACATTCAGCAACTTCATTGGCTGCCTATAAGGAAGCATATAATCTTTAAAACCTCCTGCATCATGTCCAAGATCAATAATAATCGGATTCCGGCCCTCTTATTCAAAAATACATTCCTTCCTGTAATATAAGATCAGCTTCTAAAACAAACCTCATGGTTCTTTTTTCAGATTCTGGTAGCCATCACTTGGAATTCAATTCCGTTGAAATCCACTCTCTATTAACATTGTTGAATTTTAGAAAACCTTAAGAACCTTACTTTTTAATAGCAGTTAATAAACTCCCAATTCCACCTAGATCAGCAGTATTTCCTAGTGGCAAGAGACTCCACTTCGGGTGTTAATATGCTATACAACAAAATCCCAAATAAATCAACCATCTTAGGGTGAGGGTGGCTCACCAAATATCTTTACCCACGTCCCACTAAAACTTGTGATAGCACTGGCTCACTACCATGGTTACACTTTAAATGTTGATGTCTCCACGAGCAGCAGCAGTTTATGAACGTTGGTATTTTCAATTATACTACGTGAGAATAAAGATGTTTAAATAGTTTTTCTCCATATCACATCTCTCTTACCAGAGTACAAAATGTTGGTGTACCTTCTGTTTTTGTTGACCAACAGGCTGTCGGAACACTTCCCCATAGAAACTACCACACAGAATTATAACCTTTTAACTCCAATCTGAATGGTTAATTATCAATTCAAAGTTTTATTTCAAATACCTTTTTCCTATCAAGCATTCATTCGTTTTTTTTCAATGCATTTAATGCCAACCTCAATTTGTAAACCTGAATAAGGAAAACAAGCAAAACTAATGTACATTAATCAGAAAATGTTCCCATATTCAGGTCCTGATTACGAGTATAGGTGCTATTTATCGCACCTAAAAATAACAATATAGGTTGTGATAAATAGCACCTATTATGACTTTCTGGGGAATAAAAAGCAGAATTTGGTGTTTAACGCACCAATATCCACATGGTATGGTAAATACGATACACATTTCCCTTGCTAAATTTCGGCAGGTTTGACCTTGTCATGAATCTGTTCCTCAGGATTCCCCTCTGTTCCCTTTCCAGGCCTCTGACACAAACACGTAGCGGAGATAGCGTGGCATGAAAGAAGGTGGGTGTTAAATATATCCTGGTTATATCCTTACCTACACTGGATATGCAGCGTGTATCCATTACTCGCATAAACCAACACTACAGACAATCAACATCTGGGTTACAAGGAGACGCAGCAGGTCAGGTTGCACTGCCGGATCACCTGGTATATGACCCCGGGTCACGCAACCTGACGTTGCTTCACCTCGTGTTTGAATTCCAGAAGTCCCGCTAGCTACCTTAGTTCTTCAGAGTCTACGGAGAACTCGCTGACCCGTGAGTACTGCTCACTGTCTGGTGGTATATCTTGCCACATACTTAGTATTCGCGCTGTAGCACGCCAGAGCGCTAATGGTTGTTCGTACCTAACCGTGCAGGAGCGCAAACAGTAGTTGGTATGTGACAGCGCAGGAGCACTAACAGTTGTTGGTTGGAGACCGTGCAGGATCACTAACAGTCGTTGGTATCTAACAGTGCAGGAGCACTAACAGTTTTTTGTTTGAGGCCGCGTAGGAGCGCTTGTAGTTATTTTGTATCTGACCGCGCAGGAGCGCTAAAGAGTTAATTTGTTTTCTTCTGGCATTTTTAGGTCTCGCCCTGAAGCCAGCGCTTGCGCTGGTCTGGGCGAGACATTTTGTAAGTGGGCTTTTAGAAATGCGACCACTTTTTTTTGGACTTGCCTAGAGCATGCGGGTACGCGCACAGTAACGCGCATTCCTCGCATGCTCCAGGTGCCATATGTCTTTCCTCTCACTTGCTCCTCCCCCTCCCCCACCACAGGGCGCTTCTCGTGGCCGCGCGGCCGTGTCACTTTCACGGCCGCGCGTCACTTGCTCTCCCGCTCCTCCCCCCTCCACCACCACAGAGCGCGTCTCGCACGGCCAATGCTTGTTATTTACTTTAATCCATGTTGAACAGCAACCCACGCTGCTGTGCCACATCTTTAAGAAAAAGAAAAAGAAATGAAAAAGCCAAATAGCTTTTGTATTTGTTAATGATTTTTGAAGATGTTGCACAGCAGCGTAGACTACTGTGCTACATGCTTAAAGTAAATAAAAACAAGCACTATGGCGAGGCCAGCACTGACCGCGCCATAACGCACTGTTTGTATTTACTTTATTGAAATAGAGGTGTGTCCTGAGTATTTTTTCCATGGTAGTAAACTAGTATTCCAGTTCGTGTGACACAATCTACATGCGTGGATTAGAGTGAATGCACAAAAGAGAAAGGTATAAAATGTGTGGATGGCATGGAGACACATGGGGCTGAGATCTCCCAGAAGCGGATGGATTAAAATGTTTTTTGCCCCCTTCTTTTGGTTCTCGCATTCTAGCAGTACTGTACTGTACTGTAGGGGGGAATGGGAGTCTTGTTCTTGTAGGTTCACTGCTTTTGCAAACAGCTCAGCCAGGTTCATACTGTGCCCCAGCAGTAGTTTATCGCTATCGCCCAGCCGTGTATCCATTAGCTTGTGGAGATAAATATATTTATTTTTGAAAGTTTTATATAAGCACAAACAAGTCCGGTGGCGTACTCGGGGAGGGTGCTGTGGGCCCTAATGCAAGCAAGGAAAATGGGCCCTATATCCCCTGGGTTGATACTAAAAAAACACCTTTAATTTGGCTGCGGCGTGCTGCTGGGACCGGTGCACTGGATCCTCTGCACTACTGATGGCTACGCCCATGACCAAGCTCCCGTAGGGCATCACAGAGCCTCACGTTTTAATGGATTTAAATATAATGTATACAGAGAAAAACAAAAAGGAAATAGTACCTGTGCTTTTAAGTGGGTGTAGCACATCCAGGGATTAATAGGTTCTTAGAATGCAAATACTAAGTTTGCTTCTTTCTAAAAGCAGTGGCGTTTTAAGAGTATTTGCTTATATAATGAAAGTTAAAACACAAAGCGGTTAGACATTTGCATCTTTTTAAATTAGTGCTATGATCAAGCTATATTTATTTACTAAGGTAAAACAGGTTGAAATGCAAGAGAATATCGAGGGTAGAGAAATCTTTCAAATGAAGTTTCATGGAGCATAAATATTGATCATTTTGTGCTGTTTTAAGCAGTGTAAATAACGATGTTATTCCAAAACAATTTCTCTTTATAGGATTAAAGGCTGAGGTGGCCCTACCGGGATTCGAACCTGGGAAGAACGCCACATATCAACAAAGAGCATTAAATCCCCTTTCCCTGTGCACATTACCCCGTCCCTCCAGGCCCCTCCGCCCAACCACCATTACTAAAACAAGCATTTGCAATGCAATAGGTCTCGCATTTACGCGAGTTTGAGCTATTGACGTTGCAAATAACAATGCCTTTTATTTTTGTTTTCGTTTTTATAAACATAAATAAAAGGCATTGTCATTTACAATGCCAATAGCTTAAACTCGCGTAAATGAGAGACCTATTGCATTGCAAATGCTTGTTTTAATGGTCATCAGAATCACTGTACAGAGGCTGTGCATTACCTACATATATCATTGGAAGGATCCAGGCATTTTACATGGTATGGGCACAGAAAAAGTAGTTCAGTGACTTGAACTGAATTTACAAGGATATGCTTGGATTATCTCCCATGCTGAAGGTTAATATTATTTGCCTTGCCTATGTTTCTTCTTTCGTGCTTGTTTGATGGAGTATGTGTGTTCCTGCGTAATCAGTTAGATTGCATGATACATTCTCTTTCTCTCTCTCTATTTACAGTACTCACCATACAGAGAAGTGTGATCTCCTTACCCCTTGCCACTGCACCTGAGTTACTCATCATTTTCTTTTCTACATTTGTATCCTGTTGTTCCGGTGGTATCTCTCTCGAATGTTGAAGAAAGTCTTTATCTACTACCTGGCCTTTTCCCCCGCACTCCGTATTACGAGTCAGAGGTGGGGGAGCTGTGGAGTCGGTGCATGTCATCTCTGCAAGGTCTCTCTGTAAGCTTGAGGTAAGGTTGTGGTGGTCTGATAGACCTGCCGAAATTTAACAAAGGTTGCGGTATTTAACGCAAACAATAATTATTGGATACATTACATTGATCATGAAAAAGGCGTGTAAACCCCTTGAACGCTTGTGGTGCAGAAGCTATAATGTAGCTGATAAAACCATCCACCTCAATGCGCTTAAGGAGTATCACAATCTAATTAGATGTACCCGGACCCAATTCTTTGCCCAGAAGATTAGGCTGGCCAAAGATCCCTCACCTCCCTAGAGCGTCTCAGCTTCTGTTGCCCCCTCGATCGATAATTGCAATCAGATCGCGTTTTTTTTCTCAGATAAAATAGCCATTATATATGCATCTTTCCCAGAAAATGCTAGGAAATACCACTTCTCGATCCCCGGGCAACCACCATCCACCTCTTCAGAGGGTTTTTCAAGTATAAATACCTGGGGCAGGTTCTCCGTAATGGCGGAGGAGCATCGCCCCACTGCCTGGCTCAGAGCCAGTAAATGAAAAATAAAACAATGTCATTGTTTTATTTTTTATTTTCCTGCTCTGAGCCAGCTTGCGCAGGTAAGGGCAGGGCATGGGGAGGAGGAGTGCTATGTGCACTCCTTAAGTGCGCATATGTGTTTGGCCGGCCGCCTCAGGCCAACCAAAACACACATGTGCACTTAGGTTTCTCCAGCCCAACTGCATTGAGCAGCCGGGCTGGAGAAACCCCCCCAAGACTCCCTGGTCTGAGCAGGGCATCTTTCCTGCCTGCTCAGACCAATTCTCGCGCTGCTCTCACATAAGAGCAGCGTGGGGATTGCAGGGAGTACGTGACGTGGCCCCAGTGCTTTCTGGGACCAGGAAGAAAGAGACCGAGCGCGATGCGGGAAGCGGGTGGCAGCTCCAGGTAAGCTTTTATTTTTTTCAGTAACGCCCCCGCGTGCTCACCCTCCAGCGCACCCCTGTGCCCCCTCCACCCGCCCTCCCACCTCTTAATTGTGGCGGCCGCCACTAATAAATACTCTATCTGTGGCTGAGACCTGTGCCCTCTCTTCTAAAGTGAAATCAGGGTCCCCATTTGACCTGGCTTCACCTGCTATGCTGGAGCGGGTCATGGAGTCTATAGCACCCACGCTATGTAATCTACTCAATCTGTCCTTCTCCACTGGTCATGTACCATCTAACTGGAAACATGCCATAGTAGTCCCCCTCCTAAAGAAGCCCTCATTAGAACCATCTCAACCAGAGAATCTTAGCCCTATATTTCTGCTTCCGTTTTTAGCAAAGGTTGCTGCAAAACATGTCAATTAGCAGCTGATGAAATTCATAGAAGAGAAGGAGCTCCTCCATGAGACTCAATGTGGTGTCAGACCACACTTCAGTACTGAATCTGCCCTCCTACTAGCTTCAGAGTCACTCAGACTTATTGCCGATGAAGGCAAGACAGCTGCCCTGGTTATGCTCGACCTAAGTGCGGCCTTTGACACCTTGTCCCACAGTCTATTATTGGAACGGCTATAGAAAGAATGTGTTGGGGACCGTGCCCTTGATTTGATTGAAGATTTCCTCCGAAATCGCACCTTCCAAATACTCCAGCAGCCGTGCAACTTTGAGATTCTCCCTCTGCAGCAGAGAGAGCAACAGGGTTTGGCCTTGAGCCGGCCCTTTTCAATTTGTACATGCGCCCCCTGGCGGAAGTGATCGGGTGTCATGGCGTTCAGATCGTGTCATATGCTGATGACACCCAGCTGATTATTACTCTGGCGCAGGATGAAGGCATGGCCACGGCCACTACAAAGGCATGTCTGGTGGAGTTGGCTGAATGGATGGACTCCAGCTGCCTTAGACTTAACACTGGAAAAAACTGAAGTCTTGGTGGTAGGGACACAACCCTCAATATGGTCCACTGCGTGGTGGCCTATTGAACTGGGCCTGATACCTGTTCCTAAATTGAAGGTAAGAAACCATGGTTTGATTTTACCCTGTCTTTTGACAGCCACATTTTTGCTCTCACTGGAAACTGTTTTGGTGTTCTAAAGATGCTCTGCAAAATCTTGGGGCTCCTTCCTGACTCTGCAAGGAAGACTGTAGTCCAGGCTCTTTTGGTGTCCAGACTGGACTACTGGAATGCACTCTACCTGGGGGCCTCTAAGGGTAGGCTAAGAATAAACCAAAGGGTGCAAATCGTTGCCACATGGATGCTCTTGAACATTCCTAGACACTCTTCCACTGGTACAGCTCTCTTAAAGCCTCAATGGCTTCCCATTAAGAAAAGAGAATTTTTCAAAGCTCTCTGTTTCTGCAACAAAGTTTTAAATCAGAAAGGTCCTCGTTACCTTCTTCCTTTGATCAAACCCTTTCATCCTAACAGGTATCTCAGATCTTCAGGGACCACATTGACGGTGATCCTGAAAATAAACAGAGCACGGATGGGAGGTGGCTCCTTTAGTTTCCTGGCCACTAGTCTATGGAACTCATTCCCTCTGGACTTGAGAATTGAGCCTTCTGAAGTTAAGTTTCATAAAAAAACTGAAGACCTGGCTTTTCAGAAAAACGTAAGTCATAAGATAGTATAGGGTAGGTTCTTGAGGCCTTTAGCGTTGGAATCTAGTGCGGGTACACTCCGAATGGAGTAACCATGCGCTTTACAAATTCCCTAACATAACATACCTTAAAACTCGTAATGACTCCCACGGTGTTCTTCATTATTCATGTAGTACTCGACTGTGTCAGTTCGTGTCAAAGCCTATTGTTACTCTCAGGCACGCCAGCTCTGCATGGACTCTCCATTTGCTTCAGAGTATGCTTCTTCTACCCTTAAGTCCACAGGTGTTCTGTGACCACCTGACCTTCTTGCCACGAAGTACCTCTTCTCTTACTATAGTGATCGGTGATCGGATGACTATGCAATTGCAAATTAACTCTTCTCTTTCTGTAGTATGTCAAGATACAAAAGATGCACAAGACTTTATAAAGAGAATCTCAAATCCATGTTTTCTATTTTGGCCTTTAGATGCAAAAACATCCAATGTTTTCATCCAAAATAATTTCTTACTATACCATCTGTGCTTGCGACACTTCCCACCGATGAGTAAAACAATTGTCAGTATCTAAAAACTAACTTGACTTTTTTTTGGGGAGTTTTATATAGCGCGAACTAGACCCGAAGTTATCAGAGCGCTTTACATGAGCACCAGTTACGTTACAGACAGGCACATTTACTGCGTTTGGCCTCCTTGAAAAATATAGAAACTTGTGATCCTGCTTGTCCAGTTGTAATGTTATTCTTATGTTCATGAACCCACTTAGCTTTCCCTACATAGACTTTATCATATGGGTATTTAAGCAAGTAAACGCAATGACCAGTCACAGGTGATAATGCGAGAAGATCAGAATGGTATTAGCACTGTGCAAACTAGGAGCAGTCTCCAGTCTGCGCTGCACTTACTCGGATGGACTGTGATGTGGAACTAAGGTTTACAGTCATCTACTGGGACATTTCAATCACAGTGAAGCATATTTTGCTCCACAGTAAAGACAGAGAAGAGTAATTTTGCCAACCATGAAGGTTGATTAACAAATTAGTAAAGTTACAATCTCAAATCGAATCAGTTAAGCATAAATCAATAGTTACCTGAATATAACACATATGAATATAAAACAGGCAATTCAATTCTGACAAATGCAAGAACACTTTAATAAAGACAGCATATGCAAATTAAGATGAAATTTCGTTCCCATGAAGGGAACTCCTTAAAGGTAAGCTAAGGTTGTGGGCAGGTCGGCCACTTGAAGCAGATGGTGTCAGCAAAAATACAACATAAGCAGAACCATGTTTTAGAAAGTAAGTCTATGAGTAGAAATATAAGGAGCATTGGGTCTCAAGAGAGGGAAAGAGATGCCTGCCTACAAAGGTGAATGTGGTAAATCTCCTGGCTAACTAAAAAGCTTCACACAGTTAAAACATGAAATTAAGCCACAGAGACACATTCTACAGAATCCCACCGAGTAAGAACTAATAAAAAATCAGTGTTCCTGCTGTACTTGGTGTCAGCCTCCTTCTCTTGGATAATACAATGCCAGTTAATTGATGCACTGCTACACTACGATCTTCAAACTGTATGCTAACAAAGAATAAAAAATGTTCTTAACATGGACGCAGTGTTTCAGGTGCCTGAAACAGAAAGAAAGTTATACACACTAAGCAAAAATACAAGTTGACTTCAATATGGCGTTGAGCTCATTTACTAAATCTAAGTATAAAATAATGTACACACACATAGAACTAATGGTTAAACATGGTGCAAGTTAACGTATTATTAAGCACAAATAAATGATATTAACACTACGTCCTGTGGTCTTAAAATGTGCTCTAAAACCTAGGACATTTTGTCAGCATACATCTAAAAATGTGTTGGAAAATAAACCGTTTCCCTCAACATTCTGGAGACTTTCTTGACTCCCTCACTGCACTTGATGCACTAAGGGGCTGGTTTGAAAAGCCCTTTCTTAGACTGGATTGTATCCCAAATCCAGCACAGAGTTAAGTAGGGTCAGAAGATCGAAGAAGTCACGAGTGATGGGGGAAAATGGCCAGGCAAGGAGAAGTAGTTGCACATCAAATGTTTAAAGTTACTGTCAGATCCTTATGAAATCAGGAAAGAAATTGTTCTGTTTTGTTGAAGTTTAAATGAGTATTGGCAGGTTAATATGTTAAATGGCTGGGAGGAATTAGGTCAAGAAATTGGTGAAAACGGAAGGAGAATTTTGGCATTATTGTCTGAATCACTGGGTTTCAGTCAAGGTGGAGTATGTTCTAGGGTGGATGAAAGTGGTACCAGATTGGAATTTGAGGTATATGAGGGATGCCAGTGAGTGGAAGTTGGATATATGGGGAATGCAGATATTAATTTGCAGACTACTCCTTTCAGTGTTGATTATGTTTACCTCTTATAGAATCCGGTTCCCCAGGCTTTAGGGTTCGGTACTTTTCTTAAAGTGTGGCCAAAGAAGCAAGTTTATGCATTCCCCTTTCTGCAATGATACTAAGGGTTTTCTTGATGACAAGGATAAACCCAATCTTTTTGGTTTAAACGCTGTAAAAAGTTCAGACATTGGGAGGGTCAGATTTACTATTCTAACTCAAAACTAACAAACACTCAAGAAAGTGAATACATGGAAGGGTCAGATTTACTATTCTAAATCCAGTCCAACAAACACTGGGGGGAAATTCATACATTTGCGGTGGATGGGGCAGAATTACTACTCAAACTCCAGTTTAACAAACACTGGGGAAAGTGCATACATGGAGGGTGGATCAGATTTAATATTCTAACCTCAGTCTAACAAACACTGGGGAATTTCATATGTTGTGGGGTCAGATTACTTTTCTAACTCTAATCTCAAATACAACATACCCAGAACTCTCCATCACATCCATTTCTGGAATGTAGTCTTACCCAGAATATCACACAGCTATATCACTCATTTAACAGTACCTCATCTTCAAAAGGTTCCTGTTACAATGAAAACATTCCTTCTAAAGGGCATTGCTGCTCATTGAAGTTAGTTCCATGCTGCATCAAATAATTTAACTAAAATTAGGATGAAATGGTACTAAAGCATATTCTCGGAAAGGCAAACACATCTCAAACAGTAAAGTACTATCATCTTCGATGACAGAGGAGTAATAGGGGACGTTTAAAAAGAATAGTAGTGCAAATGGAACACACTTGGGATGCTTTTAATGCTACAGCCAGTGTCTGTTTTATTAATTCTAAAGACCTAAGGAAGGCTTGGGTCCTTGTGCAAACTAGATAGGACCCCTAATACATTCTATACAAACAAGTATCTAGTTGCATTAGTACACTGTAAACCTTTTAAACAAAAAATGGGCCGATGTCTCTAATACACAAGCTCGTGTGATTTATTTCACTTTTCTTTATCACTTTTTAGAAAAATGTTAGATGCATTTTCATCATGTCATCGTAAAGGGCAGCACAAAGTTATAACAACTTATAAAAATTCAACACAAACTCTGAAGGTGTGTCCTAAATGCATAGAAAGTGTATACATTTCTTAGCAAATACATTTAAAGACATAAGAAACCAGTCCTTAACTAAAAATGACAAACACACATGGGCAGAGAATGAACAAAGTGTGCAAGAACTAAATGTCTGTTGTCTCCTGCCGGTGTGTGCAGCTCTGGGAACTGTAGTTCCAAGTGTTGTCAGAAGGAGAACTCTATTTTTATAAATTCTCTCCCTAGACACACTACGAGTGTCTTATCCCAGACGCCGAGGTCAACGCGTTTCCAACCCTGTGACCGTTATGGGGTTTTTATCAGGACCTGCACATGGTAGTGTCTCAGTGAGAGTGTGCTCCTCATCAATGTTGGGTTGGTGTGTAGGGTCGTAATTAACCCCATCGGTGATGTTTTAACTTCAACGTCAAGGAATGCCAGACTTTTTCTACTTTGTGTCAAACTGAACTGTATAACAGGATTGCGGTCATTAAGCCATGTATGGAACTCATTTAAAGATGACTCGTCTCCTTCCCAGATGCACCACACGGCGTCTATGTATCGGTACCATTGAAGGATCCGCTCATTGTAAGGATTATTGTTGTAGATGTAATGATGCTCATATCTGGCCATGTATAGTACTGCCATTTCTGGAGCAAAGGGACAACCCATGGCTGTCCCTTTGACTTGTATGAAGTAATCATCTTCGAATTTGAAAAAAAAATTCCGCAAGCAAAGTGAAGCTAACCGAAGGATAAATTCCAGATCAGGAAGAGGTTTAATTAAACAGTTTCAGAGCAAGCGTAGGCATGGCTAGAAAGCTCCAAGGGGTGATAGGGGAAGACATTCTTGTGTGCACTGCACTCTGCACTGTTCTACAGTGCAGCCCTCCTCAGTTTCCTCACCCCGCCCCAGACTGCAAATGCTTGGTAAAAGTTTGAGCTCTGGTGTAGGTAGTTTAGCCAGATCTCCCGTGTCAGCATCGTGCTTTCACTCCAGTGATTTAAATGGCCACCTCAGTGCAGTATGGGAGTTGTAGTTCTTTACTTTGGCTTAAGAAGGTTTTCGAAGGCAAGGAAGCGGTATTCTGTCGGAAGCAGCACGTTTGCTCCCTTGATGTAAGGGCGAGCACATGGCGTGCTTGGTGTTGGCAGCATGTATTGTATTGTAATTGCATTTATATAGCGCTTACTACCCCTGAGGAGGCGTCGAAGCATGTAAGTTGATGCCTCCTGTCACGTATATAAACGGGCGCCATGGCGTGTGTGTGGGTTCGGTGAATGGTGGGGGCAGGGGATGTAATTCCCAAGTGGCCGATATAAATGAACTAGGCACACACGAGACGCTTCAGATGGATTTGAGGCTCGCAGAGGCTGTACACGCATGATGCCAGGGCGAGACTGGGCATACGTGGAGCGTGAGAAAGGGCTCGGACACACATAGATTGGACATACGAGATGGGGCCTTACCGGGGAGAGGGGCGAGTCGAGCACACGGGTCAAAGTAGAGGAATTGAACAAAAAAATAGGTTAAAGGGATTATACATGTGCACACAGACACAGCTCGAACACACAGAGGCTGTGCAGCAGGATACTACGCACAGAGCGGGAGTTGGGGCACGTTTCAGAACTGTGCTGCACAAAGTTCAAACACCCCGGCCTGCAGGGGTGTGTAAACAAGATGCTAGCACAGTAAAAACAAGCATCTCGGTGTTCACAGCAAAGCGCTATGAAAGTGGGGTACCTTTATTTTAGTGTCAGCGCTGGTAAGTGCCTAGAAAATACCTGTGCGTGCTAATTACCCTGGGTCAATGGCCAAATATACAGAGGTGGGGTAAAAACGTGGAAAATAAAATGAGCGTTCGCCCTACATCTGTCGACCCCGCTTACCTTTTCCCAAATGAATTCCACTTAAACACGATTTTATTGTTTCTCTCTGTGGTCGCAGCAAAGTGGGAGAGGGCCACCTGCTGATTAAACTGTCACCCTATTTTCAAAGCCCTTAATCCCCTTCAGAGAACTGTGTTGAACAGGCAAGAAAAAAACACATTACTGGTCGATCAATATGGAAAATGTTGTCTCTTTTTACTGGCAAGCGTGCTGCGTCTGCATCCACTGGCACAGGGTATCACCTTCTTCCATCTCCGCCGGGCAGATATCATCAAACCGCCCCCACAAACTCGTGCAGCATTGCCATTGTATGTCATACACACTGATACAGATCTCCCCAGAGCATTTGGTCCAGGTGGGGAGGTGGGAGGGGGGTCGTTCATTGTGTGTTTTTTAAAACAAAACTCGGGTTTCTTGGGAAGGCGGTGAGATAGCTATTGGAATCGAGTGCCCGCTGGAGAGAACGATATGCCAACTGCAGGAATTCTGGTCAGGCTGACTCAGCCTTTCTTCTTACCATGAATGAGAAAATGTGTGGAGCTTGGTGGATTATTCTCAACATGTTTTATCTGTATTTACGAATTTCGTGAGGTAGAATCATGAAAATATTGGTTTGTTTATTCTGCTTATCTATATATTAATGACTGTGTCAAAGATTCCATCTGAGCCCTCAACTTACGAGAACATGGAATAACAGATCTTGTGTAGATCCTACAGTCATTAATGTTATTTAATGCTTTGAAAATATATGACCTCAAGTCCCAGCATTTTATAAATCTTAGAGAAGATCTGAGTATGATTTTTAGGGCATGTAATCACTGTGGGCTTCAGCAGCTGCGGATATTCTATAGTGAATCTCTTGTCAATCCCCACATCAGGATCTTAGCTACTTAAGGACAGCATCCTATGTCTATTTTGAGCCTCACAGAGCAAACACAAGCCCCATACACCCATAAAACCTTCTATATGTACCCGGGGCTGTATTCCCTATTGTCCACACTGTCCAGAGTCTGTGCAAGGTGCACTCAATTACAGAAGTCGTATGTCAGAATACTGACTACAGAAACCTTGTGCTATGAGAATATTGTCGCAAAAATATTGACAGCCAAATTACAAATGATATAAATGTATATTGGTAGGTTTAGATTTATTATTCTTAACTCTACATCTATGTACCTTGAAGTTATGTACATGTCAGATACTTGTATATAATTACCTTGTTGATATATTGGTTGTTGACGCTATTCTATTTTTGAAGCAGAATATATAAAAGTCAATCAATCACTCAATCAGGGTTCTTGTAGGTTGTGACTAATCACCCGTAAGGGTCTCAAGGCGCTGGTGAGTGGGGGTGGGGTGGGGGTGGTGGGTTCTGCAGTTCAGTCAAAGAGCCAGGTCTTGAGATCCTTCCTGAATTGAGGCAGGGACGGTGATTGCCTGAGATGCAGAGATAGGGAGTTCCAGGTCTTCGCAGCAAGGTAGGAGAAGGATCTTCCTCCAGCCAAGGTCTTGCGGATCCGAGGGACAGTGGCCAGGGCCAGATGGGTGGAGCGGAGAGGTCTGGTCAGTGTGTAAAAGGAGAGATGGTGGTTTAGGTATTTGGGTCCTGGAGTGAGATCTGAGTTTTGTTTAGTGGAAGTTTTGACTCAACCAAAAGTAGTACAGTGGGTTAATATGCCTGATGCAAAGTACGTGTACCGTGCAGATCACAAAGTGCATATACCGTAAAGAGGTCAGTGCTTTTGGCAGAGAGATCCTTTTGTTCCTTGCAGTGTATAAGTTAAACTCCTAATATAGAACAGTGAGCTAATAACTGACATCAAAGAGCTGCAAGCAAACTGCAAGGTATATTATTATTATTATAGCATTATGCTTTTCTTCCCAGCCTTTCATTATTTTAACCTTGCAAAATAGGTTCATTTCTGTAAAAAAAAAAAAAAAATGCAATTCTTATTATTAAATGTAACCCCCAACTATGGTGTTATGTTTAAAATTTTGAGTTTGTGCTTCTCCAGACCAAGCGCTCTTAAACTATACTGTCTACCAAGAACACAACTTTCTGGCAGTGGGGGCATAGAACAAGTGCGCACTGGCGTGTTTTCCTGGTAATCTATTGCAAAGTTCCAATCACGCTCAACTTATTGTGGTCCCACCGCCAATGGGCCACGTCTAATGAAGATCCAACCTATAAACAAGGAGCGTGTAATTTATCTATCTTTCGTTAATGATCAATGTCCGAGCTGTATGCTCTTCCTCCAAACAGAGAAGATCTTGAGGGAGTCTTGTTGGTAGATATAACAGTTCCAATTTTTATTCAATCCATCAGGCGTTAAGAGTACAAATTCAAAACAATCCAGTCAGTAGTCAAATTAAATCAGCCGTACAAATTCAAAATAATCCAGCCAGTAGTGAAATTAAATCAGCCGAAGTGTTTTGTCCAGTGCGGACATCAGGGCTCATAATCACATGTGAAAAATATTTTCTTTCTTTTCATGTATATTATCTAAACAATTTGTAACATCGTATGCCCATCCTGGTACATTCACTTCAGTGTGTACAAGTGTAAAAATGAATGTACCAGGATGGGCATACGATGTTACGAGCCCTGATGTTGTCCGCACTGGACGAAACGCGTCGGCTGATTTAATTTGACTACTGGCTGGATTATTTTGAATTTGTACGTCTGATTTAATTTGACTACTGACTGGATTGTTTTGAATTTGTACTTTTAACGCCTGGTGGATTGAATAAAAATTGGAACTGTTATATCTACCAACAAGACTCCCTTAAGATCTTCTTTGTTTGGAGGAAGAGCATACAGCACGGACATTGATCATTAACGAAATATAGATAAATTACACGCTCCTTGTTTATAGGTTAGATATACTGTCTATCAGTATGGATGACATGTGACTCCTACACCTTGCATTCCTCTGTCTGATGTAAAATTTACTGTCCACTGATTTACACACGTGTGATTGATTGTCTCTGTGTAATGTGTGTGTGATGTAAAGTGCTCCGACACCCTACACTGGTATGAACGGCACTATAAACCTAATTAAATGCATCTCAGAGAGTATGGTAATGGAGACTTGAGGGGCACTGCTGAAGGGTAATAGTAAGGGAATTACTGGAAGAGGTGGTCATTGGGGGGCACCAACAAACATTGTTACACAGGCCGCCACCAGCGCTAAGGCCGTCCCTGTGCGGGGCATATTGTGTGCCTCTGAGAAAGTATTCATGTTAATTGCAGCTCATGACTGGCGCTGCTATTAACATGAATACTCACACAATCTGCTCTTGATATTTGTCGCTGCACCCACATGCCCAGTCGGGTTCCTGGCGCACATAGCCTTGGCTGCAGCGCACAGAGACCTTACACTGCCGCACACAGAGGAAAGAAATTAGAGGGAACATTGGTCCTAACCTATTTTATGCAGTTTGCATGCAGCTCTTTGATGAGAGTTCGTAACAGTCACTGTTCTATATTAGGGTTGAATCTTATGAACTGCGGCGACAAAAGGATCTCTGTGACAAAAGCAGTAATCCACTCAGCTATCCACATAAAATACAGATCTGCACGGTACGCGTTCTTTGCAGCAGGCATTTTAAGCCTCTGCGCTACTTTATGGCGAGTCAAAACTGCCCCTAGACAAAACTCTGATCTCTCTCTCTCTCTAGCATGAACATTAATCACAAGAGTTAGCTTGACATTTTTAATGTTGCCTGAAAACTGGACGTACAAGGAACTCTGCTGAAGATGTTTTTAAATATTAAGTAATGACTAAACACAGCCCCCCCGAAGGTCAGCGCCCCCTCCCCAGATCAACGCCCAGTGGGGCGGCACCAGTCGGACTGCCCTAAAGCCGGCCCTGGGTTGAGGAGATTCAAGCTAAATGGTTTATTTATTTATATAATGTTTAATACTTCCTCTTTCTAAGTGTTCCCAATACTGAGAAATAAGGTAAGTGAAGTAGGAGGAAATGAAGAGATTATCCAGGTTGCCCAAACTGGTCAAGAATGGAAGCTTAATTAGAATCAAGCTTCCTTGTTGCACAATCAGCAATATAGATAAAAAAACATCTCTCAGGAAAATATCTACCCCAGACTGACTTTTAGCTTGTCTTAGTACTCCTCATCGTACTTGAAACTTGATCACACAGCAAAGGAGAAACTTAAAGCAATATTAAATGATGCCATTACACATTACCATTGTGAGACTGAGAATGTCTATCATGAGTGGGAAGTTACCTCAAAGAAACCTATGATTGTTGCATTAAAAAACATAAAATCACATGCGTGTATAAAAGCCTTCAACGACCGTGAGGTGGGTGAGGAGCCCATGCAACAGTGGCAGCAGTCATGAGCTGATAAATACAGGCCCGTGGATAACACAGTGTGAGGACTTCAAGGTGCTCAAAAGAAGCAAGTAGAACACAGCAGTGGCAACACTTTGGTCTCTGAGTGAAAACCAGACAGAGTCTAGAAATTAACTAAAGTCCTGCCTTCAGATTTGTTTAGAGCTAACTCTACACTGCTGGGTGTAATAGTATAGTTCAAGCAAAAAATATTTCTGAATTGTAACTGTAACCTCTTACAACAACATTTTTGTTTTCACTGATCAGTGCCAGCTCTGAGGTTTGTGGCAAACTGCTTTTAAACCATTTATTCTCTTTCATAGAAGCATTAGGTTTTCTTAGTGATTAATATGCAAGTTTTAGTCTCGGACATCAACTAGAGATAAGCCAGTAAATCCATGCACTGCCTTGTGGCTCACTGGGCCTTTGGCAACTAGCAAAATAGCTTTCATGGATCTTCACCAAGTCTTCAGCAAGATGTTGAACCCACTCTTGATAGGTATAACTGAAGTCCTGTCTTCTGGGCATTGGTTCGTGTTAGCCAAGATGGTCAACTAGTGGCCCCTATCAAGCTTGCTTAAGGAGGTGCTGTGTCCTTGGACCCTTCTATTCAGTCTTTATTTTAATGGGTCAGTGCAGGCAGTGCTTGATGTCAAGAGTGAGATACCTAAGGTCCAGCAGAGACTGTTTCTGCTGCCAAGGTTGCAACTTTGGCAGAAACTGAAAAAAGTGCAAATCCACTTCTTGTGCCCCCTTTAAGATATTGTGTGAATTCTGATCTATTCCGGACTTACCTAAATGTAAGATCATTATCTTGGGACACCTTACGGTCAAGAAGATTAATTAATAATGAAGTGCTGGAAGTTGTAGACTCTTACGGTTATCTTATCCTTCACCTGTATAAATCAAAAGTCCTTGCCAGCGCTGGGATGCCCCCGGGTAGCCATGCGATATACAAAAGCCACTTTCATATCATTTCTTTTCATTTCAATGAAAAGTATGAATATCAGTAATTGGATATGCCCCTTCATGGCAAATAACATCTTAAAATGACTTCCAAGGGTTCAGGTCTCCCCCTGTAATAGGTTTGCTGACCTTGAGGGTGTGGCTGCATGTTAGACCTGCCAGCCTTAGGGCGATCTTCCCCCAAACATTTTGCCTTACTCCCCCATATTTTTCTGAAGTCGTTTTTGTTGGACCTATGATTGTGTGCACCTTACCACTGCTGAACAGTATTAAAGTGTGTGTGCTCACTCCTTTAAACATGGTAACATTGCCTTATCCCCCAACTGGCATATGTAATTTACGTGTAAGTCCCTAGTCCCTAGTGAAGTAGTACTACCTGTACCCAGGGCAAGTAAATCAAATGCTACCACTGGGCCTGCAGCACTGATTGTGCCACCCACTAACAAAGCCCTGCAAACATGCCTTAAGCCTACCATTGCAGCCTGTGGGTGCAGTTTTAAACTACCATTTCGACCTGGCAAGATAAACCTTTTGCTAAGCCCAAACCTTTCTTTTTAATACATATAAATCACGCCCTAGGGTAGACCCCAAACAGCTCACCAGACAGGATGCAATGTATTTGAAAAGTAGAACACATGTTTTTAAGTTTTACACGTCCTAGTAGTAAAAAGCTATTAAATCCATTTGTCAGTATTGCAAGGCCTACTTCTCCCGTAAGATAACATTGGAGTTACTTATTACACTTAATAATGCTATCTTCCAAATGAGAGCAGGTAAACAGTTCAAGTTTGGTGTCTTTGGAACTGTAATGGAAAATCCTCTTTTAGGGTAAAGTCAGATATTCAATTACAATTTTGACAATGCCACATTTAGAAAGTTGTCATTTTCCTGCCTTAGCCATTTAGTGCTTGCAGCCTGTCTATGGTACACATGGCTGGGTGTAGTTAGCAGTTGGTCTTTGTTTATTTCTCCTAGCCAGCCACACACAATAGAGAGCTTAGGTATGCCTGGATGGACCATCATTGGCAGGATGGGAGGGCAGAGTTAGGCACAGCCCTACTTACACCTGAATAGTCTGTGTCCTGCCTTCACACAAAGTATTGAATCCCCCTGTAGTTAGTCTGGAGCCAGGGCAGCAGAGGCAGGAAACCTGAGTACTTCAAAAGGAATCCTCTAGATGTTTCTCCCATTTCAAAGAAGGCACCAGATATAAATATTGGACCTCAGACACCAACTCGTCAGTATACATCTGGACCTGTGGAAGACTCTGCCAGAAAGAAGGACTACTGCGCTGCTGAAAGGACTGCCATGCTGCTGGGCTGCTGCCCTGAAAGACTGCTGCCTGTTGTGCTAACCTGCTGCCTTCTTGCCTGGGTGAGAAGGACTAGACTTGCAACCTGTACCCAGGACCACCAGAGTGACTTCAAGGGCTAGTCTCTTGTAACCAGTGCCTGGATTCTGCAACTGTGAGTTCTACCCTGCCAAGCAGTGCCACCCCAGCACCCTTGGAAGTGGGCCTGAAGGAACCAACACAACTCCTCTGCTGAGTGGAGCAACCCTGAGCAGAACCGACGCATCGCCTTTGCTGCAAGGGTTCTTCCAGCGCAAGGTCTCTGCATGGACCTCGCAGCCTTTTCAGAACAGCCGCTGCGGAACGCATGCCCAACGTAGGGTTTTGCATTGCAAACCTCTTGTCGACGGCAACCTCAATGATGATGCAGGACTTTGCATCGCAAACCCCGTAGTCTCTTCAGAACCAGCCTGTGTGCAACACATCCTCGACGCAGGACTTTGCATCACAAGCTTCCCTCATCGGCGGCTTCCTCGACAACGATGCAGAACCTCGTGCTGTAGCCTTGCAGGTCCCTGGAACCCCAGCTGTGCAACGCATCTCCAACCCGGACCTCTCATCGCAAACAGAATTTAAAGTACTCTTGTTCATCAAGCCTAACTGGGTACCAGTAGCAGGCCTGTGCTCCATCGCAATCAGCCTGAACTTGAAACCTTGTCCCGGTCCAGAGCAATCAGATATCCATAGTGGACGCTATTTTCACAAAAATATTTAAACCTTTATATCTACGGTTCTACAGATTGGATTTTTGATGTTTTGGTCTTGTTTTATTTATTAACATTTGCTTTATATTTCTGATTTTGGTGTGGGATCCTTCTTGTGTTGTGTTTTCACCTTATTACTGTTTCAAGTGCTGCATAGATACTTTACACATTGCCTCCAAATTAAGCCTGACTGCTCTGTGCCAATCTACCGGAGGGTGAAGCACATGCTAATGTGATTAATTCGGGCATGCTTACAAAAGAACAAAAGTTCCTATTTTTTTCTAGTGTGGGTAAAATTTGGAATAAACTTACTGTAGTTCTGGAACTTTATTTCAGTGTTGAGCGAAACTAAAACAACGTTTAATACCTTTACTTTGACTGTCAACAAGCAAAAATGTTTTCGGAGTGTTTGGGATAATTGGTATTCTTAAAGAATTTTCTATTTTTCTAACTTTTTTATTCCATGAAAAAACATAATTAACATATCAGGCTCATCTGTACGTTCTGTGACAGCAGGTAACAGCATTAAATAACCACATTAATGGGCGCTGGCGATATGAGTTGTGTAATTATAATTTCCTCGAGTTGTGCAATTTTCATTTAGTACCCACAGGTTTTCATTGCTAGTGCACCATCTGGGTATGTGTTTAGAACTCTCTGCCCGCAAGAGCGGATCCTGCCTTTAATGTAAAGATGGGGCGTAAGACATGCATGTAAAAGCATTCCCTGTGTGAAGTGTAGAACAGTGCTTAATTTATAAAAAAAAATTAAAACATAACTGCAGTGACTTAGGGCCATATGTACGAACACATTTTTCCATAGACACAAAATAGGCAAAACCCTTTGATACATCTGGCCCTTAAAGTTGTAGACCCCCTGCCGGAGCTGCCGGATGCCAAGGTTGAAGGTTGGTTAGTTTTGCGTCCACCTCATTCCTCTATCTTCCACCACCTTACACTTCCTGCCTTTTTGATCTCACCATTGCAGGTTGTTTTTCACCCCTCCTTTTGCCCTTTGTCACTGTTGTACTATGGTTCACTTCCTCCTTCTTTTGCTATTTTCTGTCTTTCTCCCTCTTGCTCTGAGTCAAAGTTTGATGGTGGAAAATAACTTCTGGTTAGAGTTGTGAGAGAGTCAATGAAGACCCACACTATCGGTTTGTCAATGTAGTCATTCATATCTCCTCCTAAGGTGATGTTCAATGCATAGCGAAGGCAATTATAGTTTGTGAGATCTCTAGCAGGAGTAAGGAATCTATGCTGTGAGTCATGGTTGCAACGGTAAGGTGGGCCGGGTTCATACATCCAACATAAAATCTGGTGCCCGACATTCTTATATATCGTTATCGATGTACCTTGGTAATTCATTTACAAGAACCTAATAGTAAGAGGCAGGGCTGGTCCTTTCGATGTTCAATTGGATTTCCAATCACATGCTGGATTCGAACTGGAGATCCCGAACTCTGTGATTCACAAATTGCTACCTACATCTCTTCAGTGTTAGACTTGGTTAGGCATGATATAAGAATTTATTTTATAAACTCTGGTCTGCACAGAATATTTCCTCACTTTTCCCAGCACTGTTCCTATTTATTCAGTGGCCAGAGTAATGTTCATGCAGAAGTGGATGGCTTTCTTACCCCTAATCAACCTGGTGCTATTTGTGCTAGTCTATCTTCATCACTATAGTTGTCCGGATGCCTTCCTCTATGAAGTAACACACCTTAACACTTTCAGATCACCTAACGCCCAGCTTTTTTTGGTCTGGGTTTTGACAGTGCACTTGTCAAACAGACCTATTCATTACGATATACATAGAGATGTGTTTAGGCTGATCTCTTTCAACCACTGGCTTGGCGCACACGTTTGGGTGTATGCTTCCGCCTCCTCACTAGTGCTTGCACTGAACTGCATAATGAAGTACTTCAGAATAATAGCCTCCTCTCTCTGCTGCTCTTGGCTCTCTCCTTTGTGTCTCACACTAATGTCCTGATGCTGCAAGCATTAGCACATTAAACCCAGACCTACTGGTTTTATCAATGCTGTTTATTATCTCCATCAACCATGTGCTCTTTATTGGTAATTTGTGCAAAACCACAGTGAATACAATATCCAGGTCTCAATGGCCTGTAAGAACAGGAAAGCAATAAAGTAAACATGAATATGAAATTTGCATTTAGTTCAAGTACAATTTTGCACAACACAAAAGCACTCGATACTTAATATTTGACATAAGGATGTTTGGGTTTCTACTTTTATAGTAGGGTATATACCCCGCTATAGTGCAGACATTATTGCATGACAATTATTCGACATCCACTACATCAATATAACTACTACATCACAAGCTTAGAATAGTTAAGTATGGTAGATGAATACAGTAGTAAATAGGGTGAAGTAGATGATATAAAATTAACATTAATAATATACCTACAATATTTATGTAGTTGGAGGCGATATATCGAATGTAATATAATTGAAGATCAATACATGAATATTGTCATACGACCTATAGTAAAAGGTACCAAAAGGACTGAACAAGGGCGGAAGGGAGAAGAGTAGCCCGAGTGTTAGAAATGGGGTCTCTAGTTGGCTGTAGTTTGCACCATGTCCAAAAAGGGACCCTCACTCTAGTCAGGGTAAGAGAGTCACACAGCTAAGATAACCCGTGCTCACCCCCTTGGAAGCTTGGCACGAGCAGTCAGGCTTATCTCAGCAGACATGTGTAAAGCACTTGTTCCTACACACAGTAGCACAGTGAAAATACTACAAATGGAGTCCAGATTAGTTTAGAAAATAAGGCAATATTTATCTGAATAAAACAAGACCAAAACGACAAAAACCAACATACACAAGTCAAGATATCTCTTTTAAAAGATTAAGCAAGTGTTCAGTCTATAGAAAAAAATGGATGCGTTCATTTTAGCGCAAGTACCTTAGGTGTGTCAAAAATCAAAGACAGTGCTAGGTGCAGGGGAGGTGTGGTGCCAGAAAAGCAAAGCGATGCACCAGTTCCTTACTACACAGGGGAGGTGATGCGTCAGTTCCTTACTGCCAGGGGAGGTGATGCATTGGTTCCTTACTGCTAGGCAGGGGAGGTGAAGCAGGTGATGTGTTGGTTCCTTACTGGAAGGGGAGGTGATGCGTCAACTTCCAGACACGCGGCCTCAGTTCCTTACTGAGGTGGGGTGTTGAAGAACTATCGGTGTCGAGGGACGATGCATTAAAAATCCAGACATGCTGCGTCGATGCGACAGCAGCGAAGCAGGCGCTGCGTCAATTTTTGAGCTGCAAAGCAGGCGCTGCGTCGGTTCAACAGCCACCAACCAGGTGCTGAGTAGGAGCAGGTGTCACGGACTTTGGTGACACGGTGCTTGGGACTCATGCTACAGTGATTTTTCTGATGCGCTGCAACGGCGAGGTATGGCCTGCGGTGAAAGCTGTGGTCAATGCACTGATCGGGAACCACGGAATTTGACACCACTTGGTAAGTCAGGAGTCTCAGCAGAAGAGTCCAGGCACTAGGTGAAGTAGGTGAAGTCTTTGATGGCCCTGAGACTTCTTAACCGGAGGCAAGCAAGCACAAGCCCTTAGAGAATGTTGGAAGCAGGATGTAGAAAGCAAAGTCCAATCCTTTCACTCCCAGGACAGAAGCAGCAAGCCGCAGGCCAGCACAACAAAGCAACAGGCAGACTGGCAGTCACTCATACAGCATCCAGCTCTTCTTTCTGGCAAAATGTCTTCAGTTCAGAAGTGTTCTGATTTTGGGGTGTCAGAGGTCTAATACTTATACCCCTTTCTGCCTTTGAAGTAGGAAAAGTTCAAAGGAAAGTCTTTGCAGTGCACAAAACCCTGCCTTTCCCAGACCTGGCTCCAGGCACACTGCAGGGGGGTGGAGACAGGTTTGTGTGAGGACAGGCACAGCCCTATTCAGGTGTCAGTGACAACTCCTCCCACCACTCTAGCTCAGGAAGGGCCATCAGCCTGGTGATGGCCAATCAGGATATGCAAGGCACACCTCAGTTCCCTTTGTGTGACTGTCTAGAGTGAATGCACAAGAGCCCAACTGTCAGCCAACCCAGACATTCAGGCAGAGGCACAGAATGGTTAAGCAAGAAAATTCCCACTTTCTAAAAGTGGCATTTTCAAACAAGCAATTTAAAAACCAACTTCACCAAAAGATGTATTTTTAAATTGTGAGTTCAGAGACCCCAAACTCCAAATCTCTATCTGCTACCAATGGGAAATTACATGTAAAAGATATTTTGAAGGCAATACCCATGTTACCCTATGGGAGAGAAAAGCCTTGCAATAATGACAAGCATTTACAATGCAATAGGTCTCGCAATGACATTGTTTTGAGCTATTGGCATTGTAAATGGTATTGGATTTTTTTCCCTCCGTGAAGCATTAATCAAATGGTGTAATGCAAAATGGCAATAGCTCACTTTGTTGTAATTTTGAAATCTATTGCATTGCATTTGTACTAGTGTGAGTTTTGTATTGTAAATGGTACTGGCTTTTATTAATGTTTTTTTTTTATCACATTAATCTAATGCATTAAAAATGTTAATACCCACGCATTTTGGAATAAGGACTCTGAGTGGATATTACATATACCCATGTATTATTACTATGATTGCAGTTACAGGTGTGAGATCACTATCACTGCAGATATAGGTGTGATATTACTATCACTGCATATATAGGTGTGAGATCAGTATTCGTGCAGATATAGGTTCGGGGAGCAGTGGGCCTTGGGAGGGAGGAGGTGCCGTTGCCCAGGGGGAGAGGGTGGGAGAGATGTGTGGGGCAGCCGGTGGGGTGTGCTGATGGGGCCGGTGGTACTGGGGGCACGGCACACAGGGAGGGGGGGCAGCGCGGATCACAGTGCCAGCGGATGGGTGGGGGGGCTTGTCGCCTTGCACAGGCACAAGGGAGGGTTGTCGGTCTGCTGCCTTCGAGGTGATTGCTGGTTTGGCTCCAACCCGCACGCATACGTAGAGGATTTAGGGAGCGGCTGGTGTCCTTGTGTAGCGGTTCGAAGCCCAGTCTTCATGCCCTCTACCTTTCCTCCTTCTGGGGTCAGTGAGATTGGTTTCAGTTCCTTGTCAACCGCGGTGCCTACGGGCGCTCGGGAGACATGGGCGGGGGGTGAAGCACTGTCTGGGGAGGGATGAAGGGGTGTTATTGCGGTGAGAAGTGCGGGGAGGGCCAAGGGCTGTTTGCGCGGGTGGCGCAGAGCAGACGGTCACCTTCCAAAGTAGCAGGGCATGGAACGAGGCAGGGGGAGCTGGGACAGTTGGGCAGAGAGTAGATGCAGTTCCGCTGAGCGGATGGTGTGCGGTGAGGGGCGGGGTGGGGTGGGTTGGTCGAACAGCATGTAAGTACCGTTAAACAGGAAAAGGGTAGGTGAGATGCGTGCTGCAGCCTGAGCCCGCAGGTGTTTTGGGGCTGGGCTGTCAGTATTAACGGGCACGCAGGGATGTAGGGCGGAGTTTTGGGGTAAAGAGTGGTATACAATTACAATGGACAATGGGGTGTGGCTACACCCAATATTTAGCCCAGGTACCACCTTGCGGACCTAGCAGCAGCGCGCATGGAGGACTGCATTGCCCCCAGCTCGATAGTTCATATGGCAGCAGGAGTGGAGCAATGTGCGGGAGAGTAGGTTAATGATGTGTGAGGATGGGAGGGCTGAAGTGTTGGGTCTGGGGCTGGCTCAATGGTGGTTAGAAAATTGCAATTCGTGAGTGGCAGGCTAGGCTCGGAGAGCGGACAGGATTACAGGAGGTGCGAGTTAGTCAATGGGGCCCGCTAGGCAACCGTAGGCTATAGTGGGGACCATGGGGGAAGCGATGTGGCCTATGCACAGAGCTGCCGACTTGGGAGTGGCTCAACATCCTGTGCAGATGATTTACTCTTCTTGGAGTACCACAAACCAGGTATTTGGCCTGGGGTGACGCACGGAGGATTAGGAAGAAGGTTTCAATGCGGAGTCGGGTTGAAGGGTAGACAAAGGCGCGCGAGTGGGAGCGCGAGAGGGGGGGCTCCTGTAGGAGCCTCAGCTTAGGAGTTGTGTATTTAGTGATTGTACGCAAGAGCAAAAGGTTTTGGGTAATACAATAGCAGTAAATGGCGGGGTATGAGGGGGGAAGCGAGGGGGGTCCTAGGCTCAGAGCTGTTGACTTTGGAGCGAGGGAATGAAATTTTAATCTCGGTGTGGCTCAACATCCTGTGATCCTGGGCCGATAAGTAATCTCCCAGAGTACTTTGGCCTGGGGTGACGCAACGGGGGGAGGGGAAGGGGGGCATAAAAAACGCTTCAATTTCGGAGGCGGGTTAGAGGGAGACAAAGCGCGGGAGTGGCGAGAGGAGAGGGGCATGGGGGACCTCGTTTCGGTGGCTTAAGAAAGGGCAGCAAAGGGTCTAATTACAAGGTTAAGGCGGGGAACCAGGCTGCGCAGGAGGAGGTTTTTGCAGATAAGAATGGAGTGGGTCGGTTAAAGTACATTGGGTGTACCCCCACATCGGGGTGGGGGGGGATTGCGGCGCCAGGCACTATAGGGCGCAACAATGAGAAATCATGGGTTGGGTCCATTTCTTACAATAGCAAGAGTAATTTACACACGGGGGGAGTGGAGGCCAGTTCGGCAATGTGGGCACAACACTGGGTGGCGCGCTCGTGGGAACACACAGGCGGCGGAGTGTGCAAACATTTGGCCGAGGGACAGTACGGCAGCAAAAAGTTGGATTGGAAGGATGACGCCTGGTACCTGGATTTACACTGCACCGTCCTTGGGGGTACTTATAGTGATACCGGCAGTTAGGGGAGGTTCCACTATAACACCTTCAAATCATTCACGGGTACATTAGGGCTCTACCACAGGAGTTACAGTGAGCAGTAATCGGCAGGGATAAGGGCAGGGGCAGAAGAATTTAATGCTCAATAAACCGGGGCGGACCTACGGGAAGATCGACCATCCATCATGCTGTGCAGAACAGTGCCCCCAGGTGCCTGCAATTGTGGTCGGCGTTAAGGTGGGGAACTCAGATAAAGCGCTTTAGACTTAACAATGTAGTGTCTCCAAACAAATAAAGTGTCGCCATAATAAATTGGTGCTTGGTGTAGCGCTTTCCTGCCCAGGCAGTGGTTGGCTGCACTGCTATAAAGTTAAACTACAAGATCCAGAATGCATTGTGCCGGTGGACTGACACAACGTGGCTGTACTTGGCATCTGTGGGTGGTGCATATATTCTATCAATGGAGTTCTGCATTGTAGTGCCTGGGTGCAGAACTGTTCCGTTATGTTTATCATAGTTTCCAAAATACATCTGCGGTATCTAGAACTCTCGGATGGTATGTGGCCTAATGGACGCTCTGCGGAGTCCCGGCGTCGGATCGACATCCTGTGATCCTGGGCTAACCACTGACTCCACCCGTGCCTTACAAAAATGTGTCCTTATGCAAAGTTATCTGGTGCTCTGATAAAGCGCTCTAGTGCCTTGGACCAATTTCACCAATATCTAGAAAAAAAAGAGAAAATATAATGTTCGCCTTGTTTTAACTATATCTCCAGCAGAGTTTGCAAGTAGAGTTTGTTTAAAAAATAAATAAAAGAGGGTGTAAAAGGCGACTTGACCGGCCTCTGCGGGTGGTTTAAGGTGAGGGTGCGGGGTTCACCCCCGGTGGCTGTAATTTTCCATTGGCGCTGCTGGTCTGTGAGACTCGCCGGGTGCCCCGGGGTGGAGGGAAGAGCACAGACTCCTTCGTGAGAACTTTACAATTAACTTCAAAACTTTTGAGAGAGTTTGGGGACGGAAGTCGTCTTTGCTTCCCCGACTGCCGCCCGATCAGATGCGGTGTCCTAGATGTGTGGGTGTCATTTTCTGTTTTAGTCACTCTTGAAAGCATGACAGTAATTTAATCGGGGAGTGTGGGGGCACCCCGTGCCCGGTTTCTGATGCAACGAGCTTCTCTCATGCGCTTACTCACATTGGGGGCGGAGGTGTTTAGTTGTGTGGTTCGCGGGGTGGCACACAGTGATCGAGGGCTGAGAGCCTGTGGTGTAACGTGGGCGCTTCCTGAGAAGTTGCCCATTTCGGTTCTTTGTTGCTTGCCTGATGAGTTGGGCACGAGGAAATAAATCATTTACTTCGGCTAGTGTGGCTCTTATAGCGCCTACATGTCTTCTCACTGCTGCTTCGCAGCGCTAGATTGAGTATGCTGGTCTCTCTGCTGACTTAAATTGTTACCCAGATTCCATATGTATTTTGCTGTTTCGGTCATGGCATCCAGATATATGATACAACAAGTAACATCGCGGACTGTCACCTTCGGGAGGAGGGCCCCTTGAGGCGGGTGGCGGTCGTTTTGTTCACTAACTCTCACTTGTGAACACGCGTGATCTGGGGAATTGCTAGCAAGGCAGGAACGTTCTTTGTTACCGCCCAGTCTCCTTTTGGGATGGCCCATCCGGACTGGATCCTTTGCTTCACGGCTCGTTTAGATAACAAGCCTACTTTAGATAAGAAATTGCTTCACGACAGCCGTGAAGCAAACGATCCAGTCCGGATGGGCCGTCCCAAAACGCGAAAGGGCGGTAACAAAGAAGCCTCATTTTCAATGGGAGGCCACCGTTTACCATAAACGATGACGCCATCCAATGAAAATGACGGGCGGGGCTTCAAGCCCCCTTCTGAAATCTCCTCTCTCACTTTAGGTCTCGCCGAGAGAGCAGCGCATGCGCTGCAACGCTAGGCGAGACCTAAAAAACGAAATTAGCAGTATTTCACTATTAGGACATGAAAACACACCAGTACATGTCCTACCTTTTAAATACACTGCACCCTGCCCATGGGGCTACCTTAGGACTACTTTAAGGGGTGCCTTACATGTACTAAAAGGGAAAGTTTGGGCCTGGCAAGTGGGTGCACTTGCCAGGTCGAAATGGCAGTTTAACACTGCGCACACAGACACTGCAGTGGCAGGTCTGAGACATGTTTACAGTGCTACTAATGTGGGTGCCACAATCAGAGCTGCAGGCCCACAAGTAGCATTTGATTTACAGACCCTGGGCACACTTGGTGCACTTTACTAGGGACTTGTTAGTAAATCAAATATGCCCATCATGTATAAACCAATCAACAAGACAATTTACACAGACAGCATATGCACTTTAGCACTGGTTAGCAGTGGTAAGGTGCCCAGAGTCCTAAAGCAAAAAACGAAACAACAGGTCAGAAAAAATAGGAGGAAGAAGGCAAAGGCTTTGGGGATAACCCTGCAAAAAGGACCAGGTCCAACACAGAGATACAAGAACAATCATGCCATACACCATGTCAGTCTAATTTTGTGATACAGTTCTCATACTATAGTCTTCTTAGTCATGTATCGTCTACGGAGGTAAGTTACCCTGTGGGTCGAGAAAATTCCATACACATTATTCCCAAACCATTATGTCCTCTGACAATTTATTGTCTATGCAAGCCTGTTTCATATGTGTTTCTCCCGCTAGTGTCCACTCTTTCAAATCTCTGGAAAAGTGGTCCCATCGATTGCTATCCTGTGCTTCGCCATTAGCAGCATTAAAATTGAAGCTCTTTAATGTTTAGTCCAAAATGGGGAGATAGCTCATAGACATGCCTTTGAGGTCAGTCGTATAGAAGCAAGATTTGTGGTGTTAGCATATTTGCTTTCGGTATCTGGTCAGTGAGGTGCTGGTCCAACTCAAGTGGAGAAAGGTTTCCCCACTGGAGCCACGCTTGGGGCTCAGTTCAGACCGAGACAGGTCAATTATGTGTAAACTAATGGGCATGATGTAAGTATGGTGCAATCTGATATTTGTGGATGGTTTCCTTGTGTAAAAGACTTTATGCCGCTCTCTTTCAGCAAAATCTATCTCGCAGGCTACTTCACACACTGACCTCACCTGCAATATCCTTACATGTAAGTTATGTCTAATGGCCCTGTGTAATCTGGTTATCTCCTGCCCTTTATAATCTGGCTATCTCCTTGTCACCCATACCAACTCGTGGAGAGGACATGGGAAGCTTGGGGTTTAAGTGGAAATGTAGGTCATGCCTCTCTCGCTGCTTCACCTAGTCTACCTTTGTGTAAGCACACAGCCTAGGCTATTCCATCAGCAACAGATGGCATGTTCTCTGGGTATGCCAACCTTTAAAGTTCGGTCACGTCAGATCATTCCCATAGATGGACGCCATCTTAGACATGTGTATGTTCTCTTACTGTAAGTGGTACTACACCATGAAGAATACTTGCATATAGTTCTTTTTCATGAAAGTCTACAATAAAAGACAGACAGGAAGGAAGGACCAGTTGTCCTAAATTTCCTAAATTGAAATCACTAGGGGTATCTGATTTTCTAGCCCACTAGATGAATATTAGCAATTATTTATGTACATTACTTTAAAAAACCCAGTGATAAAATCCATCTTTAGGCATGTACTAACCATGTTTGAGATATCTAGGGGATCTCTGGTATTATAAATTACATATTTTGAACATTTGTGTCCTCCATGGATGTATTGGACATTGCAATTTAATATATCTATTCTGATTGCATTATTTTACTATATGAGGGAGTATACATTGCTTTTGTTAGAAATGTATGAATAAAGACTTGAAATGTACTGTTGAGTTCTGTTTGATGCTTCATGGGTAGTATGGCTATGTAGACGAGATGGCGCAACTGGGAAAATGCAGAGCCACCATAGAGAGGTCTACTTCATCATGTGACTCTTGGCCAAACTACGCCCTCAAGACATGGTGGGCCCGTGCAGGACAATTCTGGAATCTGTGTCTTGCTACATCTACCTAGAGGTTCTACTGCTCCTAGTATCAACTCAGTCATGGGAAATGTGAATCAAACTGATACGCTTAAACCCCAATATTCTAATAAAAGAATAGAAGGAGGTGAAGACCATCATACCTCCACAAGAACATTCAACCATAAGCATTTTATAAACATTTTGAGGAAATGGAAGTACATATTTGAAAATCTTTTTATTGAACTTTTCTGTCAAGAAATTATCAAACAAAACATAAAGATTAAATAAAGAATCGCGATGAGTTGATAAGCATCCCAGAAACATCATTGCTTAAGATTAAATTTCGTTGTGCAAATGTACACACATTCAGTACTTTGCAATAAGAGTACATTCAACACAAAACAGCATCTCCCACTTCCTATCAACCCCACCAAATAAACATCAAGGCAACAGCAAATAACTATCCTGCCCACTATCCCTAGTGTCCAGCAAGGTCTGCCACAACTGCAGATGGGTCTCCATCGTTTCCTATCATTTATAACATATAGTCTCTAAATGGGCCCATAATATCTCTAGGCCTTGCATTGGGAGGCTGCAAACAAGCGTAGTTCTTAGCCCTCTCACTGCCGAATAGAAGATCTTGTAGCCATTTTCGAAGTTTAGTGATAGGTCCCTTCAACTACATGCGTGCCACTCGGTGCTGAGCAAGTACTAACAACATTGTTACCAGTTTCCTCAGAGAGTGAGATATATTTACAATATAACCCAGAAGCAATGGTAATGGTGAACAACTCAAGTGAGTAGGGGCTATTGTATTAATTGTGTAAACTACTTTCGACCAGAAGCCGTATACAGGACATTAACAGGCCAAATGCATAAAATCTGCAGGATATGTGAGTATCTTGGGCAGCTGTGTGGGTGCATAGAGTCCATTCGGTGCAATCGTTCAGGAGTGTAGTATATAATGTTTAGGAAATTAAGGTGGATAAGTCTATGCCTGGAGTTTATAAACACTTGTTTAGTTTGCTCACAACAGTATCCCAATGTTTTAATAGAGAGTGTCAACCCTTGATCCGCTTCCCATTGTGCTTTTGTAGTGTTGATGGACGAAGGGAACAGTCGGTATATCAGCTGGTACATGCTCAAGACCCAACCTCTGGTATTTGCAGAAGATCTGTGTCAGTGGGGGGGACACCTGTGGCTCCTGGGGGAAGCCATTCCATTGGGCAGAGGCCGCTTGTTGTGCATTTATTTTCCAAAGAGTCTGAAATTGCTCTAGTGTGAAGAATCAACCATCTGGGAACAACTGTTCCAGTTTAGTGAGACTGAGTTGTGTAATAGTCACTGGTACTAACTTATCTCTAGATGGAGATAGGGAAGGGTTATCAACAATAGGCTTTGCAGAGGAATAAACAAGGGGAAAACCAGCACACCTAGCTAGGGACCATAATGCCGAGTTTGAGCACCATACTGTCTCTATGTATTTACTTGGTTTGGGTGCCTTCACAGCCAGTGAAGTACTAATGGTCCTTGTGTCAAGCTGATCTCTTTGGATTGGGAGGTGTGGTGCAGGGCTCCATGGGATAACCCCATAAATAGAGCAGTGTGCCTATGTTGCTAAAAATATATTTTAAGGCCAGAAAGAGTGAACCCGCCCGTATGACCCGTATATATTAGTCCTTAAGACCAGAGTCCATTTTGAGCAGGCCAAGATGACATTTTCTACCAAAAAATCAGCATGTCTACCTTTTATGTCTGTCCTACAGAACCTGTGAAGGTGTCAAGTCATCCAGACAATGACATTGATAAGACCCCTCTTGCGACATCAATCTGGAACAAGTGTCTTGTTATCTATATTTCAAGGTCAGATAACAATAATATTTTATACATTGCAGTCTGACTGGACGTATGTTTACCATATTTGTTTATACTAATGCATCCAAGACTAGCATATTGATGCACACAGGTTATGTCAGAAATTCCTCAAACATGCCTCATATAAGTTAAAGTCAGTGTTTAACAGTATAAAAGGCTCATCAAGTGGCCACTTACACAAAGAGGTTCTTCGCCTAGATTATCACAAAAGTTACTGCCAGATGATCCTGACAAAGATTTCCAGATTGCTGTACTGCCGCAGCATCCAGTCCTATGCTGAAAGCCAATACTGAGCCAAATCCAAAAGAAAAAGGAGCTGAGACCAGCTGATGTTTGTTTTCTTTTCGAGGGAACACTCTCTCCCAGCTAGAAACTCTAGATGCAAATTAAACTACTCCATGCTCATAGTATAACAGAAAGAAGTAGGCTTTAGGGTGTTAGGTTGCCAGATGATATTTCCATAATAGGAAAAATGCTCATATTATTCTCGTGGTTCGCAACATGCGTTTGTGCTGGTTTAATAATATTCTGTGTGGTTATTTCACATGTGCTAAGCAACAGGATGATACTGCTGGAATAAACCACTTTCAAGCATAATGAGTTTTTCTCTCAGTACAGTCTTGTTATTATAAAGAACGAAATTGGGTTTTTACCGCTGCGTTCCTGACCCCTTCGTAGGGATTGGTATTAACACAGAAAGCACGGACACCACAACATCATGTATGTATTGAGTGGGGTGTGGGACTACAATAACCTATACTTTCACATTCATACGTTGCTGCACTGAACTAAGTTCAGGCAAACTTAGATGGGAAAGCAAACCTTGTAGAGCTAAGCCAGAGTCTTTGTTTATGCAACATAGTGCTCAACATGGGGCATCCAGGTTTTTGGACCTTTCAGTAGTCTTTTAATATGTACACACAAGAGAACCATCATTACAGGTATGCAAAGATGTCTGTAGTAATGATGGTTACATCCTACAGAGAATAAGGGAGTACCTATTGTTGTAGGTTTGTAAAAGCTTGAATTTTAAAAGGTTCTTCCCCATCTGTGGGTTGTATGTGTCTTTTGAATCTAAGGTTTTTTTAACTGTTTGGTTAAAATGGTGGCTGCTGTTGGAATATGTAGGAAAGTAGGAACTGCTTCTTCTGGATACCCCCACTTTTTGCTTGATGTGATGCTGTTTTTGACTAGTCTGACTGGGATCCTGCTAATCAGGACCCCAGTCTATCTGCTTTCTCCCTAAACTGTCATGTTATGTACTTAGGTACACTCCAGATTGTATACTGGGGTACCCTTGTCAGTCCCTAGTATATGGTACCCATGTACCCAGGGTATAGGTACCCCAGAGGTCTCCCATGGGCTGCAGCATGTATTATGCCACCCATGAGAGACCATGCAAAATGGAACTACAGGCCTGCCATTGCAGCCTATGTAAGTTGGTGCATGCACCACTTAATAAAGATATAGGTTTACTATATCTAAGGGTCACTAAACCTATAAGTCACCCCTATAGCAAGCTTCCTGAGGGCAGGGTGCTTGGTTCTAAGTGAGTGGGTGCCCCTGCATGAGCAGGACACCCCTGCAGCCTTCGGAGTCCATTCTCCCGGGTTGTCAGTGAAACAGCCATAGACTAATATAGAGGGGCATTACGCGACCGCGTGATGACCATCTCGAAAACGGCTGTCACAAACCCTATCGTGTTTGGTGTCAAACATGTTGGAATCATACCCCCACACTGGTAACCGGTGTGGGGGTATGATTCAACCCATCAGGAGCGCCCTTCGTGGGCTCTCGGTGGTCCCGGTACCAGCCTTCTAGACAGCACAAAATGGTTGCTGCTGATCAGAAACACATTTCTGCCCTCCTGCTGCTGAGCCAAGCTCGAGCAGAGGAAGGCAGGACAATAGGCATCCTGTCACAGGGAGGTGTGACCACCTCCCAGTCAGGATTTAGTGTATTAGGGCTGAGTGGGTGCGCTTGCCAGTGCCTGAAAGTCTGCATGAGGGGCTCATTTGGCATCCCTGTGCATAATCCAGTTCAAACCTGCCCTGGGAGTCGTTGGCTCCCGCTCTGGCCCGAAACAGGACAAAGGACATGGGAGTAACCTCCCCCCTGTCCAGACCCTCAGGGACGGTCCCCTGAATCTTTCAAACCCTCTCCTGTGGGTACTTAAGGGCTTACCTGGCTGTAGGACCTTAGATTCGGTGTGGACAAGATTCAGAACTGAAACCACTGCAATTCGACCGTCTGGACACTCTGGACTTTGCTGGACTTCATCTGGGCCTGACTTCGTCTCCCTCTCAGTCTGCTGCATCGTCTGTGCCTGTGCACCATACAAGATCCTTGCAGGACCTGTGGAGCATCCAAGAAACCTGAAGATAATCTCCCTTGGAGTGAAGGAGTCACTCCTGTGCATACGCAGGCACTGCAACACTGCTGACTGGTATGCTGATCCCAAGCTCCTATGGACTCCGAAGGGTTCAGCAACACAGGAGGTGGGTTCCTACGTCCCTCGAGGCCCGAGCTGCCCTCTCTCTCAGTTTGAGGTCAGAATCCCTCATGGGGGCTGCAATACCCGATCCCCTGTGCAGCGTGCACTTTTGGAAGTGCAACTGCTTGTTGGCAATTCTGCAACAAGTGCATTGGGCTCCGAGTAGCCCCAACCTCTGGCAACTTTTCCTGCAAAGAAATTCAACCAGCTCACACCGAGTGCTCCGTGGCCTGTTGTTTTGTGAAGCTGCTTGAGGTCCTCTCGCGACTCCTGTGCCTCCGGCCTGTGGGTCCAATTGAGGTTCATATTTACTTTCCTTGGGCTCCCCTGATTGCTCGGGGCCTGCCCTGACTCCCCTGCTTGTGGTGAGTCTCCTGGACCTTGCTGGTCTGAACCGTACACTTCCTTGACTTCCTGCATGGGTTGCCTTTGCCAAGGTTTGTTGGTGCTCCCGCCGGACATCGACCCCTCAGCACTCGACATCCTTTGTGGGACAGCTCGCATCCAGCTCCTGGTCATGCTCAACATCACCTGGTCGCTGCAGCTGCAGAGTTAAGGTCACAGTCAACTATCCTGAAGCACCCGACATCGGTGGGCATTCGTCTACCGAGCCCTTGGTCACTCTCCAGTGACCTAGACTCTGTCCCCTCTGCTTTCAGGTACTCTTCAACAAGAATCCACATTTGGATTCCTACGGGCACTTTCCCCTCTTCCAGCAGCGGCACTTTCCTGAAGTCCTCCATTGGGTTCGACGGCGGTCTCCGACACCACTTCACACCTATGCACCTGGCTTCCCTGGGATAGGTAACTTGGGTACTTCAGTATCCATGGGTGGGGTGGCTCTCCAACCTTCTGTCTTCCACAGGGTTTCTACAGGGTCCACTGGGAAGGGTCCCTAATCTTTAGAAATCCAACCATGACTTGCACATAGACTTGTACGGAGCAGGCGGTCGTGGTCACACACTGCACACGCACTCCGTGGGGTTCCTATCTACTCACCTTGGGTGGTTCCTTGGGGACCCAGCAATTCTACGTCCTCTCGACATTGTCCTGACTCGAGTCGTGGTTCTTATACCACTTTCTTAGTATATGGTTTGGTCCTCCCCTGGGCCCGCTGTGTATTAGTGTTATTTACTGTGATTTCTTTGCTAAAGTATTGTGTGGGAGATTCTGTAACATACTAGATAGTGTTATATAATAAATACATATTTTTATAACTTCTGTGTGGTTTTCTTTTCATTTAATCTATACTATAAGATTGCATTCTGGTAAAACAAGCTGCTTTACTACTCCTTCAAGACTAAGCCTGAAGGCTGCTCTCCATAGCTACCACTTGGATAGCTTTCTAAGGTTGTCTGAGACCTCTTAAATCACCATAAGGGTTGTCTGGACTGGTGCAAGGTGCCCACTTTAATTAGGGGATATCATATACCAGGCCAGCTTCTCACACAATAGAAGTAAATTACAGAGAGGCAGTCACAAAACATCTCAAGAATAGAGGTGTCCCCGATGCAGGGGTGGGGGGTAGGTGCAGTTACATTTGCAATAGCTGCACACACAGTATATGCCTTTGGGACATTTTACTCATGGGTGTAGTTCGAGGCTATAGATGTTGACTCAGGGCAGTTTCAGGCTTACAAACCGGCAGCCCTTTCTGCACACTATAGGGCGTACCAGTATCTGGAAATACCTTTGACTAACCAAGAGCACCAAAAGAGGTTTGCTAGTGAGTTACCACACACACAGGCATGTTAGATTGGGTGCCCTGAGCAATGAAGAGGCTACACGGCAAGTATTAGCTGGATACACACCCTTTCCACATCCTGAAAACCCATCGCTGAAGTTGTAGAGAACGTAAATTATTCAGTCTCCTTATATAGGAAACTGATTCAAAATGTGCTGCATAGCATGACCACAAGGCCAGCTCTAGCCAGACCAGTAGTAGAATGGCAGGTTGCTGTACAAGCCATCAGTTCACAGACGATAAATGCTATCATAGAAAAGATGGCCTCAAGCGTGACAAATTGCTCTGGATTACAAGATCATTGAAAGGTTTGGAAGCGGTTTACCCTCACATGATACCCCAAGACAAGCATAGAATACTGACTATGTGTCTTTCCCGTGTAATGGTGCCACCCGAAGAAGAGTGCAACACAACACCTAGGGAAGTGTATTTTCATGCATTTACACTAAAACGCATGGCACACCCTCGCTAGCAGTTCTCCCTGAAGTATTGAACAAATACAAAACGAGTAAGGGACTTTACCGGCTCTAGGCTTTGATATGAAGTTAATGGGAAAGTTTCTTCAGTCATCCTAAGCAACATCAAAGGAGAAGAGTCTGCTCTGGATACAAGCAAGAGGCCCTCAGCAGTTCCAGTTTATGAATGGGAAGTACCAAGAATAATTTCGAGGTTTACACCTCTTTCGGCTGTGATACACTGAATACACAAGCCCTTATGCTGCATTTAAAACTGAAAAGCGATATTGAGGTTTCAGTTAAGGAAAAGCCTGTAACGGCAGGTAAGAAAAAACAGAGGGAAAGAGATAAAAGACAGACCATATCTCCCCTATCTTGGGAATCTAGCTGGGGTGGTTATAATTTAAAGGAAAATTAAAAAGTCAGAACGGTATCAGTATTCTGATAGTCACTCTAGATTGTAGACTTGAAACATTGGCGCCTAACTGGATTCAAATATTCAAAAAGGAAACCTATTAACAATAAACACCTCTGAGAAAGGTAGCGGTTTTACAAGATAAGCTTCCATTGGTTCATGTGAAGCACACTTTGATCCCTGAGTATGATGGGTTTCACATCAAAGAGAACTATGCAGCCAACTTAGCTTCAAAAGTTGCAGTACAGACCGTCGAGGTAGCAATCTTAACCAGATCTCAAACGCAGATCGACACCGATAACTAACAGTGATACAGGCAACTATGAAGAGTGAAACACCTCCAGATGGCTTTCCTCTCAAATACTCCTACACACTTGATTCAGAAAACACTCCCATGGTTACTATACATAGCGTGGGAGACAGGATAATTCAATATAAACTGTCCATATTAGAATTAATCAGGGAAGTGCATGAGGGGTTGACATCAGCCCATGCTGTGTTGCCCATGCTGTGTTAAATGCAACCGTAGCAATGCTACAGCAATGTTAATATAAACAAACCAGAGATTGTTAGACAATGTGATGTTTGTCAACAGATTCAGGATTCTACTGTTACAAGATCCTGCAGACTTCCCTCAAAGTCTCCAATATTCCGTTTAGGGTTATATACTTGGACCATGTCAGGTCAACAATTTCTGTTAACCAGTATAAGTACATATTGGTGGCAATCGATTCATGTTCTCAGTTCCACCTTGATGTGGCCACAGAGAAATGCAGGTGCTTAAACAGTTGTATAGGATTTGCAGTGTCTGACTGCCATGGGAGCAGTTCATTCATTTCATTCAGACAATGGTCCTACGTTCGCCTCCAAGGCATGCAGTGATGCCATGTCTGCTCTGCGAGTTTGTCTGTAATTCAGCAATCCATACAGAGAAGAAAGTAATGGATTAGTTGAGTGTGCTAACGCTACCATTAAAAAAGCCTTGACTGCTAGGGTAATGAGTTCAGGTCTTAATTGTTACCATCATCTGTATGGATCTCACAGAGCCTATATAACTTGCTTAGGCCAGAATTGGGAGGGCACACTCAATACAAAATACTCTTCGGAGTGCCCATGTATTTACCTGGCCTTGACAATCCTGGTGACAGGCAAAAAAATGTTTGACCTGTACCAATGTTTTAATGTCTTACAGAGTGTCCAAGATGTCAGAAACAAGCTTTCCAATTTGAAGCATTCTGAAGCCACCACCAGCGAAGAGAAGGTTTTAACAGCTGCTGACGGGTGGATCCCTAAAGTAGGGGATCTAATTTGAGATAAGATCCATGACAAGCAAGCTTTTGAACCGTCCTACAGACCACCTGTTCCAATTCTTGGGGAAAAAGGCGAACAAACTGTAATTCCGCCTCCATTGTCTGGTTCGAAGAACAACCGACAGGTGTCCATAGACCACAATTACTATGTGGCCGATTCTGTCCTGTAGACCCTCCTTGACACCAAGAAGGTTTCAGAGTAAAACCACTCCGCTTCTCCCTACTCTGTATGAACTACCCCTAGAACTAACCCTAGAAGAGAGCAGTAACATTACTAGCTTGAATACCCAGCCGGGGATATTTGAGCATACAGCGTCCAGCTTCGCATCACGAATGGATTCCATGGATGAATCTGAAGTTGCTATCACCACAGTTGCAACTGTTCCAAGCAACACAATGGTATATTATGAACCACGTGCAAAAACAACAGTTGATGGACAGAATGCAGAACAATGTCATACATTCACCCCAGTACAGAGATCTGGGCCTAAATCCATCGTTTTTTTGCTCACCATGCCATTCCAGTTTGAACCCAGCCATATGCAAATCAGTCTTGACCCTGTGCCTCATGGGAACAGTCCAGCCCGAACTGCCAAACCAGGTCCACCCTGGCCTGGAAACAAGCATCCTAGGACCGGTTTTGGGGTTTCACCCCTCTTCAGCCAGGATAGCTTGATTCCAGTGGCATGGAGACCACGGGACCCACGTCTGGGCATACGCGTCCCACCCGGGGTGACAAATGCAAAAACAACAGTTGATGGACAGAATGCAGAACAATGTCATACATTCACCCCAGTACAGAGATCTGGACCTAAATCCATCGTTTTTTTGCTCACCATGCCATTCCAGTTTGAACCCAGCCATATGCAAATCAGTCTTGACCCTGTGCCTCATGGGAACAGTCCAGCCCGAACTGCCAAGCCAGATCCTCCCTGGACTGGAAACAAGCATCCTAGGACCGGTTTCGGGGTTTCACCCTCTTCAGCCAGGATAGCTTGATTCCAGTGGCATGGAGAGCACGGGACCCACGTCTGGGCATACCCGTCCCACTCGGGGTGACAAATGCAAAAACAACAGTTGATGGACAGAATGCAGAACAATGTCATACATTCACCCCAGTACAGAGATCTGGGCCTAAATCCATCGTTTTTGCTCACCATGCCATTCCAGTTTGAACCCAGCCATATGCAAATCAGTCTTGACCCTGTGCCTCATGGGAACAGTCCAGCCCGAACTGCCAAGCCAGGTCCTCCCTGGACTGGAAACAAGCATCCTAGGACCGGTTTCGGGGTTTCACCCCTCTTCAGCCAGGATAGCTTGATTCCAGTGGCATGGAGAGCACGGGACCCACGTCTGGGCATACCCGTCCCACTCGGGTTTTGCTATATTATGAACCACTGCATGAGTCAACATCATTCGAGAGGATGCTTTTTCAAGAAACGATGAGAATTAATCTGAATTCTACACAGAGGGTTTTTCATCATGTTCCACAGTCATTCTACGATATAAATTTCTTCTTGCATGTCATTGTTTTCGTGGCAGGTACCTGATACCACCATGGTCCTCTGTTTGGATTGCTCCAGGAATGTATCTTTTCATCATGTGGCTGACAACAAAGACCGTCGTAATACTATTAAGAACTGTTCTTCAACCCGTGGTTTGAGAACTTCAACTGCATCTCTCATCCCACAGAGCTCGATGAGATATCCACGCTGCAACATCACAGCATATCCTTTGCCCGAGGGCATCATTTTGGGAAAAGGTTCCTTATGATATTGTCCAACTGAGACATTGCAATTGCCATATGTATTGAAAATTTCAATCAATGAAGTAATTATTTTTAGTTCCATTTCAGATAACTGGGATACTGAAACTGTAAAACCCATGATGTGTGATTAGCAGGCGTATGCCACTTTGAACAATGAAGATCCTTATTTGAATGCATTGAATTATAAAGACATGTGTTGTTTCTATTATCATGCACACTATCACTTACAAAGAACTAGTTATCCTACAGAGATATACAATTACACACAATGGGAGCATTGTGAAGATCCACCCCGAATAGTCATCCACATTTCTTAAGGTAATGTCCCTATTTTCAGAGTGAGGACATGTGACCCATCCCTCAGCTTTCTATTTTTCACAACGTGCTCAACAATTTAAGAAAAATGTAGTAACTACCAATAGTTATTCAGAGGAATTTAATCAGAATTTAGCCATGCAGGGATATGAGTATTGGAAAGAAAATGTTGACGAGAAGAGTATTTGAGGAACAAAATATTGGCAGATTCAAGGTACAGAAGACTAGTACAGAGCATGGATCATACCAAAAGAAATTATTTTTCTGAATGAAACTATCCAGCACACTGTCTGCCTGGTACTTGAAATCATGAAAGATCTCAAAAAAACCTCCAAACCAAAGGTTAATTCTACACTATTCACTAATTGGCAATCACAAATGAACATCTTTAACTCTGACATAAATGTTATGATTCAAAATGGAACCTATAATTCCTCCCAGTTCCATAGTGAAGGTTTAGCACTACGGCACTTGATTCCAACACAAGCCTGCTTTGTTTCCTTTCCAACATCCCTGGTTCGAAAGCTAATCACCCTGATCCATGATATAACAATCGCATACCTGTAGTTGTCACCACATATAGGTGTGTAATGTGGTATGGCGTTGGTTAGCACATTCCAGTCTTCTGGCTGTGAAGGATCATTTGTCCCTAATTAAAGAAAACATGGATTTTTCTGATTTACTTCTGGGACCATAACCTACTAAAAACAATCGGTTTATAGTGACAGGAATATGTGCCGTTTATAATGAATAGAAAAAATACTCAGGAAAAGAAGTTGTAGAAAGAATTTGGCAAATAGAGAAAGAAAATCTGCAAATAGTTTTAAAAGTTATTGACAATGGTATGCACACACTTTATAAAAGAGTGTATTCTTTAAACAACATCATGTTTTCAGCCTTAGATCTTCTTAAAGTTATTTCACTGCATGATCATGCTCAGTTAGGAGCTATAATATAATTAAATTGGGCATTACAGACTCTTCAATCAGGCTCTATGCCCTGGCAACTTTTGAATGAGACATCCATATGTGAACCTTACAATTTAACACTGACACAGAAAACAATGGCTAAAAAAGAATCCACATATACGTTGCTAAGCATAGAGTAGATGGAAGTTAGTTAGTGAAAATCCACCTGTTACTTGGCTGATACAAGGAGTCATTTTCCTGCCTATTACAGCTGTTCATTTTCATGATTGTCAAAAGACAAATTCATTAGGCTGGTATAAACGAATGCACAATTCACATCTATTTCATTTGTGGACATTTCCACTTTCTTACATGTATTTAAAGGAAGATGACTCTGTGTATCCAGCAGCAAGGATTCTCTAGGTCATTTACCACAGTGCGATTCAATTTTGTAGCATGGAATCAGTAATGATTTTATGCCTGGGTTCCATTGTGTCCTATCTGTTACTCCCATTTCATCCATCCCCAAACACAATGAACTGCTGATTAATGGTCCTTGTTTAATGTTATCCAGCATATGTGATTATGGTTTCTAAAACAATACAGTGCTGTGGAAGAACCTTGTACACACTGCCTCAACATGTAATCAAAGGTGTCCCATGGCCTAGTACTGATATGAGGGGCATGCATTTTGACACACTTAGCATATTAGTCACAGTGTAACTACAAAAAGAAGTCCCTCTGACTTCTGCGACAGAGACCTATAACATACAGAAAGCCAGAACTGGTTTGGTGAATATTTGATTTATTCAGCATTCCGTCCCTCATTTGTTGCCTCAGCATTTTTCACCATAAGTGGGATGGGTATGCCTAGACGTGGGTCCCTTGTTCACTGTGCCACTGAATTCAAGCTAGCCTGGCTGATGAGAGGCGATACACCGAAACCAGTCCCAGGATGCTTGTTTCTGCTTCAGGGAAAACCCGGTTTGGCAGTTTGGGCTGGACTTTTCCCATGAGGAGCAGGGTCAAGACTGATTTGCATATGGCTGGGTCCAAACTGGGGTGACGCAGTGAGCTAAAGAACGATGGATTTAACCAATATCTCTTGACTAGGGGGTGATTGTTTGATTTATTCAGCATTCCGTCCATCATTTGCTGCTGTAGCATCTTTCTAAATGTGGCATTTTCAGTATTGTGAATCAACATTTAACTTAACCATTAAAGAGGGTTTTAAATTTCAATTACTCAGACACCAAACATGATATTCCTACCTGCTCCCACACAAAACTTATCACTTAATAAATGTAATAAGATAAACCAATGTTATCCTAGAGGAGAGGTAGGCCTTGCAATAGTAAAAAATTAATTTGAGAGTTTTTCACTACCAGAACATGTACAACTTAAAAGTACATATTCAACTTTTTAAATACAATGCACCCTGTTCTATGAGCTGTTTAGGACATACCGTAGGGGTGACTTACAAGTATTAACAAGCATTGGCATAGCCAATAGGTCTCGCCTTTGGGACATTATAAGTATTTAATTATGCAGCACAATATCCTTGGTGCAACATCAACTGTTGCATAGCTAAACACTTATAAGGTCCCAAAGGCGAGACCTATTGGCTATGCCAATGCTTGTTTTATGAATGAAGTGGATGCATCATGCAAGTGGTGCTCGCGTTTTTTTTAACTTGTATTTTAGAACAGACCGCGGCGGTTTGCAGTGAGCTTTTAACAACACGTCGCCCACACACCAAATTGAGGGAAATCAAAATAAAAACGTCTTGGGGATGTTTTCTTGAGTAGTGCACGGAGTCGGCCTATTTTTAGAAAATGTGCTGAGCACATGATCGGGTTGTGGCACACAAAGGAATGGCGCCACCTTTCCCTGCACCACGTATTGGTGGCCTCTGCTCAAATAGCGGCGTGTGTTTTTGTGGCTGTTTGTGTTATGTCTTTGAGTTGTATGGCAGTGTGTGTGTTTCTACGGGTGGAGTGTATCTATGTGTATGACTTTATCTGGCATGGTGTTATTCAGCTGTACCACGATGTGGTGCACAAGTATTTGTATGACTGCGTATGCGGTGTTGTGTGTGTTTGGATTCCAGGCAACCTGTAGCTACAAATACTTTATGCAAATACAACTTCATGCCAGTTGCTGGGCTCTGAGACAGAGGAGAGTACGAGTCACGAGACTGAGCGTCTGTTTTCGTAAACACTCCTCGGGCCTGGGAAAACTGAATCTCTCCAGGGCAAATCAAGCAGCTTTCGGCAAACGAGTTCGATGTGCAGTGACTGACAAGTCACCTTCACCACTATCCCGCCAAGAAATGTTGAATGGTCAGGACTTATCAATTTGTTTCTTAAATAAATTGATTTGTGGCAAAAACAAGTCGATTCATGAAAAACTGGATTTGGAACAAAAACATCACACGTATCGATGGGAAAATAACGTATTTGTAACAGCCGTGATCAATTCGTGAATAGCAACTTGCACATTGATTTCAGCAATCGACTTCATTCAGTTTTCAGTGAGAAGAATCAGCAGATATTTCAGATTTTGAACTCAACTATTTGCGGGAAATAAATGTTGGACTGTGTGCAAGGTTTGCAATATTATTTTCCTTCAAATCACTGTATTCGTTTTTAGAAGGAAAATTACAGTACATGTAAACTTACTGCTCTTTGAATTTACAAAAAGGCTGACATAAACGGATATATTGGGAGAAAAAAGGGGCAAAGAATACTGAAGAATCATTTAACAAGCGCGGCCGCGAAAGCCAAGATAACGATCAGGGAGGAATGCAGCTGGCACAATGCGCGCCGCTGCACGCTCCCGAGACCCCTAGGTCATGGGAGTCTCTTGGAAGTCTGAAGTGATTCCAAGAGGCCCTCTTCCTAGAGCAGCGCATGCGCGCTGCGCTAGGCGAGACCTAAAAAGGGAGGTTTAAGCCTGGCAAAAGGATTCTTTTGCCAGGTCGAAATGGCAGTGTAAGAGTGCACACACAGGCTGCAATGGCAGGCCTGAGACATGTTCTTAAAGGGCTACTTACGTGGGTGGCACAATAAGTGCTGCAGGCCCACTAATAACATTTAATTTACAGGCTCTGGGTACAAGTAGTGCCACTTTACTAGGGACTTACAAGTAAAATAAATGTGCTAATTGGCTGTAAGCCAATTTTACCATGTTTAAAGGAGAGAGCACAAGCACTTTAGCACTGGTTAGCAGTGTTAAAGTGCACAGAGTCCTAAAAGCCAGCAAAAACGGATTCAGAAAACAGAAGGGGAAAAGGCAAAATGTTTGGGGGTGACCCTGCAGAGAGGGCCAGGTCAAACAAGAGATATAACAGCTTAAGGAGCACTAGCATCTTTAAAAATGCCACCCTACCAGTCATAGAGAAGGAAAGGTCTCAATCTCAATCCCTGTTCAACCAGGCAAGCGTGATATCATCCAGGTACGCTTCAATCTGGTTCAAATGAGGTGTAGTTTGGAAGTATATAAATCTACATAATAGCTTTGGAAGAACTGGAGGATCGACTTGTTTCCAACAATAGGTTCTCTTTGTGTGACCAAGAGAGGGTTTTGCTAGGTCTCTCACCCTCTCGGTAGGTGCATGTTTTCCTGTGCTTGCCCAGGTATGAGACGTCACGGTGCGCTGCCTCTTTAAATTGAGCCATCAGTCTGTCCAGCTCAGCCAGGGCAGCCCAACCTTGTGTCGCTTTGTATCTATCTTGCGGCACAGCCAGTTCCATTTTATTTCATATGCAGTTGGATCTAGATAGATTTGAGGACGCCTGCTTGTTTTGAAATTGATATGCTCCTTATATATACCTTAAAGGTTTCCCAAACTGTTAGGAAAGAGATGACCGGGCCAACGTTTTTTATTGAAGAATTCCTCAATGGCCACCATGATGTCTGCCTTGAAGACAGTGTCTGTCAAGGCAGTGGAAGGAACATACCAGGGCCTACAACTACATGAGGAGTCTGGTAGCACAACGGTCAGGGTTAATGGTGAGTGGTCTGATAAAGTCCTAGGTAGGTATTCTAGGGGCTGCAACCATGGGATGGTTTCTACTGACTGCAGCCAGAAATCTAGCAGGGAGTGCGTGTCATGAATGAGTAAAATACGAGTATGTTCTAAACCTCACACCACCTGTCCGCTACGCAATCCGCATCCATACCTTGACAAAGTGCACGCACAGCATTAGGATTGTCGACTCTGCATGGATTAGTGGAGTCAATCAAAGGATTGAGAACCAAATTAAAACCATTGCCTCATTTAATGTTATGCTCATTTCGAGAGCAGTAGTGGTGTGCAATATTTTTGAAGAACTCTTCAGAGTCAATTTCAATTCAAAATAACTTTATTCGGCACCAAGACCACAAAAGTTTAGCAAACAGACAATACATTTTTAAGATGTTAAAAAGTTCTGATTAAAAGATAAAATCACAATTAAAAATAGATAAAAATGGACACCTCATCGACCATAAAATTTCATGTTTCTTAAGATGGAGCTATACCAGATATTTCTATTCCCCAACCGGTTACTGTGCTTCATAGCGTTTCCTAATACCCATTGCAGATTTAATAAAATTTGACACTACACTGCAAATAACGGAACTTGTCAGGGATTGCAGGTATCTAAACCCCTCAACATGTGTACATGGATGAACGTTCTTTAATAGGGGTACCAAAAATCTTCTCCTCGGTTCCTTATAAGGTGCACAAAATAGAATAAAGTGCAGGGTGCTCTGGGTTGCCATGTTGTCACAAGGGCAGGGAGTAAGATTGTCCATCCATCCAGATTGCCTGGGAAATGCCACTAAAAATTGCAAAGTGCCTAAGTGGAGTCTTGTTAAAAAAAAACGTGTCAGACTATTCGTGGTGAAGGATAGGTAAAATTGCAATTTAGGCATAAAAGGGCAGCTAGGACCTGACACCTCCAATTGAGAATGACACAAGGTTGCCCAGGTGTTATGCGCCTCTTTTATTATAACCTTGGCATTTGTGGGGATACTCATCGGAGTGTCAAAATACTCACCCAACCCAATCTCAAGTAACCTATCCCTCACAAAACTGAGCCAGGGGATCTTCAATGACTTGTCCAAATTAATACAGTCTTCAATGATCTCCCTGGAGAACTGTAGCTCTTCAGACACCCATATTTTGGACCATAAGAGCAGGGGGGAAGAGCCTATGTGGTCTTCTATATATTCCATCCCCACTTCTTGGTGAGAGAAAGAAGTGGCAGAGCTGTTAGGAATCATTAATAAGCATTTTATAAACTTATTTTCCACCACTTGTAACAGACGATTTTGTTGGTAGCCCCACACCCCCGCCCCGTAAGTTGCAACCGACAGGCATTTTGCTTTGTATAAAGTAACAAGCTCTGGCACTGGCTTATGGCCTAACTTACAGGCAAACCTAAACAGCCCCTCCACAACTCTACTTGTTTGCTGAGCCCTTGCCGTGACCAAGGAATCCCATTTCAACTCCTTATTGAACATATTCCCCAGATATGTAAAGGTTTCCACCTTTTTTATAATCTTGCCCCTTACGTTAAAACTCCAGGTTTTGGTCTTTCTTGGGCCACATGCCATTATATATGACTTTGAAAAATTGACCTTCAGGTCAAGGGCCGACATAAAATCCGTAAAAGCATCCAATGACGTTTGCAGACTGTGGCCGTCAAGGCCTTAAGTACAGTGTCGTCCACATACGAAGTAACGGGACTGGGTTACCTTTAATATGGGGAAAATCGATTTTCTTGCCCAATAAAAACGCTTCCAAACCATTTGTATGAATAAGGAAAAGAAAAGGAGCTAAAATGCACCCCTGCCGAACTCCTTCAGTGGCGGCAATGGGCTTCGTCCTTTCCCCTTGTGAGCCAAATCTTATGGAAACTGAGGTGTTAGGGTGAAGTCTTTTTAGAAGTAGGATCAGAGCCAGTTCAAAGCCCATTTCTCCCATTAACGCCCACAGTTTCTCCCTGTTGATGGTATTAAATGCACTGGACAAGTCCATGAAGGCAAGGTGAATAGAGCCACCCTTTGCCTTCATGTACTTGCCCATAATCGGGGACAAATTTAAGCACTGCTCTGTGGTTCCCAGCCCCTTCGGAAGCCATACTGGGTTTTCGAGATGATCCCCTTATTAGATGCCCAGGTCTCTAGTCGAGCCAGAATTATCCTACCCAGCACCTTGACGGTAGTGTCAATAAGGGAAATAGGCCTGTAGCAGGCAGGATCGTTTCTATTCCCTTTTTTAAACACAGGTACGACTATGGCCTCTTTCCAGGAGGCTGGGATTGGACCAATCGCCACTGATCTAAAAACATTGGTCAACAGGGGTGCCCAAAGATTGACATTTAGTTTGAACAGGTCTAATGGAACTCCATCTGGGCCTGGGGCCTTCTTACATATTCCTTTCCCTAAGGCTTCTTCCACTTCTGCCACCGTAAACGAGGCACTAAGCTCAGCTGCTTGTACTAAGTGTACGGGGTGCTCCTCATTGCTCACCATCAACTCCCTACCGCTTGGGTTAAAAATGGTCGCGAAATGGGATACCCAAATGTCTCCCAGGATTATTGAGTCAATTTTTTTTGCTTCCTCACTAAATTGAGGTCGGTTAATAATGGCCCAAAAACTTTTGCTATCTTTGAGAGCACTTGCTCTCTCCAAATCCTCCCATGCTTGACGCCTCAACTCCTCTTTTCTTTTAGTGGTGGTACTTTTGTATAAACGTCTAGCATTTTTTATTTGTTCTCTGTTACGAGGGATAGAATGATGGGCAATTTTTAGGTTCTTGTGGGCTCTAGAACATTCTGCATTGAACCATCGTGTCTCTGGATGCTGCTTGGGCCTGGACGGGCGTGTTAGCCTATTGGCTACATTAATACAAAATCTTTCGAAATTTTGTACAATCGTTACTGAGGGAGAGTCCTGCTGAAGGCAGTCCACGATCAAATCATGATTTGCTTTGACTATTTCCCCCTCAAGTAGTAGCGGATTTATTTCACCCCAGTTTATTCTCATGCCTTTGTTACGGTTATAGTGGATCCGACGACCGTCCCCCCCCGTTGACCTGGCTATTACTTGGAGTGAGGCAATGAGTGGGTTGTGGTCACTAGAAAGTTTTGGTTCTACATAAAAATCACAAACAAATGATGAACACTCCCTTGAAATAAACATAAAATCAATAAAAACTTTCCCTACCCCTCCAACAGAAGTGGGGCACTGGATAGAGAAACTATTGGTCAAACTGTCCAAATCATTCTCAATAATGATGGAATTTAGAGCCTCACCCTGCGGGGTGTGGATAAAGTGCGACAAAGGCTGTCCATCTGTGTCCACAAAACCACAAACTCTTTCATTGCTATGCTCACATGACTTACAATTAAGATCCCCCACCCACAGAACACATAAAGGCTGCCACTTCCCAGAAACATTAGCGATTTCCAATTGCAGGGCTTCTATAGCATGACAGTTCTTTGGGTCAAAAATATTGTGGTACCAATTTACAAGTAGAACTCTAACCTGCATCATATTAACAATCATAATCAATTGAAACCACTGTGATGAACCTACACAATGTGCTTTTATGGACCCAAATTTAACTGTCAGTAGGGTTACCAGCCCTCCTTTTGCCCTCCCAGCTGAAAATGGTGTGGCAGGCACGTTAAAGGCATGATAGCCATCCATCACAATAATCTCTTTAGCCCACGTTTCCTGCAAACAAATAACATCAAATCCCCTGATATATTCAAGCCAGACCTCATCCAATAATTTAGAACGGATGCCTGCAACATTCCAGGAGATTACTTTAACTGGGGGTAATGGATGGCCCTGGCCAGTATCCGGTAGTATAACCATTGGGGCAGATGGACTAGCCACTGGTATCTGGGACGGCCCATCATCCTGACACTTATCCTCAGTGGCTACATTTGTGACCAGAGAGCAGATTCTAAAATCATCCAAGTTCTCCTTATCAATTGAACCAGCATAGTTTGAGACAGGGTTTTTGGAGGGTTTTGCATTGCCAAATACCTCTTTGATTGGTACTCCCCCTGAATCAACATATGTGTGACTCCTACTACCGTTATCTGGTTGACAACCAGATGGTCTTGTTAGTCAATCAATTTCAGTTAGGTCTGAGAGTGCCTCATAACGGTTAGGGTGAAAGGAGGTGGGATGGGTAGAGACATCTAAACTTTGTCTAGGCTGTATGGGCCGCATACCAAGGGAGAAAAACTGGCTAGGAGGATAGAAGAAACCCAAGGGTCGAGCCTTTATTTGCTCGCTGTGTGAGTCTTTCAGCTGGTTTAGGGCAAGGTGCACACACCTCGCATCACTGAAATTGAGCACAACACAATCCCCCCGGATACTTTTCTTAGTGCGACATACCCAACTCACCCACCTGGCCATGATGATATTAAAGTAAGGTGGAATTTTCTTGGAGCACCAATGTGCAGATTTATTTATAAAGCTCTGGCAGCTTTCTTGTTGGCCGGGAAGTAACCTCGGAACCCCGGTTAAGATCAGAGAATAGGGGGTACTTTCAGGAGGCAAATTTAATGAGTCAATTGTCCCCCTCCCACCTGAAGAGCCTTCTAGGTGAGTGTGGGACGTTGAGTCCCCCAACAGGGGCCTACTCCCACTCACTGGTTTAGATGATTTAGGAAACAAAGCGCCCTGACCCGGGTGTTGACTCTGTGGGGGGAATTTCCCTGGGAAACAGGGTCCTCTGATAACTTAACCGGTGTGCTAATATTTATAGCATCCTGAATACGCCCAGGTGGGTGGGAAGTGGCACTGAGGGTAGATCTAACCTTCACGGAAGCCGCCCCACTAGGTGAGACATCCGCTACAATAGCACCCCGCCCTTTGGGTATATCGCTTGTTGGTGCATCTCTCTCAGTTGTGTTGTGTAGGGAAGTCTTTACTGCTGGCGCTAGGACTTGGCGGACAAGAGTCAATTGCTCCTCTATATTGATTAATCTTACCAGAATTGGTGCTAGGGCCACCTGGACCAGCTTACTGAGTTTTCCTGTTAGAATATCAAGCCCATCCTGTCCGACATTAGTAACCCGTCCCATACATGATTTAACGACTTTGCCCGAGTTTGTTTAGGTCTTTTTATCTTGGGTGACTGACTGTTAATCTTGTGAGCGGTCCCCGCTCTCTCAGTTCATTTCCTCTTTCCTCCTGTTGTGATCAATGGGCCCGCCTTCGTCAAAGTCTTATGGGTAGGGCTAACTTCATCATCCCGTTTGCCTCGTGGTTCACCCTGGCTCAGAACTATCACTGGTGGGTGAATTAGGGACTTGTGGCCTGTCAGCAATAACAGTTTCTGGTATATCCACATGAGAATCATTGATGGGAGATGGTGATACTGAAACAGGGAGTAATTCGGGAGTTGGTGCCAAAGAGAGTCTCCGTTCGGCTCGCTCTATTTCTTTGCTGATGGCTCCCACTGCCTTTTGCAGAAACCCATCAAGAGTAGTATCTGTGGTTTTTGGGGCAGGCGTGGGCTTTTGCTTCCCCATAGTGCAGTACGAAACAAAAAGAACCCTTATGAATCTTTAAAACCAATAAAATAAAGTTACCTTATGGAATCTATCGGCCTCTTGGCTTGGTTTCCCAACTCAGATCCAGCTACCAGTTGCACGAATAGCAGAGCCAAGAGAATGGGCCCAGCCCAGCCTCCTCCTGGCTCTGACGGGCGCAGACGGGCCCGCCCTTGGCCCGGGCTTTGCCCGGAAGCGCCCGCGCCCGTCCTGCGCAGTGGGGGCAGCAAAAAAAAATTCAAGCGCCTCCTTGCGCGAAAAGACAACGACCGCACCTCCTGGCGCTAGGGCTTTTGGGGTTTGCAGTCCCCCCACGCAAGGATGCTGGCCACAGGTATGCTGGCGGCTGAATCGGCTCTTCAGAGTCATTATTGGGAGGATAGGTATTAATGAGTGTGAGGAGGCAATCGTGTCACAGCCCACAGACGTAGATACACAGCCCTTTGGAGGGAACTGCAGTACACTTCACACTTGAAACAAAATCAAGACAAATGTCCCTTTGTTGAACTATGTGTCTACATCTGCCTAGGAAAACATCCTCGGAGACAGACTCCCTTAAATAATAAATGTAACTTTCATTCCCTGCACTATGACTCAAGTTGATTTGCTCTACCATCTGACCAGGACCACTGACCACCTTCAACGGTACAGTGGGTTTATCGTTTGGTGCTACTCATGTGATTAAATATGGTAATAACGTTGTTTTAATTAGAATTGAGGCACCTGAACCGATCCCTAAGAAAGAGGTGGTGTACCCTCACTATATCGTATGCATTATATCACATGGCAGTAATATTGCATCCACTGCATTGCAAAGTGAGTGCAGGTAAACATAATAGTTTAATAAGGTTAGGCAGACGTTGGAAAGGTAACAATATTAAGATACTTATCATGGTGATGTACTTACTGGATGCGAGATAATTGTAGGTAATTATAACTTAAATAGATTTCGTGTCATACAAACACAAATATCATAGTGCTGGGAATCAGGACCGATGAAAGCCAGGATTGAGGTGTCAGAGTGAAGTGCATCAGCACAGTAATAGTAATACCTGAAGCCAGGACTGAGATGAAGTGCATTGACATGAAGGTGTTGCAATGAGACGCAGTAAAGTAGAGTTGTACACAGGCCTACTTCTGTATCAATAGACCTCTATGGAGATGGGATGAAATAACTGAAGGTGACGGTCGGGACTAGGTTGCACAAATGGTGCTGCACGCTGCATTATGTACCACATACACCTACAGCTTGACATGCTGTGGCCCGCTTGGTAAGTAGCACGAAAAAGAGCACCCGGCCAACCCAAACAGATCGATCAAACCAAGCCCGCGATGCTTTGCTTGGCTGTGTGTGAGTGTTTGCTGCAACCAACGCGCATTACAACACAAGAGCCCAGGGCGCGCGCACTGGGAGGCTCAGGTACACATTTTGCTTGGCACGAGCATCCACCAATACAATATACATTGGCTCGGAAACAACTAAAACAGGCAGCCGGTGCCAAGCGTGGCTTATCTGTAATGTCCTTCATACCTGTGGCTGGGGAGTCACTCCCTGCTAGCGTGCTCGCGAGGTGTTCCCAAGCCCAGGCGTGTCTTACAAAGAACAGACCCAGATCTGTTTATGTCTCTGCTCGACGCCCTGCCTCGCCCCCTGTCAATCTGTGACCTCGGGCACAACCACAACAAGCAGGCGGGCCCTTTCCCAGACTACTGGGGTCGTGTGAATGCTGCCTGTCACTCGTAGGCAGTGGGTGCAATGCTTGGGGCTGAATAATAAGGCACTTATCATGGGTTATTTTGGTTCTGATGGATACTGCCCTCCCTCCACAGATACCTCATGTATTTAAATATCCCCAGTCACTAAGATATCACTCTGAAAATTATTTTATGTCCTCATTCCAAGGGGACACCACATGCCGTTGAAGTTATGAAGCGTATACCTACTGGACGTGATGTCACTGGCGGGCATATGAGGAACCCTGGAAACTCATCAAGTTCCTGCTGCAGAGAGAAGTGTAACCTTCCGAGTAGCTGAGTGGTAGTGGTATGTGATAAAGAATGTATGTATTCATTGATGTAAGGGTTTTAAATAGAGATTGTCATCTTAGAGCAGTGATTGACAGTCTTCACGTTTGCTAGTGGGTGGGTTGCATAAAGACTGGCAGCCAAACTAGCAAACCAGAAAGGTATGAGACTCAACTCTAGACTGGTGGGTCATATGTAGGAGAGTAATCATAGAGTTGACTTGATGGACAGACAATGCTCCCTTCAGGGGGCATGCTGTCAGAGCTTTCCTGAAGGCTGTGAAATGCAGCTGGGGGTCAGGAATGGTTTCAAGATACTCCAGCGTGGCGGGTCCCATCCTCCAGTGGTTTCACCTCTGTGCTTCTTTCAGATAGATCTGGCTTGAGAGATCAGTTTTGCATTTCCTGGCAGGGGGTTGCAAACAGAGGTGGTGTGGGTTACAAGTGTCTGCAATATTTTGAGCCTTTCCTTCATATGTGTTATAGACGTACACAGCATTTTGAGTGAATCCACTGTGGCTAAAACAAACCTTTCTTAGTTTGGGGTAACAGGGATTGATTTGTTTAAGGTTCAACTCGAGTCTCACTGCTTGATTCAAAAACTTTGAAGCTTCTGTATTTTTTTAGGTCGATCCTAGAGTCAGCGCGCATGCGCTGCTCTGGGAGGCTTGCAGCATTCCGTACGAGGAGTTTGGCCACGCCCACCACTTCTAATTGGTTCCTTCCTGTGCCTTTCCAACTGCTTTGTTATTGTGTGGTGAATGGTGGCATTTGTCCCTCCTTTGGGTGTGTTTGTCACGCCCATAGCGACTGACCCTCTTGATGGAGCAAGGTTTCACAAATGAAACTTGCTTGTATTCAATCCTCCTCACAGTATTAATTTATTAAACTTGTATTGTTAATACTAACCTTTGCATTCACGACACAAAAAGAAAGGGATGCTTGCCTATGTGTTTTACTAATGAATAACGCTTGTCTGTAATTCAAAATGGATGCTATGCGCGGGAAAGCTCAATGCGCATGTCGCAACTATATCACATGGTGTGACGTCTTTCTTTGCTTGGTGGGAAACTTCTGCTTCTGCGCAGTGTGCATTAAAATGGCTGCTTGATGTTTTCACATGCTTCTGCTTGCTCTCATGTCATTATTAAATTGTCGTTTCCTAACGCTACTAACGCGGATAGTATATATATTTAATTGGGAATAGAATAGAAATAGTGGGTATACAGTGAAACATTTTATTTGTGATTCTAATATTTTCTTCTTGCACTTTTATTAGTTCGTAAACTTGGGCCTGGGTTGGTGACCTGAAACTCGAGAGGCAAATGGTTCTGCGCATGTGCCTTGTGTGCCTGCCAAATGAAGTCAACCTGGACGAAGTCCAAGGCCGTAACCTGATGGCCGAAGATGTTGTACTAGCACTTTCCTGTCATACATTGATACAATGTCTATGAAAATTGGTTTACATTTGTCATGAGACGGGTGGGAAATAAAGCGAATGTATTAATTTGAAGGGGTGGGAACGTAAAACAATAGGCTTTACAATTTAGGCCAAATCAACATGGTGCGAGAATCCACCTCCTGTCCCTGTCCAATCAGAAGTAGTGGCCCCATATTTTAGCAACATTAAGGGGAGGTACATGGGCGTAGAAGGGTATAACAGATATAGAATTAGCTAATTAGCTAGAGCTGACTCTCAGAACACACAGAAGAGCCCCAGACTGCCAAGCTGATCGGTTGCTGACTGAATCCCTGTCCAGAAGAGGTCCTGAGGAGGGGGCGGCGGAGTCCATTAGAAGGAAGGCAAGGGAGAATCGAGAGAAGTCGAGTATCAGAGAGGGGACCGACGCAGGCGTCGTTGTAGAGAGGTCACCGGTCCTGTCCTGATCCTGGAGGAAGTCTTTGCTCTTCATCCTTCCTGGGTCCTATTCTTTCAACTCCTTGGCTAAGGGGTTTGGTTCTCGCACTTAGGTAAATATAATGCAACCTTTAGTTGCGCTGCTGTCTCTATCTTCTTCTCTTCTTTAAACACCGTCATTGATTAGCAATAATCATTTCTATGCTTAATCTTGGGTATTGCGATTAAGTACCATGTGGCTTTGTATTTTACTCTGCTAAATCTTTAGATAAACATTTTAAAACTTCCTGACTCAGTGGTTATTTCAGGATTATGTACTATAATGAATGTCACTCATTTTAAACTTCCCAATTAGCAAAGGATTCATTGGTAAGTCATTACTCTTCAATCAGAAGGTAATTGGTAGCAGGGATTTTGATAGAGAGTAACAACTGATAAAACCCAGCGTAAGTATTAGCGTAGTATGAATGTATGGGCCCAAGTGAGTATCTAGTGTATGAAAGCTGTTTGCTAATATCGCGCTGGATCAGTTTTCTGGTAATCAGAGGATGGTTACTTTTTGTTAATTGGGTAATGAGAATTTTATTTGTATTTTTATGAACTAACATCCGCTTAAATTTTGAGTTTTGTTTTATGTTGTCCAGAATACCCCGGGGTAAAAGGAATAGCGGATGGTAAGTGGAAGCCATACTGCAGTGAGGTTATCTGTCAGGCAGAATTAGTACTGAAAAGTTAAGCAGGACTTTCAGTACTCGTTAGGGACTCTATGCGTGTGAGTCATAGCAAAAGAGTATGCTGGTGAAAATTTGATGTTATATCACCTAGAAAGGGTAACATTGGAGAAGTAACAGGTACTTCTGGAGCTTGTGTGAAGAGTAGACGGAAGTGTTTTACTCGTAGTGTATGTTTAGTAAACGGAAAGGTTTTACTAAGTGTGAGAGAAAACTATCTTTTCTATTTTAGAGAAACTGGCACGATAGCGAATGTTTTATGTTGTTACTGAAATTTAATTAAGAATTATAGAGAAAATAAGTTTGTGTAAATTTTTGTAAAGGGAGGGTCAGTTGCCGGAGAGGGAGCTGACGTCACAAAACGCCGCGCTGAGATTGGTTGAATCAGCGGGTGTGGAAAAACCCTTGTAAAGGAGGGGTCAGTAGTCAGGAGTAGTACTGACGTCATAGGTGCCGCGCTGGGATTGGTTAAACCAGCAAGGACAGAAAAGAGCAGATTGTAAAGGAGGGGTTGACAGATAAACGTCACCAAAAGGCCGCGCAAGGATTGGTTCAGAAATAAAAGTTAGCAGAGACTTGATTGGTTGATATTTTAGAAGCTAAAATCTTAGTGGATAAAAATTGCATGTTAAAACGCGATCCGACTTTAACAGGAACTCGTCCGGATAGGATATTCCTAGGTTTTGCAGAATATAATTTTGTACACCGAAGATTAGATAGAATGCACGGAGAGAAGAGAAAAATGTCCTTTCTGCAAAAGATTAAGAACTATTTTAAAAAGGATAAACCACTCAAAACTAGAGAAGGAATTATTATTCCACCAGCTAAAACGCCCGCTTCATTTATGATGATGGAGAGAGGTTATCATACTTGTGTATGGATGGAGAATTGGATAGAATATACCAAAAATGATGGAATACTAGCATTTCCCGAGAATGGCACGTTCAATGGGCGAATTCTTCAGAATTTGAGATTGAGGATGAATGACTTAGAACCCAGACCTAGATTAACTCAGTACGAAGCTCTAGAAGAATGGGAAACAGAGGCATTTGAGCGGGATAGATCTAGAAGTAATAGGAGTTATCCAGGATTTTTTCCCAGATATCTACGTGAGTCTAGGGACGGTCAGATGAAACAATGGAGAAGGGCAATGATTACAGAAGGATTATATCCATTGTTCTCAGCAGAGGAGAAATTAGGAAGTAAGTGCACAGAAAAGACAAAACATTTAATGAGAAATGAGGAGTCTGAAGACGAATTTATGAGGAAATGTTAAGAAATCCCCCACCATATCAGGAAGGGACAAGTGGATGCACCCCATGTGCACCACCGAAAACTCCATTAGTGCCACAGGTAATGCATGAATTCACCACTAGTAGAATACTTCATGACAAAGAAAAAGAAGCCCTAGAAAAGACCAGAACAGAATTAATACAGAAAATAACTCAGATAAAAGTACATCCTGATTCGTTGACCATACCTGTAACAATTGGTCCAGTAGTTCCATTATATGGTACTCAGGGAAGCTGTTCTCCACCAATACTTACACCTACTCCTGCGAATAATCCCAAACCTGAAGCTCCAGTTATAATTGAGGATCAATTTAGTGACTGTGAATCCACAATATCACTCATGGACTTGCCTATTCGAGGTACTGTAAATAGCACTCCAAGAAAAGATGTACCTGGAGGTTCAAAAGATGTAAGTTTAATAACTTCATCAGGAGCAAAAAGTGCCACCATAGTAACACCTGAAGATCTAGAAAGATGGGTGCAAGGGTCAGTTAAACAGTGCACACCTCCGAAAATAATGGACATTCATAAATTAAAAGTCGAATTAGAAGAAATAATAGCAGGAAATGTAGGACTAGAACGCTTAAATACCTATGATGAAGAAGAATTATTGTTTCTGTGCAGGAGTATCACCAGAAATGTAAGGTTATTTCATGAAAAATTATCCAATTTAGCACTACAGATGGGAATAGAAATAGGGAGATCAAAGGTACTACAAAAGCCCTATAGAGCAGAATTTTCAGACAAAGATTTAGAAAATATGAATGCCTCTGGAAGAAGATTACAAATAAGAGAATTAATGTTAGTTTTGCAAAAATGGGGCGACCTAGATAAATGGAAAACTAGCTGGGCCAAGAAAAAGGAAGAAGCACGAACAAGTAGAACAGCATCAGAATATGTGATGAAAGAATCAGGGAAAGCAGACCAGATGTATCCCATGCGAGAAGTTGCGGGAGGAGGATATGTACATGTCCCATGGAGCAGACAGGATATTTTATCTTTTACGAATGATTTTCCAAAATTGAGAGAAAAACCAATTGAATGGTACAAGCAGGTTGACAGGTTTGTGAAGGTGTCAAAGGTATTATTGAAGGATTTGGATGGTTTGTTTGACATAGTGGTACCTGCCGATTTGTGGACAGATTGTAAAATTACAGTTGATTGGCCTAGTGATGAATATCCTAGAGATCCGAAGACAGGTGCCCCGTCAAATGATGTATTGAAAAAGTACCACCAAATGATAACTTACCTGAAAGGGAAAATACCACCGAAAGAAACAGATTGGGTAAAAATAGATCGAACTACCCAAGAAGCTAATGAATCAGTACATTCTTACTATGAGCGTCTATTGCAGGTATTTAAACAGTATAGTGGATTTGAGGACATTGGAGACAAAAACATGAGTCAGTTTGTGTATCGATTTGTTTATGGTTTAAAGCCAGAAATTTGTCAGATGATTAAACAGCATATGCTGTGTTGGCAGGGAAAGCCCATAGATGAGATTCTGAAGTATGCAAAATATTGTGGAGACGATATTGAGGATAGACACAAGAAATTGCAGGAAAAAGTGATGTGGGCTCAGGTGAAAATGGCAGAAAAGCAGGGAATTAATTTGGAAAATCCAAGTGAAAATCAAGGAAAAGATTCTGGAACGAATGGTGATACTGGGAATAGTGGAAAATTTAGAGGACGAATGAGTAGAGAAGAAGCTAAAAAGAAATTTCCTTGTCATGGATGTGGAAAATTGGGGCATTGGAAGGATGAATGTAAAAAGATTCGGAATAATAATGGCCCAAATCAAAATTTAAATCCACAGACGCAGAATGACTCACAGCAGGGTGCAAATCCTCAGAGTCAGTTGCCACCTGCACCTATTCAGGGTAATGTAAGCAGAGCAAAGCATGGTACAGACATCGGATATCCAGGAGGAAGTGGTAAGAATGATTATATGACATCACAATTTCTTTTGCAGGACAATTTCTGTCAATACAGTCCATGACGGTGCCTAGGAGAGGGGAAGAAGGAGTGCATACTTGGCGCATCCTTACAGGTAGATCAGTCAGGTCCATATGTTGAAGGGAATGTGAAAGGTAATAATATTACTTTCCTTTTGGACACTGGTGCTACCCGGTCTACTGTGAGAACAGCAGACATTCCAGACCTTCCTCTCTCTGGTGAAAATATCCAAATAGTGGGGGTAGCTAATCAGCGGATTAGAACACCTCTTACCGAACCCATGGAAGTTAAAATTGGAAACTTCAGAGAAATGCATCAATTTGTAGTGTGTGATTCTAGTCCAGTAAACTTATTAGGTAGGGATTTGTTGTGCAAGATGAATTGTACCATTTTCTGCACACCGGATGGTGTGGCAGTTCAGACACCAGATGAAGACCATGTATATAAAATTATGATTGCAAAACAAGGTACAGAAGTGGATGAAATGTTTTCGTTAATAACAAAAGATGAGTTGCCAGAAGAATTAAAAGATACAGTAAACCCCATAGTATGGGATTTCACCGGAAAAGAAGTAGGACTTATGGCTAAAATAGATCCAGTTAAAATTACTGTAAAGGAAGGTGCAATTTTCCCAAATACCAGACAGTACAAAATGAGTGCAGAAGTAAAAGCAGGAGTCATCGAAGAAATAAATCGAATGGTAGAACAAAACATACTAAAAGAAGTAATGAGTAGCCCATGTAATTCACCAATAATGGGATTAAAGAAACCTAGTGGAAAATATAGGATTGTTCAGGACCTGAGGAAAATAAATAAGATTGTAGAACCATGTTGTCCCATAGTACCAAATCCTGCAGTAATTCTATACCAGATTCCGTGGAGTGCAGGATGGTTCACAGTAATTGATTTGTGTCAAGCGTTCTTTTCAATACCATTACATCCAGACAGCCAGTATCTTTTCTCATTTAAATTTGAGAACAAAGTTTATGTGTGGAATTGTGTTCCTCAGGGGTACACAGAAAGTCCTTCTATTTTCAACCAGATACTGAAAAAGTGCCTTGAAAAACTAGTGATGCCAGGAAGCTCAGTTTTAGTCCAATATATTGACGACTTATTGGTGGCATCGAACACCAAAGAGGACTGTGTTGTTGATTCCATAGCATTATTAAATCTTTTGGCAGAAGAAGGGCATAAGGTCTCACCTGAAAAATTGCAATTCTGTACAACAGCTGTTAAGTATCTGGGACACCAAATTGAGAGAGGAAAAGAAGAGTAACAGCTGAAAGAGTAGCTTTAATAAAGAAAATGCAAATGCCTGTAACACAAAGACAAGTGAGAATGTTCCTAGGAATAGTAGGTTACTGTCGACAATGGATACCAGGATTTTCCATGTTAGCTAAGCCCTTAATTAACATGACAAAGAAGAAAGCAAAGGACCCTGTGGAGTGGGAGGATGAAAGTGTAGAAGCTTTTGTAAAATTGAGAAATGCCCTATGTTCAGCACCTGCTTTAGGCATGCCTGATTATAAGAGAGAATTTGCGTTGTTCTGTCATGAGAGAGAAAATTGTGCACTTTCTGTCCTAACTCAAAGACATGGACTAGAAAGACGTCCTATAGCATATTTTTCTGCTACATTGGACCCAGTAGCAGCCGCATTGCCAGGATGCCTAAAAGCAGTGGCGGCTACTTGTTTGAGCATTGACCAAAGTGAGTCAATTGTGATGGGACACCCTGTAAAAGTGTATGTTCCACATGCAGTTGTCATTCTGTTGACAAGAACCCGAACTCAGCATCTTACTCCTAGTCGGTTGACTAAATATGAAAGAATAATAATGGGTGCTGAAAATGTGAACATGGTAAGGTGTACTATAATAAATCCAGCAACCTTACTACCAGACCCACGTCATGAGAGAATTAAAGATGATGAAGACGATGAACATGATTGTATACAAATCACAGAATTATGCACAAAACCACGCCCAGATATAGAGGAACAGCCTCTTAAAAAGCCAGACAGGGAGCTATTTGTTGATGGTTCATGTCAAAGACATGAAGATGGTAAACTAACTGCTGCCTATGCGGTATGTGAATTAACTGGAATAGTTGAAGCATCCTATTTACCAGGAGTCAAATCTGCACAAGTAGCTGAATTGATTGCGTTGATAAAAGCATGCAAAATTGGGAGGAATCAGAGAGTGACCATATTTACAGATAGCCAATATGGTTACGGGGTTGTGCACGATTTTGGCCAACTATGGATGCAGAGGGATTTCATGACTTCTTCAGGATCCCCCATTAAAAATGGACAATTTGTAAGGGAATTGCTAGAAGCAATACAATCACCAAAAGAATTGGCTGTGGTGAAATGTGCCGCACACCAGTCAGGAGATGACTGGGTGGTAGTCGGCAACAGATATGCAGATCTGGTGGCTCAACATTGTGCCAAAACCAGAATGTCTGTCAATAAGAGGGTGGAAAGAATGGGAATCAGCTGCCAACTTATGCTGTAAATGCCACCTGAAACTTGGAATGAGGTGAAGAAATTGCAAGATGAAGTTGATGAAAGTGAGAAGAATTTGTGGATCAAAGTGGGTTGTTCCCAAAGAGGAGATGATGAAGTGTGGATCAGTGCTGATGGCAGACCAGTCATGCCAGACTGTTTACTCTCACAAATGGCTAGAATGCATCATGAAATATGAAATTTGTACTTGTAAAGCGCACTTATACCCCCAAAGGGGTGTCCTGGCGCTGTACGCATACCGCTGTGGAACCCTTCCTGGCTTTTCCCTGTGAAATGTCCACTCCTGGTCACCCCCAGGGTGAAGCCAGGCATCCCAGCGCTGTTGGGGCCGTTGTGGAGATTAAGCAAGCTATTGCCCAGAGTTGCAGAGTGGGACCCATGATTAGAATAGGCACCGAGGCGAGAATTATCAGGTCCGAGGAAATTGAGCCCAAGACCCGCCGAGGCGGGAATTGAACCCTGGTCCCGGGCCAGATCTCTGCATCAGGGTCTGCCGCTCTAACCATTGAGCCACACTTCTCCACATCATGGAGACACACACATAGGGAGAGATGCAATGATTAGGCTGTTCAGACAAAATTGGTACAATCCCAAATTCAGGGCTGTTGCAGAGAGTCTTTGCCAGAGATGTCTAACTTGCCAGATGCATAATCCGGGGAGGAGGACAGTAATTGGATTTGGAAAAATTGGAAAGGCAGAAGGTCCATGTTGGAAAGTGGGTTATTGGTAGGGGTAAATGTAGGTCTGCCACTAGTAATAAGACCACAAACACTTGATAGGACTCAGCATAGGTCTAAGAAAATTATTCCTATGCTCAACCCCTGGTAACGTGGCTGCGAGCAGACAGGCTTAACTTCAAAGACAGGTATGTAAAGCATTTAAAAACACCAATTCAGTAAATAATTAAAACACAACACATAATAAAAATCCAACACCAATTTATAAAAATAGGAAATATTTTTATCTTTAAAATGACACCAAAACGACAAAAATCCAATGTAGGGAACCGGAGATATGAATTTTCAAAGTTTAAATAAAATCTAGCACTTAGAAGCATATAGCACCATATTGGGACATAGCCTCGCGATAGACCGGGCCAAAGTCAAAGTTTAAGGCCGACCGCGATGGAGCCCTGAGCGGATACTCCACGCGGAAGGTCCCGGTCAATGTTTTTACCTTCGCACTTAGAAACTTTTCTGGAGCTTTTCTCCTCGAGGCCCCTCGACGCTCTCCGTCAGTCCGGATCCGGTGTGGCTCCGCCGGGCAGCCTTTCGACGATCTCCCGGTGAACTTCCCTGGAGCGGACTTAGAAACTTTTTCAAGATCGCTTTAGCGGGGCAATCCAACAATCCAGGCCGACACGCGATGGAAGGCAGGCGGATTGGCGCTCGCGGTTGCTCCCGGTCGATTTCTTACGAGCGGACTTAGAAGCTTTTCTGGAGCTTTTTCTCGTGGGGTCCCTCGATGCTCCTCATGTAGCCGGATCCGGTGAGGGTTCGCCGGCTTCAGATTTTCGCTAGTCCCGGTCAATCTCTGGAAGTCGATGCGATGGAGCTTTTAGCGGGACGAACCTGGTGGGCTTGGCCGGCTCGCGGTTGAAGGCAGGCGGCTTGGCTGACCAGGATGAGTCGGTCCCCCTATGGAGCTTTTTTCCAAAGTTCCTCCAAAGTTCCCCAAACTTCCTGAACTTCTTCCTGAAGTTCCTCAAAGGGTCCCAAAGTGTCTCAAACTTACTCCAAGGGTCTGGAAGCTCCAAGATGGTCCTTGAAAGTTGAGGACTTCAATTCCCACAATGCACTGGACGTCACCCTTACAAATCCACTGGTAGTTCCCCAGGTTGGTGATTCTTGGTGGTGAGGGTCCAGATGAGCTCTGTTAACCTGTAGCTTGCAGGGAGTCCACTCTTGAGTTCTTTTACTCAGCACAGTTAGTCCACAAAGCTGTAGTTTCAGGGGGTGCAGTCTCCAGAGGTCAGGCCTTAGAAGTCTTTGCACAGCAGAAGTTCCAGCAGGGCCAGTCTTGCTTTCTTCAGTTTCAAGCAGCAGATCTGAGGGGCTGGGCCTCTCTCAGATACTTATTCCACAGTCTCTGGGTCATCCAGGAGGTCAAGCTTCACCAATAGGAGTAGGGTAACTGCCCACTTGAGTGACTACTTCCTGCAGAGTGTGGCATTATTTTATCCCAGAGTGCAACAAAGCTTCCAAATCCATAATGGCTGATTTTCCAGCAAGGAGGTAAGAGCTGGCTAAACACTCCCACTGAGTTGGCTAATTAACCTAGCCTCTCCTCCCTACATCTGCACATACCTTCCTTAATCCTGCCATCTGGCTGGGGTGGGGGTTCAAAGCTGTTAATGACACTGCTCTGGGCTCTGCCCCTTTGAAGCTCATTGTTTACGACCCCTCCCCTGGCCTGGCATTCCTGCAGAACAGCTCACTGCCCTCCCAGTCCATCTGGCTGACCCCAGGGGATCTTTATCACCTCTTCAGGCAGGCTGGCTAATCCTCTTAACTCTGACCAATCAGGGCAGAGCACTGGCAGGCTGGATTTGGAACTACAACTAAGAAAGTGTTATAACTTCTTGTCTGTTCACTTTGGGAAAAATTCAATAACATCATATTGTAGGATTTATCCATACCATTCTAGTGAGTCTTTGAATGGAATCTTTATCCCTGTCCTCTTAATAGTTATTGTTTAATAACTTTCCCCCATGTTATCCTATGGGCCATGGGGTTTGCAATGGGAAAAATGACGTGGGCCATTTTTCCAGCACCAGGACCTACAAAAACATATTTTATAAGTACTTGGCTTATTTTCACAGGACCCCCACCCCATAGGTCACCTAGGGGAGACCCTAGGGGTGTTGAATCTGTAAAAATATTGCAGATCCTCCAGGCCCAGTGCCCCCAGCATCAAAGTCGAATTTGGGCAGCACTTTAAACAATGGGGAGAGTGAAATGTGAATTTCACTTAACCCAGGGCATTTATAAACTCATTTTATAAGGGTCTACCTTATAGATACCTGACCCCCACCCCTGGGATACCTAGGGGAGACCCTGGGGGTCATTATTATGCAAAAACATTTTAGGTTGACCAGTTTTAAGTGCCCCAAACCCCAAAGTCGAGTTTGGCCACAATTTGCATGTTTAAGAGCAGTCCTGGCACCCAGAGCTGCTTTTAAACTGACCACAGGCTTCAGCAGTGCACACATGCAAGTGCAAAAAGGCTGCTGGCCTCTAAACTGCCATGCCCCAGGATACTGGGGACTTCTAGGTAGTTTCAATCCCCTGCCCTATTATATACTAGGGGCTCATGGGGTAGGTCATGCCAATTACAGGGGTACCCCAACCCAAAGTGTACCCTAGTGTATGTAGGTGCTTTACTGTTATCTAAGTGTTTCAGCATGGCACTGGCCCTGGGCCTGGTTAAACAGAGCCCAGGGTCAGTCAGAGTCAGTTACCACCAGTTCCAGTCAGCAAAAGTTGGGGGTGCCCAGGGCACAGGATGACTTTCCAACACAGCCCCCCCAAACGAAAGGTGAGGGGTTACTAACCTATACCCTGGTAGTCCTCCTCAGCTAAGTGGAAAACCTGGAAAGTCCATCGGCATTGGCATGGGCAACCCCAGGTCTGTGTTCCACTGTAAAGTCCATTCCCTGTAGGGAAATGGACCACCTTAACAGCTTGGGATTCTCCCCTCTCATCTGCATGAGCCATCTGAGAGGCCTGTGGTCAGTTTGAACACGGAAGTGAGTCCCAAACAAATATGGTCTCAACTTTTTCAGTGACCACACCACAGCAAAAGCCTCCCTCTCAATGGCACTCCATCTCTGCTCTCTGGGAAGAAGCCTCCTGCTAATAAAGGCAACTGGCTGATCAAGGCCCCCTTCATTTAGTTGTGCCAACACTGCCCCAATCCCTTGCTCTGAAGCATCGGTCTGAACTACAAATTCCTTTGTGTAGTCAGGGGCCAGTAACACTGGTGCTGAACACATAGCAGCTTTCAGAGTGTCAAAAGCCTTCTGACACTCTGGGGTCCAAATCACCTTCTTGGGCCTCTTTTTAGAAGTCAGTTCTGTTAGGGGCCCCACAATGGTCCCATAATTTTGAACAAACCTTCTATAGTACCCTGTCAGTCCAAGGAAGGCCCTGACCTGAGTCTGGGTAACAGGTGCTGTCCAATCCAAAATAGTTTGGATTTTAGCTTGGAGAGGCTGTACATGGCCCCCACCTACCAGGTGGCCCAGGTACACTACAGAACTCTGCCCTATTTGGCACTTGCTTGCCTTAATAGTCAGGCCTGCCTGCTGCATGGCCTGAAGCACTTCCCTTAGGTGGCTTAAGTGATCTCCCCAGGTAGAACTATACACAGCTATGTCATCCAGGTAAGCTGCACTGAACTGTTCCAACCCAGACAAGACCCTGTTCACCAACCTTTGGAAGGTGGCAGGTGCATTCTTTAAACCAAAGGGCATTACCTTGAACTGATAATGTCCCTCTGGGGTGGAGAATGCTGACCTCTCCTTTGCTCCATCAGTGAGGGCAATCTGCCAGTAACCTGAAGTCAAATCAAAAGTACTCAGGTACTTAGCAGCCCCTAACCTATCAATGAGCTCATCAGCTCTAGGTATAGGGTGAGCGTCAGTCTTTGTGACTGCATTCAATCCTCTGTAGTCCACACAGAACCTTAACTCCTTGGGTCCACCCTGAGGATTAGGTTTAGGTACCAGCACCACTGGACTGGCCCATGGACTCTCAGACGGTTCAATTACCCCCAAGTCCAGCATCTTAGCAACCTCAGCTTTAATGCTGGCTCTGACATGGTCAGATGTCCTGTACAGTTTATTCTTGACAGGCAGGCTGTCACCAGTGTCAATGTGATGCACACACCACTCAGTGATGCCTGGGGTCAAGGAGAACAGGCCAGCAAACTGCTCCAGCACTTGCTTACAGTCTCTGTGCTGCTGGTCTGTCAACTTGGGAGAGAGTATCACCCCTCCACTGACCCATCTTGCACATTAGTGGAGAGGAGGTCGGGCACAGGCTCAGTTTCCTCCTCCACACCCTCATCAGTGACCAGTAACATGGTCATGTCTGCCCTGTCATGGTGGGGTTTCAATCTATTCACATGCAGGACCCTATGAGGGTTCCTGGGGGTGCCAAGGTCCACCAAATAGGTAACCTCACCCTTCTTTTCTAAGATTGGATAGGGCCCACTCCACTTGTCATGGAGGGCCCTGGGAGCCACAGGCTCCAACACCCACACCAATTGTCCTGGAGTATACTCAGGCATAGTAGCCTTCTGATCATACCAGTGCTTCATGAGCTCCTGGCTGGCCTCCAGTTTCCTGTTTGCCTTGTACATGTACTCGGCCATTCTAGATCTCAGGCCTAGCACATAGTCCAGCACATTGTCCTTTGCTTCTTTGAGAGGCTTCTCTAAAGACTCTCTCAGCAGGCTCAATGGCCCCCTCACAGGGTGTCCAAACACCAACTCAAAGGGACTGAAACCAACCCCTTTCTGTGGCACCTCCCTGTAAGCAAACAGTAAGCATGGGAGGAGAACATCCCATCTCCTCCTGAGTTTCTCTGACAACCCATTTATCATGCCCTTCAGGGTTTTGTTGAATCGCTCAACAAGACCATTTGCTTGTGGGTGATAGGGGTGGTGAACTTGTAGTTGACACCACACTCATCCCACATAGCAGTCAGATAGCTGGACAGGAAGTTCGTGCCCCTATCTGACACCACCTCTTTTGGAAAACCCACTCTGGTAAACACACCAAGTAGTGCTCTAGCCACTGCAGGAGCATCAATGGTTCTAAGAGGTATGGCTTCAGGGTATCTAGTGGCATGGTCAACTACCACTAAGATATACCTATTCCCTGATGCAGTAGGTGGGTCCAGGGGACCAACAATGTCCATCCCCACCCTTTCAAAAGGAACCCCAACCACTGGCAGTGGTACTAGGGGAGCCTTTGTCTTGCCCCCTGCCTTGCCACTGGCCTGACAGGTGACACAGGAGCTGCAAAACTCCTTTACCTTTTCAGACATATGGGGCCAGTAGAAATGGTTCACCAACCGGTTCCATGTCTTTATCTGTCCCAAATGTCCTGCCAAGGGGATGTCATGACCCAAAGTCAGGATGAACTCTCTGTACCTCTGGGGCACCACCAACCTCCTGGTGGCCCCCTCCTTGAGGTTTCTGGCCTCAGTATAAAGCAGTCCATCTTCCCAGTAGATTCTATGAAACCCACTGTCATCCCCTTCCTCTTGCTTAGAAGCAATCCGCCTCAAGCCCTCAAGGGTGGGACAGTCACGCTGTCCCTGACTGAACTCCTCTCTGGAGGGTCCACCTGCTCCTGTCAGTTCTGCCAAATCTGACAGCTCTGGCAGGGATGGAGTCCCTCCCTCAGAGGCCAGATCCTCCCCATCAGGGTTAGATTCTGCCTGCACCTCTGGAGTTCCCTGGGCTGGCTCACCAGGCCCAGTACCCTTGTCCATGGATGCTTGGCCCTTTGTTCCAGGGTCCAAGTGTCCAGCCCCTCCCGTCTGGCTAGTCTGTGACCTAGTCACAGCACACACCCACTCAGGGAGCTCCAATATTTTCATATGGAGTCCTCTCTCCACCTCTGACCATGCAGAGGCTTCAAGGTCATTGCCCAGTAAACACTGGACTGGGAGCACCTTTGACACAGCTACCTTCATAGGGCCTGTCACACCTCCCCATTCCAAATCCACCACAGCCATAGGATGGAGTTTGGTGGTGCTGTCTGCATAAGTCACCTGGTGAAACTCACCAGGTAACAAACTCTCCGGGGGCACCAGCTCATCCAGGACCATAGTTACACTAGCCCCAGTGTCTCTGATAGCCTCCACCTCAGTCCCATTCACTTTAGGCCTCTGCCTGTACTTATCCATGTTTGGAGGTAAGGCAGTAAGGGTTGCAATATTCACCCCACCCAGGGACACTAAGGTTGCTTGCCCCACCTGATTACCCTCCACTGGGGCACCACTCTCCACCCCTACACTGACACTGGCAATCCCTGTGGATGGCCCCTTAGGGGGAGCTTTTTAGTGCAGACAGCATCTCCCTGCTTGTGCCCTGGCTGGTTACAGTCAAAGCACTTACCCACTTTTGAGGGATCAAAGAATTTACCATTCTTTCCCTGAATCCACCTCCCTTGGGTTTTGGGTTGGCTCGGGGCCCCCCTCCTTGTGCAGGTTTTTGTGGGTCTTTGGAGGACTCCTTAGGTTTTTGACCTTCATTTCCCTGGGCTTTCCCCTGGGGAGGGACCTGTCCTCCTTTCTTCTGGTCACCCCCTGGTGCTGAATGGAAACCCGGGTTCTCACCCACTCATCAGCTGACTCCCCCAACTCTCTGGGGTCTGTCAGCTTAGAGTCCACTAGATACTGGCGTAACTTCTCTTCTGCACAATGAGTCAAAATGTGTTCTTTCAAAAACAAATTATACAATCCCTCATAAGTGCTCACTTTGTTACCACAAATCCAGCCTTCCAGTGCCTTCACTGAAACATCCACAAAGTCTATCCAAGACTTGGAATTCAATTTCTGGGTGTTCCTAAACTTCACCCTGTACTGCTCTGGAGTCAGACCAAACCTCTTGACTAAGCAGGCTTTCATCTGCTGGTATGATTCTGCATCCTCTCCCTTCAGGGTCAGGAGCCTATCCCTCCCAGCTACTGGAATCAACTCCCACAGGAGTGCACCCCAATACCTAGAGTGGACCCTACTCATCTTAAGGGCCCTCTCAAAAGCTGCAAGCCATTTGTCAATGTCATCCCCCTCAGTGTACTTGGGCACAATACCCTTTGGAAGTTTAGGTTCAAATCTGCCACCCCTGGACATCTCAGCATCTTCTTCGCTTTCGCTGCCACCATTTCTCTTCTCCTCCTTCTCCCACCTCTTCTCAGCCAAATCCAGTTTCCTTTGCTCTAAAGCTATCAAAGCTAATTGAGCCTGAAGCTGTCTCTCTGCAAGGGACCGTAGTGGTTCCTGAGTAAGGGACCCTGCCCCACTCCCACCATCAGGATTCTGTTGGCTTACACTAGTTATAATGGAAGAGGCATCATCCTCAACCTCCTCCCCTCTGGGAGGAGGTAGGGGGAAACCCTCTATCCCCCTTGATTCTCCTCAGCTGCCTGGTCATGGGCTTGTATAAACTGAAACAACCCTGCCTTCCTATACCTCTTGGAAGCAGGCAGCCCCCTAAGCCTACACTGTTCCCTAAGCTCAGCCAACTTACACTGGGACAGTTTAGCCAGGTCCAACTCCATGGTTCCCTAGTTTTGGGTCACAACACTAGGCACAATAGACTTAGAACAATTTGGAAAAATCAAAACAATGGATTAAAAACAGTTTAGTCCAAATTCCAAAAATCAAACTCAAAAGTTTTGTTCTAAGGCAATTTAGAGGATTTTTATAATCTTAATTCATTCACTGAAAGGTGTATTTTTTAAACACAAGTCCACATCCACACCGCTGAGCACCAAATGTTGGAAAGTGGGTTATTGGTAGGGGTAAATGTAGGTCTGCCACTAGTAATAAGACCACAAACACTTGATAGGACTCAGCATAGGTCTAAGAAAATTATTCCTATGCTCAACCCCTGGTAACGTGGCTGCGAGCAGACAGGCTTAACTTCAAAGACAGGTATGTAAAGCATTTAAAAACACCAATTCAGTAAATAATTAAAACACAACACATAATAAAAATCCAACACCAATTTATAAAAATAGGAAATATTTTTATCTTTAAAATGACACCAAAACGACAAAAATCCAATGTAGGGAACCGGAGATATGAATTTTCAAAGTTTAAATAAAATCTAGCACTTAGAAGCATATAGCACCATATTGGGACATAGCCTCGCGATAGACCGGGCCAAAGTCAAAGTTTAAGGCCGACCGCGATGGAGCCCTGAGCGGATACTCCACGCGGAAGGTCCCGGTCAATGTTTTTACCTTCGCACTTAGAAACTTTTCTGGAGCTTTTCTCCTCGAGGCCCCTCGACGCTCTCCGTCAGTCCGGATCCGGTGTGGCTCCGCCGGGCAGCCTTTCGACGATCTCCCGGTGAACTTCCCTGGAGCGGACTTAGAAACTTTTTCAAGATCGCTTTAGCGGGGCAATCCAACAATCCAGGCCGACACGCGATGGAAGGCAGGCGGATTGGCGCTCGCGGTTGCTCCCGGTCGATTTCTTACGAGCGGACTTAGAAGCTTTTCTGGAGCTTTTTCTCGTGGGGTCCCTCGATGCTCCTCATGTAGCCGGATCCGGTGAGGGTTCGCCGGCTTCAGATTTTCGCTAGTCCCGGTCAATCTCTGGAAGTCGATGCGATGGAGCTTTTAGCGGGACGAACCTGGTGGGCTTGGCCGGCTCGCGGTTGATGGCAGGCGGCTTGGCTGACCAGGATGAGTCGGTCCCCCTATGGAGCTTTTTTCCAAAGTTCCTCCAAAGTTCCCAAACTTCCTGAACTTCTTCCTGAAGTTCCTCAAAGGGTCCCAAAGTGTCTCAAACTTACTCCAAGGGTCTGGAAGCTCCAAGATGGTCCTTGAAAGTTGAGGACTTCAATTCCCACAATGCACTGGACGTCACCCTTACAAATCCACTGGTAGTTCCCCAGGTTGGTGATTCTTGGTGGTGAGGGTCCAGATGAGCTCTGTTAACCTGTAGCTTGCAGGGAGTCCACTCTTGAGTTCTTTTACTCAGCACAGTTAGTCCACAAAGCTGTAGTTTCAGGGGGTGCAGTCTCCAGAGGTCAGGCCTTAGAAGTCTTTGCACAGCAGAAGTTCCAGCAGGGCCAGTCTTGCTTTCTTCAGTTTCAAGCAGCAGATCTGAGGGGCTGGGCCTCTCTCAGATACTTATTCCACAGTCTCTGGGTCATCCAGGAGGTCAAGCTTCACCAATAGGAGTAGGGTAACTGCCCACTTGAGTGACTACTTCCTGCAGAGTGTGGCATTATTTTATCCCAGAGTGCAACAAAGCTTCCAAATCCATAATGGCTGATTTTCCAGCAAGGAGGTAAGAGCTGGCTAAACACTCCCACTGAGTTGGCTAATTAACCTAGCCTCTCCTCCCTACATCTGCACATACCTTCCTTAATCCTGCCATCTGGCTGGGGTGGGGGTTCAAAGCTGTTAATGACACTGCTCTGGGCTCTGCCCCTTTGAAGCTCATTGTTTACGACCCCTCCCCTGGCCTGGCATTCCTGCAGAACAGCTCACTGCCCTCCCAGTCCATCTGGCTGACCCCAGGGGATCTTTATCACCTCTTCAGGCAGGCTGGCTAATCCTCTTAACTCTGACCAATCAGGGCAGAGCACTGGCAGGCTGGATTTGGAACTACAACTAAGAAAGTGTTATAACTTCTTGTCTGTTCACTTTGGGAAAAATTCAATAACATCATATTGTAGGATTTATCCATACCATTCTAGTGAGTCTTTGAATGGAATCTTTATCCCTGTCCTCTTAATAGTTATTGTTTAATAACTTTCCCCCATGTTATCCTATGGGCCATGGGGTTTGCAATGGGAAAAATGACGTGGGCCATTTTTCCAGCACCAGGACCTACAAAAACATATTTTATAAGTACTTGGCTTATTTTCACAGGACCCCCACCCCATAGGTCACCTAGGGAGACCCTAGGGGTGTTGAATCTGTAAAAATATTGCAGATCCTCCAGGCCCAGTGCCCCCAGCATCAAAGTCGAATTTGGGCAGCACTTTAAACAATGGGGAGAGTGAAATGTGAATTTCACTTAACCCAGGGCATTTATAAACTCATTTTATAAGGGTCTACCTTATAGATACCTGACCCCCACCCCTGGGATACCTAGGGAGACCCTGGGGGTCATTATTATGCAAAAACATTTTAGGTTGACCAGTTTTAAGTGCCCCAAACCCCAAAGTCGAGTTTGGCCACAATTTGCATGTTTAAGAGCAGTCCTGGCACCCAGAGCTGCTTTTAAACTGACCACAGGCTTCAGCAGTGCACACATGCAAGTGCAAAAAGGCTGCTGGCCTCTAAACTGCCATGCCCCAGGATACTGGGGACTTCTAGGTAGTTTCAATCCCCTGCCCTATTATATACTAGGGGCTCATGGGGTAGGTCATGCCAATTACAGGGGTACCCCAACCCAAAGTGTACCCTAGTGTATGTAGGTGCTTTACTGTTATCTAAGTGTTTCAGCATGGCACTGGCCCTGGGCCTGGTTAAACAGAGCCCAGGGTCAGTCAGAGTCAGTTACCACCAGTTCCAGTCAGCAAAAAGTTGGGGGGTGCCCAGGGCACAGGATGACTTTCCAACAGTCCATTTATGAGACTTCAGTTTGATTTCATACAGTTACCACCATGTAGAGGGCTGAAATATGTACTAGTCATAGTGTGTCTGTTTTCAAAGTGGGTGGAGGCTTACCCTACTAGGAGAAATGACAGCATTACAGTTGCAAAACTGTTGCTACGAGAGCTCATTCCTAGGTTTGGTTTTCCAGTAACTTTGGAATCAGATAGAGGAAAACATTTTAACAGCGAAGTGAT